>OY365809.1:1809938-1842438 GCA_959347315.1 Bimastos eiseni | reverse complement strand
GGACGGACGGACGGATGGATGGATGAAGTTATCATGATTACTGCGAGCAGCGGAGGATACTGCAGCGTGTATGGTCATGCTAGCAAGAGAGAGGTAAGACTACACGTACAGGCATGTTGAGATTTAACTTCGACACCCTTAAAACGCTTTTCAGATAGAGCATAAATACAAAACTGTCTACGGGTCGATATATCCTCGTCACTGAATCTTATCGTAGTTCAGTTAAATCTGAAGTCCTCTATTCAAGGACACTAATGATCACAATTATCTTTTTGTTTTTATGTGGATTCCTTACACACCTTTGAATGATGTCTTTCAGAAGCTATTTACTCTTCGTTTTCGCAACATTATATATTATATGTTATTCCTAGTTAAAGTAAAAAAATGTTATTACTATGTCATCATACAAATTATGAGCGACCCGTATTATAATTATTAATTTATTACGAAAATCTAGCGCGGCCGAAAGGAACAGTCTTAAGACGAGTACAGAAATGGTCTGAGTGGAACATGGTGATAAGGGCAACGCCAACGGGAGCGTGTTCCAGAGCGAGGGGCCAAGCACTAAGAAGGCACGGTTCTGTTTAGTAGCCTGGTTGTACGGGCAAATGGGAAAGTAGAGCAGAGAGCGGCGATCCGATGCACTCAAAGTTGAGTAGAAGAGTTTGCTCAGATGAGCAGGAGCGAGACCCAGCAGGGATCGCCAGACCATGACAATGCTACGGTACGAGATTCACTGCTATAGTAGGAGCCGGTAGAGCACATTCAACATTCCAATTTTTTATCCAGCGATTTTGCGTAATTTCGTAATGCGCCAGACAAGACGTGCAGAAGAACGCAGGACCCAGTCCAGGCATTGCAACCGCCCAGCTGGAAGACCTACAACATTGAGTGAGAAACAGTAATTTAGTCGGGTTGTGATGAAGGCATGGACAGAGCTAGCGGTGGCGTCTGGAGTTAGCGAACGAGCAACAGTGCGTTAAATAGTTATCCTCACCAACAAGCTTTATATTACTGAAGTCTTGCGAACTCTCTCATCGGAGGCATTAATAATGAGAAATGTTATTATTATTTGTGCTACGGAGTATTCTTTGCACACCTTTCATTTAAGTCTTTCGGACTTTATTAAATCTTCGTGAAAGTTACGTGCGTTGTATCAATCGCGATGTATCAACATAACCTTAAGTCTAGAGTGAGCGACACATATTAATATCGTGATGTCACAGTCATAAAACAACGCTTAAGTTAGTTCTTTGTAGCACCTGTCCAGTTCCCATATGAAGGACATTTGCATGGGTAAGTGTTCGATACGTTCGCCATATCACGAGGGAGCTTTAGTCTACTCTGACTAATGACCAGAGGGAGAGGAAAGTCAGTGAAAATAATACTTTGTGCCATTTGGAACTAATATGAAATGTAGGCCAACAAAACTGGATAATTGTCCTAGATTATGTGTGCGATAACATCCGGGACTTTTGCAGAATAAATCGGCAGTCGCGTTTGATTTTTTCACCGAAATGATTAGCATTAATATATGGAACTTGCAATATGAATAAAATTTGTTTATAACTGGTGTAGCATAAATTTAGATGAACTTTTCGGAGATTATGCCTTCAAAGTTATTCTGCCGAGTACCCGGTTACGATTTTATTCATGAAATAGCCGATCACAGACATCATCCGAAATACATCAGAAAGGACGATCACTGATTGGCTAACACGTTCTGGCTTCATATCCCGTCCAAATAAGTCACAGATAAAACCTAAATACCTATAGAGCTCCTGAGTAGTAGGCCTAACCTTGAAGTGGCGATCTATAAATCTTCGTAATGAATGAATGCCGACACTTTCCTTCTGATTATTTCTGACTGATTATAGGCTAATAAAAAGTGATCACCGAATATTAGAAACCATAATTATGTCCAACTGTTCAATACTCAATAAGCGAAACATTCATTGGAGAAATGCATTTTATTTACTAACTCGCCTATCTATACCTGACTCTTGTCTACCTGCTTACTTACCAACATATTTTCGTCACGCTTACATGCAACCTGTCTACTTACCTAACTACCGACATTACTTGGCCTCTCATCCTGGAAGCAGCTTCCATGCAATTACCTTCGTTTCTTTCGACAATCCCTCTGACTAGACGCAGCGCTTATGAATAATTTTGTAGTGGACTCGTGCTCTCCAGCTTTTACGATTCTCTCTGATCTTTCAGTGTTTTCAAGGAAGGACATGAATTGAGATGGGAATTTTTAGGTACATCGATACATATATGTATAGATATATATTTATATATATATGCATCTAAAGGTGTGTTTCGAAGGTGTCCAAGAATGTGATAATATTGCTGAAGTTTTCCACGATGTATTTCTTATTGAATTGATAATCTTCAAACCACGTTCATCAGGTACAGAATAATTAGTAATGGTCCTTGTTTAAATTTGTTAACTGTAAAAGAGAGTCTCTTATCATTGAAGTTATTATAATTCTGGTTGCTACTTACTAAGAAGGCCTATAGGCCTGCTAGCGCATTAACCCGATGTGGTTTTATCATCCGAATGCTAGGCCTATAGGCTACAAATGACTCTGTTGTTATGGCTAACTTCCTCCTTCATCTCTCACAACTCCGAATACGTAGGTTTTGCAATTGCTTATTATGATTATTTTATGACTGTACATTTTTTGATAATTCAGACCTGATGCTTCAGAAGTAGGCCCTACGTTTGTAGGCGTTTCAAAAGAGTACATACTTACTTACATTCTTAGGAACTTGTCTTGTGAATATACCTCTAACTGCGATTTTATTTTAATGCGACGATAGCTTCTTTTAGTTCTGTATTAATAACCGGCGATATACATAGGCCTATATACAAGTTAATAGGCCTACATAGGCCAATATAGGCCCAACAAGTCATAGGCAACGGCCTATGTTGCTATTATTCTTATTCCTGTCTCAGTTTTTCCTGTCTCGACCAGGTCACTTCTCCTCTCAAGTTCTCCAACCGAGGCATGTCCAACGCTGCATCACGTAAGTCTCTGGAACGATCCGCCTGTTGAATTCCATACATTATCCGTTCCTCCACCATCAATGTCAATCGCCCAGCGGATAGCCATAGGCCAACGCCTTCACCTCGTCGGCTTTCCAGTTGAAACTAATCACACGTTTATTAATAACTTTTACCCCGATTCATCTATAGTCGCCCACCTACCGATTATCGACCTAGGCGACACACGCCTTAACAGCTACTCTGCAGGGTTGTCATTTCAGCGTTTTCAGAGGGGGGCAAGCAAGAATTTTTTGGCGACGAGGGGTAAAAAATGATTTGTCCAACAAGAATATTTTGTGGCGACGGAGGGGGTGTTATTCAACCACGATGATACAATTTCAAAAAAGTGAAATTATCTAATTATATGCATCTGTGATATGATATAATGTTAATATATGAAATTCAATTAGATCTATTATTAATATGGCTATTAAATTATGACCTTGTATGGAAATGTGCATGCATTATAATCACAATCAGGAAATTCAGAGGAGGGCAAATGCACCCTCTGTCCCCCAAATGACGTCCCTGCTACTCTGACCTTCTAGTTTCCGAACTCAGACTACCCTATCGACAACCCCTAGACTTGACGCAGGGTTCGTGAATAATCTGCGCTTGACTTTCGATATTGCGATTGTATATGTAGCTGTTACTACATCTATTCGCTACGCGGCGCTTCCAAACGCGTCGGTCTCGACAATGATCGCTCTAGTCTCAAACTTTTTTTATTGAAATGTCGGCGATTAAATTTATTCTAATGAACTATATTCACCACTTCTTCGACGTATTGTTTTCAATGATTTTAAGATGACCCGAGGGCTGGAAATTAACAAATGTGTTTTTTGATTAACAGACAAAAATTCATATATGCGAAAAACCGAAGAATTTTATTTAAAGTAATTTTAGCAAAAGTGTTTGATTTGACCCAAAATGAGACACATGAAAGGTAAAATTCACATGAATTTGATGCACGCTATTATTGCAACTTCTCAATGAACTGCTTATTTTTAAATGCATTCCAATAGCTGCGCTATATGAAATTCTTTTATCTGCTGGTGAAGCAGCACCTTAAATATTATATCACCAACAAAAACGACGTGTTCTTTTCTGGTTGCACGACATCGTAAATGATTGTTTATAACTCAAGATTTAGCTAAATTGCAATTTTTGATCTTATTGGGGAGTTTACTGTAGAAGCAGCTCAAGCTTTGTTGGTAATTTATTCTGTTTTTTGGAAAATGCTTCCTACGCAACTTGGCTATTACCGGCGTGAGAATTATGTAGCCCGGTGCGAGCGTATTTTCTAGGAACGGATCTGATATGTGAAAGAGCTTGTGCGCGTTAATATTTATCCTAAAATATTGGCCGTGCTCAAAAGTCGTAGACACCTTTCAATAATTTGGGACGGTAATATTATAAATCATCAGCATCGGTCGTGAAACTAGACTTTTACCATAATAGATTTATGCAAGTTACGAACGTATTGGTTTGCATTAGGCTCAATTTGTTATGCTACCATATCTTGCAAATGCATTTTGAGCATGGATTCTTTAGCCAAAAAATATGAAGGCCCTAATAATAAATCGGTGCACACCAATGATACTCTGTCAAAAGTCTATACACTTCTTATCGTGTTTGGCATATATAAACCTGATGGATCAAACTGCACTCATGAAAATGCAAATCATAAACCAACCATAGCAGAATTTAGTGTTTGTAGTCTAGTAAACCAGTTCTAATTGACTCGACATTGTTATTTTTCTTGTAATTTATTATCATTGTTTTTGTTTATTTCAGTTTGTAGCAGAATCAAAATGATTTCCGATCAAGTTCTCCTTGTGTCTCTATTCCTATCGCTGCTCTCTGGTCTGACAACGTCTCGTTCAGAGGTCGCCAATAAATGTGACACATGTCGCGAAATCGTCAAGAAGTTTAAGGAGGTAACAGAGGAAAGAATGTCGACTCTTAAGGAATTTTGTAAGCATCGGAGGCTCCTTCTGGTCGCTTTTTGTAATGCGCTTGATGTAATGTATTGACTCCCACTAGCGTTGCGCATACCCCTAGGAACAATCTGCCAGTCTTCTACCATGTCCTCAAGTCTTATATGTTTGGCCGCAACCTGGCTGAGAGCGCCTCTGAATAGGTTTCTTGTCGGGGCACTGTGTAATTTTACGGAATGAATAAATGTAAATCTGGACAATTTTCAGCACCTTGGAATGACTGATTTGCTGCACACTCTCCATGATTATTGTGAGATGTTCCATCTCTCTCTTTTCTGTTCGTCTGTAACATTCGTCTCCTTTGGTACTCCATCTTTTAAGCTGGTTCTTACCTACATTGTTACCACTCTTCTCATTGTCTTGCCTTCTCCTTTAGCTTGCTGCAGCCATTCTTCATCATCCATTCCATTAACATCATTCTTTGTCTTCCTCTTCTATCTTTCTCTCCATTCTTCCCTCAATTATAGTGCTTCAGAGATTTTCTCTCGTTATAAGTAAGACAAAAACACTGTCTCTGACATCTCTTTTATTGTCTACTATTTGCAGTATCTCTTCATGTCATTCTATTCAACCAACTCTCTCTGGTGTTGCCGTCTTTCACCAAAGTCTCAACTCTTTTATATCCTCTCTTCTCGTGGGCGGTCTAGTAACCCACTCCATACCATAGACTTAACCATTCGTTTCTTCAAGTTCTGTTTCTATTATCCATTCACAGTTCATCTAAAGTTCTCCAAATTAGACATATATATATATTTATATTATGGATGTAAATTAGGAAGGTATATTTGAGCATCTAGTTTTGCGTGGTGAGAATATGAACTGTTCTGTTGGCAGGGCTTGATCAAGACGGCGAAATCGAACTTTGGTGGTGGCAACACGCACTGGGAAGAAAAGAATCTCGGCAGTTATGCCTTCAGGTAGTCACTACAACCGGTCCATAATGTATCCTGTCTCTGTCTTCTATCTGTCAGTGTATCTGAGTCATTTTTGATTAAACAATGATGTAATGTAATCTAGTATTTGTATAGCATCCTTTCAAGATATCTACTCTCTGTAGTGGTCTTCATGATGTTTAATATAATTATGATCGAAAAAAATAAGTCTGTTAGCAAAATTATGCATAGAAAGCTGAAAGTGGTCACCATTGGTGGGTCCACACACAAGCGTGACCAGCCAACGAATTCTCTTCAACATCTGACAGATGGCATGGATGTTCAGAGTCTCAGGGCGAAGTTGTGTTGATAGGGTAGAGTGACGCAAAAGTAGTGCTTCTTCCACCAACCTACACTTCTATCTTTATTAATATAGACAAGATTCTGTGTCTCTGTCTGGCTATGCATTTGCACAGTTTTAGAGCTATTGACTCGAAACCTTCGCAGTTGGCTCGGGAACACCTGGGACACCCAGTTGAGGGGTTGGTGAATGCCACGGCCGCCGTCTTCCTGCTCTCCAGGGCTAAAACCTGTCTCAACCCTTGCTATGCCGGGTTCCCAGCTGGTGCTATATAAATCTGAAATTACAATTGCGATGATGGGTTTACATTAGTTGACGATTTTCTTTTCTTATGACAGTGAGACAAGATTTCTGGAAATCACAGAAAATGTCTGTTCGAATGATGGCAAAGAAGAACGAAAGGTGATCAGGCATCTTTCGGTTTCTTTATTGAGTCTGGCCAACGGTTGAGGGCGTTTGGTGTGTGACGCTAAGGGTATGGGTTTGAACCTTCTCCTCTGAGATGGTTACTATCTATTTATCTATCTAAGCTGTGTAATTTTTATAGCATCTCTTGAAGATGTGTGGCACGGTGGCCGATTCATTGGAGCGGTCAGCTCGTAACGCTCAGTGTGCGCTGAATGTGTAGGTTCGACCCTCGTCCGAGGAGTCACTGTGTAGGGACCTTGAGCAAGTCCTTCCCACACAATTGCTCTGCAATGTGACCTCATTTGCGTCGTTGAGGTGCATGCACTTCTGAGCAATAATGTTGGAAGAAGGGTGATATCAAATTTCAGAATAAGAATAAAAAGATAGCTGTATATTCAGAGGCCACCCGACCCAGGCCCAACTAAAGAGGAAAGTCTTGAGAAGTTTATAGAAAGTGCTAGACATGTCCCGCAGGAGAGGATGCTGGTCATAGGGAAGGCCATTCCAAACACCAGGATCCACAATTGAGAAATTCCATTCTGTCTGGTGGCAGTGCAAGCATGTAGAACCACAGTCACCTTGGAGGCTCAGCAAAAAGAAATATCTGTTGTGATAAAGTTTTATTATATTATTTCATTTCTTTATTTAATTTATTAAATTTGTTTACTTTCCTGCTTTCTGTGTGTAAAATATCTCTGTTGTTGATGTTTAGTGTCATCATATGTTGGAGGAAAATGAGGAACTGCTGGAGCAGTGGTGGTTTAAGCATTACGCCAAGGGAGTTGATATTGACTTGAGGGAATACCTTTGCGTCAAAAGGATGGCAGGTCAGTGTTTTTTCTATTGGGTGAAAGGCCAGAGGTGAAAGTGGAGCCACGGCCAGAGGGAAGCCAATGACCGGCATACAGCTGGTCTTTTACATTTGACATAATAATAATGATGATTTTCATTTGATTTCAAAACTTACAAGCCACGGTATGATTACAAACATATTATGAATAAATGACAGCAAGTTTTTACAGGAGTCAAATTTTACCGTATGACAACCGTGCAAAGCGCCCAGCCTGTCCCACATCTAATTTAGCCAACGCCACCATCTAGTAGGGCATAACCGAGTAAACAATTTCCACCAAGTACCGAATCCTGGTATTTGGATGCACTATTTGCTGGATCCGGGTACGAACCGAATAGTAGTGGCAACTCTGGCCAGCGACTCAGCGAGTACCATCCGTAGGCAAAGCGTAGTTAACCTGCCACGTGCACAGCTACGGAGAACTATCTATACTCAATGCAGAGTTTGTAGCAATATCCTTCATACAGCATATTGTTGCACTCTAGACTATAACAGTATATTTATTATTTAAAAACTTTATTTGTGAAAAAATTTAAGACCTTGTTATAAAATTTGAAATATGAAGTTATCTACGACGTCTTTACTCTCTGATGTTTACCGGAAAGCGGGTGTAGCCAATTCAATCGAGAAAATGACTAACTTGGTTGCCACCTGGGAAATGCAACTAAAAAAAATTAAAATATATAAATTAACATCATTATTTTAAGGAAAATTCAATGGAATGTTAGGTTCTTGTTTAATTAACCAATAACTTAAAAGTACATCCATTAGTCCTAAATTTATTTGATGAAAACATTAGTTTATCCAAAATAAATATTTTTAAAAAAAAGTTATTTTTAGCTATTTGCAGGTGTAATATTTGCCGAGGCAAATACTTCCAAATAGTCTAATATTCGGCCGAGGCGATTTCCAGTTATGCCCTACCACCTAGCATAAGAGGGGTTATTCAACCTGATACGGAATACAGAAATTAATCTCGATTCCTCAACTGTTGTTCATTATTCTTTCTGTTCTATAACAGAATAGAAATTATTCAAACAGATTGGTTATTGCCATGGTAGCTTTTTGCTTCTGCTTATGGCTTGTGCTTTATTGACTACATTGCAGTCTTTCTGATCTAAAAATCCTGTTTGTTTGTAGTCTGCTGTCCCAAAGGAACGTTTGGACCGCAGTGTAAGGACTGCCTTGGAGGCCGGAAGAGACCCTGCCGAGGAAATGGGCGCTGTGAGGTATCTATCACTCACTCATTCATTCATTCATTCATTCATTCATTTAGTTGCTCATTCATTCACTATTTCATTCACTCATTCATTCTCATTCACTATCTCATTCTCTTATTCATTCATTCACTCATTTATTCCATTTACTCATCCATTCTCATTCATACACTCATTTGCTTATTCATTCATTCATTCTCATTCAACCTCTTATTCACTAATTCATTCATTTATTCATTCTCATTCATGCATTCATTCACTCATTCACTCACTCTCTCATTTGCTTATTCATTCATTTATTCACATATGCATCTGCTCATTTGTTCACTCATTCATTAATGCATTCATTCACTCATTCATTCCATCATTCTCATTCACTAACTGATTCATTCACTCATTCATTCATGCAGAGTATTTTTTGTTATGCCATATCAAGTCATCTATTCAGAGGTGCTCCAAGCTCTAGCAACATGAATCAGTTTTCTGGTGTTGGTAGGAGCTCTAGCAGTTGTCTAAGTCTTATCTTAGAGTGAGTAAGTATGCAAGTGAACTATTCTTCATTAGGCAGTTTGTGTTCACACTCCAGTAAGTACTCATCTTATTAATGCAGTTAAAATGTTTGTTTATCATCCCAGCAATAATTCGTTTTTATTTAACTGGAGAGTACGAGAAGAGTGGAAGTTGTGGGTATGTTTGGCTGGAGATAGTGATTTGATGTGATGGCTGTTTGTTTTCTGTGTTGGTTCCAGGGTGATGGAACGCGCGATGGAACAGGAGCATGTGAATGTAATGTTGGATATCGTGAAGACCTTTGTGATGAATGTATGGATGGCTTCTACGAAGAAATGAAGAATCAAACACATACCATCTGTAACGGTATGTTTGTTACCATCTGAAGTGGTATATACACATATGTTGCCATCTATAATGGTGTGTTTGTTACCGTCTGTAATGGTATATTTTTACAATCTGTAAGGATATGTTTGTTACCATATGTTATGGCATGTTTGTTACACTCCGTAAGGGTATGTTTGTTACCATCTGTGGTGGTCAGTATGTTAATGGCTTTTATTGAGACTACTAACCTGCTCTTTGTCTGCTGTTGTAGCCTGCCATCCTTCTTGCAAGCTGACTTGCTCTGAACAAGGACCTATCGGATGCGACGAATGCCGTGATGGCTGGCAACTGACGGATGACAAGGGATGCGTTGGTGAGATCTTACTTACCCCAGCACCGAACATTTGCTGCAGTGGGTGCTCACTGTGAAATGAGCTTTCCCCAACAGTGTAGGATACTTGTGGGGATCTCACCTCCGTCTCTTCATTGCTTAAAGACCTTCCTATTCATGGACCTGTCACTCTGAGAGTGCCTTTAAATAGTCTGCTGTGAAAGTTGCTTTACAAATGTTCACATAATCAACGACAATAATTACTTAAGTCACAATCATCTGTCATTCTGTCATACCTTAAAAAAGTTTCACTTTTTGACCCAGGTTTGCACAAACCCTACTGTAAACCGTACCGCATTCAGTGTTGTTGGTGTGTCTGGCGTTTGTAATTAGGTTGACCTAATGATATGCAGTGAAAGCTTACTGCATCCAGTGCTGTTATTTCGTGTGTGTCATGTAAAGAGAGTTAAAATGGCGGACCTGTTATTTTGATAAGGTTTAGATAAATGTGCAAAGAATGTTAATAATACGTGTAAAAGAAGTATTGTTGACCATTTTCAGTTATACATCATAAGTATATACTTGCAGCTTTTAATATTAAATGGAAACTTATTAGATGAAACTCTATAACAGCGCCATATGCGATCAAATGGAGACCGAATGCAAAGACCGCTATCAAAAAATTTCTCGGCGCCCCATCATTTTTTATGGGTTAAGTACAGCCCATCATTTTTCACGGTTTAACAACTAGTAGTAATAATTATTGTGCTGATAATTTACAGGCCACAGATTGTAAGTTATAGATGACAAATTATGAGATGTAAAGTACAGGACTCAGATGGGATATTATAAGTTGTAGCTTTTTATTTACAAAATTTTACAGACTTAGATTACAAATTACAGAATGTAAATTTGGATTTCAACTTACAGATTAAAAATTACAGATGATTTTTTTTAGATCTGGACGAATGCGAAGATGTTTCGATGTGTGGCGTAAACGAATTCTGTACGAATACCGATGGATCATACCGATGCACGGGTGAGTAACACGAAGGAGGAACAACGACTTCATTTGCTTAGCCTCTGCAGTCTGATTTTGAGGGAGGATGGCCTCTCCCTCACTACCTCATCTTCCCACCAACAGTCATTTCGAATATTTTTTTGGTCATAATTTGAAATAACCTTGAAGTCATATAGTCTACGTCAGTCATATTTCAAAAGTCATTTTTGAATATTTGTAGGTCATGGTTTTAATGACTTTAAAGTCATTTTGAGTATCTGTTGGTTATCATTCCGATGGCTGTAAAGTCATTTTACATTTTTGTAGGTCGTAGTTCAGATTATTTCAAAGCCATTTTGAATATTTGTAGGTCATATTTAAAATGAAATTTAAGTCATCTAGACTACATAATCTGTCTTAAAACAACTTCATTTTCCTGTGATACTGCAGATTAGTTGGTTCTTGACATTTAATGAATTCTTTCCTCTTGTTGTTCGTAGCTTGTAACGTTGCCTGCTCCAAATGTACCGGTCCATCGGCCAAAGACTGCACAGATTGCACTCCAAAGTATTTCCGGAATGAGACCACCTGTCTTCGTAAGTGACCGACAGCATCGTAGTACGTCTGACATTGTAATTGTAATCTGTGTTTTAAAATCGACTTTAACCAGCAAATATAAAGTTAAGTTAGAGAAAATTAAACCAACAAATTAACGAATCTTTGCCTCTGTTGGATATATATACTCTTCGTATTTTGGACTCATAGAAAATACCGACTCTATGGTTTTCCATTCTCTGAATGTGCTTCTTTCGTTCTACAAATCTAAGACTTTCTTTGTGAACAGCGATGACTACGATTCACAGAATAATTGCATAAAACATGTCGACTCTGAATAACTTAATGACTAGTCATAGTTAATTTGTTACCTCTGAACAATCTTACCGGGCTTATAATTCACTTGAGTAATTTTGTGCTTTGGCCATGATTGGGCTGTGAGTGCTAATGAGTAGGTCTCTTAAAGGAGTGGGATAAATGCCGAGAATGAATGATTCATCATTTTGTAAATGTTGTCTTGCTTCTAGCATGTCACGCCTCGTGTGCGAATTCGTGTACTGATGAAACACCTTCAACATGTGACGAGTGCGCTGGCGGTTGGAAACTTTCGGAGACAGGTTCCTGTCAGGGTATGCTGTCGGTTTCTCTAGAGTCAATTGTCATCAGTTTCTCTTGAGACTAATGTTGTCAGTTTCTCTAGATTCTAATTTCAATTTCTCTAGAATCTAATTAAAGTTCTTCTGTTTAGTCTAATGTTGTCAGTTTCTCTAGATTCTAATTTCGGTTTCTCTAGAATCTAATGTCAGTTCTTCTGTAGAATCTAATGTTGTCAGTTTCTCTAATATTCATATTGCTAGTGTTCCATTAGTGAGCCTTTGTTGGGACATATAAAAACATTTTCTGCTTTATGTCGGCTCATAATAGTCATTTGAGTAATCGCTGTCTTATTGGTCTTTGCACAGATATTGATGAATGTGTGAACGGAGAAGGCAAATGTGAAACTGACGAATACTGTGTCAATGCGATCGGAACGTACAAATGCTCAAGTAAGCATGAAAGTAACAACCATCGAAACTCAAAATTGCCAATACTTTACTTCACTGTTACATAACTATGTAATTGGACAGCTCACTGGCATAGTGATTCACTTGTCATTTGTGCTGTCATTTCATGACCAATGCTCTCCAGTTTTTTCTTTCCAAAGTTGTATCCCTTAATTCTTCCAGGCTCATTTCAGTTTTTTCATGTATCACATCCATCCATTTTTTTCTTGGGCACCCTCTTTTCTTCCTTCCTCCTCCACATGCCAGCATCATTTCCTTTTCCATTCCATTTGATCGCATAACATGTCCGAAAAACCCCAGCTTCCTTCTCAGCGCTGTTTGTCTTCTCCGTCCATGATATTCTCTGCATCTTCCTCCATGTCCTCATTTCGCATGCGTTGATCTTCTTCTCCATGTTCTTTGTCGTTAGACTGTATGAAGACACCTACTAATGATTTGGATTTTACTACCTAAGTCTAAACATGAAGTTAGTCAATCAGTTGGCTTGTCAGTGAGTGAGTCATTCAACCAGTCAGTAAGTTTGTTAGTATATCATTCAATCACTCATTCAATCAATCGTTTGATCTGTCAGTGAGTTCTGCATTAAAATCATTCAACCAATTGTGCAGTCACTCAATGAGTCAGTCATTCAGTCAATAATTCTATGATTTAACAATTGACCAAGTGAGTCAATCAATCAGTCATTCATTACAAGTGTCATTTTTTGATTGTTTTAGCCTGCCATCCGTCATGTCTGACCTGTCTTGGTCCAGGTCTTGATGGTTGCACCAAGTGCAGACCTGGCTTTGAGCGAAATGAACTCAACCAGTGCATTGGTAAGACATCCTTTTGCAACCTTTGTAGCACATTCAAATAATGCCCAGGACATCAATAGATGGCAATCCAAGCACAGATTGTAATAGGGTGAACATACTGGACAGTGTGTGTTGGGTGTAAGAGATGGTAATCCAGGCAGTAGGGATATGTTTCACCCTTTTGGATTACCCTTTGGGTGGCATCACTTTAAATTCTGTCGCTGAAACTCTATTTGGTTTCTGTGTTGTTTCGTGTTTCGATGGATCGTTTCAATCAATCAATTTAAATTGATGGTTATGATTAATATTCATAGATGTGGATGAGTGTGCTTTGTCTGACTCCTGCCCGGGTCAACAGAGGACCTGCCTTAACACACCAGGATCATTCAGATGCGAATGCCAAAAGGGATTCATTCTACGAAACGACAATTGCGAAATACAAATGAAAGGTAGTTTTATCGAATGATTTCTTCACTTCCCGTAAATCTTCACCTCTTCATCTCTTCTCCTCTTCACCTCTTCTCCTCTTCTCCTTTCTTTTCATCCTATTCTTCCTACTTTTCATTTTTCTCCTCTTCCATCTCCTCGTCTTCTTCCTGCACTTCCTCCATTTCTTCTCTTCTTCCTTCTGCTTCTATTTCTCCTAATGTCTCTTTCTTCCAACATCTCTTCATTTTATTCTCTTCTTCCTCCTTCCTCTCTCGGTCGAAGTCTCAATTTCCCATTGGCAACGTATGGTCAAATGTTGTACTAACTATGCCAGAGTTTGTTAGGGAGCACAGGTGTTGTATTGTATTGTCTTTATAAATTTATACAGCGCCTCTCACGGAGCATACCAGTGAGAGGTGCTTCCAGTGCAAGAGACCCAGGCAGCAGGAAAGTTGTCTTGAGACAAAGAAAGATTCATCTGGCTAAACAGTTAATAAAGAGGAACGTATTGAAGAAGGGAGTTGGTTCCATATTGCTGGGCAAAAAAGGCAATGTCTTGTGTTTTAGCTATAGCAAAACTCATTCACTCAGCTCTTCTCTCTTCCCCATGCTGCCTTCCAGAGGCACCTGAAGACTTTCCTGTTCTTCGTTTAGCTTTGTTTTGAGTCAAGAGTGCCTTTGTGTATGAGTGGCGCTACATAAATATTCCACTGCAATTACAATCTGTCGTGCAACGAAATCTTTCAGATGAACCGACAAAGTCCAACTCGAATCAGAACATCAGGACCAACAGCAAGAACCCAACGAAGAAGACGAGTCCCTCCGCTCCTCTGCCAAAGAAGAAGCCCAAGCAGGATCGGATGAGCGTTTCCCGCGACGACTCCGTGCTGTACGCCGGCTCCCTGGTCGGATTCAGCGTCGTCTGCGGATTGTTGAGGAGAAGCGTCATGGTTCAGACGATCGTTTCTGGAACGTTCTGGGGATACCTGTATTGGCTGACGTCGCAGATGGAGAGATATATCGCCAAGTCGGCGAGTTGATGGCGTTGCGTTTGACTTTGGATGTTTTGAGATCTTCGTAGGAAATGAGGAAATGTGGGTGGAGCTGTTGCCCGTTGTAGGTGAACCGAGGTGCAGGTTGAGATGTCTTTTATAGGTATGATCGCTTGTTGAGGAGTTTTCGCTAAATGAGTTAGAATCTTGGTGTGCGTGTGTGTGTGTGGTGCAGGTGTGTCTGCGTGTGTATGGGTGTATACATAGGCTATATAATGAATGTTTGTATGTGTATGTGTTGGTATGTGTGTATGTATGTGTGTGTATATGTGTGTGTGTATGTATGTGTGTGTATGTATGTGTGTGTGTGTTGGTATGTGTATGTGTGTGTGTGTGTATGTGTGTATGTGTGTGTATGTATGTTTGTGTGTGTGTGTATGTATGTGTATGTGTGTGTATGTATGTATATATGTACATAATTTTGTTTGTATGTACATAATGTATTACGTTAGTGTTATACATTTTTCTGTTGTGTACTCTTGCTGCTCACTGGTATCATCATAAGTTTTCCATTTTACGGATTTTGTAGATACCCCATGTCATGACTTTTTTTTCCTTTGCTGCACACACCCTTGTCATCAGTGTTGGGGTCATTCAGGGGTCATGACTTGACCTGTATTGGCCAATTTCAGTTCGTTCTGTGTAGACTGTGGCAAGTGATTGATCGATTGATTGCTTTGGTTGATTGATTGATTGATTTGTGTAGTTTTAACTTGTTGGTTTCTGGATTTGCTGATCATATTCTGAATTTATGTTAATTGTCACAAAAGGAGATTTGATGAAGAGAATCAAAATTATTTTATGGTTTTAGGGAAAATATTGCTAATAAATAATTGATTTCAGGAGAGATCATTCATTATGCACTTATTGTTTTAGCCATTTTGTAAAGCGCCTACGCTTCTTGTAGGGTGAACTGTTCAGAAGCGCTGCCAGTGCACAAGGACCTGCGAAAAAAGGACTAAGTGTATCACCAAAACATAAGAAATTTTTATGGACGTTCATATCTACTCCTTTTTGCCTATAAGCGCGGTGTTAACGATACATTTTAGTGGTTAACGAAGGAGAGTATAAAAATAACAGTTCGAGTTAACGAATATCGGAATGAGAATAAAATGTTATAAACATTTGATGGACATGCGAACAGGGCAGAGATGCCAAAATTAAGACAATCGTCAGACAACTCGGTAAATTCATTACAAGTTTTTTTTCTCATACAAATTTTAACAGTTTGGAATCACGTGTGCTACAGAACTGCAGTCGGAATATTCACGATATAAAAATAGTTTCACACAACAAACGCTTAACTTTAAAGGCTATGCATTTCAATTATAAATTATTAAGAGACTATCATAGCTAATTACAGAGGTGTAGCAAGGTTTTGAAGTGGTGGAGGCATAATTTCCCAAATATTGCATCAAAATTTTGCCCCCCACTTTTTGAATTTTTCCCTCCCCAGAATTTTGAAAAATGGGGGCACAAATTATCTTAGCAAGAGTCATCTTAAACAGCCATTGGAGAAACATAAAAAAGAACCGATTTGGGGGACACTGAGCACTAAACCTGGGGGGCTTTGCCCTCCCAGTTTTGAAACTGGAGTGGCCGGTGCCCCCTCTGGCCCCCGCTTGTTACATCCCTGGCTAATTATTGCAATATTAATTAGGCCTCTTATTGCTGAAGCCTTTTTTTAACTGGGCCTATAGGCTGTACTAATCGATTGAAACTTGCTTTACGGGCAGAGGCACAAAAGCTACAGAAAATATGCAGGCAATTAGCGGAAGAAATAGTATAAAATATAATTGAACTGTACAAAATCATTGACTACTATTCGAGTAGAACTAAAGTCTCTACATTTTCCTTATCCTTTTACAAGTCTTGTTTCAAAATCCGAGAAGGCAGCACTCACACGAGCGAGACCCAAGAAACCCACTGGTCAGACTTCACCATTCGTAGGCTATAATTATAGTCTTTTGGAATACAGATCATTGACAACATTCAACAATAATATCCAACGCTCAAGAGCTTCTCTGGTAGTGCCAGTACCAAGCCTTGAGAAAGGCGGAGGGCGACGTCCATTGAAGGGAGTCGCGACCATGCTCTGAGCTGTCGGTTCCCGCGTGCCACAGGAACTTTATATCTAGAGTTCTGTATGAACACAAGAAGAATCGCTCAAAAGGGCACACTAACAGTCCAGTAATCCAAACTTTACGGAAATACTTCTATTTGTATCAAGTAAATTAAAATTTCTCTGTAAGCCACGATGCGGTTTGTCATCTGGCAGGTATTTTACTACAATAAACGAATTTTGTTAGTAAATGGTCACCCTTCCCATGACCCTATGCTTCATTGGGGTGATATGGAAACGGTAACACCATGGGTTGACTCAGCCTTTCACTCGCCAGGTGGCGTTAAAAGCAGCATTTTGACGCGATGAGCGTTTTGCATAGCTGTCATACAGTTACATTCGTCTTCTGTAGTCACTCGTAATTATCCATTATACTAAGACTTTTGTAATCATAATACGTCTTCGTCAGTTTGAATTGATAAAGAGGAATATTAATATCACGTCAATCACAACGTAATAATGAAATTGCAATATCTGCGATAATAATTCAAATCACTTAATTCGTCCGATTTATAGCGACAGCGGGATTAAAGCCGTGAACATCAACTGAATGTCAATGTTAAGACATCGTACATTTATCATCATATTCCGAATCATTTATACAGCGCCACACAGACCCATAAAAGTGCTACTCTCACACATCTTAGCCTATGTTCATTTAATTCGGTGATAAAAAGACACACGCTGTGGAAACGAACAAACGACATTGGACACAAGTATAATGTCGTGTTTAAATAGTGATCACAGACAGAAGTGGATTCTCCGAAGGCTTTCCCTGAGCTTCTAATCGTCCGTGGGCCAGTAACTCCTGAAAGGTCGCCGTGTGATCTTTTGACCTGACCCGGATGTATTCCTTCCTGACCTTCGTCTTCTTCGTATCTCCAGGCTGAACAGAACTCGGCGAGGTTTCCTGTGCCACACCGAGCGACGGTTTTACCACGGCATCCCTCTCCCGTTTCTGATCCCAATCCTTTTGATTGTGCTGACGACTTTCCCCCTTTATCCAGTATCGTCCGGCTTTCAGGTCGCCACCCGCGTCATCATCCGTTGTCGGCGAAGGTTGTTTCACCCGTTCTCTCCCCTTCGCAGCAAGAGGACGACGAGTTATATATCGTGTACCATCAGCCCTCCGCTTTATCACCCACTCGAGAGGGGCAGTTAGTTCGGGGGCCTGAGGCGCCCGTTGCCCGTGTGGAATAGAACGATTGGGTTGTGTGGACTCCGTGCAGAGTTTGAGGTCGTCTGGTCTGTTACGGTTTGCGATCTGTTGCTCGAAGAGTCTCTGCTGTACCATGATTGTGTGCTGGAGGTTGGCTTCGTTAGTGTACATAACGTCTGCATATTGTTCGTAGAGGCGTCGTAGGGAGTCCATCTTCTCGAGGTCATCTCTTGGAGCGTCGTGGGACTCCGGAGATTGGTCGGTGCTGTCGTCCGATGAAGGAAAGGAGAGGTTCTTGGAGTCCCCGTCACTGTTCCACTCCCTGCGGTTTCGCGGAGAAGATTTCGATGCTTGGTTCCAACGCTCGGAGTCACTGTGGTAGAAACCCCCTGTGAGGAACGCGAAGCCACTTCCGCTGCTCGACTGGGCCGGGCTCTGGTCGAGTGGATTGGAATTATGATCCGAGTCTTGCGTTGATCTAAGTTCGAGGGGAATTGAATTAAGATCACGAATTCGCGTTGATCTCGGATCTTGTGGATTGGAATTATGATCTGGATTTCGCGCTGATTTCCGATCAAGGGGGTTAGAATTATGATCCGGGTTTCGTCTGATAAATTCACCGTTTGATTTCAGTGTGATAATCGGCTGAGTAAACCTCGTCTCCAGGTTCAGAGGAAGGTGCCAGGGAGGGTGACTAGGAGCTTGGCCCGACGACGGTGAATAAACCGGACGGTTGAATTCGACCTTCGTTCCCATCTTGGGAACCTTTCTCGTCACATTTCTCCCTCCGTTGGAATGATTTCCCACAGGTCTACATGTCGTATCAATACGTCCCTCCACATATACATCCGGCTTCTCTTGTAGACCATGCGAATCGTCTCCACGCTTTTGTCCGCTCTGAGCATTGCACTGGTTCCGCAGCAGCTCAAAGAACTGCTGACACTGGTCCTCTGCATCTGGTTCTCTGGTCGGATGTTTGCCTGGTAAGCTACCAGATTCCGTGCTGCCTGCTTGTGAGCTTGAATCGCTGAGGCTCTTTATGTTCGAGTACCATGACTTCTGAGTAGGGTGGTCCGTCAGTAACTACACCCAAAACGCAACAACAATACTGTACTTGTCAGTATTAAATAGTAAGTTCATTCAATCATTTGTTAAGAAAATTTTATATAGCTCCTCCTCAAGGCTACTACTCAGGAGCGTTCCCGACTCCAGCACGGCTGAAAAGAACAGTTTTAAGGCGAGTATAAAAAGAATCAGAGTGGACTTTGATTGGCATATGCTAATTTCAGCAACGCCAACGGGAGCGTGTTCCAGAGCGAGGGGCAAACCACTTATAAGGCACGATTCAGTTTAGTAGTTGTACGGGCAATTGGGACGATGAGTAGACCTTGCTCAGAAGAGCGGAGAGAGCGGCGACCCGGTGCACTCAATGTAGAGTAGCAGAGATCGCGAAGATAGGCAGAGGCGAGACTCAGCAAGGACCGCCATACCAAAGAGATGATACGGTACGAGATTCGCTGCTGAAGGGGAGCCAACTGTTGGAGCACATCCAACATACATAGCCAGAGACATGGCCAAATATACGACTGCGCCCGACAAGACGTGCGGCAGAATGCAGGACCCGGTCCACGCTCTGCAACCGCCCACCTGGAATTACTCAGTTATACAGCGCCTCTTCAACAAAGCTTATCACAGGCGTTTGCGGCCTTTCAAGAAACTTAGGTATTTATGACCTTAGGCTTATGAACTCGGAACTGGAACAGAATGGTCGTCAAGTATATAATATACATCTAGGTATGGCGAATCGAGAAGAGACTCCTCTTGCATATTGCCTGTACACCTATGGATGGATGGATGGATGGATGGATGGATGGATGGATGGATGGATGGATGGATGGATGGATGGATGGATGGATGGATGGATGGATGGAGTAATGACAATTGTAATCGTAATAATCAATACATCAATAATCATAATAAAAGTTTAAAATAATCTGCAAAATTGAATTCCTTGGTCTCCTTTGCAAATGGCCACCTTCCTAAATATCCACGAACTTTACCTCGTACGGGTTGAAGCTGTTGTCAAGTCCTTCGTCAGAGTCATCGTCGAAGTCGTCCGACTCGCGGCAGACTCCAAAGTCAAAGTCAGACAACGTCAAATCGGTCTGCGATGACATGACTTTGCGACTTGCCAAAAAGTCATTTCTGAAAATACAGAAAAATCACAAATTGGTCTTATTGTCCTTACAACCGTAGTCCATGCCTTCATCTGTTCCTGCATTGACTACTGCAATTCACTAAATTGGTGAGCTTCCTAAGTCACGCTTAACTTCCTTGCAATCGGTTATGAACTCGGCAACCAGGCTCATTGCTCGTCGCCCTCGCTATTCCCACAGTAACACCAACATGACTGATGACACTTGCTTCCCATTGCTCATGGCATCCAATACAAGGCACTCCTCTTAATGCTAGGAACTCAAATTGGTCTATTTCCTGAATATCTCTGCCACATAACGCGGTAATTTTTGTCTGTTGTCTCCTCCCGCCCTCTCCGGGCTGCGGATCGACTTGATCTTCTGGTCCCACAGGCAAGGAAACTCGATACCGTGCCTTTGCCATCGTGGGACATTCTACGTGGCTCTCTTAAGTAACCAATAAGTCTACCCTACACTGATTAGACAAATGAGAGTTTGGTAATGACCCCCATTTCTGGCGCTTTATTTTCCGCACAGCAGTTCGTACCAATTAAGCACATCTGAGACGCACGAGATATATTATGATCATTTCATTCTGAGAAGAGAGTGGGAATTAGGCCATGGACAACTGAATGATTGTAAATGTACTGGAAACCATCC
This sequence comes from Bimastos eiseni, assembly GCA_959347315.1. Lineage (NCBI taxonomy): Eukaryota > Metazoa > Annelida > Clitellata > Crassiclitellata > Lumbricidae > Bimastos > Bimastos eiseni. The sequence continues at coordinate 1,821,474 of OY365809.1, read as the reverse complement.
ATGCGAACTCTACTTATGTCTGGGCAACGAGTATGACACAAGCAATTGGACAGATAGAGACACAGACAGAGCCAGAGTGAAGGACATGTAAACTGATGGAAAAATAGGTCGAAGTACAAGCACCTGTAGATTTAAGCAGACAAACAGACAGACAGACAAACAGACAGACAGGCAAACAGACAGTTGGAGTAGGTTACCTAGATAGACACACGAATACCGAGTCAGAGTAGGCGCTGGTCCATGTTCACAGTCAGACACACACACACACACACACACATACACACACAGACCCAGAGACAGAGACACAGGAAAACAGACGGGCAGACCGAGTTTAAGCTTAAGCACATCCAAATATATAGACACACCGGGAGACAGATATTTGAAAATAGACAAACAGACACATGCATAGACAGAAAGACAAATCTTAACCTAAGGCAGACAGCGTTTCAACTAGGACCATTAACCGTAGCCCACCGGTGGTCAATGGTCATGAACCTTCACGTCTTGTTTGCATAATAAATGCCTTCCAATTTCTCATAATCATATATGCAGATAAGTGTATTCTCAGAGTAAAACATTGTATTTGATTATCGGCGAAAAACAGAAGCGTGGCGACACCTATTGGCAAACAAGTATTTGGACGCACAGTTTTATACATAATGACTTTCAATTCCTGTGTGTACACAGATGTCTTGTGGTTTAGGCAAATATCGACTGGCTTCAGTAAGCGCTGGCTATCCCACAGAGAGCGCTTATCTGATTTTCTGGACCTGCCAAAGCCTTTGATACGGTCAGCCTACAGTAGTCAGCCAGACTTCCTTCGAACACAGATGGGAAATCGGCTGATCTTTGATTAGACATTTGACCAACCCCTTCTTTGGTCTTGCCCCACACACATTCCATTTCGCGATGACTAAACCTTTGCACTGAAGGGATAATTAGATAATTTGTGATAATTAGTAATGGAGAATGTACAGCTTCATGAAACAAACTGTTTGAGAATTTAATGACTGGAATTCACGATCACAACAAACAATCTAAAAGTCTGGACTCATCTTCATAAACAGCCAACGGTTTATAGAATAATAAACTCGACTCCTGTTAAACATGTTATAATTTGTTACTGCCATTTCATGTAATACACTTTCAAATAATTATCAATATTATTAAATTATTGTATTAGTGCAGTAAACATATTTATCGCAACCAAGATAGCCTACTTAGGCAACATAGACGCTCATACCAATCGCCGTACTTATGGCAATGTACTTATGGCAATCCAGATTCTTATGCCGACCGAAATACTTATGGCTATCGAGGTACTAATGCCAACTGCTATAACTACGGTAATGGTACTTAGGCAATACAGCATATATGCTGACCACTTTGTTTGTGGCAATTAAAGCACCTATGGCAATCAAGGTGCTTATGGCAATATAGATTATGCCAACCACTTATGGCAATTATGGTACTTAAGACACTACAGAGACCTATGCCGAGAGATATGCTTATGGCAATAAAAGTACCTATGGCAACCAAGGTACTTTATGGAAACACAGAAATAATACGCCAAAATAATTTATTATTTTTTTATTTATTTATGGCTGATGACTGAACCATTGACAATGCCAATGATGATATTAGTGTTCTATAATTATACGTCAAACGCCATACTTATGTCAATAAAGATACTTACGATTCGTCAGAACTCAGATCCAGAGCTGACATTGACAGTGATTCTGACGATTCCGACGATACTGACAGCGTGAAGTAACTGCTATCAACACCAGCATAGGTCTGCGTTGCCACTGACACAAGAACAGGCAGCATGTCTGACGCTGTCAGACAACCACTGCCAACATGGAACCCAACACCAGGCACAACTGACAGAGACAGTAGCAGTCGGTGTCAGGATGTTTTCAGTATGCTGGCGACAGTAGTTTACTCACAGTTTGCGATCGTTTTTTCTTATTGGATCAACTGTCAGAGGGAAAAACGAGACATCAGCGATGATAACAAAGACAAAAACAATTTTCACAATTTATAATAACGATGACGATGACGACGACGATGATGATGATACTAATAATAATACTAATAATAATACTAATAATACTAATAATAATAATAATAATAATAATAATAATAATAATTACAAAATAAATTATTCAACACCATTGAGTAATGAACGAAAGTCTTCAGAATGCTAACTTTATACACCTTTTAAATTCTTTCAGCAATACAATATATTGCTTGAAACCGTAAATGCCATAACTTTTACAGTGAATACACGGCTGAAAAGATCAATAAACAAATTAAACATGCCTGACGTTGTGAAACATGGGCTACGAAAACATAATACTATTATTATTATCAAAACTCTTATTTTTTAAATAATTTTATTACTAATATTATTATTATTATTATTATTAAACATAATAATAATAATAATAATAACGTCGTCGTCATCGTCATCAATCATCATCGTCATTATTAATAACACCGATTATCACTATGCCTACATGGCGTGATTAAGAAATTAATTGAATTACACCCAATGCGTAATTGCAACCTTGCACGACAAAAATTCCTGCAGCGATCGTTGGCGGGACATAAGCGGTGGGTGAGTGAGCGGAACAAAATGGCGGGTCACAGAAGCGGGACAGAAATACAGCAGGAACAAAATGAGGTGGGCACCCACCCACCCTTCCCCGAGTCGACACCTCAAGCATCAATTCCGAGATTAAACGATCATCGTTTCAGTCTTTTCCCCAGGGGAAAATAATTATCAACAACGGCCATTAATAATCGACGGAATCATCGGAAACAAAACGACGACGACGACAACTTCATCATTTACAACGACAACACGTCAACCAGGCTTCTCGAAGGTGGGGGCTGAACGGTCCCGTTGGGATAGAGCCCCGTAGGGGTGACGGGCCGTTCAAAATCCAATGGCTTCCGAGCGGGAGATCGTAAACAATAGACAGCGCTGTCGTCGCTCATCATCGGTCAATCCCTGTCGAGTTGGAATTATCCAACGGAGAGGGAAAGGGATTCAGGTCCGGATTGATGGATGGAAAACAATCGATCAGAGGAGAGATGAGGGATCGAAACCAGGTCAACTGGAGTGATAGAGTGGAAAAGGCGATTATAACTCTTTGTTTCAAATTGGTGAATGCGAGTGTAGTGGTGCGAGTGTAAGTAGACGTATGTGCGTGTGTAGTGGTGCAATTATTAACGCATAATAATATGTTGTGTCGTGTGTGACTGCGCGTAGGAGTGTGAGTGATCTCAGTCAGAGGTGTATAAGTGTGTGTGTGTGTGTGTGTGTGTGTGTGTGTGTGTGTGTGTGTGTGTGTGTGTGTATGATAGATAGGCAAAGAGACAGACAGACTATAGATAGACATACATGGCCATACAGAAAGGGATAGAGAGAGAGAGAGACAGAGAGAGAGACAGAGAGAGAGAGACAGAGAGAATGAGAGAGAGAGAGAGAGAGAGAGAGAAAGAGAGACAGACAGACAAACAGACTGATAGAGAGGGGAAACAGATGTGACAATCGGGAAATTCCAATCTGTGAGCAAACGTAGAAACCATCTAAATCATTTTGTCGGATACATCTGAAGACTATTAGAATATTCATTTGCAGCCATTAACAGATGACCTATGACCCCAACGTATTATAACCATAACGTACAAATGAAAACAACAAATACCTCTATGTCCGCCTCTCTGTCTGTCTCACTGAATCAGTGTATCAGCGTGTTTGTCAGTCCATCTGTCTCTCTGTCTGTGTATCAGTGCGCCCGTATATGTCTGGTATCTGTCTGTGTGACTGTTTGTGTTTGTCTGTGTCCATCTGTGGGACTTTTTGAATATGCAGCAGTGTATCAGTACATACATCTGTCTGTCTGTCTGTCTGTCTGTCTGTCTGTCTGTCTGATAGAATGTGTCAGATGGATGGATGGATGAATGGATAGATAGATGGATAGGTGTTTAGGTAGGTAGGTAGGTAGGTAGGCAGGCAGGCAGGCAGGCAGGCAGACAGACAAACAGATAAATGTCTACTTCGTCTGCATTCGTTTGTCTCAACGTCAGTCTGCCTGCCTGTCTGTCTCTCTGTCTGTGTGTCTGCCTTCCTGTCTCTCTACTCTGTCTGGATCTGTCTTCCTATTTCTCAACATAACTTGCATGCATCAACGTGATGCTGATATGAAATCATTAGCTGATAGTTTATTGAAACATTAAACGACTCTCTGTCCCTTGTTCCTCCTCATCTCCCTCTTCCTCTGCAGCTGTTGAGGACATCTGAGCTGAAGAGCAGGCGAGGCCAAACCACTTCACACCAACAGCATCGAAGGCCAGCGTTAGTAATGGCTACCCTGGCAAACTATCCGCATCCATCACCAATATCAGACATTTATTCACATTTAAATACACGGAGTAACATTACACACACATATATATATATTCATATACATTGGACAGTGTACACTAATATATATATATATATTCGTACGCAATCTATTCATCATACTGCATGTCAGCATATCAACAGACTATATATATATATATATATATATATATATATATATATATATATATATATATATATATATATTAATAGGCAACGGCATTTGAACACTATACTCAACCTTAGATAACCATGGGAATATGATAAATGATACACAGACGAATTGATACAAAGAGACAGACAGACAGACAGAGAGACACAGTGAAAGAGAGAGAAAGAGAGACAGACAGAGACAGAGACAGAGAGAGAAGAAGGGAGGAAGGGATGGACGAACGGTGATAGACAAACACAGACAGGCAGGGAGACATACAGACAGACAGAGGGTGACAAAGTGAGGCCATGTGGCGGAGGAGGGGCCAGTCCCAGTTCCCATTGAATTTGTTACAATAATTGCAATGTCCTGATTTAATTAAAATCAAATCAAATACAATTCGACCTCATCTCTTGACCAACGCAATTATAATGCAACACAGATCGTCGGTCATGGTTTACGCTATGCATCATCTACACGAATAGATGACCCTATGTGACCTAATCGCTCCCTCTCTTGCAATACAACCAACATCATCATCATCGTCATACTCATCATCGCCATCGTCATCATAGTCATCGTAGTCATTGTCGTCATCATCGTAATCATCGTCATCATCATCATTATCATTATCATCATCATCAGCATCATCATCAGCACCATCATATCCATTATTATTTTTATTACCCCGTATTGACCATTACCATGTTTACACGCTATAGGCCTAAACGCCTTCTACAGTAGAGAGAGTAAAAGAATCCTTGTTTGGTCAACAGCGGAAACCGTTTCAACGCGTCATTTGTTACACCAACATCTGCCTCATTGCAGATGGTGGCTACACATTGCCTGATATTTAGAGGGAGGGTAGTGGCCGAAGATATGGTAGGCAGGTAGGTAGGTAGGGTGGGCCAGAAGAGGAGTGGGTGGGTGGCCTAGCAGATGTTTTTTGGATGACCTATATAAGCAAATCATGATCGTTCAAGGTTAGGCCCGGTCAACAGATGTCGTAGCTACTGCAGTGAAAAGTTGTAGTTGTAACTCCGCTAATGTTTGCACTATGGCAATACCAGCATCTAGCTGAAGGAGTAGGGAGACGCTAATGATCTGTGGTGTCACACAGCGTCGTTGAACTGCAACTACCATCTCTAGCACTAATAATCAAAATGTCAACTTACATTCTTGCAATCTGACAATGATTTGAGCTGTTGCTTTAGACACCTTTAAAACGGTATTATGCGATGCAATATAAACGTGAAAGGCGACAAACAAATTAATCTTGCACGCCTGCTCTGTCCTATTGTTAATTAATCAACAGTTTAACGGCATCTTACAGCAACACGTTCATGTTCATTATTGACGTCTTCGGAATAAGTTACGTTTCATTTCGATTTAACGTAACTTATACAGCATGTATTGCTATAAGATGTCGTTAAACTGTGGAGTAATGATAAGACAATTAATCAACACCAACGCTTTAGGAGGGCAACGTCAACGATCTTTGTTATCACACATAGTGTCGTTAAACTGAAACTACTTAGCAAGAGAAGCATTCAGTACAACAGCTGTTCATATTGATGTGTCATGTTCATTATTGCAATTGTCTGTCGTCGTCACATTAATCGTCGTCGTCGTCATCGTCATCATCACAATAATCACCACAATCACCATCATCGTCATGTGTAATCACATCAGCATCAACAGCATCACCACCAACATCATCATCACGTGCTATCTCATTATCATCAACATCATCATCATGTCTGACCCATATCGACACTGGGTATATCCCCCAATACCTAATCCACACCCAATTCCACAGTGACAAGAAAATCGCTTTTGCTTTTGTACGTTAGCTTACTTAGACTTTGTACGTTAAAGTCCTGCTTAAATAAAACAGTGTGTCTTTCATACAGAATACTTAAATGAAGTTGAAATTATGTTGAATATTCAAATATTTCAACTATATAGCGCGATGATTTTACGTTGTCTATACTTGCTTTGTCTAAAGTTCAACGAATAGTTTATTGCAACAGTGGTCAAAGTTATAACTGTTACCGTGGTAATAACCGCCACAATATTGCCATTTCCGCGGTAATCTCATGTGCTATGCTACTATCCAGACGGTATCACCGCCTCTTCTAATATTACCGCGATATAACCGCAATTCCCATTTCCGTAGGGCTATCACTCTCTAGCTAACGACATTTCCATCCCTACAATAATATCGTAGGCTTTGCTACCATCCCGATGGTAATACCGCCTCTTCTGACACCGTTACCGTGGATTTTACCGCCGTAGTATAATTACCGCTATCCCCATTACCGTGTCACTGTCGAGCCCCCCAGAACCAACCAACAATTACTCACCTGTGAGTCGTCTACACTTTCAAACGATACAACAATGTGCAAAGCGACAATAAAGCGGTTGAGGTCTGCGTGAGTTGAATTCGAGCGAGGCCGACCGACCGACCGACTCTCCAGCCGAGGATTGTATTCCAAATGAGGCGATCGGTGACTGCTGCGTCCAACCAACGGGTCGGCCCAGGGCAGATCAAAGGCCACCTTTGCGAGGAGGAGTCCAGCTCGGTCGCTGTGGGCGCCCGCTGAAGCCAAGCGGACTTTGCTGGCTGGCGTTTGACGGAGAGACCGCGCGGTTGAAGGCGCCGCTCGCATCGGTCGCCCTGAGCCGACGCCAGGGATCTGGTTACACCACTGAGCGACAGACAGACAGACAGACAGACAGACAGACAGACAGACAGACAGACAGACAGACAGACAGACAGACAGACAGACAGACAGACAGACAGACAGACAGACAGACAGACAGACAGACAGACAGACAGACAGACAGACAGACAGACAGACAGACAGACAGACAGACAGACAGACAGACAGACAGACAGACAGACAGACAGACAGACAGACAGACAGACAGACAGACAGACAGACAGACAGACAGACAGACAGACAGACAGACAGACAGACAGACAGACAGACAGACAGACAGACAGACAGACAGACAGACAGACAGACAGACAGACAGACAGACAGACAGACAGACAGACAGACAGACAGACAGACAGACAGACAGACAGGCCTCCTGAATGCACGTGGACGAAAGGGGAGTAGAACGGAAGGACAGACGGAAGGAAGGACGAAAGAACGAAGAAAAGCAGGACGGAGGGACTTCTAAAAAATGACGAACGGATAGAAGGACAGACGGAGGATAGGACAGACGGACGTAAGGACAGAGAGACAGAGAGACAGAAAGAAGGATGGCAGGACGAACGGAAGGAAGGATGACCGAACCGAAGGACAAACGGACAGAAAAGAGGACGAACAGCAGGATGGATGGACGTTTGGACGGAAGGATGTACGTAAAGGACGAACGGACGGACTAAAGGACGATGGACTGAAGGACGACATGGAATATATATATATGTATTGGGTGACAACGCCAATGACGCAGGAAGGATCCCACGACACAACAATGATGTGAATGCCTTCTAAATTCCATTCACTTACCAACGCATAGACGGTGACCTCTGCCAAAGGTCACGCAATCCGAGGACAGGGTTTAAGATAATCGACGAATTTTTATGCAGCGACAGAGGCGACTTATCAAGCAGCAAAGGATGTGAAAAGACTGCAACGGAGAGAGACGGTAAGAATGTAAGACGGTAAGAAGGTAATCCATGCGGGTTCATCGAAAGAATGAAGGTAATATAAACGGTAACTGGGCACACTGCAAGTAGACACTCTTCGTTAGCATAAAGGTAGAGGTAAAAGACTTCTTTGCACATTCTCATAGAAACGGTAATAGCAGTTTCACTTACAATAGTTTCAGTTTAACGACACTGTGTGATAAAGAAGATCATTGGCGTCGTCCTCCTCCGTTTTCAGGTTGGGACTGGCACTGTCAGAGTGCAAACAGTGGGGAAGTTCTATGGCGAAGTTAGTATAATAATAATAACGATAATGATGATGATGACGATGATGACGATAACGATAATAAAAACAATAATAAGAAGAGGATGGTGATGATGATAATTATGCTGACGACGACGATGACTATGATCATTATTGATCATTACATATGATCTTATTAAGCCAAGTGACAATATAACTCGGCGCGTATCACAGGGAACCTCGCAAAAGCTTTTCACTTAGTCACGCTTCTTCCATTATCGCCCATCGTCGCTCATCGTCTCCCAAAGAATCTCCACACAACCAGCCATCACTCCAACAGAGGCGCCGCAATCCTATGGCACCGTAACCATGGAAACCGAGGCAGAGTTACCATGGTTACAGGTTCGGCGCTTGCAAATCACTTCCCAGAGATAATGTAGTTTTCATTGCGAGATGTCATTCCTTTGTTGAGAGCACGGAGGGTGATTGTACAGCGAATGGGGTCGAACGAATGACCCGAGGGGGGACTTGACATTCCAACAGATGCTATGTCTCATAGGAACCATGCACTATTGATCCGCGGTGCCATACATTCATACTCTGCTGAGTAGATGTTCTAGAATGGGCGCTATATAAGTTTACCAAGCATTTACATGAATGCATGCACGTAGTCAACATAATTATCGAGGGAAAATCATGTAATCAATTTAAACATATACAGATAAACACATACATGTTAATATATTTATACATTGCACACAAACGCAATGTGTGAAAACAGTCATTTTGTAAAAGCATGGTTCAGGCAATTTGTAAAATCTTCTATTTAGGATCAGGGTCAGGTATATGGTTAGGGCTAGGGTTTGTGTTAGCGTAGGGTTAAGGCTTTACAAATTGCCTGGGCATGTTTTCAATATCCCTGGTTTCACACATTCGCAGTAACATGTTTATTTTTAAATACATACGTACTTACGTACATACATGCATACAGGCATACATACGTACGTACGTGCGTGCGTACGTACGTACGTGCATACATATGTAAATACATTTTCATGCATACACATATAGATACATACATAAGTGCATACATACAAACCATTACTGAGTATACATGTTGTCGTAAATCTGGCTTCCATTTAGTTTGATGGATTGCAACCATCAAGCGATCGCCTCATAAGTCACTTGCGTTGACTGAGTCGAAGGCTTTAATGGAGTCAAAGAAGTCAACGCATCATCGTTAAGCAGATCATCTTCAATTAAGACTTCCATAATCTCGATCCCAGACCCTCGAATGTTGTGTCCCGGTGGTCGATGTGGCTTCCATTGGGACGGTGGGAACGGACAAGGGGTGTAGGGAGAGAGAGGTAGGGAGGGACATTATGGAAAACGGCGGCAAGGAGCGTGTGAGTCAAGTTCTACTGACGGGACATTAGGCCGTTGAGTCACGTTAGGGTGATGGTGAGCGATGTTTAGAGGAATGTTGACATGATGGGGAAAGAAGTGGATGGGGAGAGAGTTGGGTGAGGAGTGAGAAGGAATAGAGGAGGGAGGAGGAATGGAAGATGGTACATAAGTGTAAGTAAGAATAGGAGGAGGAGGAGGAGGAAGAGGAAGGGGCGTAGAATATACACGAGAGGAGGAAGAGGAAAAGTGGTGCTTAGAGGGATAAAGGGTGGAGGATGAAAAGTCAGAGAAGGAGAGCAGTCTTTACAGTCTCATACCAATGGGTATGTAGTGTCAGCAACTTAATTTTCCTGATCTCCGCTTACACATGTAGACAGCCTACGAAGGATATGCGAACAGAAATGGATATATCAGGTCTTGAGTTTAAATAACGTAAGGCAACTTTGATAAGTCTTAAATTGAAAATGAGGAGATATTTTATGATGCTCCTTTTGGAAAGGCAATCATCCCACTCTGTTAACCCAGGTCATGTACAACATGTCCTACGTCATCCAATAAAGTATCATAACCGGGGATATCATCATAATAAAATGATATCATCATAATACAATGATATCATCTTAATAAAATGATATCATCATAATAAAATGATATCATCATAATAAAATGGAAATATGCATAAAATTGTTATCACAAAATGCAGATGCGCTGCTGTGATCATCAGATATACTATTGACATCGCTAATTACGTCTTTGACATCATGACTTACGTTACGTTATGAGTCTGAATAGCTATTCTGTTAGAGGTCTTATATAAATCAAAAGACACGATACCCTTATTAACATAATCTAATACATTATTGATATCATCAAATGCGTCATCGTCCATCGCGTGTTTCTCTGACTCGGTCGATGGGAGTATTAAGTCAGCGACCGCTGACCCACCAGGGCCAGTGACTACTCTGACCACCCTCAGGTCGCCGCCATTCCATGTCTCCGTCCATATTACCATTCCCTTCGTGGCTCTTAACGCTTCATCGTAAATCATCATCTCTTCCCTGGTTGAGCTCCTTTAAATTGTCCTCAAAGTGCCTCGAACAACCGGATATGGCCTCAGCGAGGGATAGACCAGTTAATGATCATCTCATCCATTAGGGGGTTCGGCCCACACCCCTCCCCGTCCGATCCCTAAAGAGGCAAGGGTGACAGCGAAATCGAGTCGCGTAGGGACTTCCTGCACTGCCAAATAGTGCTAACACCGTGGCGGTTTTTAGTTTAAAACAAACAAACGTGATTGCCGATTTATCCTGCAAAAATTACGGACATAGCCATAACCAGAATCTAGGTCAATGACCCTGTTTTAGTCGGCTTCATATCCCTGCCATATTAGTCCCAGGTTTCGTATTGTGTGTGGTCCAAGCAGTTTGGTTCTGTATCGATAGTCCGAAAGTTCAATAGTCCGAAGATTCGATAATACGAAAAAATGTCGAGTCGAGTTTTCTTCGGACTATGGAACCTTCGGAATATCGAACCTTTAGATTATGGAACCTTCGGACAATCGAACCTTCGGACCATGAAACCTTCGGACTATGGAACCTTCGGACTATGGAACCTTCGGACTATGGAACCTTCGGACTATGGAACCTTCGGACT
>OY365809.1:1678711-1809738 GCA_959347315.1 Bimastos eiseni | reverse complement strand
GAAAACTCATTATCCTACTAGACTCCTAAGAGGCAATAAGCCTACTTCTCTTCCCACTACCCCTCCATCCCATTCGCTCTCTCCCACTCTCTCATCTTTCCAATCCATCCTATTTGTCTTGTCATAAAATCTGTCCAGGGTAAGACCCTCTTAATGGAAACCATGGCAACAAGAAGACCCCATCCTTTGCGGAGACCATGGCAACAAGAAGATCCTCTGTAGGAAGTGCCTTTGTGAAGAGATGCTCTCGTCTTCACCCACACAAACACACGTCAAAGCAGAAGTAGACGCACGTACAAGACGCACCACGAGATCGATAATGCGTTTGCTATTGACCTTTGACCTCTTTAGTCTTTAGATCCAAGTTGAGTATTTAAGAGCTGACATTCTGCTGTCTAGCGATGCAAATGAGAAATGGTTAATTGATAATAATAGATGTTGCAATACTGCTATTGGGTTTGTTCCTTAGGCTTTATTTAAATGGAACATCAAGTTTAATAATGATATTGATAATGATGATATGAAAAAAACATACAATGATAATTGTAATGTTAGTAATAGTGATGAAAATAATAATATGATAATTATCCAGAATAATCAGTAGTAATGATCCATTCATTGAAATTATAGGCTGATGATGTCCAATAATAACTATCTTAAACCAATCCAATAAATGACCAGTTTAAACCAATCCAATAATAACCCATTTATTTCAATTCAATCATGACCAGCCTAAAGCAAATCAATCATAACCAGCCAAAACCAAGCCAAGTCGATCAAAAATGTATGAACAAGCCTGATTCAATCAACTGTAATCCAAGTCAGCCCTAATCCCTCCCAATCAATCAAACAATCAAATCTACCAGGTGTCATGATTTATATTCGACGGTATGATTTATATTGGGGTATCGTGATTTGGTTATGTATCGATAGTCAGACGGTTCGATTGTCCGAAGGTTCGATAATCCGAAGAAAATTTTCTAGTGCGAAGATTTTCGGATTATCGAACCTTCGGCCTATCAAACGGTCCCCCATGATATATATTCGGGGGTAGATTTATATGGGTGGAGGGTTTCATGATTTATACTGGGCCGATCTCAAACCGCACAAAGTATCAAATGATCAAGAAGGCGAAGAAGAGCAGTTCCATGAGCTAACCGCCATAGAAGCGGTTATAAATAGCGTCTAACCTACTTCATTTTCTTAGCCTCGGCGTATAAAGACATGCGGCCACACTGGCCAGTCCCCTCCATCACCGCCTTATCTGCTCATCGACCGTATTCGTTCGGTGTGCTAATTATAGTTGTTTCAGTTTAACGACACTGTGAGATTTTGAAATCGCGACCTCTTGGTTTAGAGTTCACCAGAATATCCACTAAGAAATTATAAATCCAACCAAAAATATTAGACATGCGCATAGGATCTGTCATCTGTAATCCAGGGTCATTTCTGAACGTCTGAAGCCAATTCCATCTAAAAACAACATCTTCTCACAGGTGGTATGACCATGTTGGCACTGCGGTGGTAAAACCATGTAATTATATACCCTGGAGGCAGTTCTACGAGGCAACACGAGACTCGCAAACTGTAAAAACACATAATTACAGGGAGACAGACATAGACTCACACAGAGGGACACAGAAAAATACACGCAAAGAGACACTGCGCTTAAACGGGGATGGTACATCATATGCTGATTGTGTGAAACCGGTTTCGGATATTATTCGAACCCGGTTATGGGATCATAAAATATGACAGGTTAACGATAAGCTGCAACAGGTCAGATGCGTCGATGACGATAATTAACACCCAAGTAAATCAAACAATGGATGATGGTGTCCGCCACCTGTTCGTGACGTATGGAAGATGTCACTTGCGGACGATTAAAGGTCCTAGATCAAAGGGCGTCCGCTGCTGCCGCCTACCTGTTCAAAGCGTGCCGACACAGTAACCCAAATGGCAACTTCGAAAAGCACACATTTCCCAACACCGTCTGTCAATTCAGCTGGCTTGGAGGGGATCATGGTAACAGAGGAGGAAGCTTTGACTAGCCGCTGTCGCCAGCACTCGCCCGGCGCAAGAAACACCGCCCCTTTGATCTCGCCGCCTCGCGTTTGATCTCTGCGCCTAAGCCGCGCGACGTCTAATGATATCGGACAGCTATAATCTGTGTCAAACCGGGTTCATCACACTGCGTGACGTGTCGAATTCCTCAGAGATTGCGCGACGACGCCAGATTGCGGAAAAGGGGGATGGAAGATGATGAGCTCTGACAGGCGCCTGTTCTGAAAGCACGTAAAATGGACAATCTAATTGATTAAATAACCCCGGACCGACCCCCGAAAACAAATTGCGTCTGGTGTTTTTATAGCCTCGTTTGCACCAAGTGTATGCTGTCAGCGATTGACAGGCCCGCATATGTCGCTGTGGTTGTTCCTGTGTTTAGAACTTTAGATGGTCGTGTGGGTTCTCTAGCCACTATTTAGTCAACTCCGCCAATGTTCGGTACCTTACAGTGACAGGCCAGAGTCTGGATGAAGGAGGAGGGGGTGCTAAAAAAAATTTTTTCACACAGTGGCGGCAGTCCACAGCAGTTTAAACAGGCATATGTTCAAAAACAAAATGGGTAGGATCAAGGCTTGGTTCGGTTCAATGCAAGATCTAGAGGTTTTGGCTGTTACATAAATTTACATCATTACATTTACTTAGTTGTACAAACAACGTTCCCTCTAAGCTGTGAGCACAAATGCGCGCACACGGGCCTTGCAGACGCCGCACACTCAAATTTAGAGTGCGTAAAAATGCCGGAAAAACAAATATTCAGAAAAACTGTAAACCAATATTTGGCTGGGCAGAATAGAGCCTTGCAAATAAGTTGAAAGCTGTATCATAAGTCAAACGCGTCATATCATCGTTAAAATAGCTTCCAAAACTCTTGAAAGGCATGTGAATTTGTGAATGTCTTATATAATGTGCAAATATGTTACGTAAGGTAATAAGTTTACAAAAAAATAACTGCATTTGAATGGACTTTTACAAAAAATAGCGAGTTATGATTCCTTTTATGAAACTACTCAAATGGAGGTCCAGGCTGCGGCCTACCTTGCTCCAGAAACTTTGGTTCCTTGGCTGTTACGTTCCCCTATTTCTCTTTAGACAAGTGACATCCATCACAATAGAGTTTTAGATGTGGTCTTAATTTAACTGGCATCACATTCAGCTCGGACCTGCGCACAGAAAGTGTAAACCTTTTTTGAAATGTTGCATACACAAAATTTCTTGCGCTCACTGTCACGAAAAAATAGATGAAAAAGAGTATAGTTGTGCTGTATTTGCAAGTTCGCAACACCTAGATGTCCACTCGATAATCCGCAGGTTCGATAGTCCGAAGATTAGTGCAAGATCAAGAGTGCCTAAGGTTCGCTAGTCCGAAGATTAGTGTAAGATCAAGAGCGCCTAGTCCGAAGATTAGTGTAAGATCAAGAGTGCCTAGTCCGAAGATTAGTGTAAGATCAAGAGTGCCTAGGGTTCGATAGTCCGAAGATTAGTGTAAGATCAAGAGTGTCTAGGGTTCGATAATCCGAAGATTAGTGTAAGATCAAGAGTGCCTAGGGTTCGATAGTCCGAAGATTAGTGTAAGATCAAGAGTGCCTAGGGTTCGATAGTCCGAAGATTAGTGTAAGATCAAGAGTGCCTAGGGTTCGATAGGCCGAAGGTTCGATAGTCCGAAGAAAACTCGGACTAGAACATACCGAACCTTCGGACTATTCAACCTTCGGACTATCGATACAGAACCCATCCTTGGCTCTCTGAATGAGATTTCTATTTCCTCTCCTTTTGTCTGTCCATGTTGCTTTCAGTTTGCTTTCGCCAAATTAACAAACACAATAAGTATTCCCCACGCCATTTGGCCGTTCATTAAAAGCGGAGCGCAAGCAACGTGGACAGCATTATGGGAAGGGTGCTCGCTTCCTCCGCGAGCGAAGACTGTTTCACGCCCAGCTCTCGTCTCTTTGACAGACACGGGACAAACTGGATTAGGCTAATTGCGTTAGCTTTGTCTCTGGGATCGGCCGCCTTGCTTGATTCACACGACACGTCAATCCGTAGTTAACCAAGAATCTGTTAAGGGTGGGGGAAGAGAGCAAAGTGGGATGTCGACAATAGACAGAGAGAGAGGCAGAGAGAGAGAGAGAGAGCTAGAGACAAAGACAGCCATATCAGACAGTGAGGGAGAGAGAGGGAGGAAGAGACAGAGTGATTTTTGGAGAGAGAGAGGTTGATAGAAGAGACCGCCAGAAATACCAAGAGACAGTGAGAGAGAGAGGTAGACACAAACGCACCAGACAGAAAGAGATAAAGTAAAAGAGACAGACAGACAGAAAAAGAGGGAGAGAGAAAGTCAGACAGACATATCACACATATAGGGAGAGAGATGTAGAAACAGATAGACAGACAGACAGACAGACAAACAAACAAACAAACAGAAATATCAAACAGAGATGGAAAGAAAACCATAGAGAGAGTGAGTGTGAGAGAGGCAGAGAGACAGAGAGACAGAGAGACAGAGAAGGATAGAGGCCCAAAGGATTAGAAAGCGAAGAACAAGAGAAATATAGGAACAGAGCAAAACGCAGATAGGGAGAGATAGAAAGAAAGAGAGACACAGATAGACAGAGACAGACACACAGAGGCACAGACACAGAGACAAGACAGCAAAGAGGGAGGGTCACGTGCCGACCACTGGGTCTGACAGGTGTCTGGACGGACGGGCGTCAACAATTGGTTAAGACCTGAGGGTGCCAGATGCCACGAGAAAGGGGATGAGAGAGAAGAAATGAATCTGTGGGGGGAAGGGAGTGGCGGTTGGTGGTTGGGTAGAAATACCCCATCCTCTTCTGCAATCGCAGCCCACCCCACCCAAATCTCGTTTACGCCACTTCACGACACAGCTGACGGGGACAGCACCTGGTCACTGATCTCGCAGGGCAATTCACTCGACCACACTCAACCCTCGGACATATTCACACCCATACCTTACAGGTAGCAGCATGTCAGGTTGTCATGGTTACGCAGGGACGGTCCATGCGAACTGATTAGAGGACCTAATTGTGTGTGGTGTATGACTCCTCCGCTGGCGGTGCAAGTCCTAAGGGTGGGTTAAGGAGGAGGGCGACGCTTACTATATTTGTTATCACACAGTGTCGTTAAACTGAAGCTACTGTTACTACTAATTCCGCAAGTACGCCAGTCCCAAGACTGAATAAAAGAGGAGGGCGACGTTAATGATCCTTGTTATTACACAGTGTCGTTAAATTGAAACTACTACTGTACAAGTATGTGTGTGGATGGCTGTTTGTACCTATGCATCTAAGTGTGTTCCTGTTTGTGTACGTGTAGGTGTGTATATATGTTTATGTGTTTGTGTTAGTATGTTTGTATTTGTGTGTGTATGTGTGTGGATGTACGTATGTGTGTGTTTGTAAAGGCAAGGCCACCATACGGTCAACATTAATGAGGACAAATGGAGTCAAGTCTGTTTCACCAGAATACCTAATTAAATAGGGCGACATTAATTGGCATCAATTATGAAAAGCACCTGTTTCATGCGGGGCGAAATCTTGGGACTTGCTATTTTGAACCAAGAGGGCCATAGTTTTCGTGAAAGGGTTTCTTGTCCCATTAAGATCGACATAATTATAATGCCTGAATAAGTGTTGAAAACAATGTCTAACCCTTACTCAATACATGCAATGTAATCGTATTCGAACATTTATGTAGAACTCCATGATATCTAGCCGAGGCATTAGCCTAAATTATGTTAAATAATCATGAATATTTTTACACCAGTTCGGAAAACAGTGCAATTATGCAATGCATGTATACAACGTATGTATGGTTGCATACAATGTATGATTTTATGCATGCAGGTGTAATTGTGTAACTATGTACGTATGACGCGTCTTTTCACATGATCTTCTTATTCCATGGATGAGAAATACTAAAAACAAACACGATGCCTTTGCCATCATGGGCCCTTCTTTGCGTAATAATTAACCCTCTCCACGTAATCCGTAGCAAACCTTTAATTGGGCACACGCCACCCTCGTCCCTTCTTATTTCTTCTGGTCTGTCACCGTGAGAGCGCTCCTTAATTGCTAGTACCGTAGTACGTCAAGAAGCGCTATAGAAATTCTCCGATACGTATCTATAAATAATATATCTGCTATCACGTGACTGTGGAGTGGCAGTTGACCCCTCTGACCTATGTTCAACCCTTTTCCTTTCTGGCACTTGACACTTCCGGCCTTTGACCTATGAACCCCTAAAAACCCCGCCCCATGGAGCGACGAGGGTCGTCGGTTTCAACCCTCGGAAATGATCTGTCAACTGCCACCAGAAATATTTATCTTTGTTGTCTGCAGCCGAAACATTTTAAACACAGAGATACAGACAGGCAAAGAATAAGACAGATAGACAGACAAATAGACAGAGATATAGTCAGGCAGGCAGACAGAATGTAAGACATGCTGTAAGACAGAGATATAGACAGACAAACAGACAGACAGAGAGACACATATTAAGACAGACATAATAATTATTATGGAGAATCAAACAGATAATTAAATAGACAGATAAGGAGGCGGACAGAGGCAGTCATACAGGCAGATTAACAGAGATAATTAAACGGACATTCTATAATAGAGACAATCAAGCAGACCGGCCAAAGCAAGACAGACACATACATACAGACAGACAGTCGAATCACAAACACGCATACAGCAGACACACATACAGATGTACAAACATACATTCACCCAGACAAACGCACATACCGACCGACACACCATTAACCGATTAAAACCAGCCTGGCACGAACTTTTTAGCACTCACTGAACCCTCGCTACTCCCAGCCACCTTAACGACCCCAGGTCAAGCTGGCCACACCGTCATCTGGCCTATCGGTCCGCGGTAGCCCCTGCCAGGCCAAGGGAGGGTCTACCAGCACGGGCCTCGCTACACCCGCCCGTCCGTCCATCGGGTCTGGACCAGTGGCTAATTGAAGCCATTTCCTGCGAGTACTGTAATTATTGCAACCATAATGGCTGTGGTTGCTGTCCCGATCGTAACGATTAAAATGGTGGTCTAACTCAGCGTGTTCTCCCCTTCGTACCTGACGCAGCAACCTATAACATGTTATCTTCCGAATGGTTCTACTACCAGTAATCTACTACCGTTGGCTAACCATCTGCCGTGTCTTCCGTGTTTGCTAGAGACTACATCGTCTGCGCTCTCTCAGGTACCTCTTCCTCATCCATCTTCTACTCTAGTTTCCTCAGTAGGGAGATAGGTAGATAGATAGATGGATGGATGGATAGATGGATAGATGGATAGATGGATGGATGGATGGATGGAGGGATGGATGGACGGACGGATGGATATATAGACAGACAGACAGAGAGAGCTAGAGAGAGAGAGAGAGAGAGAGAGTGGGAGAGGGAGAGACACACACAGACATACATTGATGTTTCTCTTTCCCCATCCCCTAAGTCGTTCGAGCAACTTCCCTCCACAATTTGACTGACAGACGGACTAATGTGATAATAGAAAATTAAAGGACGAATACAAGATTCAACCAATTTAATGGCTCACACATCGACACTATAGAACAGAACAGAATGGCTCAACGCAGCAAATAATAAAAGATTTTTAATGGTATAATACTTTCAAAAATTAACTTTCCCCTAATTCCGCAATGAGGTCTTCCCCCTCTTTTTGGATGGAGCATTTGCTCCAAGAATTCTATGGTGCAGACGCACCTGGAGACAGAGACTGAAAAACAGACAGAGACTGACAGTAAAAGTGTCAAAGACAAACAGACAAACAGAGACTGACATTGACACTGACATAGACAGAAACAGTGAAATAGACAGAGAGAGACAGTTGAGTCGTAAGTGCCTCTGATTAGAGTGGCGCTATATAAGTGTTCCATTGCATATTACATGTACCTATGTATCACATAGTGACAGAGACAGACGGATACAGAGAGAGTGACAGAGATGGATACATACAGAATTTATTAATCGTTTGTTTAGCTGCGGTGGGTGGATCCAGAGTTTAACGACTGCTTTGACAACAGAGGCCGTAGCAGTCGAAAAAAATTTCCTATTCAACGCGAACTTCTACTCTTGCATGACATTAGTCATTGTTAATCGCCTTTCCCTATTATAGTAATAGCTGTTATCGTTTAAAAGGTGTCTAAGGCGACCACTCAAATCAACCAGTAAACACGCTTCAAATGTATTACTCATCTCCGAGTATATTGTATAATCCATGGCAGACTTCTAAAGCGCCACTTGAAAGTTAAACGCAGAGCCCCACCGTATTCACGAGCGCTAATCAACCCTTTGGGTTAAATCCCAATGACCAGCCTTAGACGCGAGGTATAGGTACCTTCATTTTCGGTGATGTTACAATCACTGTATTCACTTGTGGCTTAATTCGCTATGGGGGTAATTGGAACATAATTCTGAGAAAACGTTTTATCCAGGGGATTGGGAGTACTATATGTGACCCAAGATAAGATATCTTGAAATTATAGATAATCACTGCATCTATACAGTGTTTATTGATATCTGTTTGTCCGTTCGTGTGTATGATTGTGTCTGTGTGTCTGTTTGTCTGTTTGTCTGTGTGTCTGTTTGTCTGTGTGTCTGTTTGTCTGTGTGTCTGTTTGTCTGTTTGTCTGTTTGTCTGTTTGTCTGTGTGTCTGTTTGTCTGTGTGTTCTTGCATGTGTCTGTGTTTTGTGTGGGTACATGTGTTTGCGCATTCACAATCATCGTCGAAAAAACACCAAGAATTTAGTTTATTACTACATATTACGTCAACAACTACGACTACAAGGATGATGATGATGATGATGACGACTACAAAGACGAAGACGAAGACGACGATGATGATGATGATGACGACTACGAAGACGAAGACGACGATGATGATGATGATGACGACTACGAAGACGAAGACGACGATGATGATGATGATGATGACGACTATGAAGACGACGATGACGACGACGATGATGATGATGATGACGACGACGATGATAAAGCATTTAAATTCAGCTTTATATCGATAAATTAATCCAGATAACTCACCAACTACAACGTCACCATCATCGCAAACAATAGGAAAGAAATGACAACGCCTTTGGGGTATTTAAAAGTCTATGGAAGCAGCGATAAAAATCCGGCGATACTAAGACGACCTCGATGTCCTTTCGTCTCTGCTTCTGTTCGGCTCTGTTCCGCTGGGTTTGATTTGACGACGCTGTTCTATACGCAGGATTTAATCACGCTTACCATTGGCTGATGAGGTTAGGATGGGCGTGGCTTGGCAAAGACTGCAGAAGGGAGCTCTCGAGTTAACATTGTATGATGGTGGCACACAGACTGTTAGGCACTATGTTAGGTAGACAGACTCATAGAGAAATAAACAGACAGACAGACAGATGGATAGACATAAAGATAGACAAACATGTAGAGTGATACACCGACTGATAAACTGACTCAGAGATAGATACACAGACAGACAGACAGAAAGTCACAGACAGACTGATGGATAAAGAACATGATTTTGACCAGAAGGCAGACAGAATGACTTACTTACTTACTGACTTACTTACTGTCTGGCTGACTGACTGACTAATGGGCAGACAGACAGACAGACAGACAGACAGACAGACAAGAAAGCAGACACTGAGACAGACAGAGAGACAGATACAGGCAGACAGCCAGCCCTAT
Organism: Bimastos eiseni; assembly: GCA_959347315.1. Taxonomy (NCBI): domain Eukaryota; kingdom Metazoa; phylum Annelida; class Clitellata; order Crassiclitellata; family Lumbricidae; genus Bimastos; species Bimastos eiseni. The sequence goes on along the minus strand of OY365809.1, from coordinate 1,799,934 downwards.
ATACTCGACAAAAGAGATGACACTGCGTGTGTAAACAATTCCCTCGTTGACGAGGGGTTCCTTGAGCGGCTGTTCCCCCATTAGCCATGTTTTCCAAACACGTTCATCGGGGCAATGGTCCAAATGACTCTGTTGCCTTAGATAATAGCCAGAGATGTCAAGCTGCTTTCTTTTCAACATCAGTCTCTGTAGCCGAAATGAGATGAACCAGAGTCCAGGGTATGAAGTTGACGCGACGTTATTTTCTTTACCTCGGCGTATGAGCAAAGGCAAGCCTTTTTACAGTATTCATGATCGTAGTTTTCATGATTGCCTACAAAGCTAATTATTTAGTCAAAAAGGCTAAACTGGCTTGGTTTCAGTGTAACGAGTTGACACATTTTCTGCGTTTTAATATTGCATATACTATATTATGGAGCGAATACTAAGATGTGTAATTCGTTTGAACATAATCACTTTAAAATGTTTTCACAATTATTTATAACCACTCGAAGGCAACAAAAATGACCATCTGAATAGTTTCTCTTGATGGGCGCTACATAAGTCTAAGGATACGATGCAGCATAATCGCTATGCAATTGATTGTATATAAGCAGAAGAAGAGGATTTGCATCAATTTTTGTGCGCATTCCTATATGGAAAAATAGTTCAGTTAAGAAAGGTGTCTAATTATTCTAAACCGAATTACTTTAAGATGTTTTCACAGTTGTTTAACTTTATATCGCATCGTATCATATCTTTGGATTTATATTTTTAGCATTATTTTGGATAGAAACCTTGTTATCGTTATTATTATTCCACAGTTTAACGTCGTCATATGACATCAATGGTCGTTGACGACAATTTGAAACATATACAGTACAGTGATAATAAATTCATAGCATCCAAAAGACATAATTCATAACTGTCTGAACTTTAAACTAATGTTCATTGTTTTACACATAAATAATAACGGATTAACATCATCTATAGTACATGTCATGTGGTATCTCATGCAAATGTAACAATATTTGCATCAATATTTGGATCAAGAAATGTTCAAAATAAAACAAATTGTGTATGACCAATCACTAAGTACATTTATCCAATCATCACACCTTCAAAGAATTTTTGGTTTAGAATTTTGCCATAATGTTATTATTCTATTGAACATTATTACAGAAATATTTTCTAATAATGTAAGTCTATACTATTTATTTATAATATTATACCAAGTGATAATATACAGTGAACTACATCTTTGCATAGATTTTAACTTACTCACTATAACTTTCTAATACAACTTCATTAACATTTGTCATATATGCAAATACATGTATGAAATGACTCAAATGAGGTCAATACTAATTATCACATGTTTGTATAAGTATTTAATTAACACAATCAATGCAAGGTATTTGAAATAAAGATTTTTCTAAAATCAAAAGCATTAGCCATTCTACAGCATCTATTACTAAGTCTTGAGATAACTTCTCATCATAACTGCAATAGATATTTGATGCAAGAAGACAACACTCCCCTCAGCGCACTAGTACCTGAGTAGGCCTACGTGTTGAATTACATTTAGCAAACTTCAATCTGAATAAAGATTTCTTAATCTAGTGCAAAACGTTTTATAGATATTTACAGACTGTGGCTATGCATAATGTTTACCAATATCACCCCACTCAATTCCCTCACCTGACATGCACAATCGTCAATAACTTCAATCCATAAGAAACAAAACAAGACCTTCGTAACTATCGCACATTTTAACAATTAATTTCACTCCTCAAAAACCAAAAACTAAATTTGTTTAGGATTACATTTACACAACTTTTCCCTTACTAATAAGGTTTACAAGCATGTAAACTTTACTTTGCATACAACCATCACTAAGAAATTTTGTTTATTAAAATCCATTTTATATAAAACAGATGCATCTTTTAATGTGCTAGAGATGTTCTCTTTTCTACAATCTAACAATAAATGGTTAAATAATTATTATCGTTCCGGCGAACATAGAAATATATAGTGATCGATAGTCGCTGTTAACATGCATAAAACCAAGACCATGGCATTAAATGGTAAAACATGCAACATCGTTTTGAAAGAGAGCAGACTGGAGTAGGTGGATACGTTTCAATACTTTGGATCATTGATAACAGAAGATGCTGTGTGTAGCAGAGAGATAAGAGGAAGGATGGCAAAAGGACAAAGTGTTCAGATAGGGATGAAGAAAATATGGAGGAGTCGCAGCATAAAGTTAACCACCAAAGTGAGACTAATGAAAGCATTGGTATGGCCGGTGGTTACATATGGCTGCGAAAGTTGGACCATCAAGAAAAGAGATGAAGAAAGAATTGAAGCTTTTGAGATTAAATGCATAAGACAGATTCTAAGGCTATCATGGACTCAAAAAAAACAAACGAGTGGGTATTGGAGAAAGCAGACATGGAACGAGAGCTACTTAATTTGATAAAAAGGAGGAAATTAACATACTTTGGACATGTGATGAGAAAAGAGGGAAACTGTCTAGAAAAAGAAATCATGCAAGGCACTACACCGGGAGCAAGAAAACAAGGAAGACCAAAGACACGATGGATAGACAATGTGGAATAATGGACCGGTCGACCACTTGACAACTTACTAAAGAAGACGAGAGACAGGAAGAGATGGAGTAGACTTGTCCATGAAGCGACCAACCCTCGGATCGAGGATGGTTAAGACAAGACAACACAAGACAAGTCGCTGTTAAAGGTGTCTAAACCAAGTAGCCACAAGCTTGAGAATTTTTCTTATCAGCTGTGATTGTAGGCCCATTGGCCTATTTTCGCAATCCAGATTGCATCTTCGAAAAAGAATTTTTTTTACAAAAAATTATCAAAGACTTCAAGTTATGACTGTATCCGTTACTTTGCAAATGGTAATGGACCAACGATAAGCCATGAGTCGATAAGACACTTGGGGGCAAGGCTTTTTGTTAGGTTTTAATGAGAGAAGAGTTATGGCATAATGCAAATTAAAGGGTACCAATTAGCCTCCTTCATGTATCGCTTTGCAAACAAATTACTTCCCCTGCCTTCTCTCACTATTTCATATTAGTCAGTGAACTAAACAGCTACCAAACTCTAAATTCTACTCTCTATCGAGCTGCTCCCGCCAGAACAAATACCCGCAAAATTCTTCAAACATTATATTATGTGACCTATAATGTGGAGCTCATTGCCTACTGAGATCCGTCAATCCGCAACTTTCTCTACATTTAAGCAAAACTGTGCTTTCTTCTTAAACTCAATCAACATAATTTACCATATTTAGTAAACAAGATGTTTATAATTTATAGGCCTTATAGGCCTAACCTCGGGACCGTGAGTCTGTGGGACCAGATGTGAGCGAGCCAGCTGATGCTACATGTGCGATTCTTTGTATTAGTTAAGATTAGTTAAGAATACTGATTATGATTTATTGTATAATTTTAAAGTGGCAAATATTTTCGACTGTAGTACAGGGGTTCCCGTATTGCGGGGCTAATTGCTCCTTGGGTTCCCCTATTGTTACCAACCCCTATGATTTTGAACAATATAAATGTATTTGTTATTACTTCATGGTTGGCAACAATAAAATTGATTGATTGATTGATTGACCGACCGACCGTCCGACCGATTGATCGATCAAATTACGCATGAGACCCAATTAAGGACGGAGGGGGGTTCCGCGGATTAGGGCCACCTAGTAAGACAATCAACATGAACAAGCATAGGCCAACATAAAACATTAAAGGATTGGTTATACTGTAGGTTAAAGGAAAGGGATAAACAATTATTTATGGCCACATGAATAAATTTTACATGTATATATATATCTATATATATAATATGTATATTTATATATGTAGGAATAAAATGTAATAATCATTTATATGTTATGAAATATCTACAACAACCATATGTCGAATATTTCTGTCTCAGCAACCAGTCATGCAGAAATGGAATCAATAACAACACAAAAGGAAGAAAGAAAACAGAAAGACTAAAGAAAGAAAGACAAAAGGAAGAAAGAAAACAGAAAGACTAAAGAAAGAAAGACAACATAAAGATAAAGGATTAAAGCTTTATACGAAATTGAACTGAAATGTAACAAATTCTGAAGACGTCAACAGCCTGTGTTGCTATAAGATGCCGTTAAACTGTTGAAAAATAATTATAATGATAACATTGAATGGCATCCTTAGTTGACAGCTTAATCTACATTAGTAGATTGTTAGTACAATGTCGTGTGCTCTTGCAGCGCCATTGCTAAGAATGGAAAAAGAATTAAGGCGATCATCATCTATTTTACTCAAATTAATTATTAGAATCTTTCAACAGCATCCAACCAGTGTAGAAAGTTGCGTTAAGCAGAACTAACTCTATCAACGTCAACAACTTTTGTTGACATGAGATATCGCTAAATTCTGGATCCAACCAAGATTAGCAATGCCTCACGGTGGCCGATTGGTTACAGCGGTCGGCCTATAGCCCGGTGAGTACGGGTTCGATCCTCGTCCGAAGTGTTACCGTGTAGGGACTTTGAGTAAGTCCTTCGCACACTTAAAGTAAGATTACTCTGCAATATAATATTATTGCAATTGCGCCGTCGTGGGGTAATTGTAAGAAGGGCGATATCAAATTTCAGTTGTATATTGTAATAGTAGGCCTATTATAAAACATATTCCACAAATAGTCCCCCAAACAGCCATAAACCGACCCGATGCAATCGTGATCGTAATCTTAATCTCCAATCTTCTAAGGCTCTATTCGAAAGCCAAGCGCAAGCACCAGCTTATTCACGAGCGCTGCGTCAAGTCAGATCGGTTGTCAAAGGGGTAGTCCAGAAAGTCAGACTGAAGACTTAACAAGAGTTATTCAATATAATCAATGTGATGTAATTTGATACAATCAATTATTTATATAGCGCCGCTCAAATCAGCAGCGTGCTCAACGGGTGTCTGTGCTTTGGACAGGAAACGGGAAAGTCTTAATGCGACTCCTTGTCACGGAAGGTGAGAGGGCTAATACTTCCAGGCGCAGGGACCGTGGAAGACAGTTTCAAGCAGAGGGCCAGCATACGCAACGCTCTTGGACTGGGCCACAGCAAAGCGCATTCGCAGAAACAACCAGAAAGCCGAGAGTTCCTCAATGGCAACTTCCAACCGATGTTACATTAAGGATAGAGGCAATTACAATCTCCGGTGTCCGCGATTCTCTTATCAGGCGATAGATTAATTATTTCTAGGGAAGATAGCCCCGTCAGTGGCGGTTCATTTGCAGGGCCACGCTCCCTGTGGGGTGGAATTTGATCGGGGCATCAGCCGAGAAACGGGGCGCTTGCAAGTCGGGAGATCGGCGAGATAAGGCAGCCACTTCTGGAGCGTTGGATGGAGTTGCAACGGTTTAATAGGAGGAAGAACCGACCGATGAAATTGGATTCCAAGCGAAAAGATCGCCGCAGACGTAATGATGGATGTCTACAGGTCGCTGCTGTGAACTCTGCATCTGTCTGTGTCCTTGTTTGTGTATCTGTGTCTGTCTGCGTGTCTGTTTGTCCTTTTGTCCTTCTATCTGTATATATATATATATGTAGGTCTGTCTGTCTGTGTGTCTGTCTGTGTGAAAGAGAGGCAATTGGAGAGAGAAAGAGGCAATAGAATGGCTAGAAGGAGACCGAGCGAGAAGAAACAGAGAGAGAGAGAGAGAGAGAGAGAGAGAGAGAGAGAGAGAGAGAGAGAGAGAGAGAGAGAGGCAGAGACAGACAGTCGGACAGAAACAGAGAACTGCTTGTTTGTATGCATGTCTTCTCAGTGTAGCTTCTGAGTGTTTCTCTTCATGATACATCCATCTGTCTCCTCTATTCTTCCTCTCTCTGTCTCTCTGTCTCTCTCTTCCTCTCTCTCTCTCTTCCTCTCTCTCTGTCTCTCTCTGTCTCTGTCTCTCTCTTTGTCTCTCTCTCTCTCACTTTCTATCTCTCTCTTTCTTTCTCTCCCTCCATCTCTCTCTTTCTTTTCATGATAATTCCACCTGTCTCCTCTATTCGTCCTCTCTCTGTCTATTCGCCTGTAATCTATCTCTCTGCTCGCATCTATTTCCCAGCGCTCTCTCACGCACATATTCTCGCCCTACCCTTTTCTGTCTTCTTGACACTCTTTTCCGTCCATTCCGCACCAAACGACATCACACCCACCCTTAGTCACCGCCTGACCTTTTGACCCATTGAACCTTACCCTCTGAACTCCCATCTTCCATCCCATTACCACCTAGTATTCCATGCATCAGCTCCGAAAGAGGCTTCCGTCTTTTTTCGTCCACTTCAGGATCCGTTCGTAAACTGACACCGTGGACTTAGATTCAGAAATTACCATAAAACTGTCATTTTCTGGTGCATTACTATCGCCTCCTGTTGTTCTCCGTTCCTCGATTTCACGCCTCGTGTTATGCGCCCCATTCGATGTCTTCCTACTGACTTGGTTGACCATGGGGTGTGGACATTTTGACCTCGACCCGTATGGTTCTGAACTTCTGACCCAGCCAGTGTGGGAGTGAGTCAACCTGCGCTTGTGGGATGATGCGATCTTGATCTGGATCAGGAGAGGAACTGTGGGCTATCTATCTGTCTCTGCATCTATCTCTCTTCTCCTCTACATACATATACACATACATACATACATACATACATTTAGGATACATACATACATACATACATACATTTAGGATACATACATATATACATACATACATACATACATTTAAGATACATACGTACATACATACATACATACATACATACATTTAGGATACATACATATATACATACATACATACATACATTTAGGATACATACATACATACATACATACATACATACATACATACATACATACATACATTTTGGATACATACATACATACATACATTTAGGATACATACATATATACATACATACATACATACATTTAGGATACATACAAACATACAAAGGGTACACGTCCACTATTCTAACAGATTGTAGTGGAACTCAGTTGCTAAACCGTTTCCTTAATCGAATAACAACTACCCGGACCATTCATTAGCAAATACTCCCCATTCTCATCATTCCAGCAACCAACAACTGCCTCAATCCTCTCCGAACCATCTTCCCACGCCAGCTACATGGTCCACACCGTGCACCTACCGATCACCCGTCTACCCCCGTCACGAGGGGGACATCCAGGACCCACTGCATCCCCACTGTACATGTCATATTACCATCGGATGGAGATTAATTCAACGCAGTCGACGATTAACAATATAGAGAAGAGCGGATGACTAACACGATCCAACATTACTCGACTGACAGACCGCATAATCGATTTTGAGCGTTGCGATACATTGCAGGTAATATATATATATATATATATATATATATATATATATATATATATATATATATATATATATATTATAATGTGTGTGTGCTTGTGTGAATAATTGTACCAACTATTTGGATGAATACGAATGCGAATAATGTACAACATAGGTCTACCGACAAAATTTCCACATTTCAAATAAAATTCCGAGTAAAAGTTTCTGTTCAGTAAATTTAATACATAAACTAAAAGTAAACAGTTAGCTACAGGAGATTTTTACATTCTTCTGCCAGTCTGTGCAAACTAGGAATGGAGCAAATTGAACTAAACTTATAAATGAGACGGCTGACACAGCGATGCTGTGGTCCAGGCAGTAGAGAGTTACTTCAGTCCACTCGATATACCAGAAGCAGCTGTCACGTGACCACTATTCGTATTATGTATTACCGCTACTATTCGGCCGAATGCTGAATAGCTATTTGGCCCACTATTCGGCTCCGAAGCGAATAGGAAGCGAATATTCGGTACATATATATATATATACATTTATTGCATATTATACATATCTATATATATTATAGGTGTGTATATATATATTATATATATATTATATATATATTTATTGTTTATGAGCGTTGTGATACCGTTTTCTGTCTGGGATAATATTGCGTCGTAAGTATAGAGGAAGAGCATTAATCTTGAGCTGAAGCTTCCATAGATTGCAGTCATAACAAGGCTTATTCGAACCTCGTCGACCAATCGCTTTCGCATGGCGACGATAAATTCCGGATAATTGGTCGACGCGGCCGGTCTTTGTTCCGGAGTTTCCCCTGGAAGTGCACTCTGGGATGTTCTTGATGGAGAGGTCTTGTGTCATTACTGTCCAATTACAGATGTTAATGAATTCCATGCCAGACGCAAGACGCCAGCTTATAGGAATTGACGGTGTCATATTTGGGTAAGACTATCAGAGCCTCGATATGGCCCGTTCGTATCGGAATAGGCTGCTTCCTCGTTTATGATGTGTGTAGTTTAAGCCAGGTTGATAAATGCTGCCAATCACGAGGGCTGTATGCAGTGCTGTGGTGTGGTGTAGTGTCGTTTAGTGCCCTGTAGCGGATCGTTTATATAGCGCTCCTTCATGTTATCTACTCAGAGGCGTTCTCTGCGCTAGACAATATGACACGTAATGTAATTTCTAACGAATTATGTTAAAAACAGTTAGCAAACAGTGCACAGTGGGCTGAATGAGTCGCCACTGGTGGGCCCACGCACAAGCGTCGAGACAACAAACGGATTCCCGTCGACAGTTGACAGATGAATAATGGATTGGGTATATAGCTTGAAAATTAGACTAGTTGTTTCAGTTTAGCGACACTGTCAGAGTGCGAACAGTGGCGGTCGTCGTTACAACGAGCATAAATACGAAGCCATTCATTCAACGTCTGTAAGATAATTCCCGATCCTTTGTGATTTAGTTGGCTACACAAAAGCAACTGAACGGTGTTCTCAGAATTTCCTGTTCATGTCTTTCCCATTTTATTCCTAGCGCACCCTTACGCTATCGCTGAGGCAGTCACCGGCAAGACGTATTGGTGTCGGAATAATGCGCCGGGTAGCTATATTGGGCGAAAACTTGGTCCTGGGTTTGGGAGGAAATATTTCAATTCCCAAACATGGATGCAGCAAATACAGGATGAACAGTGATATTTATGATAATTATGAGATGATAAAATTACTTTTTCTTTTACTTTTTCTTCTAGTTCGGAGGGTTCAAAAAGAGAACCGCTGCCTTAGGAGCAGAGGCACGGACTACACGAGAGCCCATTATACTAAACACCTTTTAAACGCGTTTGATTAAATAATAAAAACTGAAACCGTTATATCACTATGTCATATCACTTTTAAGCCACAGTGCTTTTCTCAGGCAAGTCCGGCAAAATAAAATAAATAAATTTATTAACTAAGTGAAAATTCGAATGAAATTTTTTAACATTCGTAAACCCGTACATTAAATACGATATAGTAAGATACTTTAAGTTTAACGATAGAAATGGAAATATTCAATAAATAATATTCCAGCATGTCCTACCCACTTTAAGATGACAGATGTTAGTTTCACGGTCGATATATTCCTGCGCCGACGCAACGAAACGGGTCACCGTATGGGTCACAACGTTTCATTGTCACCCTGTCACGCCTAGTGGGTTGTCTTCTACCCCGTCAGAAGCCATTGGTCACCCTTTGCCCCGTTGCTCTGTCGGCGCGAGAAATTCGTTTACGCGCGAACACTTGACAGTTTAAGTATCCCTGGGGTGGTCCGCGGCAGGGCGGAGAACTGCGACCCTTCAACAAAGAGAATTGCCCGCAGCGATCTGACTTTCCTACCCCCTCTTTGTCGCTCGCGTCGCATCGTCCCTATGACGTCACGGCTTGAGGGTTCTAGTGACATAAAGGGTAGGGTGAACACTGAACAGAAGGAGGTAAATGCGGAGGCCGGCTCGGGTTGGTTTTTATTGTTGTGGAAAGAGTTTAATTCAATTAAATCATAACTTCGATGGGAGACAGTTAGCGCGGTCTGGCGTTTTCAAGTGGCAAGGGTTACTCGCGCTGAAAATAGGTTGTTTCATGCACCGCTTCTTTACGTGAGGGTTTTTAATTGGGGATAGGTGGTACATGGTTCCATAGAGGGGTAGGGGTGGCATCATAATGTGTAGTACCAATTCTGGTACTTATTATACCGATGGAGTTTTTACGGTATGCCTAAGATTGTCGCTAACAGGAATTCTACATCACCATTTTCATTGCCGCTACCACCAGAGAGATGTAGACAGAAAGACAGAGGCAGCCAAGGAGGCAGACACAAAAAGACACAGACAGACAGAGAAACAGGCAGAAAGCAACCTGCCATAAAACAACTTAGCCTCGGGGGATACTTAGATCGAGTTTTCCTTAAATTTATTTTGATTGTTATTGTTATTTTATTTCTCTATCGTTTGGTTGAGTAGTCGTCACAGATTGGTTTAGTGGTTTTAGCGCTGCAATGTCAACTAAAAGATCGTAAGTTCGTATCCTCGCGAGGGCAAAAATCTGAATGGAGATTTCTGTTCAACCTGCGTCCCAGAGCCAACGCAGCAATTATGTGTACATGAAGACATTAAGGCTGTCAATGGGTACCCGAATACCCGGATTCCCGCCCCAGGTGACTGCTCAGGCAATGAAATCGGTTTTCTGGTGCCCGACATTCCCTAAAAATGCGCAATTCCCTACATTTCCTAACAAAATTTTCGTGCTGTCGGGTACCCAGGTACCCGCTCCGTGAATGGACGGGTACCCGGGCCGTGATTTCAACATTTTGTGACAGCCCTAGAGGACAGACATAAACAGAAACAGAGATTGGCAGATAGACAGACAGACAAACAGAGACAAAAGAGATAAGCAGATAGACAGACAGGCAGAGCCAGACAGACAAAGTGACATCTAGATATTGAGAGAGGCAATCAGACACACACAAACCGATGACCGTCGTGGTTGCTGTAAGTGACATCCGACGCGATTTCAACGGTCGATAACCTTTCCGCCTCACAAGCAAAGCCGAGAGGACGCCATATGTCGACATTGCTTGATCGATCGAAGGTTGAACGACCCCGACAGAGAATGATTACGCTGCAACGGCCGTTAACCTCGTCTCCGCATTGATTTCTGCGCTTTTGAGACGCCCCGCACGAAATGCATTCTACACTATCGCTGCTTACGGTCGGATTCATAAGGAAGGTCATAACTGTAATTGTAGTCAGGAATTTACATAGCGCCTTTTTGAGATATAACCGCTCGCCAGATTGTAGCGCTAGTCTGGCGTTCGTCTTTGCTCCATCCACTGTTTTTTGTGAAAACTGTCGTTTCTAAGGCGACTGTGTGTGGCGTAAAAGTTCCATCTCACCTTCCCACGGACTATGTGCTGTTAGTGTACTAATGATTACTATATGTCTGTCTGTCTGAATCTCTCTGTCTCTGTCTGTCTGTCTGTCTGTCTGTCTCTCTCGCTCTCTCTCTCACACAAACACACACACACGCACAAATATATATATATATATGTATATCTATATATCAGAATTTATGTGTAGAAATTATAATTATGCATACATATTAATACAGCGCTAGAACACTATATATCCAATATAGTTAAGTGATTATTGAGGCGTGGTTTCATTGTTCTTTAGAGCGGAACGAATCCCGCAACCAGATACAGGGCGGGCATAAAACCCGAGCTCCCCTGGGACAAGCGACACGCGACAGACTGCGCTGCCTTCGGCATCTGACCAAAGCAGAGGACGATGTGACGGTTTGACCAAATACCGGACAAGATCAAAAGGCCTCACTCGGACACCGTTCTCGTCCGGTTAACCACGCGAGACCAGAAGAATACCCGCATGCACTAGGGTCGAGAACAAAGGTCATGGGGTCACAAAGAGTTCGGTGGGTTAATAGAAGTATCGGATAACTTAGGAGAATCAGACAGACAGTTCTGCGCATTTTCAAGTGAATGCCCGACGCCGCTTGTTTTCGTGCATGTTTGTGTGGATGTATATCTGAATGTATGTCTTTCTCTGTGCGATGCTAATCATCTGTGTTATTACACAGTGTCGTTAAACAGCAACTATCTAAACCGTAATCGTAATCTACTGCTAAAATAACATGTATGTATGTATGTAGGTATGTCTGTATTCCTAGTTTGTGGGAGGGGAATTCCAGGTCGGGAGACTTCGGGGGTATTTCAGAGGAAAATTTTCTACCCTCCACAGTGACACAGTAGAATTGAACAGAATAGTTCAACTCCAGAATTCATAATAAACGAATAAAATTATATAATATATAACAAATTTTTTTCATCCCCCTTGAATCCTCAAATTTGCTTTCCCCAAATTTCTGGGAAGGAGAATTTGCTCCAAGGCTTACATAGTGTAGATGCCCCTGTCTGCGTGAGGCGCTACATAAATCTAAAGACACGATACGATATATTCATTAATAGCAATCATAAGTATTATTATAGTTATTATAATTACGTTGACTTTGTTACAACAGATTACATTTTTAACACATAATGGAGATGTTCATTATTAGTGTAAAACGCTGCCAGCTCTTATATGCATGTAGGCTCGTTATTGAATGCAGTATCTATGCCATGGGCTGCGATCCCGAGGGTTCCAGAGGACCAAGACTCCAATATATACAGAGATGGGACAAGTTATGCGTTTGCCCCACCCACCCCTACCCCCTATTTTCTTCTCCTATCATCAGGTGTCGCCACCTGCTAATAAGAGACCGCCACCTCTGATCTATACTGATTTACATCATTGCAATTTTTAATCATCCTCACTTTCGTTATATATAGCTAACACCCACAAAACGCTCACTACGTATACATTCCGCCATGCAGTCTGTAAACTTCGGGGATTGTTGTTCAGTCTTAATGTAACACTGTCCTTGGCTATCGTGTATTCCGCGATGCTGGCGACCCATATATGGAATGAAGTTCAATGAACCCAGCAACTAATTGGCCTAATTGTTTGAACGATGTTTTGACTCTATATCTTCATTTCAGAAACGTCTCAAAACTCATCGTCATCATCATCATCATCAGCAGCAGCAGCAGCAGCGTCGTCGTCGTCGTCGTCATCATCATCATCGTCATCATCGTCATTACCATCATCAACATCGCTAACCTATTTCTGTGTCATTTCAACGTATTTTGTCTGTTTGCTCATGGTCTCAGAATCCCACAAAGTAGTTCTATTCTGTTTATCAACATTTAAAAACAAATCGAGACTGCCTCCTACTACGCAGTGAGTTCTCATAACGAATAGCCTATAGTCATATAATGCAGCTCATAGTCCAGAGGGAAAAGCTGTGTAAATCATTTGCAATGTTCATTGGTCAATGAACTGCCTAAGAAACGGATCCACGATAAATGCTTGACCGGCAAATAATGTTCAAAAGTCTTCTTTGATTATTCGCACATTGTAGTCCTCGGTAGAACAGAAGTTGGATAGATGCTGTATAACTTGATAGTTTATTACAATTTTGCCAGAGGAAAGTTACAATGGACAAGGTACTATTACACTCACAGCAGAGATGATTGTAATTTCAGCTTAACGACTGTGTGTGATAACAAAGATCATTAGCGTCGTTCCACTCCTTTATCCAGGATTGAGGCTGGCACTACTTACGTGAATGAAGCAGAAAAGCGGAGATGACGGCGGTGTAAATTATTTATAGGAAAAATTATGAACTTAAAAGAGGTGTTCAAAGAAACGTTTATTGTAATTTTAATTGTAATTGTAATGGACTACTTATGTAGCGCCACTTGAATCAACGCATAGCTGAAAGGAAAACAGAAGGTCTCCAGGCGTCTTCGGTAGGTAGCAGAGGGAAGAGAGAGCAGCTCTTCTTGAAGAGGAAGGGGAGACTGTTCCAGCTGGTGGGACCCACGTAGACGAAGTTCCTGGATTGGGCCATGTGAGAGCGCATGTGCGGACCACTAGCAGTCCGCGAAGGGAAGCCGGGTAGGCCGAAAGAATAGAGAAGACCCTAGTACAGAGAGCCAGAAGGTAGGCGGAGAAGCAGACCCAAGGAGACAGTTACACATCAACGCAAGGGTCTTGAATGGAATGCGTTTAGATGCTGGGAGCCAGTGAAGGGATTCACGAATTGTTTTCGTTAATGTTCTGGGAATTACGCACAAGTGGTTGAATCCAGAGCTAAACGACATTTTATGGCAACGAAGGTGGTCGAATTAAATTAGTTTGAACATCTTTACGCCGATCGCAAGGCATAATTATAAACTAGGTCTTGCTTTAGTCATTTACAATAACAAATCGTAAAGCAAGAGAGGTGAAAAGTTGACGCTTATTACTACTCGGTCACAGCGCCATCCTGCGTGGTTCTGGTTCACTGGCTAATATTAGTGAGTCTTACAGCAGAAGGCGCTGCCGGAAAGACAATCTGCGTAATCAAGGCGCGCTGTTTTTCGTCATAGGACGTGAATAATGCACGGTGTAGACGAAGGTAGACGATCAGAGGCCCTGCAAACGAATCTAGGGGCAATCGAGGCATACCTCTGAAGAATATCAAGATCAAACCATTGTGATTGACTTGGAGTATTGGCGATAAACTGACAATTACACATACATAACAGAGAAAGAAGAAGACAGACAGACAGACAGACAGACAGACAGACAGACAGACAGACAAGGTGGCTTCCCAGGAGGCGTGGCTTATGCGGGCGCTGAGAAATTTAGGAAGATTTACATTACATCACAATAGCAAAGTTTACAACTAATCGCAATTAGTAATCTCCAAATTTCTAAAGCCCCACTTTAAAGCTAAGCTCTAAAGTTAAGTGCACCAGCTTATTCACAAGCGCTGAATAAACTAGGTTTAAGTTAAGTGAAGTAATGTTGAAAGTACAATGCTTGTTAAGGTTTTGACTCTAATTTAAATCATGATCTCACGGTAGGTGTTCCGTCGTTGCTACATGAAAACTGTTTGGAAAGGCGTGATTTTCGTGCCATTAGGGATAGTCCTGTTTTCAATGGGATTTTATACCTTTACGGTAAGCTAAATGGTGAAAAATGAAAGCCTATAGTTATACGAAAGGGTCGGTAAACGGATTCCGCAAAAGAAGTAACTTTCTGCTCCACAAATCCCAAGCAGTGTATTCGGCAATGTAAGTTTGCCCTGGAAATCTGTAAACCTGTTGAAACCTGTTAAAACTTTTGTAAACTTCTCGTTCAGTCATCGATGACGGTCGTCAGACATAAACGTATTTACTTGTCAACATAAACGTGAACCTTCGACATTTCAAATCCTGTCAGAGAGACAAACTTAAACACCAGTGCTATATCAGTCAAATCCACTGAAGCCAAGTTGCCTAAGTCCATTCCGGTGCCAGGTCAGACTCTGGGGAGGTCAACTGGATCAAACAGCATTGGTGCCACTGTGGTTATCGGTGTACATGTACATGTACATGTCGTGTTGAAGCGCCTGTAAAAGTTATGTGACAGGCGCTATATAAATCTATAAACACGTTACATTTTTAGCTTGCATAGTTCGGTTTTGAGTCTCGAGGGTAAAGCAACAGAGAAACTGTAGACAACACGCGATATATATATATATTTGTCGATACTATTATTTTGATGAAGAACGTTCTTACCGCACCAGGTGCGAGTTAATTCCCGTGTGTAAGTTGCCAATGAACAGATGGAGCTGAAGGCGGTCAGTTCGCACCGCGATGACGCCTCTCGGGTTACACAGTGGGCTAATCAAGTGGATACCATCGAGAATAAAGCCAATTCGTTTCACGGAGAAGTGTAGAATTACGACAATGATTCGCCCATCATCTGTCACCACGCATAATTATGTCGTCATAACTACGTCACTTCCGCTGGTGCCAAGAGTGTCAGGGAAATATAGCTAATACACAATTAGTACTCATATAAAACTTATGTATATATATGCATATAAACATATATGTTTATATATATATATATGCATAGGCATATAATACACATGCATATAATATATATAATATATATATAATTTTAATTAATGGCTAGTCTCGTGCTGGTGGAAGCAGGAGGGCGGTGTTCTGGTATCTATTTATTATAATAATATAATACAATGTTAATTTTTCACCGTTCGCAAGGTATAAGAACAAGCCTCGCTCAGCTAATTAATTCTAAAGCAGCAAAGATAAATAACTGATAGTGTCACCTGGTGTGGCTTTGGACTTCTGATTTAAAGCAAATTCCAGGACTATTCCGGTCGAAATCAGAGATGGAAATCAGAGAAGAGACACGAGGAGTCTGGAAAAGATGCTTTTATTGTGGAGATCTTAAGGCCAGAACAGAGCTTTTTCCGGAAGAGTTCCTGTCGGAGTCTGGACTCAAGATCTAGCCAGAGAGAAGGCGACCCTCTCTAAGCGCAGCCATCGTCCAATGAAGAGCAAGACTAAAACCTGGGAATAACATGCAAGGAATATGAAACCACAACGTGACAGTCAATCAGAAGTCATCTTTTCTTATGTATGCATTGCATGGAGATGTCTGTTATCGGGTAGCTGCTATGTAGTAAGGTGATATTCGGGTACTCTGCAGGTTAACTTTGAATGTATAGTCGCCGAAAGGTCCTTCTAAATCTGTAGGCTTACTACTCGAGTTGAAAAATTTTCTTTTGAAAAAATGTTATTTTTGCTGCAAGTTCTGTATATTTAATCATTTTAATTCGTTACCAATACAAATCCGACTACCGACGTAACTCGCAAAAGTCCCGGATGTAGTCACACACATAATCTAGGTCAATGACCCAATTTTCGTTGACTACATATTCCTTCCATATTAGTTCCAGGAAGAGGCGGCGATCGCCGGGGGGTGAGGGAGGGTGGAGGGGACAAGTCCCCCATCTTTTACAGAGAGTGGACAATTTATACGTGTGTCCCCCCACATTTGCTACACTTTCTCATTGGGTTTTTCCCCACTGTCAAGCGAGATTCCCGCCTCTGGTTCCAGGTTCCAGGTAAGACTGAGAAAACCAGACAACCTGGTGGCTTTTTCCTACATACACGTACAGGTACGTAGGTTTTATGCAAAAGAGTCACAGAGATTTAAGGAAGTGAACATATGGCGAAGCATTAAATTTGCAAGCGCATCACCTAAATGGCATGGATCAGACGATGACCTAGTCTTATCCATAGGCGCTTTCACGTCCAACAGCAGCTTAATAATAGGTCGGATATAGACATAATTGTGGCAGATGACAAGGCGCTTTTCCCTTTCAACGGTCACCAATCCGATTACTATTCCCAAGTCTCTCTACGCCAGTGCTATTTTCCGACGCTGCTTTCAAGGCGTCGTGGAAATGGACGTCAAACGAAGGAATTAGATAACGGCTGCGAGGCCATGTTTACGCTTGCAACGAGGCTATAATTTCGGCCAATGAGCGCAGATTAAAGGCTATGACAGACGCGTCGAAAAAGTCAACCTCTACCGACCCCATTTAGCAAGAGGGATTATAATACCAAACTCGAGATTTAGACTGCGTGCAAAAAAACAAAATTTAATGCTTCGCCATATGTTCCCTTCCTTATTCACAGGCGCTTTGTCAGAAACAAAATCGCTAGGCAATCAATTAACGCACTGGCGCGCAGATTTCCGTCACCCCATGAGGTTAACGAGTCGTTCTTTCGCCAGGCGGTGACATTGGTGAAATACCACGTACAGCGTGATTGGCAGGAGTCTTTCACGAGTAGAGATTGCAATTCCGGACCATAATCAATTTTCCGGAATATCGGGATTTTTTCGGTGAAATTCTGGAATTTTTCCGGAATTCTCATTGTGAATGTATTGACCGACTCATTACTGTCAATTTCCAACAAATTTCCAACAAATTAAAATATACCTACTTATTTTATATCTTCTTAACTTGTGTAATACCAAACTACACATGGAAGTAGCGTCGAAGGTATCACAAAGTCGATATTCAGTGACAATGGTGAAGGAAATGGATAGAAAGGTCAGAAACTTAAAGAACAGATAAAGGCCAATATGAATAACCCACGGTGTTAATGAATCCATTATGAGTCCACCATGCTTCTGAAAATATGGACGCTGGAAGCAGTCTGCAAACTGGAGCAGATAGGCCTAACGCCAGCAGCAGAAAATGCTTGATCAGGTTCAACACAGTCTACTTGCTATAGCTGTTCAATCAAAAAATACTGCCAACAGACTCCTCTTTAGTAGCCTTTCTGTCGTGTCGATTGTAAGCTTATCTTTGTAGAGAGTTAAACTCTCTACAAACTTTGTAGTCGTTCTGAGGGCTTTATCCAGCGTTCCCACAATAACGGTAGAAATAGGCCTACAAAAACTCGCAGTCTTTTTGCGCGCAGTTCATAAAGCTAATAGCGCAATTATTCAAAGTCCTGCCTCACGTGAAATATAGGGCCTACCAGGCTGTATCATATTCATACATATCATAAGTATGTAAATAAAATAAAGTTCTGCATTTTGTGTTCCATGAATTATAATGATGATGATAATAATAATTATTATTATTACTGTCATTATGATCTTCAATGTTAATTTTTAACGGTGATGTCGTTCGGAGTAGCCCTGCTCGTTGGACTCCTGAGCAGCGAAAGTTCCCTTGAAAGCAACTGCGTTGTAGCGTTGAATAATCATCGAGATGCGCTGGTAGAGAAAAGTCGTCTCCCTCTGCTCCCCAGTGACGGCGCTCAGTTTGTGTCCCAGTTCTGAAAGGAAGCTTTGGCTTTCGGAATTGATGGGGCCAACGGTTTCGAATGCCACCGGTGTGAAGACTTACGTGGAGGCTAGCTCGGCGTATTTCTGAGTTTTGAGGTTAGCCGCCCTCTATAGGGGCCTAGCTGTTCAATAATAATAATAATAATAAAAATTGATTGAGGGTGTTTCAAATTTTGGCCATTTTGCGTACGGGTGTGTATGGGGGGGGGGGGGGGGGGTGGGGGGGTCCAGAAATCTGTACGTATGCAAATATGATTGTCTAATGATGACGTCCACAATCAAATCATGAATTAGCTTATGTGTTCCGGAAGTACTTGGCAGAACATGCAACGCTGTTTCAGAACAAGGTCAAAGCAACAGAATTACCCAGGTAATCAAATCAACCAACGTCTAACACGACCACCTATTTTATCATATATCCCAAAGTCTAACACAACTACCAATGTACTAAAATCACTCAAAATCTAACACAGCCAGCATGAAAAATTATATCAACAAAAGAACTCAAGCTATAAATAATATTCTACAAGGACTGTACAATTTGTTAACCTTTGAGCCGAGGTAAACGCGAGATAATGAGCCCTTTGGTGAAAATATATCAGCAGTCGACAACTTCACAAAAACAAAAACAAACTTTAAACTATCACCTGAGGATCCCTAACACCACAGTGAAGATAATAATCACAAACCACAGCAGGCACAGAAAATCATTTGACACTTGCAACTGAACACATGTGGCATATTTAAAGAGTCACTCAAGAACCATGGGTAGTTAACTGGTCAGAGCGATTGCCTTGTAACTCTGTGAGTATGGAATTAAGCCTCTTCCCTTGAGATGGCTATTACTGCATAGGACCAAGAGCAAGTCTCACTCCCAACCAGTCACACCTCACAATTAGATTTATTGATGTTGTGCACCTGATAAATGCAATAACCATAACAACAACGGAAGAATTAATAATAATATTAGTCACCCAAATCCACGGATCAAAGGATGTCTCGAAACGTCTAACAATGGAAGTCTGCACAGCAGGACTTCCATTGTTTACCGATTGTATTGTATTTACAGATATCCATTAGAGACTCTCCCAAGACAACCTAATCAGGTGTGCTCCCAGTGTGAAAAGCATTGCAGGAAAAGAAAAGTCTTAGAATGTGGCCTCATGTATTAAACAGGTCTATAAGATACCTCATCCCCCAAACAGCTTATCCCTGCTATATATGAGCACATCACAAAAAAATGACATAGTTGGTCCCAGTGAAGTTCTCACCACTACAGCCACTTCACTGTGACCCTGGTAAAGTCAACAAGAGGACGCATTCATAATGTCACACTGAGAAGCAAATATGTTTTCACTCATGATTAGGTTTAAAACACATGAAACGCTCTCAAAGAATTCCCATTCAAATGTGAAATTGAAGCAAATCGCAATGTCACTCCAAACAGCCAGATTCTTTGGACTCAAAGAGGGCCATGCTGATGCCACTTGCAGCAAATGGTGGCCAACCATGGACGCAGTAAAGGTGGCTCTTATTGCCTGAACCTGGCTTAAATACAATCGATCAATAAATCAATCAATCAATGAAATTTAATATAGCGCCTCTTCAAGAAATCAACTCAGAGGCGCACCTGGTCCAACCTCAGTCATATAAGACAGTTTTCAGAGTAGAATAAAAAAAAAGGGTGGAGAGTTCTTAGGTAAGAGTAGAAGATTCAATGGGAGGCTATTCCAAGCAGAATAATATAGCTGTTATTTGATATTGCCCTTCTTACAGTTTAGTACAGAAGTGCACACATGCCTCAATGGCGCAACAGCAGTGTTGCAGAGCAAATGTGTGTGAAGGACTTGCTCAAGGTCCCTACACAGTGATGCCACGGACGAGGGTCGAACCCGCTCACTCCGCGCACACCGAGTGTTACGGGCCGACCGCTCTAACCAATTAGCCAGTGATGGGGAAAATACTTTTCAAAAGTATTTTGAAAATACAAAATAAAATATTATTTTCAAAATACTTTTTCTAAATATTTTTGAAAAATCAACATTTTGTACTTTCATCTGTACTCACATTTTACACTGCATGAGTGTAGGCCACTGTGCACTTTACATATCACATAGTTTCTTTTTACTTGTCTCAAGTTGTCTGAACAAATGGACCTCACATTCTAATTATTCAACATCAAAGGAGAACAAAAATAACGTTCACAACGAATATAATCATCATACTTTTCCATGTAACAGTTCTGATAAAGACAGTCTACTCTGGATGGTCAGACAGTCAAATATCAATAGTTACTGTTTTTGCCAGTTACTCTCACTGATCTCTTGAACGAATGCCTGGTTTTTGGCCTTGCCTATCTTTATAGGCCTACATTCTTTTCTCGCCTTTCTTACGTCCATCACCAGTGTCACTTTCTCTCAACCCTCTCCTTTCACCGAGATATCTTGGTGCCATCTTCTTTCACGCCTCCATTTGGACCGCTTCATGCCTACAGCCTCTGAAGCATAATCTTCCTAATGTCTGTGCCCTCCTTCGTCTTCATCTAGTATTTCTGCCTCTCACTCTCTGTCACTCTACGCCTCTCTCACTGTCGTCCTTTAATTATACCAGATGGGCAGATCAGGTATTGCACTGGCAGTGTCTGATTAATTAAAGGCTATTAACTAAATCATTAGCACACCTATTATAAAAGCGATTAGCTAGCAGTTGCATTTGTGTTCCAAGGATTTTGTATTAGACTGAAGCAGGGATAATATTTGGCCCAAGGCTGATAGGCCTACCACAAATTGATAGTGCTAGTTGGCGTGAGCGTAGGTAGGTCCTTCGGATTATTATTTTATTGAAATCTTGTTAAGAAAAATATTTTGGAATTCTCCAAAATACTTTTAAAATGTATTTCGAAAATACTTATACAAAATACTTTTCAAAAGTATTATAAATACTAAGTAAAATAGTATTTTCTATTTTGAAAATAGAATTCTATTTTCAAAATACTTTTGTGCCCATCATTGCAATCAGCCACCATGCCACACAAATGTAAAACAATGCTCTTAAACTCAGCAAATAAGTTCAACATGAAAGCAACTAATAACAGTGTTAATAATGAGATTTACATACAACAAGTCAATACTCTCAAATGAGACAGAGAAAGACTCAAACTATTTCTGTTGTTTCCTTGCAATTTCTGCTCTTGTGATTGAGCATTTGGCAGATACCAGACTGTTTAATGCAAACCTTAACCATGTGTTGCACACTCGACCACCAGAAAATCGACGATCAGTCTCTCTCTCCGACCAAGAGCCAACGAATATACATTGCCTCAAATAGAAGATAATAACTTTTTCCTCCCGATAATATAAAAATACATACTGAGCACGTTAACCCAAAAGTACTCTACTAATTTCGACCCATTACATCCATGTAAATCTACTTGTAGCAATAACAGCTGGATGTTCATTTTGAATAAAACGAATTGTGTGTATGTACTGTATTCAGAGGCAAGATAAGTATCTGAATAAAGAGAAATTCTCTTTCCCTTTACAGACACCCTCAGCCCATAATGTGCACAATGTCCTTGAAAACGAGACTGTGTGCACTGCAATACTGGTCACCTACATAGAATCAAACGCAATCAATAAATGCACCAATCCAATCTGCATCGCAGAGAAATTAAATTTTTTGACCCAGCAACAGCTGAATCACTATACAAGCGCATCGACATTGTCTTTCAAATAAACTAAGGTCCCTGATTAAGTCCATGACCAACGAGGCAATAGTTATGTCGGCTTTGAGGCTATAACGTTGGCCAATCGATGAACAGTCGTATAGATTTAAAAGGCCATGTGTGATAGACGGTTCTGAACTATCTTCCTTCTTTTCAATGAGTCTATCAAGACGTGAGTAGCAATGACATTGGTCACACTTTCACTTGATACTGGTCAAACGCAACTGGGAGATGTCTCACTCGATTCAAATCACACACTGTACACGGCTGTCTGAAAAACCAAAATCCAGAAAAGACAGCATGAATAATAATTAGTTGATTTACACAATAGCAATTAATTGTACGTGACACACATATATAGAGGAGAATGAGAAAAGGACAAAGAAGAGAAAGAAGTAGAAATAGAAAGATTATGAAGAAAAGAACAGTGCTGTACGCCATGTACAGAACATGGAAAGAGCAAAGGGCATGAGCTGCTTAGCGACCTCATTTCTCTTGGCCACCTCTCATTTTCCCACTTAATATATAGTACCACATGTGGAAACTGTCATACATAGGTCGAACTGCATCAAAAGATAAAATCATGGTTAAAACCAGGTCACATACGATAAGGTTATGTTATGAGGTCATGTCCTAATGAGGTCGCATAATGAGGCCGTGTTATAAGTAGGTCACATTATAAAGCTGAGTAAAATTGAAATCCATTTACTGCACGTCGTAATGCAAGGTGTTGCAACAAAGCTGAGGAGGACCTGTGTACATTATCATCCAGCTGGAAATGTAAATCATTGTAAATGTAATTGTATCATGGTAAGGAATTTTTCAGGTCTAAATATACAAAACCTCAAATGCATTTCTCCTGCTGTAATTATATTCTCCTTGGACTGGTATACTCTCTTTGTTCCATGGGAGACTCTGAACATCCCAGCCATCTTTCAGCTGTTGATGGGAATCCCTTTGTTTGGTTCCACGCTTGTGTGTTGGCCAGCCATTGGTGACTCTTTTAGCTTAACATCTACTGTTTTGCTAACAGTTCTAACACTCATTGAAATGACATTTAACATCATGCAGCTAGCGCAGAAAGTGTCTCTGCGTAGATTTCTTGAAGAGGCGCTATATCAAGTTTCGCTGATTAAGCAAATAAATACAATAAATTTCAACAAATGAATCATTTTTTGACTCATAAGTTTTGACACAAACATCACAGACCAACGGAGTTTATGTAATTTAAGGGAGAAAATAACAGTTTCAAATTGCGAAAAATTCAGTTATGCTTCGTTCTGGTCAGATGAGTCCCTTTAAGGAAGGCAAAGAAACTGGCAACAGGTAAGTAAGAAAGGTAAGCCCGGTAAGCATTATGCTCATGATCTACAAGTGTTCAAGACAAAGAACCAAGCTTTGCAGAGTAGCAGAACCTCCAAAAACACATCAAAGAAGGGCAGAAAATTGACAATGATGATTGATGGGGCATTTGAGAATGCCCTACCTCGTTCAGAGACAGCTTGACTTGCTTAGCATGGTTGAAGATTACGGCATATGCAAACACAACGGTCACGAACATGTAGAGGAAGAAGCTGGTGTGAAGAAGGTGAAGGCGGATAATGCCACGACGAGGCTACAGAAAAAGTAATTATAAAATTAACAACATTTATAATAATAATTATAATAATAATAATTTTCGTTTGTTATCAAATCAACAAACTGCAATTTGATAAGAAACATAGTGTGAACGAATGACGACACGTTATTACAGGAATCGAATGTAACTGTCGGCAGCCATACAAGGCGCCCATTAAGTTATACATTTGATTTGGCCAAATAGATTTAACGAAAACTGAGTTGAAAGAAGGACTAGCTAACCTTGCTGGGGATACGGGTATCTAACTTGTTTCTTTAGCTCTGCATGCCAGTGTGTCATCCATAACCCTACAGCCTATGCTTACACAGTATAAGACTTGCTTCTGTGGGTCCATCAACCTAGAATGACCTTCCTCCATTACTGAGGGCTAAACTAATGACTGGCTTCTCTCCATCGACTTCTCACTCTTCAAAGGCAATTTTTTTACCTTTGGGTTTCTGTGCTGAGGGCGCCTTTGAATAGCTATTCTCTGAGAGGCACTATATAAATCTAAAGATACAATACGATACAAAGTACAATTACTATACGCAAAATCATTTAACCCTTCAACGACCAGTGCATGGTAAAACATAAGGCATAATCAATAACGCTGGTGGTCAAAGGGCTAAATGCGATTAATGTAAAGTAATGTAATCGAACAGTTACATAGACGTAAATTTCGACCAACCACGGCAAAGCCTCTGTTTGAGGGGACAACCAGAGGTAACCAAGAAAGGAAATCTTAGGTCAGGAATGATGGACAAGAAAAACACAAAACCTATTAAAAAATTTCTTGAGCAACATCATAAAGGCTCTCTATAGCAACGGTTCTCAACCTCTTGAGACTCAAGGGGCACTTATAAATTTTGTGTGTACTTTGTGAACCACCACTGAAATTGTGCCACTGGGGCACTAAGGCTATTATTATTATTATCATTATGATTATTATAATTTTTTTCCCATGAGGTACATATCATCCCTTGTGATTCAAAAAATTAGAAGCTGCTCGAGACTAGGACTGTGCTCACTTTTCTGAGCGGCTGAAGCAGACTCTGATCGTACTCGTGTTGAATACCAATCATTGTCCTTGATCGGCAGTAGTAGACCGAATTGACATCAACCATCTGCCAATTCATCTTTGCCCAGTAATCAATCATCGGCAGCCTCGGCTTTGCACAAGTTCTTGGCCTCCGACTTCAGACAAAGAGACAATCATAGAACAGTGTCTTGCATCTTCTGTCTATATAATCTTCTATCTATATATATATAATCTTCTATCTATATAATCTTCTATCTATATAAAACAGGAATAACAGTCACAATCATGAAATATCAATTACTGTGCAAAAGGAGCAAAGAAAATCTAATAGCTTATACGAACTAGGGACGAACCGAAACTTGGCTCAAGTTTTGTAGCACTCAGCATACACTCGGACAAACAATGGGTCCGAGTCTTAGTTTTTCCGATTTTCGGTTTTTAAAACGAAAATCTGGTTTTTTTAATTTACAAAATAAAAATTGACCTAACCAAACGCAAAAATACTGCTACTATAAGTATTCACTAGTTACCACTTCTTAGTGTAAACTAATGCAAAACCAAAACTAACAAAATTCATAAAAGTTGTGCAAACCGCCAAACGAAAATTGAAAAGAATGCAACTTTCTAAAATATTCAAAACTCGACTCGGACAAGTTCAGTTCGTAAAACTTGGTACTCGACAAGAAATTTAAACTTGGTTCATCTCTACTGCAATAATGTAACAAAGGTCAAGGCATCAGGGCATGGTTGCTGACAAGCAATAGTCTATGTATTCTGAATTTGCATGGCGAGTTCATTCGATTTTTTGTCATTGGTGATGCAAGAAGATGCCGTTGACTGACGATCGAGTTTCGATCCGAATTTTGTGAACTGATAAGGGATTTAAATTGCCTCAAACGATTAAAGAGCAAAATCTATGCAGGTCCACCCTGTACATATTACCACTATGCCAACAAGGCTCCGGCCTAGGGGCGGCACATTTCAAGGGGTGGTAAAAGTTAGAATTAAAAATTCTAAATGTAAAAAGCAAATGATAGCAAGCTAGTGGATTAAGGACAACATTTTTAACCATTGTGTTATATCGTTATTAAAGTTTACACTAATACACTCACTAGGTTAATACTTTTTAGTTATTTTCGTTTTTTAATAAAAACAGACTGGTATATAGTGCTGGCTGCTCTTCCTATTATGACGTCTGCTAAAATTTGTGGATTTCAATACATATTTCAATATGCAACTTCAATTTGGGAGCACCTCAAATTAGTTACCCTGAAGAGGAGCTATGTAAATTCTCCTAATGAATGAATGAATACAAAGAACAAGCTTTGAAGACAGTTGAGCGACGCTTACTTGCTTGAAGGAAACATGTCTTTCGGTCCAGTCAGTTCTACACAGACATCCAGGTCGACCGTTTGACAGCTGAGGAGCGGACTATTTGAGCAAGTGGACATGTTCCATTGGTAGGGAACCAGTATCGTTATATTCAGTCTCTCCCTACTCTCGTCACCTGCATCGAAACAGTTCACACAGAGACATAAAGTAAGAAACTGAAAAAATTAATTATATGTTCAGAAATAACTAGAATAAAACTACACGTGAAAAATTAAATAAAACAGAAATGATTCCGAATAACTAAACAAATGATTCAGAATAATTAAAAAATAATTTCAAAATATATAGTACTTAAGGTCGGTGTTGGTTTTTACATTTTTCTCTATATATATATAAGCAGTAACTTTAAATGACTTAGTAGACTATTTATCACTATGATTACTGATGTACTGTGGTCATCAATTTTATTATCACTACCAATATAATCATTATTATCAATATTATTACTATTTTTGCGAATATTATTATCAACAATTTTATAACTTAAGTTCAAATTAGTGAACAGATACAAGCATGAAAACTAACTAAGAAATAGAAGTGAAGATTAGTATAAGCTATTTAGAATTTCTTAGGTCCTACTGAACAGCACATGGCTATAGCCATAACACTTATATTGTGCCAAAAAAAACAATCACAATTTCTCATAACTTATTCTTACCTAAAATTTTTGTTCTTGTAGTTAATAAGAATTTATCTTTATCTAAGCATAGGTGCCTCGAAAGTTAAATCACTGGCAACAGCATTCCACAATTTTTAACCATAAGAATTAAGATAAATGCTTCATGTTTAAACCTTTGAGTCCAATGTATTTGCCATTCATGCTGGCTGATAGATGGGTCATGCTGTGCGGAATGCTGACAAAGTCTCGCGTTGGATAAATCGTCATCGACATCTTCACCGAGACACTCCTGACGAGGAAAAAAAATTACATCGCTAAATATCTAAATGCATTGCCCTTAATATCATTTTACATTCAACTCAAAAACAACAACAGAGAGAGAAAGGGAACTGAACAACAAAATTAATATACACAAATGTCTCTCTTGAAGGCAGATTTTTTCTGTTAAAGCCAGCCAGATTCATTTCAGTTCAGTAGGTGGCATTACTATTACGAAAGTAATATTGAAATTGACTCATTTCATTTCTAGACACACTCATTTCAATTGAGTAGGTGGCATTCCAGTTATGAAGGTAATATTGAAAGTGACTTATTTCATTTCAGTAGGTGGCATTATAAAATTACATTCCAAATGCAGACTTCTCACCAGGTGTCTGTTGCTTTTGCTGTCCTCAACTTTGGTAACTTGTTTGGAGAGACCCTCGGCAGAGTGGGAATAGACGAATTGTCCTGAATTACACAGAATTCCAGGTTGGAAAAGCTCTGGAGGAACATATTCCAGTCCTAGAAGACAGCAGAAATAATTGTGCAAAAAACGGTAAGATCGGGCAAAGAAGGTAAGGTCAGTTAAAGAAGATATGGCTAATCAAGGTTAGGCAATGAAGGTAAATATGCTAACGTAATGTCAAAAAGGTAAAGATCAGGTGAGATAAGGTTAGGCAATGAAGGTAAATATAATAAGGTCATGTCAAAAATTGTAAAGAAGGTCAGGTCAATTAAGGTCAGGCAATAAAGGTAGATGAGCTATGGTCATGTTAAAAAGATAAAGAAGGTTAATAAAGGTCAGGTAATGAAGGTAAATAAGGTACAAGAAGGTAAGGTCAGGTAAAGAAGGTAATTATCAAATTTAAAGTAAAAAGGCAAAGAAGGTCAGGTCAGTTGTGGTCAGGTAAACAAGTAAAGTCAGTTAAGGTCAGGTAAAGAAGGTCAGGCAAAGAATGTGAACATGTTAAGGTCAAAATGCACATTAACAGTAATAAGAAAGTCACTATAAATAAATGAATCACTAATAATAATACAAAATTATAATAATTAAACAATATAATAATCCAACGTGCTCTTGAACCTGAGAGCTGTCAACTTTGTTGAGTTTTGTCGTCGTGGAAACATAGAAAGCGAGCAACGTGAGGATGAGTGCAAAGCACAGAATGGACAACGTGAAGAGCACCATTGGAGGATAGTTGTGCAGGAACCACTGGAGGTTGCCATAGCAACGGCTGGCACATTGACACATGAGCCGCGCTCCCTGTGACACAAAGGGCAGACAATTTATTATTCATTCACAAGGAAAGCACCATAACAGTCAACTATTTGAAGACTGTAAAAATATAATAGCCTACGTTAATAATTGAGAAAAGAATTCAGGTATTGCTTGCTAAGTCTTGTTTCTCAATATTAGTGGATCCCTCTGTTTTGAGTAGTCTCCCATCTGACTGGCATTCTCTTCTGTGGGCCTGTCTAGCCCTTACTATAAACTTATAAGGAATTTTCTCCTTGGCTGTCTTGGGTTTAGAGTGCCCAGCCTTCCTTTTGGCCAAATAGATTACAAAGCTACAAATAACATTGAAAGATAAACAGTGAAAGCAAGATGTTAAAAGGTATAGCATGAGGAGTCGAGGTGAGGTGGTTAAACAGATAAAGAACGAGAAGAGGAGGACTGCCAAGGTCTTTAACATTAGCGTCACTATGCATTAATCATTTTTTCTTATTGTATGAGAGGATCTTCTTCTTGTCCCTTACTCTCAGATCTCTTCGATGCGGTTTCGGTTTTTGACCTGAATGCTTGGAATGGCCTCCCATTGGATCTTTGGCTTCTGCCCAGCAACTCTCGATACCATTTCCATTCTACTCTGAAATTTGTCCCCTTTGGCCAAGGCTGAACTGGGAGTCCCCTTGAGAAGATTTCTTGAAGAGGCATTTTATTAAGTTATATTGATTCCTTTATTGATTATTATTATGCTTTCGGTACTTTTAGTAAAACAGAAGTACAAAGACAGCAGATGAGAGAAAAGAAATGTTATTAAAACAGAAAATGGGCAAATATAACAGTTGACCTACAGCTTCACAGAATGCGACAGTGCGTTGCCAAATGACTCGGATCAGTCTAAGCGCACAGACGCCGGGATCCAAGTGCCGCAAGTACATAAAAGCGATAGACACAGACTTGGCTCGTTTTGTAACAAAGACGTCCTCAGAACCATTTCGAGGACTATCCTCGTGACTAGGCTGTGCTGGAAAAACAAAACTAATCAGTGCTTTATTAAGAAAATTTATGAAATTGATTCAATTAGAAATCTTTTTATTTGCTTCCAATTTAGATGTTCAGAAAACAAAGTACAGACTTCATGAATTATTACAAATGATAAAAAATATTAGGCCCAAAATGGTCAAACGACCCACTTAATAGGACCACCCAAGTTGCATCTTAGTTCAAAGGCAGCAGTGAGACAAATCATATGGAGGCAAAATATATTCTAGATAATGAGCTAATCTTAGAGAATGCTTAAGTAAGAATAATAATCTAATAAAAAAATATTCTAATCGAACATTTATATAGCATCTCTTCAAGATATCTTCTCAGAGGAGCTCTATGCAAGCCTATTACGATGTCAAATTTCATTACTAACAAACGAAAAGGTTACAACAGTTAGCAAAATAGTGAAGAGTACACTGAAAGAGTTGCCAGTAGTGGGCCCACGCACGTGCGGGGAACCAATCAACGGATTCAGGTCGACAGCTGATATGGATGCAATTCCTGTCTTTGACAAAGGTAGGCCTAATGTTCCACATGAAGTCATGAACCCTATTGTGACTAGCAGTTTTATGATGATGAAATTCGTTTATTGTAGTAAAATACCTGCCAGATGACAAACCGTATCATGACTTACAGAATAACTTTAATTGGCAGAAGTGTTTTCTTAAAGTTCGGATCACTGGACTGTAATCAACCATCATTTTGGTGTAACAATTGCAATAAGGATAAAAGGTAGATTCGTACTCTTAATTTTATTAGAACACTACACATGACATGTAACTGGCTGGTTCGCGGTTGTTTTCTAATGACACAAACCCTAACACTGACCATACCTAACCTCAATACGCCTAACCTTACCCTAAACGACTCTCACGAGGCCTGCATAATACGCACCCCGATACTACGCTTTCGCCCTATTCTGTTAAAAAAAATTAAATAGGTTGAAAAAAAATCATACTGATTTTAATCGCAAAATTTTCAATTATTCAGCGCTATAAAGGGTTATATAGCCACTCAGTCGTGGTTACTATCGCCAAATAGGCAATCAGCAAAAACGCACCGCTTAAACTGATCGACTGCGCCCGTTGTGCTTTCGCCACTTCGCTTGGCATTAAAAATTATACTCATTTAATTATAATCACTTCATCAAACGATCTCATTCTTTAAATATTACAAACTTTTAAAAGCCACTTCTCATGTAAACTAATGACCTGACCCATTTACTCTGGACCTAACTCCCTAAATAACTATACGTCGATGGTCTGCATACGTTTTCACAACATAGAGTACATATTCGTATGAAGTTTCTCTTCTTCAATTCTTTTATTAGAGAAATATTTTGCGCTTACACTGTCCTAAACTTCATCCGTAACCACCATAATTGTCACTTTCATCCACACCACGCTCTCGCATATTGGCTAAAAGCGCTGAGCGCATCTACTTCAAAATCCCGCGCTCTGACCTAAAACTCCCTATTATACAGCAACCATCCCAAGTACATTACACCTAAGCGGTCTGCCAAATTTCACCCTCCAACCGCTTTCTCAGACAACCGGCTCGGACTTTGCGCTCGCGAATAAGCTGATGTCCTGCGCTTAGCCTTTATGTAATGATTATTTTGAGCATTATGATAGAACTTCAACAAGGTTCTCATCCGTGGCAGCAATATTTTATTGTATAATATTGTATTCGCAAGGTGGCAGCGCAGTGTACCAAATTGACCGTTCCTATTGAAAACGTGAGTTTTAATGGTGAGCCTTATGGTGATAATTATTGTAAGAAAACTGGTAAGTCACCTCATCTTCTAACGACTTCGCTAATTATTAATTGTAGTGCATTATCTTCAGGTCTTTTATTCACTTTTTCTATGTATTTCTGTGCGTCGCTAAGTCTCCCTCAGCGTTTCACTCTCTAGATCTCTGTCTTCGTCTCTCTGTCTTCGTCTCTCTGTCTTCGTCTCTCTGTCTTCGTCTCTCTGTCTTCGTCTCTCTGTCTTCGTCTCTCTGTCTTCGTCTCTCTGTCTTCGTCTCTCTGTCTTCGTCTCTCTGTCTTCGTCTCTCTATCTTCGTCTCTCTGTCTTCGTCTCTCTGTCTTCGTCTCTCTGTCTTCGTCTCTCTGTCTGCGGGTTTAGTATGTTTTTATGTCTGTTCGTCTGTATGTATCTCACTCTGCCTGCTTCTTTTCGTCCAATCCTCTTTACATCCTCAATAATCGACCTACCTTTAACGACTCCTTTGCCTCCACCGACCCTTGTCTCTCTTGCAACACGGCTCGGAACTACACTGAACATCTCTCGAATGGCACGCGATAGAAGACCCTATAGCATTTATCATGAGAACAATTATTAGCCCCAGATTTACCATTGACGACACTATAATTAGGATGATGTCATTGTCTGTCTTTAACATACGATGACGACACATTCGCATCAAAGTTGGAATCAAACTAATTTGCTTTTCTTAGCATAAATGGCGACCGACTTTCTCCAAAGGACGTCAATTGATTCTAGATATTAAACACAGTGGTCTGACTGTTACAGGAAGCCATTTCTGTATGTCTTTCTGTTTGTATTGTGTAAGTCTGTCCGTCTATCTATCTCTCCGGTTGTCTGTCAATATCGTCTGTCTGTCTGTCTGTGTATCTGTGTGTGTCTGTCTTGTCTGCCCTGTCTGTCTGTCTGTCCGTTCGTCTTGCTCCAGCTCATAATATCTTCGTTGCGTCAACATCTGACGCTCTAAGACGACGGTGGATTCGCTCCTCGGTTAATTATTTACCTCTCTCTGTCAGCCTCTCTATCTGTCTGTTCGTCCGCCTGTTTCTCTCTCTGTGTGCCATTGTTTCCATTTGTGAAATCCATCAGAAGTCAGAATGATAACCGATGCCTTTGCCATGGCATATACAGTCAGATGACGTCTGATTTTTATTGTAACCATTAGGAGACATTGGACAGAGGTTTACTCACTTACTGTTGGGATGCACACGATTTTGTCAGCGATCAGGCGAGGCTCTGATGCTGATTGTTTCTACCATAGATCGAGAATCCGTGACTCGAGGTCTTAATACACGTAAATATTCTTGAATATAATGGCCTTTGAATATTCGCTATTAGTAATTATTTGTTGTTCACGTACTCTGACGTCACTGTTTACATTCGTGTATACATTGAATTTTAAGTTGTAAATCGTAAATTTATAGTTTGTGTCTGAAAAAGAGAGCTTAAACCTGAGTGGCAATTATAGCTAGGCCCAAGGCCTATGTTGCTTTATTTGAGGATAACTAAAAAGGATATCCGAAGGTTCAATGTTGTAGCCTAATGTTCGCTTTAAATGTTTTAATTTCAAATACTAGTTAAATTTTATTTTATTACTGGGATTCGTTGCCAGCTTTAATATTCGTTAATATTAGTTAATTTTGTATATATCTTGAGATTCGCATTATTCACAATGTCATGTTCTTTCAATGGGTCCCATATATATATGTATATATATATATATTTAGATGAAGTAGACTATCCTGAATAACAGGTATGTTATTTTCTGCAATGGTGTGTTACCTCACGTTGACACGATCGTCATAATCGTGGTTATGGTTGTCTTAGTCTTAGTCGGTCATTTTGCTGATACTGGTCTTAACGGATGAATTGCTCGGTAATAATCAGTCAATTTCCTGTCATACCATAATCATTTTTCGGCCATTTTATGTCATTCTCGGTCATTTCTCGGTCGTTTTCTGACTGTTTTCGGTCACTTCCTGACCATTTTCTGACAATAATTATTTCTGTCATTTTTAGCTGG
Source organism: Bimastos eiseni (assembly GCA_959347315.1). Lineage (NCBI taxonomy): Eukaryota > Metazoa > Annelida > Clitellata > Crassiclitellata > Lumbricidae > Bimastos > Bimastos eiseni. Next base: position 1,766,537 of record OY365809.1, on the reverse strand, counting down.
ATGCTAAGGAATAGACCCTAGCCTAACTCATGACAACTATTCTCTGCCTATCGTGACATTAATGTTCATCATTTCAACTTTTCATGCAATCATGAGCGCTATTGCAAAGATAAACGGCAAATATAATGACTGAACGGATGGTCACTCTCTATCCATTTTTATAGTACTCAAATATGCGTCGGTCGTTCTGCAGTTAAGAAGCGTCCTGTAGAAAGCTTGTGATAATAAATCAGTTCTATGCCAATTCCTAGACAAAAAACGTAGATAGTGCACTGTGCGGATTTCTATAGCGCCTCTCAAAGTACGACCTAATGAAAGGCGTTCCCAGTGAGAATAGCCACGCGGTAAGAGAAAATTAAAAGGTTAAAGAGTGTGGAAAGAAACAGAAGTATGCTCAATTAAGATAAGAGTCGTAGAAGGAATATAGTTCCAAAGCAAAAAGCCAACAGACGCAAAGACGCGTCTGTATTTATCTATGTCCGTCTGTGTGTATTTTTCCACTGTCTTTCTGCCTCTCTCTGTGCCTCACTATATCTGAATCTCTTCGTCCAATCCTCTTTTCATCCTCAATAAAATACCTCGGCTCAAGTGCAGAGACAGACCGCAAATGCAAAGAAGATTATTATAAATGACGATAACGATTATGACGTGAGATTTGATGTGTCATGTCATGTCATATAGTCATCGTCGCTTCGCGACGGTTGACTGCATGAATAGGAAAGTGATGTCCAATGCTTTCTGACTCTTACGATGTTCATTAAGCTTGTGCCTTTTAAACCAGTCCACGCTATGACATTGTCAAACCAGCAGATTCCGCGTTTCCACGACCTCGGCTTCCTTCCACTATACCCATCATCACACTGTTCTCAACACTGTCTTTAGGCTGTCTCACGATGTGCCCGAAGTACCGCAGTTTTCTGGATTTGATGTGACCCAACAGCTTGCTATTAACTTTCGTCATTCGACATATGTATATATACCTGTTCGGTGGTCACCATTGCTGTCCATGGAATTCTGAGCAGTTTCCTCTTGCACTTGTCCTCAAATGCCTGTATGCGTTTCTCTTCTTTTTTGATTTTATGGGTGATGGTAACATTTGACAATGAAACAGAAGTAAGGTCCATTGTTCACCCATTTTCTTCGTGTGTTGGAGGTCATCACTAACGCAAGAAATGCGAAATTAAACTTAGAACTGATTCGCATTTGCGTAATCATCGCTGCGTTCCAAAACCGAGTATCTCTGATCAGAAAGAGATAGATTCAGCGACCCATTTGAACTCCTCGGTGTCGCCCTTGACCCTGGTCTTGGTCTAAAGAGCGCGTGCACGCTTGATCCCACTTCTGGTGCCAAGGCTGCAGCAGCACTCGATCGGCGACCATGAACCGACATGCCCGGCTGCGATCCCGCGGCAGCGATCCCACTTGGAAGGATGACGAAGCGTTCTGAATTTGATCTCAGGTCGTTGTCATCCCGAATCGGATGCGTCGCGATGGAGAGTCGGTCGAGGGAGCTGCGCCACGCGGGGTAACACCCTGTGCGACCGAAGGACCCGGTGGCGTTGAGCGCCCGGTCGATGCTCTCGCGGAGATGGATCGATGGGAGTCGGAAGTTGAAGACGTTCAACGAGGTCTCGTCTGCGCTGCCGAACAGCGAGAGAGGCGTCAGTGGTGTGTCTAATGCGTTCGGTACCCATGAGTTGGTGGTGGTTTCATTGCGGTAGACGACCCCACTTGGATGCGTGGTGTCGGTGTATGGGAAGCGGTGGCAGAGGTCGATCTCGACGGTGTTTCTTTTGCTGGTCGACTGCGACCCCAGAGGGTAACGCTCGATGGGTTCAAGGTCGTCGTCCGTGGAGTCGGCCACCAGAGACCCCTCCGGATCGCCTTCCAGTCTGAACCGGATGAATCCATTGTCGTTGATCAGCATCGACGATCGAGGTCTCTTGTCCGCGTATCGCTCCGTCGTTCGCCTTACGACGAAAGACTCATTGTCGGGTGGGATGAAACGGTTGTTTTCAGCTGCGTCGCTTCCACCCACGTGACCTTTCCCCTTAAGGGAAGAGGAAGACGAGTAGAAGTGCGGAAACTTTGAACCGATCGACCGTTGACCAAAACATCCGGTCAGACGGACCTCTCGGCTGTCGTCACTTCCGACACCCGACGATAGTCTCTTTCGCCTCTTCAGGTATCTCCAAGGAAGTCGTAGCAAGCGACCGGGTCTCCGATCAACGGATCTCTTGGTTGCGTCTGCGTAGCTCCAGAAACAGGGAAGCCCCGACGAGAGGATCTTCATGCATCGATCAGATGCCGGCTGAGTCTTAACTGAGTTCCTCCGTTGACAGAGCGTCACGCTCAGCGTCCAGTACCCCTTAGATGTCACGCACCCCAATCCCGCACAGACGGCCAACTCAAGGACACGCTCCACGGTTCCCAGCAGCCACAGAAACCATGGCGCGGTCACAGAACGATTGGCAGCGTTTATCACGTCAAACATAGCAAGAATGATGCAGAACGTTCCTGCAACAGCCGATCCGAAGAGGACCCGAAGTCCCTCAGCATATCCTTGACCAGTTCTAGAGTCCATCGACAGGTCAATACTGACCGACGTTCGACGGTCCGAGGAGTCGTCACCAGCCACCGACGAGAACGTTCTATAGGAGTAGAGGAACCAGGAGAAGAGAACGCAAGCACAGGAGGAGAAGGTCGTCTGAGGAACGACGAGGAGGAAGGATCGCGGATCCACGAAGGAGGCAGAACAGTCAACGACGACGGTGACAAGGAAATGGGCGGCGACGAGAATCACAGGCCATCTGGGCCCACACCGTCCTGTCTCGGGATTCAACAGCCGCGACAGGGCCGCCAAGTGCAACGCGAAGGGGATCGTCATGCAGGGGTAGATGAAATTGAATAGAAAGCAGGCAGAGGTCCGACTGAATGTCCCGTTCCGGTTGTAGCCATCAGCTAGAAAGAAGATTCCTCTAGTGACTGCTGCCACCATGAGCATCCCGAGGGCGACCAGGGAGACAGAGCGCTTCCTTCGGCCATCGTCACCGCAGACGACTGCAAAGCGAACGGCAGCGAAGGCCAGGTATACTACGAGACAGAGGTAGGCGATACCGAGACCGTACATGTGAAGCCCACATGCCGTGATCCACGCGAAATCCGTTTCCGCTTCCGGCCAATCCTGGAACTCTTCTGGAAGACAGAAACCACATCCGATGATCCCCAGCGCAACGGTCGAGAGTGTCCGGACCCTCATTCCCCGCTCAGAGGGACCTCCACCGCCCGCTGGAGGGATTGACGTCGTTGGCAGAGGTCTCTGAACCTCCTCCTCCTCCTCCTCTGATCGATCTTCAGCCACCAATTCACTCTGGTAGACGAGACCGAAGGAGCCGATCGTTGCGTTCGATCGGTGAGTTCGATTCTCCGCTGCATCGTTGAAGCTGTAAATGGGAAAACGGTCATCACCTTCCACCGCAACACTTTCCCAATGCGCCGGTGAACTACTCTCCGTCCCCACCAACTCTTCTCCCGTCACTCTATCGAGCTCCAGGAGGTCTCCATTCTCCTGGCCCTCGCCCGCATCCATCCGTCCTGCGACCAAGACATCACTCTCCGTGTAAAGACCGTCTTTGGCAGGCCCAGATCTTCCCCCATGCTGCATGATGACGGGTCGTTTAAGGGTATCCGAAGCTTTCATTTGATCGCGATTTCCTTTGTTCGAATCTGGGAGAACCGCCTGGTCGTCATATAACAGGGACCTCAAGTTCTTCTTCATCTTCTGTTCTATGCGTTCGTCCTCCTCTCTTTCTCGCAGGTCCTTACGAAACCGCCGTAACCGACAGAGGCTCAAAATACGATGGAATCCGTTCTTGGCGGATTCACCGGCGAAGCTACGATCGACCGGTGATGCGTTGTTTATGGCGTCGGTTGAGTTGTGGTCTCTGGGGAATCGTTCTTCGCCGTCGCTTCCTTCCGCTGAGTGACCGAGTTGATCCGGAAAAGACCGAAGATTCAATCGTGTTGAATGGCTGAGATGTTTACGGTCGGGCTTTTCAGTTGGGTGGCCTTGCGCTGCAATTGTTTCCATGAAGGCATTGTTAGGGAAGGGGGATGAAGGGCGAGAAGAGGGCGAGGGTGATTGAGATGAGGAGGCAGCAGAGAAGGAAAGAGAGGAGGGGGAGAAGGTGGAGGAGGAATAGTAAGATGATGTGCTGGGAGAGGAATCTGATGAAATAGGATAAGAGGCTGCATTGACGAAGGTCGATGAATTCGGAAGTTGAGATGAGGAAGACGAAGATAATAATAAAACGAGTGAGGAGAATGAGGATAGGGAAAAGAATGGTCGTATAGTGTATGAGAAAAAAGAAGCAAACGAGGAAGGCGAAGATGGAGGAGACGAAGAAGAAAAGAATGACGACGGCGACGACGACGACGACGACGACGACGACGATGACGACGACGATGACGACGACGATGACGACGACGACGACGATGACGGCGACGACGACGATGACGACGACGATGATGATGCTGCTTCTGCTGCTGCTGATAATGATGACGACGACGACGACAAAGAAGGAGAAGCAGACATAGAAGAAGTTGTAGAGGCATGAGAGGGAGAGTAAGTGGAAGACGAAGAAACAGAGGGATAGGCCGAGTTCTGTCTGTCTTTCTCCATTCGTTCCATCGATTTTTCATTCCGCGGTCGTTGACCGTCTTTCGAGACAGCCTCCTCATCCCTGCAGCCGTTCTTCTCGGCCGGTCTGCCCGTCGGCGGTGGCGGTGGTGCTGGGCTGCCGAGACCTCCCTCCTCGGCGGCCCCGCCGCCGGTGCTCCCCGAAGGAGACACGATGCCTGTGTTAATTTCTGTCCTTGATTGACGAACACGTGTAGAAGCAGAGTCCGTCGTCCATTTTCTGGACCGTCTGAGAATGATTTCCGAGGCAGTCTCGTTCCCGTTGGCTACGCGAAACGTTGTATCAGCGGAGAGGCGGATCAAATTCGTCTTAATTGGGTGTCTGGCAACAGATTCTTTGCCCGTCCCGTCCGCTGGATTAGTGCCTTTGCTTGGGGATTTTCCTGCCACGTTAATGGATGTCTTAGTCGCTGTGCCGTCAAACGCTGCAAATTGAGTCGCATCTGTACGATATCGCTTGTTATCCGCCGCCCCAAACCATCGAGTAACATTACTAGGCTTTCTAAGTAAGCTACCCATTTCCTGTTGCGAAGATTTTCCGTGAGTTCTTTTAGAATCGATGTCGTTAATCAGCTGTTGGGTTGAGTTGTTTTCCAATCTGCTTACAACGTCGGAGTCGTTACTAATACCGATGATGCTAGTTATCTTGAAAGCTGTCTGAGACTTTAGCACTGACGATTGTCTTGCGCTTCTGTTGTCCACCTTTCTTGGATAAACCACTACTTCGTGAGATAACATTTCACTGATAGCCACACCCTCTGATCTCCTAGCTGTCCTTGATTCCATTCCATTGTCCAGCCTCCCATCCACTTTTTCCCCCTGCAGCTGCTTCTGTGGCCCACCCACACCCCTGCATCCGAATCCCCCAAACCAGAAATAGCTCGTCCGGTTCAGAGAGCATCTGAACTCATAATAGTTTCCCGCTGTAGTCGTAACTTTAGATTTCAACGATTCGTCGCTAGAGGAGGAAAGTCTTTCCAATAAGACTGATTCCCTACTTCGTACAGAGGATCGAGATTCTGCTTCTCCATTTCCGGGCCATGGATAGGAGTCCACCCCATGTCTTGGAAATACTTCCACCAATCCCAGACGCTCCACTCTTTGGGAGTACGAACCAGAGAAAGGCCGATGAGGGATGGTCGCTTCCCGGTCTAACTTGTCCAGCATGAAATCGCGTGTGGAGAAGTAGGAAGAAACGGAGGAAGGAGTGGAAGAAGGTGGTATGCCTTGACCGTTTCCTGTGGTCAGTTGTCCCAAGTGACCAGCATCGACACGGACAGTTCCGATCAGAGCGGCGTGAACCGGCCGGTCATTAGACAGCCGTCGATCGTTCTGCCCAGGTTCGCATGTTGTTTTCGCCGACAGCAAAGCAATCATGAATATTACATAGACGCCACAAATGCACCGAGACTCCGGGCGTGCACTGCACCGGTACTCCCGTCTTGCACTGCGAAGAGGCGACCGGTTTCCGGTGATGTTGTCATCGTCCTGAGGCATGTTTCATTTCGTCCGATCCACTGTGGCCCGTCTGTTTGCCCGTAGCCTCCCTAGGGACTGTGCGACATGGATCCTGGAATATGATGCGATGCCGTTACTGATCTCAATTGATCTGGTGAAGATTGGAGTTTAACAGCATCTCATTATTTTTCTATTTCAACTGTCCTTCATCCGGGGACTGAATTACTGGATGTGCAGACACTTTGGTCCACTGTAGTTTGGCTAGAACACGAACAGGCAGTTGGTGTCTGGATAATACAAACAAAGCCAAACGAAATTACTGGAAAACTAGACGGTGTTTCTTAATGCCAAAATTTTAAACCGCTACTTGAAACTGATAAGATATCATACACCACACAGATGATACATTGTAAAAGGCAATATACAGATATAGACAGATATCACATAAAAATATTGACTAGTCTGACATTCGATTCCAGCTTCTTGTATTGTCCACTGCGGTCACTCGTGTTGACATTTATGCGTTTTTGTCAGATTGCTGTCTTTCTAAATAAACGAACATCATATTGCATTACACTACTACAGAGACAAAACGTGTATATCCTACCCAGACAACACATTACACAAACAACACACTACACAAACAAAACACTACACAGACAAAACACTACACAGACAATACACTACACAAACAAAACACTACACAAACAAAACACTACACGGACAATACGCTACACAAACAAAACACTACACGGACAATAAGCTATACAGGCGATATATATTATGCTCTACACACACAATTTTCACTAAGCATACAATATACACTAGTAGGTCAGTTATGGCAGCTTAAAGACATTGATCATCCGTGGGAAGAATGGTACAGAAAATAATGTTAGCCCCATAGTAACAAGTTACAATGCAGTCGATTATTGCTTGCAGCTTAAATAATGAACAATTATTAGTGAACTTCCACATACATACATACATACATACATACATACATACATACATACATACATACATACATACATACATACATACATACATACATACATACATGCATACATGCATACATATATACATGTCAATGTAATGTCTTCATGTCTTTTTGAAGTGCACGTTCAAGCCTCTATATGTAGATCGCTTTAAAGTCCATTTCTCGTTCCTGGTGGTATTAATATCAGTTTAACGACCCTTTGCATGTGATAACAACTATCATCAACGTCGCCCTCCTCCTTTATCGAGTCTCGGGACTGGCACTGTCAGAGTGTCTCATTCCTACTCTCTTCGTCGGTTATCACTGCTGCCCTCTGACGTCGCTATAACGAATCGATACTTTGCGATAACATCGAAGGCCTTTGTAAAGCGCCTGTTCCTGGCTTCCAGGCTCTGAGGACAATTGAAGCCCGATGCCATCAAAGATAAATCGAGTCGATGCCGTCGGTCCAACTCGGTTCTGCACGGTTCTACTCGGTCCAACTAATAACCCTGCAGAGGTGCCATCTTGAGCCTGACGTCGACAACATCGTTCGACTAATAACGACCTCGAGTGACATCTAGCGTCGACCCAAGTGACCCTTTCATCACGTGATCCAAACGGACAAACAGCGAAAACGATAAATTGCCAATTGTGTTGCCAGAGCAATAAAGCGGACGACAACGTCTCATCTATAGCCAATGCACAATTGCATATTATTATTGGCCTTTACATTGTCATTTATGTCAAATCAAATCGTTTATTGCGCAACGAACCAACATCGCTAATCAACCATCAACAATTCTAGGTTAGAGAATAATGGCGAATTGGTTATTACCGTATTCAATCAATCATTCAATCAATCATTCAATCAACCATTCAATTTCAATTATTCAATTCCAATCAATTAATCAATCAATTTCAACCAATATGATTTATTGAACACCATATTAACTCAAGAACATACTTTTGACTGTCATGGCATCATTGGGATGACACAAAGAAACATAAAGTTCCGCTAACAAGAACCTGTGTTACATCAATCATTAACCAATGGAAATAGTTTTACAATTATGTTATACGAATTCTGTAGTATTGATTTAATTTCCTCGAAGTATAGCTTAAATGATTCCTAAGCATTCAAAGCGTTCCAAGAAAATAAGAACTCATCTGGAATGGCGAAAATAATGGCAGGCAATTAGTGTATCCCAGTCGTTTATTCAAGGCATAATAATGATAATAAGGATTACGGAGTGCTGTGCATTCATTCGTGGGTTCATGTGTACTTACAGCGTCGGTGTAGAGTAAAAAACGTGTAAATATTGGCATCAACTAGGGCCTACTTATCTAAGAAAAGAAACTACTCTTTACACGATGCTGGGAGCAGCAAAGTTAACAACAATGTCGTGAATCTAAATACTAGTGCACTAATCTAGAGATTGACTTGTTTACAATTCGGTTTTGTAGCGTCATCGGTAGATGCTTTGCGTATGAGACATTGAAGTTATTAATTATGCTTATAATTAACTGAGGACAGGTGGTGATGAAGCTATAGCTATTGGGACGAGCTACCAGGTTCAGCATTCACCGTAGAAAGCCAACTCTATGTCTAAGTGGACTGATCTTATGGCTACCGATTTATTTTAAAATTGGCTTTGGAGAAACATCAGTTAATGCCTTGGGCATTAAAAACCAGCGCTATAGAAGATATTAAATAAAAATAATAATTTATTAATAAATGCTGCTGTCCACTAGTTGCAGGACAATTACATTGGTAATGACCAGTACAATTGCTCTATGGTTCAAAGCTGACGCCTATATTGAAATAGAGTATGAATATTAAACACGTAAATATGAGGTCCATTGCAAACTTTGCAGCATTGGGAATCCAATACTTACCTTGTATATTGATTTTTAAGTGTTGAACATCAGAAAAATGTTACTGTTTGACTGTTTCGTTTAGGGAGGAAGGTGTCAACTCCAAAGCTCCACTGTTCTAACAATGCTTAATCAAAGTGAAGATAAGAAGAATATTCGTTTTAATTTCAAACTGACAAACCGCAGCATGACTACAAGTAAAAGTATGAACGAATGATGACAAGCTATTACAGGAGTCGAATTTAACCGTCGTCGGCCGCCACGCAAGGCGCCCATCACGTTATACGTCCTAATTTGACAAAAGCCGCCTAGCGAAAGAAGGACTAGTTAGCCTTACGAGGGATACGGGTCTCGAACTCAGTTCCTCAGCTCTGCGTCCCATTGTGCTCATCATTACTCTACGCCGCTGCAGATGAAGATACTGTTAACCCGCAAAATTTATTTCCTTTTCAGTAATCATTAATACCACGCTGATTCAATATCTCCCAAGAGAGAAAGATTTTCCCATACATTTAATTCCCTCCAATAAATCTCCCCAACTGGTTAAGTAGGCCTATATATCTTCCAAAGAAGACGCATTCACCCCATGCATCTAAGTCCTCCCCATTATTCACCCCATCTGGTTCAGAATAATTATCTCTCATAGAAGATACATTGCCCAGTACATTAATAACAGTCCACAAGTCTTACTTACCTTCACTTTAAGCATATCGCAACTAAACCTACCCTAGATGAAAAATGATTTCAGAAACGATACGACAGCCTGTCAAAAATTTCCATGGAAACAAAACGCAGTGTCTCGACCTCATTCATCATTTTAGCAAGACAGTAATTGCCAAGCTAGAGTTACAGAAACTGTCATCGCCACTTCACCGTCCGAGAAGCTCCACAAGTCATCCATCAGGTATCCCACCACGGTCCACATTCATGAAACGCACCCACTCTCCACACCCTAGAAGAAACTCCTTCAAGAAGACAACGGGAAAGAAGCGTCCATACAAAGAAGGCAGCCGGCGGAGTGATCGATCGCCAACCGGTCATGTATAATTCCGCAGTTTCCGAATTGGGTTCGGCCAGACCGTTTCATGAATACTGCATTCGACTCGCATACGCTGGGTCGTTAAGACGCGGAAATTAACTTCGATGCGCCGATCAGCGAGGCTAGCGACATCTGTCAGCAGATTATAGATGACAACAACAGCGATTCTTCGGCAACAGAATTGCTTGATGAGATTTCTGTTCGTAAATTGGTCGCGGTCAACCGATAAATCATATCGACAGAACACGTTGACGTCGCCATTTTTATCTCCGGATGTGTCACGCAAACCACATTAATATCTTTCAATTCCAAAGGAAGTCATTTGTTCTGTATGTATGCATGGTTTAATTGCAATTTCTTACCATTAATTGGCCTAAGTGCCTATATAATTTTCCTTCCTCTCATAATTATAGGTCTGGCCTTTCTCGAACTTATAATATTGTGTTTTCAATTAAATGTATAGTCCCAACTTTGGCCTGGAACAGTGTTCCGGTCTAATCGCGTTTCATACCTAATATTTTTCTCTTTACAAAACGATTGCGTGAGTTTTTAATTGCACAAATTACGAGCGTAGATGTGTATCCTTTGTTATTTGTTTTCTGTTATTTTGCTTTGTTAAATAGTTAAGCATTAGCCATGCTTTAAAGTATTTAAACTTTGCCAGCTGTTAATAAATGTATTTATTGAATGGGTGGCCCTGCTATCGGGACTATCAGTCCCTGAAGGGTTCTTCCTTCTCTGTTGTCCCAGTTTTGTTCACAAAACGATTGTGCTATGCTTTGTGTTCGCGTACATGGTACATGGTAGCCTACAGGGAACAATAAAACATGCGGTTTTAGTCACGAATGTATATATTGTTCGTTTGAAAAATCAAATCAATCAAAGTTTTTATTTGGAGATCCAACAAACAGAACACGAATGACAATTATGCAAATCTTACAATTATTGCTCTCGGATCAACCAGGAGAGCCAATTATGGATCGGAAGATCCCGCTGGTTAGAGCCACCTGGGGATGATCGAGGTGACAATTAGCGACAGCACCAATAATCGCTTTTGAACTATTATAAGTTTGTACAAAATAGCAGTTCTTTGAATACTATTAACTGAAAACTTAACTAAACTTAATTAATAGCCTAGCTATCCTAGTCACAGTTATTGACTCATAACGGAATAGTTAGCTATCTACAACGTCAGCCACAGGAGTAACTTTAACTTGGATACTTCATCTCTCATCTCTGTTCATCCAGTATAGCCATCCTCCATTTAGACTTGAACTGAATGAATGTATGCATATATGAGAATATGTATCTATGAGAACACTTAAGTAGCGCATTTTGCCTCATCACAAAGACGCTGTGCCTTTGACCATCTAAGAGATCACAGTAATTGCGTTTTACAACATGATGCAAAAACACAAGACAACATAAATGCGGTTAGAGACTGTTACATGATATAGCATGACATGGCCAGCCAGCCATCTGTTCGCTCTAAAATTCTATCTGGCAGTTTCTCATCCTCTTTTGCTTTTCTCAAACCTATTTCTTCTCGCGGGGCCTTGCACACTGGCGCTGCTTCTGAACCGCTGTTCTGAACGGTCCACCCTCCCAGAAGCGCTCTAGAAATACTTAAATACAATACAGCTTAAATATAATACAATTACATTATAAGACAATACATTATAACGCAGCACTTCATGGCATCCCACTCATCACAGAGGCTTCAAATGGCTCCAGTTACGTTTAGTCTGAGTTAAAACCAAGTGCCGTGAGTTGACATGGAACGCTTAATACCAACCAATCCACCCTAGCTTCCCATTTTAAAAGTGCATCCACTGAGACAGCGCTCTCATCTTAACCATTCCACGAGTACACATCTTCTGCACTATGCGCTGAAGAACACCTGCTCCACTAAAATAGCCTTCTGTGTCTTAAATAATTACCGTTAGGTCATTACGGTTAGATAATTATCGTTAAATAATTACGGTTAAATAATTACCGTTAACTAATTACCGTTAAGTCATTACGGTTAGATAATTACCATTCAATAATTACCATTAAATAATAACCGGCTGCGGCGTTGAGTTCCATTGTTTGGTGTTAATTATACGGAACTGACCTCAGAGGGACAAAAGTTCTTTGAATTGATATAGAACTGAATATTTTTCTTGTGTATAGTCTCTCTAAACATTTAAATCAAAGATATCCTTGAAATCGTTGCGTCGTACAACAACTCCGAATCATGACGTTGGATTGGTATTCCTTGGTCAGGATTCATATATTTCCTAACTTTTATATAGCACCCCTTCAGGATACCTACTCAGTGGCACTCTCTGCGCTGGCTTATGTGCTTATGTGATAAATGTCATTACGAACGAATAAAAACACCAGTTAGCAAAACTATGCACAGTAAACTGAAATAGTGATGGGCCCACGCATAAGCGTGCAACCAACCAACGGATTCCCTTCGACAGCTGACAGATGGCGTGGATGTTCAGAGTCTTATGCCAGGCAATGTAATGTCACAACGCAGTATAATACACAACTACATTTTAATATTGTCCTTCCCACAAAATCTAGAAGTGGATGGCGCAATTGCAATTATATTGCAGAGCAATATTACTGTTGTTCGCGAAAGACTTGCACATAATGCTCAAGGTCTCTACGAAGTAACTGCTCGGACGAGGATCGAACTTGTACTCTCCGCGATGCATGGTCATCCCTCTAACCAATCGGACACCGTGCCAGATACGTTGTGCAATATTTTGCTAAGCTATGTTATGCCTTACCAATGTTATGCTAAGTATGTGCTGCCATGTTATGTGGTGCTAATGTTACACCATGTTATGCTAAATACGGAAACTGTTGAAACTCCCCAATCACACTCTCTTCTGGTAACAGGACATATCATTGTTCTGGCGTCTTTAGACAACCCTTCTAACGCGCCGTAGCGCTTGTGAAAAAGCTTCCTTCCTGTGATTAGCTCTCAGTTGTTATTCAGAGTGTAGGACTACGAGCAGCGATCGATAGTGGTTCCTAAACTGCACTTTATTTAAGTCCAGATATATGATACATCTATAAGCTTACTGCTTACATCGTAATCTTAATTTCAACATTTCTACAGCGCTCACAAAATCGAAGTCGCGGAAACCAGTTCAGCCACAGGCGCTTAATCAAAACAACATCGACACTTAGCGACGAGGAAACATACCTGCTCTCGGATTTCAAACGATAATTCCTGCACTAAGTCCTGTGTGTGTGTGTGTGTGGTGTGTGTGTGTGTGTGTGTGTGTGTGTGTGTGTGTGTGTGTGTGTGTGTGTGTGTGTGTGTGTGTGTGTGTGATTTTTCCAGACAATCCTAACCTCGCGGTTTTTCAGTCGTATGTCGAAATCGTAATAATATGCACGAAATCAATATGGCTGCCCAGTTCGCTTTGAATTATATGACGAGCCCGAGGCACACACGTGGCAGGGCACCAGCCTGTATATTAGCTATTCGTCGCGCGGTGCAGGGCACCAGCCTTCTCGCGCGAGTTGACCATTAGACTATTATTCCACGAAGAGGGTATCGTCGGGAAAGGACGGGGCCGCATTCAACTGGTGTCTGTCGAAGGGACGTTGAGGGGTCGATAGCATTGCCTGTGAGGATCGAACGAGGGGGTTGGGATACGGGGCGCCTAAGAGAAGAGAGAGGGGACAAGAAGGGGAAGAAAGTCAACTGTAATGGCACCCGAGAGAGGCAATCGTAATACGAAGGCCGTTTTTGCTGATTCTGCTCAATATCTCAGAGCGGAGGTTGATGATGTTGAGCATAAGATGAAAATGACTCTTGACGTCTATTCCCATCCAAGATGAGATGCTTTCCCTTGGTCATTCCTTCTTCCCATTCGACGCTTTTGCGTCATGCCCTTATAATTGCATGCCAATGTGTGACAAGCACTCTTAAACACAAAGGCTGGCATTGCATTTCTCTCCCCACGCATGCACAGACGCCCGTTAAGAGCACTGCTGAATAGAGCGGCGCTATATAAATGCTTGATTACATTAAATTACATTTGTATTGCACTGCATTGGATGGTATCGCTTTGCTAAAATGTCAACTTACAAAGCGCCTTTTGTGGAATACGTACTCTCGTTACCCTAAATTTATTTGCCTTACACAGTAACTTGCCTATCTTAAACTTACTCTAGTAAGTATCTTGCCTCAGCGAACCTTGTACCTTACCTCATTTAAAAATACCTTACTCTGCATTTCAGATCCTACCTATTCTAACCTTACCAAATCCTACCTTACCCCATTATTTACCTTTTTCTAACCATTTCTCTTTTATATTTTCTAACCTCTCACTATATTCTGTCTTTCCTCATTTTAAAATACCCTACTCTTGCCCTTTCAGACTCTAACCTTTCCCAATCCTACCTTACGGTCCTTACCTAATTTTATGGAAGAAATAACGAATTGCGGTGGCAATAATTATTTTCATCTATCCAACTTCCATTTAAGCATAATTCTTTTCATCAATCCAGTCTTTCATTAATCAGAATTTTTTAATCAGTCCAGCTTTCCCATTTAAGCATAATACCATTATATCTTTGGTTTTTGTTTCCCAATACCATTTTATTCAGTTACCCTGCTTCACAAATATCTTGAGCCTTTTAGTTGTGGGCACTGGATAAGAGGGCCTGGCACCATTGCATTGCTATTTGAGTTTTGATACTTTTTAAGTAAGGTAAATATTGATTTAAGGTATGTAAGACCCAACTTTCTTTGTTCAATTGTTCATATCAGTTGAGTTTCAGCTTTGTTAACGGCTAGCTGGTAAATTGACCAGACAGGAATGTGGTTTTTCACATTTAGATTTCTGTTGAAAATGGAAAACTAGAAATTCTTTCCAGCTTAAGCATACAAGTTTATTATACAGAAAACTGTCTTTAACAAAGTTTTGCGCAAATTTCAAAACAAAATGTTGGATAAGTAAAACGTGATGAGTCTTAAAAGATGTCAAAAGATTTTCAAAAATCTCTTCCCATGCATTTTTTTAGAAGGCTTCCTGTTATCAAATTGACATAAAAAATTTTTACTGCGCACTTCTTATACCAATTCACATAAGATTAGAGGGTGTTCGATGAAAAGCGCAGAAAAATGTATTTTCGGGCTATACTAATGTACATGTATGCATGTATGTATACATGTACATATAAGCATGCGTGCATATATGTATGTATGAGAATACTTTAAAGCCTATAACGTAGTTTGCTTAATCACAAAGACACTGTGCCTAAGAGATCTCGGTGATTGCGTTTTAAGACATGCTGCAAGATGCCACAAGACGACAGCACGTACAGTTAAATACTGTTACATAACATAGTGTGACATGACCAGCCAACATTACATTACAAGACATTACATCATTATGGAGCATTATATAGCATACATAAGAGAGGATTCAAATGGCTTCGCAGGCTGTGTTTAGTCTATGTTGAACAGTTGAAGCCACTGTGCGCTGACATGGAAAGCTTACTACCAATCCATCAAGGCTTCCACTTGAAACATCCAATCCATCCAGCACTGAAGCAGACCTTGTCCAATAAGATCCCTTTCGGCTGCTTAAATATCTAGCGACAGTGGCGTTGAGAGTTCCATTGTTTGGTGCTAATAACATGGAGTTGATTCCACTGGAAGAAAAGTTCACTGAGCTGCATTTTAATATTGTCCTTATCAAATCCAGAAATGGATGGCGCAATTGCGGTAATATTGAGGGGCAACTAATTTAACATACATATGTTCAATATTTAGAACATATGTAATATCCCCAACTATGCGCAAATGACTTGTCCAGGGTCCATATACAGAAACCCCTAGGATGAGGATCGAACTCGTACTCTCAGCGATACAGGCGTGCGGATCTAAGCAATTGGCAGCAATGCAAACATGTGCAATATTTGACTATGCTATGATGAATTACGTGGTGCTAAAAGTGCATCATGTTATGCTATTTACGAAAGTTGTTGAAGCTCCTCCATCGCCATCTCTCTTCTGGCAACCGAACTTAATTCTTCTCTTGGTGTCTTTAGACAACCCTTCTAACGCGATGCAGCGCTCGTGAATAAGTCACTTTGCTCTAAGTTGTTATTCTGAGTCTAAGATTACGATTGTCGCTTCTTGGAGATTCCTAAACTGCACTTTATTTAAGTCAAGAAATACCATAGGGCCTACATCTTTCAACTTACTGCTTACATACAACCAAACATTCCCTTATCAGATGTGCAGCGCTCCTAGCGGCTAGGAAACATACCTGCTATCGGATTTCAAACGATAATTCCTGCACTAAGCCCTTTGTCGGTGCAATGTCTCCAGACAATCCTAACCACGGGGTTTATCAGTCGTACTGAAATCGCCATAATACGTACGAAATCAATATGGCTGCCCAGTTCGCTTTGTATTATATGACGAGCCCGAGGAGCACACGTAGCAGGTCACCAGTCTGTATATTAGCTATTCGTCGCGCGGTGCAGAGCACCAGCGTACTCGCGCGTGTTGGCCATTAGTTATTCCATGGAGAGGGAATCGCCGTAAATGGACGGGGCGGCATTCAACTGGTGTCTGTCGAAGGGACGTTGAGGGGTCGATAGCATTGCCTGTGAGGATCGAACGAGGGGGTTGGGATACGGGGCGCCTAAGAGAAGAGAGAGGGGACAAGAAGGGGAAGAAAGTCAACTGTAATGGCACCTGATGGGAGGCAATCGTAATACGATGTCCCCTTTTTGGAATGCATATGATTAGGAATTGGGAGGGCAAAGGATATGGATGGGATGGGGACAAGATCTGGATAATCTGGAATAATAGATGGAATAATTTATCAGATCTGTTCTGTCTTTGGGGTCTGTGAACTGAGAGATTTGAGGGGATCGAATGACGATTGAATATGAAAATTGTCAGATTCATATTCGATTAATGAATGAAATACGTTGCATGTTAATT
Organism: Bimastos eiseni; assembly: GCA_959347315.1. Taxonomy (NCBI): domain Eukaryota; kingdom Metazoa; phylum Annelida; class Clitellata; order Crassiclitellata; family Lumbricidae; genus Bimastos; species Bimastos eiseni. Next base: position 1,749,508 of record OY365809.1, on the reverse strand, counting down.
AACTGATCGACCGACCGACCGACCGACCGACTGACTGACCGACTGACTGATTGACTGACTGACTAATTGACAGATTGACATTGGCTGATTGAGTTATCTTCGATGCCTGGAACTATTGATGTGGAAAGTGGACCCTGTACTAACGCACTCAGTCCGTCTAAGATATCAGACCTGATGTCACGAAGAGGGTCAATGGGTACAAGTGTTCATTCCTATTAGGCTGGAAATCAACCCCAGAACGTTTGGGATCTAATGTGTCCCAACGCCAATTGTATGCAATCAAATTTGGACCCTCTGTCAGGCGTCGCCTGCCGGGGTAAGAGTGGCATTCAATCCCCCATACAGAGACGTTGCTTTCTTATCGCGACTCACAGTACAGGTCCTTGAGGCTTAAAGGCTGCAGATGTCGTGCCGTTTGCTTATGCAGATGCCCCGGCTGCTGCAGCTGGTGAGGATGGTGACAAAGACAGTGGCGTATCCAGGCGCGTATACACCAGTTCCTGACGCCAGCCATTTGACGGCGATGGGTACGAACAAAATGATCACTGTCGTCATCGGCCATTGGTCGAGTTCACTGATGGATTTAGCGTTTAGTTCACGTGATGTTATGTCCTCGTTTTGTATTATTCATCCTGTGTTATCTTCGTCTGTCTTTTTTTATCTAGTATTCGAATCCTATACCTGTGGTGCATTTTGTGAAATTCTGCCAACAGTTACTGGCGTTCTCTCTACATGTCAAAACCATCCAATGCAGCGGAATAGCTTCGAAATATCGAGTGATTGTGCATTTTGTGATACAGGCCTTATACAGAGTATTATTAAGAGATTTGGATATTGGGCCACGCGGAAATAAATATTTATTTGTTGGGATAATTGTTTCAACAAACGACGGACTATTTTATGACTGATTGTTCATAGATCCGCCTTTGCCATGCCCGGCATTCTGTCCGCTGTCTCTATGAACGGAGGTTGATGATGTTGAGCATCAGATGAAAATGGCACTCGTGTCTTGGAGTCGGTTCCCATCCAAGATGAAATGCTTTCGTTCGGTCATTCCTTCCTCCCATTCGACACTTCTGTGTCATGCTCTATAATTGCATACCATTGTGTGACAAGCACTCTCAAAGACAAAGGCTGGCATCGTATTGTGTTGCTTTTTATTGCACTGCATTGGAAGGTATTTCACTGTTTATTTGCCAACCTGTATAGCGCCTCTTACAGTATATCCAAGTTCGTTACCATAAATTTTGTTGCCTCGATTTATTCCTAGCATATCTTTCTTAATTAAACTTACCTTACCCTGTAACTTGCTTCATTTAATATTACCTTACTCAGTACTATCAGACCCTATTTCCCTAACCTTTCCAAATCCTACTTTGCCTCATTTTAACTTACCTTTATGTCCCCTTTCCTGCCCTTAATTTCCAAACCTTGCATTATATTATATCTTTCCTCACTTTGAGATAGGCCTAGCCCACTTTGTCTATATCTACCCCCTGCCTTTGCAAACCGTACCCAATTCTACATCATCTCAGTCTTTCTTATCTAACACTCTACCCTAACCTACCCTATACCTTTTCAAACTGTACCCAATCCCACCTTACCTCAATTCACCTTACCTATCCGTGTGTGTGCGTCAAAAATGAGCTACGCCATACAACACCGACCTAAAATACGGTGGCGAGATTCGCATCTAAATCCTTCTTATTCATATCTGCAGGAAGTCGTGACCTGTAAACGAGGAACGTGATTGGCTGATCGCAGCAAGTCCTACCTGGGTTCGAACACATTAATTTAAACTGGATGAGAAACGAAAGGGAATTGCGGATGTGATCCGTGTCGTCGAGTATTTGGACGAAAAAGTGATTGCTACGGGGAAGCGGAAGATGAAATCGCTTCTGCTGGAACGAGACATCGCGGAAAAGCTACAGCATCAATAGCGAACTGACCAAGTATAGGTTAACGACATTTTGTATGCGACATGCGTATATAAATAGATATTATACATTTATATATATAACATATAAACAGTGTATATAGATCTATGTATTATGCTTCGATTTCAACGTGTCCATTTCAAATATACAGTTTACTTTAAAAATCGATAATAATGATTGGTCATTCTTTGTTCCGAATTTCCTACAATCGACTAATAACAGCCGCCATTTGTATTCGCAACATCTGCAAGTTGTGCTTGTTTCAACATGCAAATCAGGTCTGTTACTTAGGGCCTACATAACTCTGCCTAACTCAGAAATCTGGCCAAATAGAATACTTGCGATCCAGACTATTTTCTGCGAATGTGTGCATCTATCTCTTATCGCACCCGATAAGATCTAATTCAATCCCATTCAAAGCGGGGCTGTGAGGCTAGTATAAAACAACGCTCGTGTATCTTGAGCACTTAGAATACGTGTTCGATCCTCCCTCCCTCCCTCTGGTATTTGCCATCTATCCTGATCATACTCTCTATAGGTAGCAGAATTCTTTCACCTTTTCTATTTCTTGTCCAACTATGTTACGCTGAACATTAATGCTTAATTTTATATATGTTAATAATATATATATATATAATATTATAATATATTATAAATATTATATATAATACAAATAGTATTTAATAATACATAATATATAATATGTATAATTATTTATATATATTTTCGTATATGTATATAGCTTATATATATATATAATTATATCTGCCAGTAAATGTGTATGTATATTAATTGGCATCATTAGCATTCAAATGGAGATGGTCGATAGATGGCAATATCCGTTAGTGGTGCTTACGTCATAGATAATATATATATCTCTGCCTCGATGTGTAATCGCCCCTCATCTCCTTCGAAGGGGAAGGCTGTGCTGGTCATCCCTGTCTCCTCGTTCACTTGCTAAACAAGGCTCAACAATCCTCGTCTCTTATCTGCATCAATCGACCCCGTCAGTGCCGCGTTTGTCAGGCATGTATTGCTCCATGCTTGGACGATATCGTTCATGTATCGAGTCAATTCGATCTATCTCAGCCTGTGTATCTGTACATGTCTGCGTCTCTGTCGCTCTATGTCTCTGTCTATGTCTTTGTTTCTCTATCTCTGTCTTTGCCTTTGTCCCTGTCACAGTGTCTGTCTCTGCCTGTCTCTATCTTTGTATGTGTCTCTCTGTTTCTCTATTTCCTTCTGTCTCTGGATTCGTCTCCATCTCTATTTCTATCTGTCTGTCTGTATGTCTGTCTTGCTCGCTCTCGCTCGCTCGCTCTATCTCTCTCTTTGTGTGTCTCTCTGTATCTGTCTCTGTCTCTGCCTGTCTCTGTCTCTATATGTGTCTCTCTGTCTCTGTGCTTCCCTCTGTCTCTGTACCTGTCTGTCTGTCTCTCACTGCCTGATTAATTGGTAATCCTAATTAAAATCTATGCATCGCAATGACTCCCTTAATGAACGCCTCCTCTCCATCAATCCACTCGTGTCTCGTGCGTGCGTGCATTCGCTGGCGTGGACATTTCCAATTTCATTAGACCCATATAGGCGCGCATGAACACCCGCAAATTCACAATTAGATTACTGTAGTGGTCCTGCATCCTGGAACACTGTCCCGACGCATACTACTTTATTCATAAGCAAACTACATGAACATTTGCGGCATTTCCTGTAACCTGTCTGTCTATTATGTAACTTAGTAATAATTAATTAACTAGTTAAGTTAGTTTGGTCACTTAAGCCAAATTATTGATTACGAGAGGTTATCCGGGCTGCATTCTAAGTTTGAGTTACATGGTCATAATTAGCCTATAATACAAGACAGGTACAAGATATGCAAACTCACAAAATTACATGTCTGTCTACGCAAAAATCTACACAGCAAGAAAATACGCACACTCATAATAAAGAAAAATGTACAATATACTTAATAATTCATTGGGTGTGCGCTACGGATTTTCGAACCCCCTCCTTTTGTTGCACCGCGTACATTTCGTGGACCCTCCCCCCATACGTACGTACATTTGAGCTCTAACCCCCCACCCCATATTGCAAAGGTTAAATAGCTAAAGACATCTATAAGACATTGATTTTACCACAGGCTATTTATTTTTTGTTAAGCATCATACTTAACAGCTTAAATTTGTCAACAGTTATGAAGAATTAAAACTCTAACAACACTTGCATTTGAAACAGTTTTTATTATACATAAAATTTATTAAGCAGGAATATAGTCTGTGATTGGCTTTACAGTTCTGATTTTCATAGTCAGTGTTGTGGACGTCATAATTAGACAATTATATTTGCGTACGTACATATTTTGGAACCCCCTCTTTCCACCATACGCACCCGTACGCAAAAATGGCCGAAATTTGAACCCCTCCCTATCGCTGCGTACGTAATATGTGGACGGCCTCAATAAAGTAAGTATGTCGATCGTCACCGGTCATCTAACGGAAATTGATGATTCGTCTGCAACTACATTACAATGATAAAACTGTATCTCTGAAACATCGAGCAGCACACACGGCGCCACGCAGGAGGATACAGGCATACACACAGCCGCACACGGCCGTGCATTAACGAATCTGAACACGTACATATTATATATAAAGGAAGAAGACTTGGTTCACGTTGGGAGATAATTAATGGCCTTAATATCATAGTTAGACCCCGCATATAATAAACATTTGCAACGATGCGTTCACGAATACAGACGCATCGAAACACACATACACGAGCGATACACACAGATACACACCCAACGACACGTAAAGACAGGAAGAGAGATAAAGACGGATACATACGAAGCAATAATAACAACACGCAAGCGTACTGTAGACGATTTTGCTTGGGAAGTGGCAATCGCTGTGTTCCTCGGCAGTGCGCATGCGCGGCCGCGCCACCGGAAGTGGTCATCACGTGACCACCGGAAGTCTGTAGAGCGGCGGAAGGATACGCCGGTCGTGGATCGATAAGCGATAATAATGGAGATAATGTCAACGATTGACGAAGCAATATTCCCTCTTCATTAGAGCATTGACCAACATGGCGGATATATTTCGACTGGTTCACGCAGTCACTTATCTAGGGGTCCAATCTTTATCTCGGGAACCAGTCTTCATCTAGAGAACCAGTCTTTATCTCGGGAGCAGGTCCGCGTCTGGGAAACCAGTCTTCATCTGGGGAACCAATCAATATTCAGGGAAACAGTCTTTATCTAGGAAACAGTATTTATCTCAGGAACAAATCTTTATTCAGAAAACAAGTAGGGAACCAGTCTTTGTATAAGGAAACAGTCTTTATCTCGGGATCTAATCTTTATCTAGGAACCAGTCTTTATCTATGGAACCAGTCTACTGGAGAATAGACTGCTGTGATTTGGTTGGGGGTTGTTCATCTCGCTCGTTATATCTCTTGCGCATGCGTATATGCTGAACTTGTCCTTGCGCAGGTCTTGCCGGCATTCTTGGGGTTATCGATATCACTCCTTTTCTACGTTTTTTTAGTATTTACTCCGCTACCGGTTATTTTTATTGCTATGATGTTAATCACTATTTTTTAATTTTTAATATTATTATTTTGCCATGAGGCAACTTGATGTATACAGTATACCTCAGGGACTAGAATATTAAGAATAAGAAAATGTGGTCTGGAGAGACCCTACTCATCGGTCTCATCGTCGTCGTCGTCATCGCCATCATCATCATCATCGTCGTCGTCGTCATTGTCATCGTCATCATCATCATCATTACTCTCATGGACTCTTTCTGCCATTTGGTTACGCTTTAAGCAACATTGCTGTTTTATGTCCCATCTTAAATCGATCGATTAAATGCTCGTCATGGTTGATGGTTGGCGCTTTCAAACAGCTGGAACAGTTTACAACATTCCCAAACGTTGTCCATTGCATTTGCCGCTTGAAGTTTCTTAACATGGTCATTTACATTTTCCAAGAGAACATTCTCATTCATGAGCAATTGCATTTGCCAAGAAATCTTCCCAGACATAGAACATTACATTTGCATTGAGAACATTACCACACATCAGCCATTGCCAGTCACAAGAAACCATTCAATACCATGGCTCCTTAAATTTATTGTCATGAATTCATTCCAAGTCATTGCCCACGGATTTTCCCATGAAATCGTTTCTATCATTGACAAATGTATTTTCCAGGAAGATGTCGCTATTAGCATTTAGCCAGTAATATAATCGCCGAGGCAACCAATAAACATTACCAATGATTATATTGGTAATGTTTCTTGGTTGCGTCAGCGCAGGATATATTACATTAAATGATATTATCATTTCCATGACAATAAGCGTGCAAGGTATGGCAATGGTCATTGTTTTGACCAATTTATATAGCGCCAATTCATGACTATAATAACATTATTTCAACATATATATATATATTTATATATATGTAAGCGATGTAAATAGGAAGAATGAACGCAAAAATGCTGGCGAGAGAGTATGATGGTATGATGATTTCCTACTCTATCTAGATAAGAGGACGAGCTCTTATTCCAAACAGAATGAAGTAGATCTAAGTACATTTGGAGCGATTTGATAAAAATGGCTCACAAGATAAAACAATGAACCGCAAATGAAGAAAGATATCTTCCGCCCGTCACGCAGTTTAAAAAACTTTATTGAATCTTCATACGATCGCGTATTTCAAGGCTTTCTCAAGAAAATTTACACGCGGTGGCATCCGTGACAGCTATTTGCCAAAGTGGACAAGAAGCCAGTGAAGACACACCAAGCTATCACTGCCTCCTCGACTATAATAGTTAACTATCTCAGGAATTATGTATTAATTTGAGATTAAACTCAGAACGCCAAATGTGGAATCAACGCCCACTGTATGATGCAATATGTAATAAGATTATAACAACATCAATGCATTATGGATGAATTCGTCTCTATTTGGTTAGGGAGAGTGGCAAGAGTGGTACGGGGTTCGGGGAGTCATAGGTCACAGGTTAGGTCTCTGTGTGACCCCAGGATATGTGACAACTTTATTTGAGTCAACGAGCCCCTTCCTGGATTCTTTCCTGCAGGGATGTTCGATGATGTAGTGGCCATAGCGTGCTGGGCCGTCAATAGAGAGGTCTGGGGTTTAACTCTTTAGCATGTAGCCAGAGTTAACTCGGGCTGTGGAACCTGTCCCCATAGCCCGAGATAACTCGGGCATGACTATACTATTGACCACCCAGTAGGCGTTGAGCTCGTATCAACATGGAATAATGTCAGAAGGTCACATCTGATTTTTTCTCGAATCAATAAAAACACTTGGAACTGGTTATGGTTATAATAGCAACAACAACTGCAATTTCTATGGCGCCATAAAACAGCCATGCCGTTAAAAGGACGCTAAAAAACCATGACATCGAGCAGAGTAAGTCTATAGTCAAACCCACATTTACTTTCGCTCGCCATACATTAATGGCGTTTCTTTTTCCACTGGGTTTTCGTGCAAAGAGCGCCTCTGAACAGTTATTCTGCGAGACGCGCTATATAAATCAAAGATACGATACTCTAATGCTGTATTCTAAGATATTCTTTGATTGAGCACCTCATGAAAAGTCCTGCGTCACTGATGTGCAACAAAAGCCGTGTATTTCTTTCCTAATCGTGTTGAAATCTCGTATAACGTCAGAACACAGTTAAGCCAGATATCTCGCTGGCCATACCTCGTCATATTTATGCTCCTTCCGAAAAATCTGTTAATCCGCGGACCACAGAGCCACAGCTTAAGAACATCTTATGGCAACATCACACAGCCTTCATTATCCATTATTATACCAGGACGACAATTTCCAGGAATGGTTGCGCCCAAATTTACGATCGTCACAGATATCGTTAAGAGATATTCGCGGAAGCTTGTCGACTCGCAGTCATAACTCTATATCGTAACGGTGCTATTCGGCTGCCACCGCTTTTAAACGTGTTTGGTGGCAGTCACGGTGTCGTCATCATTACTTTTGTCTTGTCTGAACTATTGTTTTCTGAAAAACAGAGTTCTTTCACTTTGAAATAGGCTAAGCTGAAGCAACGACAAAATTAATAGCGACGTAGGCCTATTCTTGCGTGCTTAGACTACTCTCGCAGTGCTCATCAATATATTATATATATATATATATATATATATATATATATATGCTGTTTTATTGATCCGAAAGAAGAACATGTGAGCAAAATGCAGATATCGATAATCAACAGAAGTGGGAACAACACGGGAAGGAAAAAAGGGCCTGAATGGATCGACAGTCCCCCCTTGGTGACGCCATTTATGGGGTGTCGTTGACGTCAGATGAGTGATTGGTCATCCCTACTTCATTGGGTGAAGTGACGCCCGTTCATACCAGGGGCGTCACTAGGGGGGTGCGGGCCGCACCGGGTGACACCATCAAGGGGTGACACCAAAATAAAAAAATTGCAAATTTGACAAAGCAGACATAGCTCTGTCTAGTCGGGTTTCATAACCGTTCATTGTTAAATACATGAGCAGACACAGGGTGCCACCATGCAGAGCGTCTGGTGCTTAAATGAATAAGACTCAGAGCTCAGAAGACCATGGTGAAAGTCTAGAGGGGTGACACCAAGAGTTTACCGCACTGGGTGACACCAACCCCAGTGACGCCACTGGTTCATACTTCGATTTGTAAATCCGTTTATTGAGAGAGAAAATGGCAAACAGACCGCAGTCATTTACATATGCAACATAGCAGCCTAATAGTTATAGTCTATCACTGAAAACAGATGAAAAAAGGAAATTCAATTGGAATGGCAATAATAAATTAAAAATAATAATAGATACTACAATAAATAATATTTAATTTACGAGTACAGACACGTTTGCAATTCACAGCATTTTGCCAGCGACCAGAAAAGGCTTTCTTACCAGACGAAACACAAATTTCCAGGTTGAAATCTTCCTAAATCAGGCAAAGCTCTTCCTTCGATCTCCGCAACTCCGATCCTTCAGTCCAATAATAATGAACACAATGAGCCAAATGAATTAAACGCCAATCCTGTCGGCCATTGCGCGCACAGCAAAGTAGGGCAAAAGTCGACACGATGCACTGCGCATGTCAATCGGCGCACACGTACATGCGTTCATTGCGGACGTCTCAGGCGGATGAATATCCTTGCAATGAGGTCAATCTCTGGACCGAAAAACCATCGCGCATGAATCCCACGCCAGCCTTTCAACCGACGTTGACCGGCCGAGCCTCGGCTGGTACCGCTTCCAAGAAATTTCGGCTGAAAATCGATGACTCTGTGGCGCAGAATCCAATTTTCTTTGTTTCCCAGGTGGCCATTTTCTATGCGCATTCGCTTCTGGTGTCCAGGGTTTTGTGTAGCTGAATTACTGGTGTAAATTTAATTTGCTGGGGTTGGAGAGCGACTGCTGGCTGTTTAAAATGTGCATGCCTAATCAGAATTCGGAGTAATCGCAAATTAGACGACGTGCTGTACAAATACTAACAAAAATGTAACCAAATTTAGTAAACTACAAAATCTAACAAAATTACTATCAGAATAAAACCGAAAAATGCAAAAAAAGCAATAAATCAAAATTAATTAAAAAAAATTAAAGCAACAGATATTACGAAATGAGAATTAGTGAACGCGACATTAGGAAGAAACGACTATTTCTCGGTATTCATCAATCATTATTAAAAACGTTTGCTTGCGGAAGCCTTTGAAGTTCGCACCAGCGTATAATTTATCCTTGAATACTACGCCTTTGGAACCTCCAGTGACAGCATGAAAATGGTCAATTGTCATGCATCATGTTGGACCTTTCGTGGTCGGCCTAATAAGCGAAAGAACCGAAGTTGATCGAAGCCATAAATCAATTTCTTTGTCCACTGTCTCTAGTCTTTGATTGTATCGATGTTGTGACATCGATGGCGTCGGCTCTTGTCGTGCTTGTGGGGCTGTGTGTTGGAGAAATTTGTCGTAAGCATTGGTTTCCAATTGAACAATGGGCGGAGATGATCGAAGGAAGCGTGCTTCTCTTTGAAAGCAACATCCGGGAAATAGACAAAGAGGCAATGAATTTTATTCTATAGAAATAGATTTAAGAACATGTTGGCTTACTTCATTCTTGGCTCAAGAGGAGACTGTATGAAGTGGAAGCAGCGCAGAGAAAAATAACCATATAAAATGAAGTAACGAATTGCATAAAGACATAATTTTTTAGTAATAATTACAAATTATATAGCGCCATTTAAAGAGAGGCTTTTTGTGCATGAATGCATTTGTATACTTCAAACTCAATGTAAGTGTGTATGGATTTGTGCCATTGTAGTTTTGTCGTATGGATGTATGACATTGTATGTACGTTTGTGTGTATATATGTATGTATTTATGTATGTGTTTATGTATGTATGTATGTACGTTTGTATGTATGTATGTTTGTATGTATGTATGTATGTATGTATGCATGTATGTATGTATGTATGTATGTATGCATGCATGCATGCATGTATGTATGTATGTTTGTATGTATGTATGTATGTATGTATGTATGTATGTATGCATGTATGTATGTATGTATGTATGTAAGTATGTATGTATGTATGTATGTATGTATGTATGTATATATGTATGTATGTATGTATGTATGCATGCATGTATGTATGTATGTTTGTATGCATGTATGTATGTATGTATGTATGTATGTATGTATGTATGTATGTATGTATGTATGTATGTATGTATGTATGTATGAATGCATGTATGTATGTATGTTTGTATTTATGTATGTATGTATGTATGTGTGTATGTAAGTATGTATGTATGTATGCATGTTTGTATGTATATATGTTTGTATGTATGTATGTTTGTATGTATGCAGGCATGCATGTATGTATGTATGTATGTATGTATGTACGTTTGTATGTATGTATGTATGTATGTATGCAGATAGGTAAATAGGTATGTAGGCATGCATATATGTATGTGAGTTTTGTCTTTGACTGTTCATATAGAGGTTTTTGACTTTTGCCGAGTGACCAGTGATTGAATTATTGTAAAATCGAATTCGCATATTTTCCATTTTCACCCATAAAGAATATGTTAGAAAATCGATTAAAAAATTTGCGAATCGGCTGCGAGAGTGAGAGACAGGCAGACAGGAGAAAGAGACAGGCAGACAGACGGACAGACAAACAGACAAACAGAGACAGAGAGAGAAAAACAGCGAGAGAGACAGAGAGATAGAGACCATTTGAAAGAGACAGAGACAGACAACAGAGATAGAGATACAGACAGACAGTTAAACACACACACACACACACACACACACACAGACAGACAGACAGAGAGCAAGAGATAGAGAAGGACAGCGACAGATGCAGAGACGGAGACCGAAAAAAAGGCTGAAATGCAGAAATACAAACATGTATCTGCTTGTAAATATATACATTTAAGTATTCTAAAATTTGCTAATATATTCGCCAATACAGATAAATATAGACGTATATATTCTTATTTATCTAGCTCCCACTCTGAACATGAACCAACAGACTGACTGCATATCGATTCGCATGGCGAACAATGGCATTCGATAGAGGGCGCTTTAACCGGACGTTGACCGCTGTCTGCGCATGCGCAATGCCTTGGTCGTCAGTCTCGAAAGCGAGGCGACATTTCCAAATTGCGGACTCTATTGGGATTTATATTCATTTGGATTTTTTCCAGAAATAATACATTTACGGATTCATGGATGTTTAGCACAACAGTTCCTGATGAACGATTGTTCGAGTACAATTTTGACGTCGATCGATGGTGAAGAGGATATTTGATAGAAGAGCCGAGGGTCGGGAAACAGAGGAGGATTTGCGTCTGATGGAATAGCCAACCGTTGTGTTGGAGGCCAATGGAGGGTCATTGACAGGAATTGTATAGTGATGGAAATGGGATATTTAATGGAAATCTCTCCTCTTTGATCCTCTCTGTCTCTGTCTGTCTCTGTCTGTCTCTCTGTCTCTCTGTGTCTCTCTGTGTCTCTCTGTGTCTCTCTCTGTCTCTCTGTCTCTCTATCTCTCTGTCTGTGTCTGAACGTTCTCTCGCTTCCTGTCCCCGATTGGGCGATCCGATAACAATTTTGCAAATTCGTTATCGCAATCGTGAAAATTATAATGCGCCAATATGGTGACAAGCGAATGAGAAATTTACAACTAAGAAATGTAATAAATTGCGATTTCTTCCGAGTAACTGCTGGGTTGCCAAATTAATTGCGATTGGTTTGATTGATTGTGTGATTGATTGACTGACTGATTGACTGCTTGAGCGAGTGAGTGAGTGAGTGGGTCATTGAGTAATGAATTCGTTGAGTTAACATGTTCGCTGTGAATAAGCTGGTTCCCGTGACTTCGCTTTTGTAGGCGCTGTAGAAATGTTGAGAGTACAATTGAGGAATTAATATCTTGATGAAAATAATAAATATACCAATAGATTATGTTCTTCTCGAAAGGAATCAAACGAGTTGGGTCTCCACATTAATATAGTCTTTAAATCCACCTGGGTACATCTGATCATCGGCGCGTGACTGGTCCACCGCAGTCAGCCTCCCAATAAATCAAGATGCTGAGGTTCACCATCTGTTGAACTATCGAGAACTGGGGTCAGACGGTAGGTCAAGCAGATCGAAGGTCTTGCTTGATCGATGATTACCGTGCATGGCTGAATCGCCTTGAGGAGCATTCTGATGCGATTGGTGAAGACATATATACACTTATAGCTGCGTCATAAAACAAAACGTGGAGCTGAAAGATATTCCGTCTGGTGCGAGAGAAGAATGGAACTTAGAGGCGCCATATAAATTATAAATCTCTCAAGTGAATTAATATATGTACACTCTTTCTATATATATATATACACATATATATATATATGAATTAACTATAAGAAGGGCAATATCTTAAAAATGAAAGTTGTATTGCATTGATTGTATTGTGTCGTAGTGTATTGCAGGTTCGTCCACATATGGGGTCAGGAGGAAAATGCCTCCAATTTAAGGTAGGGGAGAATAATGTTTTAGTCATGGGGAGGGGGTATCTTGCCTTCCAAACACTGGGGACCGGGAATTTGCCTCCATCCCTCATAGGGGATTGACGTTCCAGGTTATTGTACTTACATTTTACACGCATTCACGGAAATTATATCTAATGTATATTTATCGACACTCACATTATTGAATTATTGATTATGTATGATATATAATATAAACATATAGACGCGCTATATAAGTGTTCAGATGTGCACACACGCCTCGACGGCGCAATTGATTACATTGCAAAGCAATATTATTGTGTGCGATGCAGCGAAGGACTTGTTCAAGGTCTCTACACTGTAACTGGAAACAACGCTCTCTGCTTTACAGGCCGACCGCTCTAACCGTGCAAATCAGTTCAAAGCAACTTGTAAAACAAAGGCCCATTACTCCTTGGCAACAGTAGCATCTCTAAAGCGAGTGTTATCAAGGTGGAAGGGCTAACAACTGAGAAGAGGTCCTTGCACGGGGCAGCAGAAGCATACCACCAGAGGCAGAACGAAGAGCTCAACGGCCAGTCAAAGCTTAAACTAATACATGTGACTATGTATATCGTACAATGTCTCAATCTATATGGAGTGTGGGTGCGAGATGGGATAGGAAAAGTAAATTTAGGCGTTGTTCACACACCCAGCCCTTTGCTCACTTGGGATCCTTAAACGAAAAGGAGCCTGAAGTATAAAAACGATACCTGTTCTTGAATTATTCTGACCGCTTTATCTTCAATCTACACAGCCTGTTATATTGATCGGCAGCCGAATTTTTTTCGCCACCTTATCATTCTTGACAGTCCCGCTGGTTTGACACAGCGTGTGAAAATAAGCATTTGCGCTTGGCTTCTGAGTTGCGCGATTTAAAAATTTTGGAACTCACGATTGCGCTCATTTTGATCAAACGCCAAGTCCATATATTGGATAAAAGTGCGCCTATGAAAGAAACAATGTTAATACTGCGGTTATCTTCTCTGTTGGTAATTCTGCTATTCGGGCGTCCCTTCTAGCGGGATTTAATCACTTTCGGGGCGCCCTTTGTAGCCTTTAGTTTTATAATTGATGTTCTTTATTTTTTGCCTTGAGCAAACTGTTTATTGTAGCTGTACATAAAGAAATTGATCGATTCAACCAGGTGTATAAATAGTAATCAACTTCACTTTCATATGATAGTATAGATTTTATGCACGTCGCTACGCAAACATGCGTGATGTATCTATGTAAGAAGCATATGTATTTTCGAATGCAGCCATGTTTATATGTATGCATATATTTATTTATGTCTGAATAAATCCACCTCAACACTTATATAGCGCCTTTCGTTACCCACCTGTATTGAGAGATTTTCTACTAGAAAACAGCAGGCAAGAAGTTAACAATTATCGTTCTCTGGTAAAATCTGACGGAAACTATTTCACTTGACAGTATATGTGATTCATTCAGTTTCCCGTTTGATCATATTATAATGTTCACGAATTATTCACGAATTTGATAAATACTTTATTAACTGTGAGAATTTGAATGAACTGATGACGATTTCTACAGACTAAGCATACAGATTGGGACAACTCCAATGATTGTCCTTTCCCCAATTCAATGGTAGGCATAGCTCCTTGGCATAGGTAACTCCCTAGATAAAATGAAGGGCATGACCTCTTGACATATCACTCCCGAAATCAAATTAAAAGGCATGAATCTTTGCCATATCACTCCCCAAAACAACGGGAGGCATGATTACGAACTGTGCCTTTCCCCAAATCACTTGGAATGCGTGACCCGGTTAGTATTGAAAGTCTCGACCAATCAAAAGTCTAGAACTGGCCATGTTTCGGTCTACGTTCGATAGAGAATATTTCGTCCAAGTGTTCGCAATGTTCCTCATGATATAGAGTAGAACAGCCGCCCGCAGCAAAGGCTAAATACAGAAGCACTTAATAAATTATTATTATTAAGTCGGTTCAACATCTATGCACCTTGAAATTAGTTGTACATCAACGCGTCTTTGCTTTCTATAGGTTTAAGTTGCAGCCGTCTCATCTTCTTCAATCGAAGGCGTCGTCAAATGAACTCGTACTCGTAACTGTAATCAGTAAAGTACTTACTAAACGAACCGTCTTTCAACTATACATCGTGCAATACGTTGCAATAAAACCGGCTTCATTGTTTACATAGTGAATCGCTTAGGACAGCAGATATCAATCGCTTCAGCGCATAAAACGGCGGCAGTGCAGTCAACTTTCATGGTATGCGTGTATAATGGTTCGTCGCGGAATGCGGATATAATTTTTTGACCGCTCGTTATCGTCATGGGAGATCGCGGACATCATTTTCTGAACACTCCGTAGCAGAGCTGTAATTTTACAGCCACTCCATAAATAGTTTCGAGCAACAGCGCAAGATGTCGTCAGCACCAGTGGAGGTAGAAAAGGAAGAACAGGCGAGAAAGAGGAGCTGGGGGTAGGTACGGCTCACGTGGCCTCAGGCTGGTGGCCTTCGACCGTGGGGCTTCGTATGGTGGCCTCTGAAGTGTCACTTCCGAGATGTGACCTCCGATTTGCGTCACCAATTGACGGCCTCCGTTTTGTGTCACCAACCGGTGGCCTTTTACTGGTGAAGAGCGACTGGTGACCGGAGACAGCGGAACCCCGCTTTCTGTCCTCCGACTTGTGTCCTCGCGCGGTTGACCTTCGACTTCCGACCTCCGAACGCTGGTTTCCCACAGGCGACCCTTTACTGGTGGTCTCATTCTGAAAACCTTCGTTGGGTGTCCTCTTAACGCCGGCCTCGGACTGGTGGCCTTCGTCGGGGGTGCCCAATCGCACCCGGTTGATCGGCAGGTGGACCCTGTCCTTGGCCGGGTGGCTCAGCTGATGGGGGTCGACGGAGTCGAGGTAGGCGAACTGGGTCTTGGTGAACTGGCGGCAGCGCTGGGATCCCGGGCGCCGGGTCCACTCGTGCTCCGCGTCCACCGCTTGTCCGGTCGTGCGGAACGACAGGAACCAGGTTCCGTTGACGGCTGATTGGTATTCAGTGAAGTGGTCGGATGTGTGGATCTCGCGGAACACGCATCGTCGCTCTTTACCCATGTGCTGGAAAGAATGAACAAACACACACACAGATGTTAAAGGGTGAGGTGACAAACATTCCATGGCTTCATGTACCCTTTCCAGGGGCTGAGACTTGGGGGGCAGGAGGGGACGTAACCAATCTTAAATTTTAGATCCAGTTGCTTATCAATCGTCGATCGATCGATCAATCAATCAATCAATCAATCAATCAATAAAAAAATACTTGATATAGCACCTTTTCAAGATATCTACTCAGAGTGCTTATATCATAAATATTTCAGTAAATTGCCATGTTCTGAAGTGTGATCGAGGTAATTGTAAATTTATATAGCACTACGTAGAAAGAGGCCAAGCAAGGCGCTCGAGACCCAACACAATGAAATACGTTAAATTGGAAAAGAGTCAAAGAGAGATCGAGGCTCTTAGGCAGGAGTTTTTTCAGCTTAACGACACTGGGTGATGACAAAGATCATTAGCGTCGCCCTCCTCCTATATCCAGGCTTGTGACAGGCACTATCATATCATTTGCTTCTGAGCTTGCACTCGGACTGCGCCAGTCCCAAGTCTCTTAGTCTGTTTGGCGTCCATGTGGACACATTCAATCACAATTCAAATAGTCAACGTAGCCAACCTTTCAGACTACTTCGCACAGCAGTGTAAAACGATATCTGACGACAATTGGCAAACCTAGGCTCCTGGAGTTTTATTAGACTTGTAGAGGAACCTGGGAATGGCGAAAACACGTGTCCCCCCCCCCCAACACCAAGCCAGATATCGATCACACATACAAACAACCCTAACGACTACTTAGCTACACATCGTCAATCAGGTTAACTTGGTCTCGGAATGTAAATCGATTATACTCAAACACGATGTCCATTCTTCACAGGTGTTTATTACACTAGACGACATGTCCAGCTCGCTCGGACATCGGTCACTTATTGTAGCGAAGAGAAGACGAAAGAAAAGAAGAAAGCGTTCTTCGATGTTAAAGACCTCCCGCATATCAAAGGAAAATCTCCGACACAAAGAAGCCAAAGCCGACCAGATCAAAAGCTCTCCACGTTTGGACACTGATATAGACACTCGTACACGCTCAGCTACATCGATATATGCCCACATAAGTGGTAGTTACGGTCTCTGGACAACCACTTCTTAGAATCCGCAAAAGCCGAGATGAGGGATCGGTGGTCATTCAAAGGGAACGACGGCCATCGTCGTCTCAATGAAGTCCGAAGATAGATAATTAACACACCGCACGCTCGCACGTCACCGAATTATTGGGGTCAGACAGAGTACCCTGTCAGTGGGGTGCCATGTTCTGTCGCGCTCTCCCCCTGCGCCTGCGGGTAGAGACCGAGTCGAAAAGAAGATCACCGGGGCGCAATTCGACCGTCATTGTTATCCGGATAACACGACGAACCATTAAGCTCGAAGTGAAGGTCCCGCGTTTTGTGCTGGTATTTGCCCCGCCCGATTCTGAGCCCAGAGGCGATCACTTCTTAGGGGGTAGCTTGTGTGTCTGTCGGCCTTGCACAGACGTGGCCTCGGGGCATGCGAGACGACCTACAGGGAATGTTGTGATACAGAATAGACGTATTTTTAATCAGGGCACGTACGATATTCGAAACCGAACTTAATCAAACGCCTGCTTAAGGTCTCCTCCGTGGTACGTCGCTTCTGACTGAAAATGAGGCAATTATTCTGTCTCTGTCTAGATTAAGACTTCGATTGGAAACATGCTACAGGCATTGTAAGATTTATTTTATGTTCTACAGTAAACTGAGAAGTCACTTTATTATTTGATTCGAAGTGTTATCAGCGATTCAAGGTTGTCCGTCATAAAGGAATTTAGCATAAGAACATGGTGTTATGATGACGACGAGTGTAGGACAATTGCCCCCTCCCCGGACAATTGCCACTTCGAACAATTGCCCCGGACAATAGCACCCACCCCCGCAATTTTAGCAGGACATTTGCCCCCCGAACAATTGCCCCTACCTATGTCTAACCGGGGGGCACATTGTCCTAGTCGGGAGGGATAATTGTTTGTTCCCCGTTTTGAGAAAGCCGATATAGAAATCTGTTGATGCCATACTAGGTCGCCAAGTGGAATAATCATGTTTTCCTAGAATGAGTAATTAGCAATTGGTTAATTAAGTTTATTGCACCGCAGCATAATGCACAATATATCAGCCGTTATGGAGCAGCGACTTGAAAGAGATAGTTTGTCTTAATAAGATAAATGATAGAACGGTGCAGGCAGACAGATATATCCCAAGAACAAGCACTACTTTGTCTGGTGTGGTCAACACCAGACCTGAATAGAACAAAGTAGTGCAATGTGTAGTATGCTGACTCTACCAGTGACATTAATAAGTACATACATACATACAACATTATATATATGCATATATATTTACATACATACATATATATATAATATATATATTATATATATATATATATATGCAAATGCATATAAGGAAATATGCAAGTTCTTTTTTATGTGGTCTATAATTTATTTACAGACGAGTATGTCGGACAATCAACCATGAAAACATCATAAACACTACAGCGATTCAACCTTAAATAGTCAAGGAATGTCGAAGCTAGTTTTACACAGTTAGTTTAATAATAGTAGACGGCCTAATAATAATAGTAATACCTCTGAGTATTGAAAAAAATAATAATATAAAAAAGTCATAAAAAACCTCTACAAAATCTAGCCATTCCAGAATGAAGCTCCCTAAATTTTGCAATACCAATGAATCATACGCATCTTGTGATTAAAAAAAACAAAAACCTATTATAACTATCACTTTAATTACTATTATCAGTTAAAATATTATTAACGATAGGGGTAGTAAAAAAGTTGCTACTTGTACCGGTGTTGGCGGAGGTGTGGAATTGATAGCGGCGAAAGGTGAGTGGGTAGTGGATATGGCTGTGGTGAATTTGGTGGTGATAGCCACAGTAGCGTTAATGATAAGCTAATCGTTGACTTATATGGCAGAAATCATTATCATCATGTGGAAACTCCAATTAAATAACATTTCCAATTCAATGCGCGCGACAATCATGGACAAATTGCCAGAAGCGGAATAATCCAGCCCTGCAGCGTGTTGCTACGCGCGACAAACTAGTCCGGCAGTGCATCCCCGAGCAATTAAAACTCTCCCATGCATCGGCAGCGAAGGAATGTTAAGCAGAACCCGACCCTTTGACCCGTGGTATGTCACAGCATACCTCCATCAGAGAGTAGTCGTTGCTCCACAGACTGCATAATTACCACGCCTCAGACCGCAGAGGTCTCTGGCTAATAAGACGGCGCGGGCCCCACAAGAAGTAGAGCCCAGCAAAACCTACCTCAGTCGGGTCATTCATAAATTTAAAATCACAATGCAGAAATATTTCAGTCGGCGAATCATCACAACATTACCAGAAAGAAACTCGATATTGCAACGAATTCTTTTCGGCGTGGCGACCATCTTAACCCTTTGGTGGTTAGCGGCTATAATGCTATGATGTCGAAAAGATACAACTGTGGCCATTGTACCGGCGGACAGTCGCACGGCTTGCGACTAACAGAATAGGAGGCTGTTTATAGGGGAAGGGTCGAGCGGACGACCCACCCTCTCCAAAGCCTTGGAACAACTCCTTTCTTTCTACCGGAGCAAAGGGAAACGTCGGCATTTTCGAACATGTACATACGCACACGTAAACAGAAGCAGACAGACACACATCCGACAATAGGCCCACACACATACACGGATACACGCAGACATAGACTACTTTGCTCTTCCTCGGTTTTACAAGAGCTGTGTACGAATCGCTTTATTATCACTTTACATAAATACCTATTTATACCCCCAACGCATATAAAAACATACATACATGCGTACATCCTAACACGCCTACATTCGTGAATTCACATTCTTATTTCTTCTGGGTTGTCGCGACGCGAGCGCCTCTGAATAGCTAGCCTTGTAGAGGCGCTACATAAATTCTCAGATGTGATACCATACGATGCATCAATATATACTTTCAATCGTACTCATACACAGATATGCATATATGCAGACATACTTCTACACATACGTAAATGCAAGCGTGCATGCATGCAAGCATACATAGAGAGACACAAACACACGTGCAAACGTACATATCCACAGATCTACGTACAAGCACATTTACACATACATCAACACTCCGCTATAAGTCCAACGCTCGTCGTCTTAAAGTCATTTACAAACTGCGCCAAAAAAAGCGAGACACGGACCGATAAAGAAACCGGCGAGTAAATTATTGCAAAACGTTCGTTCAGAGACCATAATTATACGTCTCGATTCTAAAGCCATTGTGTAGAGACGAAGCTTTTAGCTGACAGCAGTTTACCATCCAGAGCGAAGGCTTCTATCGACTTGATACCGGATGCCGACTCTAAGATTCAAAGTCAAAAAACATTCCGATGTCCATTGTCCGCGACGCTTAAAAAACACGAAACGCATCTGAGACGCCTAACAATCTGTCGCGTCACAACAAAACGCGTTGATCTTTGCCGCCGGTGACCCCCTGATCTTCTGGCCTGACTGCATGGTCGTAAAGATTTGATTTGAGGGCTCTGAGTTGAGGTCTATCACGCGAATGTCTAATTGGGCGTTCGATGTTATATTTTGCGGCTATCGAATAAGAACGTCTTTGTTACAAGGGGTTGTTGAACAGTGGATGTAGCAATTCCAACAGTGTTGTGGTCTTCGTATGTATGCCTAGTCAAACAATAAATTCTCTTGTTACACTTCTCAGATGTTTATTTGCTTAATGAATGGTCGAGTATTTTGTGTAAGTTTATGCGCATTGCGATAAATCACGATGCGGTTTTTAGTCGCTGGAATGCTGGCCCATATCTGGAGCACCTTAAAAATAAATATAAATGATCGTATATTATAGCATTAAATCTTTGCTAAGACAAACAAAAGTAAACGGGGACAAGAAGCCAATAATTCATGAACGACACCGCCGAGGTTTAGCGCCTCTGGGTGGATATCTTGACGGGGAGCAATATTGAGGTTGCCTTGACTAACTAACTGTTTGATTGATTAAGAACTTCAGATGTCAGATTCTTCGAAGGCAGGAATGGATTTAACAATTTTCCGCCACTAAGCCATGATTTCTATGCCGACCCTCCCAAAATTGAAATTGCACATTGAAATCCATAAATTATAACATCCTACTATAACAGTAGGAAGAGAAATCAGCATTACCAGTGTGTTTCTATAAAAAACTGAAAATAAATGAAAAGTATTAACTTAGTGAGTATATTAGCCTAGTTTAAACTTTAATAACTAGCAGTATCACATTGATTAAACATTTCTTCCTTAGTCCACTGGTTTGCTGTCATCTTCTCTTTACATTAAGACATTTTAAATTCAACTTTTGTCGCCCCTTGAAATGTGCCGCCTCTAGGCCGATGCCTTGCTGGCCTTGTGATAAGAACAAAGAAAGGCTCTGCGACAGAATGGAGCCTCCATTGCGAATTCGTTTCTTACAATGTCTTCTTGTTTGCATGAAAACCGATCAAAACAGAGTCTCTGAGACGAAAAAAAACTGAATTCCGTAAATATTCATCTGCTTTTTACGACGCATTACCATTTGATTTTGCCATTCTTTCAGAGTTCAGATTTGCACACTTCTCACGTACACAAGACTATACGACGAAATACACAAACTGTGCGAGAAGGACTTGTTCACGGTCCCTATACAGAGAGTCACAGACCAAGAGGGTGGGTGGCAGGGCGGATCTAAACGTTACAAGTCGAGTCATCATGATTCATCCAGACTGTATTTCAGTGGGTGTAGCAATAATTCTCAGACTGTTGTGGACTTAGCGTGTTTGGATTGTCAAACAATAGATTCTCTTGTATTTCTCGCATGTTTATTTGTTTTTAATGAATGGCTGTTATTCGGAGCATTCTCTGTGAGTTTTTGCGCCTCTCCCGATAAATCACGGAATTGGCGCACACTCAATCGATTGCTTTCTATCTCCATATATTTTCTATTCACTTGTCGTTATATAAATTCAAGATTGAAAGCCACAACTGTTCAGAAATTCTCACCACGATCCATCAAAGTCACAACCTTAAAATGATATCCTCAACCTAAGCAAATCGTCACTGCCTCCAGACAGGCTGTCTGTTTCTGTCTACGGTGCACTGATTAAGTAACTGTGCACTTTATTGAAATGTCAGCAAGCGCGCTACGTGAACATCATAATAAAAATTATATGAAATCCTACGAATGAATCACAGAATAGCCATGCCGTGGTATACGCCCTAGGTTTTGGAATATATACATAGCTACATATATAGATACATATGCACATGCATGCATGCATATATGCATACATACATACATACATACATACATACATACATACATACATACATACATACATACATACATACATACATACATACATACATACATACATACATACATGCATGCATGCATGCATGCATGCATGCATGCATGCATACATACATGCATGCATACATACATACATACATACATACATACATACATACATACATACATACATACATACATACATACATACATACATACATGCATGCATGCATGCATACATACATACATATATACATACATACATACATACATACATACATACATACATACATACATACATACATACATACATACATACATACATACATACATACATACATACATACATACATACATACATACATACATACATACATACATACACACCTGAACAATCCACCACCCAGTCAGGACACACGGAGGCAAGGTACAGACCACACAAGACATCATCCACAACAACAGAGACACCTTCATATTAAATCAACCGTCCACGGTTGCAGTCTCTCTCCGTGCCTTCAACAAGACGCTCCCACCATAGACAACAACGCATGGCTCTACAGCGAAAAGCCGCCAGAGCCTTCGCCAAAAGCAAAAGCAAACGACTCACCTTGACGATAAGTTTTCCCCTTTTGTTGAAGCAGAGAAAGCTGTGAGTCTGGGCGCTCTGTATCCGCAGAAGGCTACCAAACTCCTCGCTGACAACTCGCAGTTGACCTATGACAGCAAAGAAACGTGACATATTCAACACGTGAGACCTTAACCGTTACAGCGGCTTAGAAGAGGCGTTCGCGTCTGCAACTTCAACGCGACCTCTATAATTATCGCGTCGGAATAAGGGAGTTGTATTCACACGAAAACACCGACGGAGAAGCGGATTGAAAGAAAAGCCGCAAAGTCACCCTTTTCAAGACGACTCGAAGGTTTGGTCAGCGCTTTGTGAAACATGTTATTTGTACAGAAAGAGAGACAGACATATATATATATATATATATATATATATAGAGAGAGAGAGAGAGAGAGAGAGAGACAAGGACAGAGACAGAGACAGACAGGCAGAGACTGAGACAGATTGAGAGTGACTGAGAAAGAGAAGACGGACGGACAGAAAGACAGGTAGACAGGCAAGTAAGCAGACAGGTAGATAAAAACACAGATAAGACAACAAATAGACAAGTAGATAGCCAAACACGTTGACAGAGAGACAAACAAAAAGACAAACAGATAACCGGACAGACAGAAAACAACTAAAAGCGAAGAAGGTAAGAGACGAAGTGATTTTAGAGTCACAATAAGGTCATCGATTTCAGAATTGAATTGAATTTAAAATACGTTACATCATACAGCAATTAAACAGATACAGTAAAAAATGTTGCACCGAAGTAAAAAAAATGAACTACAATAGGATGGAGTAAACGCCTCCTCCCCTCGAAGAAGTAACCACTCGCCAGACAATGTATGAACTATCAAAGCACCAGTCGCAATAACAGAGAGAATTGATGCAATGGAGTGCTAGATGGAATGTAAGGGTTGCTCGGATTCCAATGAAAAATAAAAAACATCTCATTTCAAAGGCGTTTATTGAAAGCATTCATCGATAGGCGCCAAGCGAAAGTTGTTTATCGGACAGAACGAATACCCAAAATAAACGGGTGACATTCCATCGCCACTATAGGTTCACCGCACCATAAGTGCTGGCCATAAACCCCATTATGCAAATAGACACCGTATAACCTCGACGTGAAGTCCACGTTTACGCAGAAACTATGACGATGGTCGATGTTGCCTACGAAGACGTTTTAGCCGACGAGTCATCGCATCAACCGATAAACAACTTTTACAATTTCATTCTCCGTCTGCGCTTTATATAAACCGCTTTGAAAACGTTGCTCCGTCTACGCTCACAAAACTATGCGTAGAGCCTACACTATAACATGCACTCTGCTCAGACCTATATATATATATACATGCATATTTATACATGTATATCTGTATATACATATACAAATGCTAGAAACGTATACATGCATTGAATTGCATACACATAATATATTAAAGAGCATGCATTGTGTTCGTGGAAATTCTGTGTCCACATAGCTACATAAAATACATGTATATATGTCTAGCTATATCTATACGTGATAGAATGCACTGTCGAGTAGTATATATGTGTATACATATATATACATACAAATATATAAATAGCGTATGCGTGTATATATATATATATATATATATATATAACAGACAGCGTTCCCGGAACCATGAAACTTGACACACGACTATGACCAGTCAGCTCTTACGAAATTCGTTCGTAAAACACTTGAAGGACCAATATAGTTGTCCGAGTCCGTCACAGTTTTTCAACGAGACAACAGAAGAAGAAGCAGAAGAAGAAGAAGAAGAACGGTGACTTTCGACAAACAGACGGAGATTTATATGTAAGTAATCGCGGAAAATCCCTTCAGCATGACTTTACAAAACAGCATAGACCTATACGACACGCAGTTCAGAAGGCAATGCTTCAAAGCATTGAACTTGACCCAACATTCGCTTCATGCTCGTCATTTCGATGCAGAATTCTATTCTATTCTATTTACGGATTTTTAAAGCGCCTCTCACAGTACAACCTATAATCAGAGGCGCTCCGAGTTTGAAAAACCCCTAGACAAGAGAAAAGTCTTAAGAGAATGAGCAGAAACTATTAGTTTATCTAGTGCTACTAGATAAGATTGCAGCACGAGTCACAGCAGGAAGACTGTTCCCTAGCAAAGGGCCAACAGAGGCATAGGCACGATGCTGAGCTATGGCAGTCCAAGACCGAGGTACTAGAAGGTCCTGACGGTCTAAAGGGCGGAGAGGACGTCCAGAAGTAGCTGAGATAGGTTGCCTGATAAGAACACAACGATAGCGTAGAGCTTGACCCAGAAACGCTTTGCATGTAAGAAAGAGGAGTTTGAACTGAATCCTATCAGTTAGAGGAAGCAACTGAAGATGTTGAGTCATGAAAGTGGAGATATGTGAAAAATGAGGAAGACGGGCAATCAAACGAGCAGCTGCCTTAAATACAGACTGGAGCGGAGTGAGGCGGAATTTTGGTAGGCCGATGAGTAATGAGTTACAGTAGTCAATGCGGGAACAGATGAAGGCATGAACCATGGGCGAAAAAATTGTTGAGGACACAGATCGTCGGATGGCACGTATTCGCCGCAAATGATAAAGGCTGGACCAAGAGAGATTAGAGATATGTGCAGAGAAAGATATCGTAATCGTAATCTCAGCGTTTCTACAGCGCCCACAAAAGCGTAGTCGCGGGAACCAGCTTATTCACAGGCGCTTAATCAAAACAGAACAGATAGAGTACTGTCCAGAGTAACATCCAGATTGCGAACATTTTCTCGAGAAATTAAATGAGGGAGCTTCTTTGCAAGTAAAGCGTGATCAAGTTTTAGCAGCTGTTGGCGGGTGCACAACCAGACCAAACGAGTCTGGGAAAACTTTGTAGAAATACGATTTGATGACATCCAACAGTTTAGGTCAGCAGAGAGAGATTCAATAGCTTGGGAAAGAGCAAGCTGGCTGAAAGAGGAGCCATGTACATAGACCTGAACATCATCAGCGTAGAGGTGACCTGACGCCGAGTGCTTATCAAAAAGACGGGGAACATGAGCTATAAACATGATATATAAAAGTGGACCTTTGGATCTTTGTTTTTAATAATTTAACTAGAGTGTTGCATCTTTAAATGTATTCTACACGATAGTACGGCTTTCCAATTGGAATAAACAAATATTTATTTACATTTTACTTATTTTATAAATCAATAAATCAATCAAACAGACAGTCAGTCAATCAGTCAGTCAATCAGTCAGTCAGTCAATCAGTCAGTCAATCAGTCAGTCAGGCAGTCAGTTAGTCAGTCAATCAATCAGTCAGTCAATCAGTCAGTGAGTGAGTCAATCAATCAGTGAGTCAATCAGTCAGTCAGTCAGTCAGTCAATCAGTCAATCAATGAATCAATCGATCAATCAATCGATCAATCAATCAATCAATGAAACTTGAAATAGCGTTTCTTCAAGACATCTGCTCTACGCAAGCCCAAAATAATATTTCATGATGTTAAAAATGTCATTTCTAATGAATATGCAAAAACAGTTAGCAAACCAAACACATTAACCTTTCTTCATAAAGGCCTAACGTGTCTTACGCAACAATTTCAGTAGCTCAACTTTTCACGTTATTCTAAGCTCATGAGCAGCTCATAAAATATGTTGTGTCAAACTCTATGTGCGTCGCTGGATATGTTTATATAACGCCTTTTGAGAACCACTCAAAGGCGCCAAACGTAGATATCAAAGAGGTATGAAGAGGCGAGATTTCGGCAGAAACTGTTGCCATTCCAAATCATAGCAGTTAACGGTGGCCTATGTATAAATATAGCCGGCGTATTATGACCATACACATTGTATCCTCTCATTATGATATATATATATATATATATACATATATTTGTAAGCCAGCCTGTCGTTATAAGGATCCTCTGTCTGTGTTTGTCCCTCTGTTTGTCTCTCATTGTCTGCATCTTTGTCACTGTATCTAACTGTTTCTTCGTCTATCTTTAAGTCTATTTATCTTCAGCTTCGGTATCAGTATATCTGCATGTATACATAGTTGTGCTTATAGTGGCTCTGGTATGCGGTGCGTTGCTAATTGCGCCCTCTGGCATCATCATCCCCCTCCTCCCTCCTCCTCCTCCCTCCTCCTCCTCCCTCCTCCTCCTCCTCTTCCTCCTCCTCCTCCTCTGGTCTTCTTGGACCACATGGACTTAAAATGCAAACACGAAATATAGGCCAACACCTAAAAATACACAAATGGAACGCCGCTTGTTGACATATTACGCCTTTGTCAACTGGATCTATTCACCCATGACAGATGAACTGTCGTCACTTGCAAATACATCCATCCATACATACATGCATACATCCATACATGCATACATACATCCATACATACATGCATACATGCATACATGCATACATACATACATACATACATCCATACATGCATACATACATCCATACATACATCCATGCATACATCCAAACATGTATACATACATACATCCATACATGCATACATACATACATCCATACATACAAGCATAGATACATACATATGTACATACATACATACAAACATACATACATACATACATCCACACATACATATATACATACATACATACATACATACATGCATGCATACATACATCCATACATACATACATACATGCATACATACATCCATACATACATCCATGCATACATCCATACATGTATACATACATACATCCATACATGCATACATACATACATTCATACATACAAGCATAGATACATACATATGTACATACATACATACAAACATACATACATACATACATACATACATACATACATACATACATACATACATACATACATACATACATACATACATACATACATACATACATACATACATACATACATACATACATACATACATACATACATACATATATACATACATACATACATACATTCGAACATACGTACTTACGTACATACATGAAGCGCTCCATATAATTTATACGGGAAGTCTCGATGTCTCGATTGATCATTCGAAATTCAAGACTTCATGAGCTTAGCGGGTTTGGTATGTTGCGAACTTGTTTTTTCATAGTGGGAACTAGGAAATCGCTACACCGGGAATGGGTTTGTACAGGATTGGCAAACTTTTTCCAGGTAGTTGAACCCACAAGAGTAAACACCGGGTGTTGGGTCAAGTCAGTCTTAATAAAAGGAACAAAGACACCAAGGCAATCAATCGAGTGCATACGAGGAACAAGTCCAGCAATACACATCAATCAGTTGGCCAAAGTAAAACTGTATATCTGAATATATATAAAAATAATATACACAAATATATTCATAAATGTGTGAATTCACAAGCGCATATCTTTGCATGTATCAAAGGGACATGGAGTGGGAGGCACACAGAGTATTATATGCAGTGGGACAGTTGAGAGGGCAGAGATAGAACAACAATAACTGGTAACAGGGCGGTTACTTTAGGGTTATTCATGATTGTACAATGGAACTAAAAATATATTCAACTATGTACATGCATATATATATATATGTATGATAATCATAAATACATGTGTATATATATATAATGTGCAAATAATAGACCCTTTAGTTACACTTACAAATATGTAAAAATATACAAATATCTTAGCACTGTGATACAACTATATCTATTCACAGAGGAATATTGATATGTGTACGACTACTAAGTAGGCCTATTTATGTAGAAGAATATATAAACAGAATAAAGATTAATGAGTATATAAAAGTGTATTGCATTGTATTAATTATTGTGATGCATTGTATTTATTATATAGCGCCGCTTGCAGCAAGGGTCGTTCAGTGGCGCTCCCAGTGAGAGAAACCTAATAGATTATTTTTTTTAATCTGGAGGGAGAAGAATGTTGGAAGAGATCGAGAAAATGGAGATGAGGGAGAGGCGCTCCATAAATAATCTAGTTTGGCCCAGAGTGGTCCTAACTCCCAAACAAAAGAAGGCATGCCAGTACAAGGAACGAAGAGGACAATAAGAACCTGTAGAAAGAGGGGAACGAAATCTGATTCATGAGATAGGACTACGTTGAAGGATACTCAGTTTGAACTGAAGTACCAGGACAAGAACTTTGAAGTGGTTGCGAGATGGTGAAGGAAGCCAGTGCAATAAATTGAGCGTAAACGAGGCGATGTTGGAGAATTTAGGAGACTATTCCAAGCAGTAGGGCCCACAACCGAAAACCACGATACTGCGTCGTAGAGGTCCGAGAGAAAAGAGCGCATGTATAGCCTACAAGAATGGTAGAGGTTAAGGAGTGCATCCCAAGGACATTGGACATAAGACATCAGCGAATTTTATAAGAGAATGACAAAATATTTGTTGCTAGAGGAAACTGCATGAATACAAATATCTATAGGCATATGTATGTTCTTGTAATACAGGTCAGACTAAATGCTTCGTCTAGTCGGCGCGGGAGCAGTGAGAAGTATGTCGGCGTAACTTAGTCTGCATTCCATTGCATTTTTTACTTTCGTCTCTTACTAAATCGATATGCGCCGTGCACAAAGTACCGGGCACCAATGTACACAGCGGACAATAATGCATCTGCGAAGTAACGCTTTAGTTACCGTACAGAAGAAACCGACTTACTGTAAGCGCATTGTAACTTTACTATATAACTGAGCAGTAGGTAATATACATACGCTGTAAAAGCACTGTAACTCTGTAATGAAATTACATACAAAATATATTGTGCATGTTTAGCAACTTCCTGTAGCTGGCCTGTATGCGTGTTGTAAAATAACTGTAACTTTCTTTTGTAGCTAATTAGTAAATAAATTGTAAACTCATTGTACAATGTGTAACGTCGAGTTTGACGACTGTGAACTCATTTTAGCTGGAAAATGCAGTTGAAATGTAAGCCAACTCAACTGATAAATGCATTATCACTTGGTGCTGCAACTAACCAGTAAATCAGTTGTAAATCCTAGGTAAATCAGATGTAATTCAGTAATGCCACTATAAATGTAAGACGTACTGTAAATGCTGTCGAGTATGGCTTTTGCGTCGATGTGTTTGGCTGTGAGTCGGACGTACTTTTTCGAGCACCGGTTCAGAAGTTTGAAGTAGCGAACCACTCGTACATCCTCTGCCTCCTGCCTCCGTTCATGGATGCTTCCAGATCCACTTCCACCACCACCTCCTCCTCCTATTCCATCAACACCCTTTCCATCTCCTTCCAGGAAAAAGTCTCGTGCTGCTGGCATTGCCACCTATAATGTAACGTATTGCAATGGTACTGTAATGTAATCAAGCATTCATAGAGCGCCCCGTCGAGATATCTGTCTGCGCTGGCAGAAATGAGGTTAAAATAATGTTATAATGAACGAATGAAGTGCATCAGCCATAGCAAAACTGTATACAGGAGGAAGCGGAGAAGAGACGCCAATGGTGAGCCCACGCACACGCGTGGAATCAAGCAACGACAATAAATTATCCAAGTGTGTATGTTGGAATATATGTATATTTGAACGTATGTGTGTACATACTTATTGATGAATGCCTGGGTGCATGTATGTATAATGTATATATGCATATCATATGCTTACATGTCTGTATGTATGAATGTTTCCGATATATAGCGCCTTTAACTGCTTTACAGAAACGCAACATTAAGGTAGCAGTTGTTTCAGTTTAACGACACTGTGGGAAAACAAATACTATAAACGTGGTCCTCCTCCTTCATCCAGGCTTGAGACTGGCACTGCCAGAGTACGGACAGTAATGCAAGTCTCCTAACATTCCTCTAGTTTCGATGCCACCCCTTCCCCCGTAAGTCGGGCGAAGGGCGATAAATCCGGACAAAGTTGGGTTTAATTTGTCAACTTTTGGCCTGAGCACAAGCGATCGGGTTACTCGGCAAACATCAATCCGTCCTCTGTTCGTCGACTCCTAATCTCTGGTTAGTTGGTGGTGGGAGCGAGGCCTAAGGCTGTTGGCCTACACCTGTTCCAGGTAGTCTAAGAGATTTTGTCAAACAGAAGCGCAACAATCCATGACGAAGGAATTACAAAACCAAACACACACCGTGACACACGCACACAGACACACAAAGACACACACACGCACACGCACACACACGTCATGTAGTGCTGAGGCGTTGCCAAGTTGTGGGCGGATTTCAGGCATAGATATAAACATACGTTAATGCAGTGGTGGCCCCACAGAGGGACCAGAGGGACCATCCCCCAACTGAGCTCGTGGCCCCCCGCAGGCCTCTCAGATTTTGTATCAAATATTTTACAATGAAATCTGGTATCACTTTGATTTGAAGCTATATGCTCAAAATTTTTTTGTCTGGGCATTCTCAAAGGAACTACATACCTACTTGCATAATAGAATCTTAAATTATTTTTTCGTGAACATAATAAGGGATAGCCTACTTACTTGCTTAGAATTTTGATTGGCAGATAAGGCAGATGATCAGATAATAGAAGGGGTGAAGAAGTCCTATTAGTTTTCTATCCTAGTTGATGGAACAAAGCATAGGCCTATCAGTCTCAGAAAGATTTTTTTATACGATTTTTAGTCAGCAAGATAATTAATGAATGTTTTCTACGTTTCTAACCTGCAAATGGATTAGGTGCAAAGTCTTTGTCAGGGCTTGTTTCAGATACCCTTAAGACGGGTTACACATAGGTTCAGGTTGCCAGGTTTAGTTGGTCAAGGTTATGATGATGCAAGTTTTCTTGAATGATGATAGCACCGTGTCTTTCGCATATTTTTATAACAGTAATGTTGAAGACATCAGCAATGAAATTCCCACAGTTGGGCACCTGTTAAAGCGTTCATAGTTTATGTGCAACTTATATGACCAAAATGACCAATGTTCCATCTAAGCCTTGTGCATGTGCGCTCACAAACGGGCCATGGAGCCAACGCGCACAAAGTTTTCTAAGAAAAATAACTAGTCGCGGTTTCTTTTTATGAGACTACGTAAATCGAGTCTCCTAGCCGGCTGCGGCCTACCTTACTTTAGAAACTTTGGTTCCTTTGGCTGAATCAACCCCTTATTAAGTTTTAAACTTGGGACTATCATAAGTTATCAGAAATTATCGCCCTCGACATTTAGATTATGGTCGTAATTTAACAATCATCGTAAAAGTGTTAACCATTTATAAAATATCGCACATAAAAATTTCTTGCGCACATTATCTAAACAAATTAGAGAGAACATTGAAAATTTCCTGGCTTTTTTCTGAGACCATAAATAATTAAAAGTTTGCCATTCGTGAAGTTTTTGATGTGAAGAATTCATGTCGCTCCAATACAGAGACATGCATCTGGTCGACATAACTCAGTGTGGACAAAACCTAGCACTCTAAGTTTCGACAAAGTTGGGTATTCAATTGCCCCCCTCCCGTCAGGTTCCTTGCCCCCCACCCGTGTCCCTCTGATGGAAAAACCTAGAGCCGCCACTGCATATATGATATACATACATAATTATATACACACTCACACCAACATACACACATATATTATTGCATACATTTTTACCATCAGATGCATAACATTATTAGATCGGATTTGCTCACAGTTTCTTGGATGAAATTATATGAAATTTGATTCGATTTTCAACCATCATCACCTCTCACCCACCATCATCAATCTCACTATCCTCTGTCCATCACCCGTTGGGCTTTGCATTCCAAACTGCAGTCTCACTTTTCAAGAACCATTCCCCAGACTCACTTGATTATCCACCCTCATATCCTTGACCAAAGTGACACCCCTCTTAACTGCTACCCTACCTACCTTCCTCGGACTACCCTTTTAACCGCGTTTGATTTGGCGCTGCGCTCGTGAAAAAGCTGGTGTCCTGCACTTGACTTTCCAGTGAAGTTTGAAGTTAGAAGTTTTGGAATTAAGATTACGATAACATATATACAAAACGTACACAATACGTTCCACTACAGATAGGCTAGATAAACGTGCGTGTATTAAACAGCTTATGAGGCGCTAGTCGATATTTATTCTCTTGTATGTGACACCCGTATCATATTACTATATGCAAACACACGATGTGTGCGTTATTAGACTAATAGGATGCCTTAACCTTGACTGCGTTTCATTTTCTCAATGCAATGATTTAAATAGGATCGCTCAATATAATAATGACTGAGGTGAAATTATGTTTAATATAATGTATACTCTGAACTCATTAAAGGACGACGTTAGCGAAGCGAATACTTCACATATCTTCAAAAAACCTAATCAAATTAAATTCAATCACATCTAATCTAATGTAATCCAATGGAATTTAATTAAATCCAATCAATTTAATTTAATTTAATTCAGAGGAAATTAAATTAAAAGCTCATGGAAACCATTAGTTAGGCCACGATGGAAAAGTTTTTTAAAACGGTATAGTCAAGTTTAAACTGGAATAATAAGGATTAGGAATTGACTGAGATTGGAAACGAATGAAATCCAAAGATTTGGATTTTGTTCCACTGGTGGAGAGAATCTAAAAGTTTTCCGGTTCTACAAAGCCTTCCGATAAAGACATCAAAGAATCAAATATACGAACTACTCGATTCAGTTGTCCAAATGGTATTTTATAGTCCGTGAGATATCAGATTTCCAGAGGATCAGAGGTCAAATAGCATCGCAATACTACGGTCTCATTCATCTTCCTCCCTCCGTCCACGTCTCTCGTTCAATAGTCTTGACCTTTTGGTTGCTCTAACTAGAACAGCTATGACCTGGTCTCGGTCTTTTGCTTCAATTGGTCCCTCTCTGTGGAATGCACTTTCGCCATCTTTTCGCTCTAAACCTCTATCTGGCAGTCTCTCATCTTCTTTTGCTTTTCTCAAAATCTACTTCTTCTCGCGGGGCCTTACGCACTGGCAGCGCTTATGAACGGTTCACCTTACCAGAAGCGCTCTAGAAATACTTAAATACAATGCAATGCAAAATTACTGTTAACTGCTGTAGAATTATTCACTCACCAAAGTCGTGCAAAGATTGGCAAGTAGAAAGACCAGAAGCAACCTGAAAACCAAATATTCACAAAAGCCATTATTAACCATATTTTAATATCAATTAATAATAATTATGAGTATTTCAAAATGATTAATTCGCATAAAAAGCATGCACTCATTATCAATGACTGAAGTCTGAACGTGAGCCCGAAACGTATCTGCAGACGCTCTCGTTTGAGAGGTGGGAAAGGGACACTCAAAGAGAGGGGCAAGAAATGTGGGGGCGGGTCAAACGTATAACGCGTCCCCTCTCTGTAAAAGGGAAGGGGACTCCACCCCTCTTCCCTTGGGATCGCCGCCTCTGTCTGCAGAGGTTATTTGCTATTGTAGCAACACTGTGTGATAATAAAGATGGCTATCGTTGCCCTCATCCTCCTCCTTTCTCCGGGCTTGGGACAGGCACTACCAACAGGGAGGGTAGTTTAGGAGTATATATATATGTATGTCATTTGCTAGTTGATCGAGACTCTGAACATCCATGCTATATGTCAGCTGTCGACGGAAGTCCGTTAGTTGGTTGCATACTTGTGCGTGGGCCCACCACTTGCGACTCTGTCAGCTTATATACTGTGCACTGTTTTGCTAACTGATGTAAATTTTAGTTAGTGATGACATTTAACATCATTTAGGTCAGCGAAGAGTGGACGTCTTGAAGGGACAATGCTCGATTACATTACGTATTATGTATATACATCATATAAGTATGTATGTATGTATGTAAGTATGCGAGCGTTTGAAATATTATATATGTATTTGAGATATATTAAGATTTGTATGGACTGCAGAGTATAAGAAAGTAGACCTAAGTCACAGATGTGGCTCGTACAACACACAGGGAGCACAAAGACACATAGACAAACATCCACATATCCACAGAGAGACAGACAGACATACGTGCAGAGATGAAGACATACATGAACGCACATATACACACAGATATTGACAAACATAGATAGACCCACTCACACACGCATACAGACATACACACAGACACGCGCGCGCAAACCCACACATCGTGTATAAGGCGAAGGTTACAAGTGACCACCATCCCTTTTCCCCATACTCTCCTACCCACCCCATACTCTCCTACCCACCCAGACGCCTCACCCCACCCTCGTCACCCTCATGACATACATCTGTCACCCATTGCCGCCCTTCTTCTACGAACGACCCTCGTTTTCCAGGGACCCAGGTCAAGAACTCCTTTGGAAAAGAGGTGTTAATAAACCCAGCGACGATTCTTAGGAGTATATAAACTACTGCTTAACATGCCTTTGCAGGAATCACACATAGCCTACATATTTATGTATATATTGATGTCTATATAAGCATATATAGTTTTCGTATATATATATATATGTGTGTGTATATATGTATATATAGTATAAATATAATATGTGTGTATGTGTATACATGATATATATATATATATATATATATATGCGTAATTGAGTGTTTGCGTATGAGTTTAACGTGCATTTTACGCTTGGTGTGACTAGAAATACCATTAAGTGATCCGACTGATTTTACGACCCATTAAGACCTAATAATGTGTCGCCTTTTATGGTCGATGTTTTCTGGTCGAGATCAGAGCAGACGAACAAATTCCTCCCTTACATCTATCCGACTTTCATTAGCGCCTCTTAAGTGACTCTCAAAGGCGCCAAAAACGTGGCCGTCTGCAGCGCATGCGCACTGCACGTCTTGGTGTATATTTTGCGGCGAATGGGGGTCAACATTCGTAATCGTAAAGTCCAAGATTCTAAAGCGCTTGAGCACCAGATTGTCGACTGACGCTACATCGAATCAGAGGGATTGTGCAAAGGGTGGTACATGGGAGGTTAGAGTTGGGTTTCCTTAGGGTCAAAGGAGACAGTGTAGCTGTCACGGCTGGTGTCGTTTTGGTCGAGGATTGTAGGTGAAGGAAGACTGAGACAAAGAACAATAAGAAGAAGAAGACGAATCAAGAAGAAGGACGAAGAATAAGAAATACAACAATAAGAAAAAGAAGAAAGAAGAATTGCTAATTTAGTTAAAACCTCTGAAGACTGTTATGCATCTGAAGCGCTAGCGACTTCAGTTTCTAAACCTCAGCATATATATTTAACTGTAGTCAGCCCTCTATCTCCAAGTCTGCTCATTCCAAATGCATGATTCACACATAAATGCATGCATCCATGGACAACATACATGTGGCAACCACACATACGAGCACACATCACACATTAACTATATTTACACAAAAGTAAATAATTCATAAGTAAATAATTCACGCATGCATTACATAAGAAGCCGCAACAGAATATCGTGTTATTCAATTCGAAGACATTCGCAGCCATAATAATTGAACGGATGGTCTCTGGGGTTTAATCCCGCCTAGTCTCTCCTCCGAATCGTTCAAAATCTAAGATCTTCGTAAAATTAAATTTCGTCCAATTTAATCTGATTATGTAAATGGAAGCCTTTTGCAGACGCTCCTAATCCGCTGTAAAAGCTGATTGTAAATTCAAATAAAACGATTAACCAGGAATCGTATTGCTTCGAAAACTAATTTTCGGAACATATAAGCTCTAACGCAGGCGCGTAGACTTAGGGGGGACGCAGGAAGGAACGGTCGGTCCGCCAGAAATTTCACATGGAGGGAATGGAGTTGCTTATATCACTCAATATTTCATACATATTGCATAAATGTTGCACATTTCTACAGTGTTTTTCACTGTTCATACTTTCTTCTGCATCCATGTTTGACAATTGAATTGTTTCCTACCTCCTCCCCCAAATCCAGGTCTAAGTCTTCTCCTAATTCTAACGAATAGTTGAAGTCAACAGTGGCTTTAAAATAGCGACGTTAGGAGTATTGTTAAGAACATAATTATAATTAGAAGTTGGACCACAGCTACAATGTATGTGCGAAGTCTTTTGATCTCAGCACTATACAAATGAATGGGACGCGGTGGGGTAGCGTTATGTTCTGTGCGTTGCAACAGAAGGGTCGCAGGTTCGAATCCAACTCAAGTCACTGCGTAATGACCTTGGACAAGTTGCTCACCCATAATTGTCTGTGCGGAAGGCAACGGGGAATCACCTCGCTCGTCTCATCCCCGGGTGGCGTAAAGCCAATGAACCTGCCTTCGGACAGAGAACGAATATTTGGGCTTTTTATGGAATATTCGCTTCGGGGCTGAATAGTGGGCAAAATAGCTATTCGGTAGATACTCCGTTGAATAGTAGCGGTCGAACCGAATACGAAGAGTGGTTATGTGACATCTATTTCTGCACAAGCGGCGGCTGCTATAATCGCGTCATTCGAGTGGACTAAGGTGGGCCTAACTATCTACTGCCTGAACCACGGTATCGCAGTGTCAGCCGTTTCATTTCTAGGTTTGGTTAAATTAGTTCCATTCCTAGTTTACACAGACTGGCAGAAGGCATGCAGTTAACTGTTAGTTTATGCATTAAATTTTCTGAACCGAGACTTTTTTCACATTTGAAATTTTGAAATTTGTCGATAGGCTTATTTTGTACACCATTCGTATGGGCCGAATAGTTGGTCTAATGATTGATATTCGGACGAATAGTGAAAATCACCTATATTCGGTTCAGCCCTAATCAATATAGCCTACGATGATTTGCTAAAAGTGTACATGCAATTCAAACTTACTGTATTGTCAATGAGAGCGCTTGCGTTCTTTCCGACATTGGCATTCCATGCCCCTCCTGATAGCAGACCGGAAGCAGAAACAGCCTACTTCCGGTTGTTAATACTGCCCTCCAATGAGCTCTCGAGGATGCAAATCTCTTTTGCACCGCTTCCTCTCAAACGTCTCGGCATTTGCTTCACGTTGGCCGATAGACTCAGTAGACAGAAATCGTTGACGTAACAACAACTTCTGCTGACGTCATCGGAAACGCTGGCATCGGTGTGATGACGTGAACGTAAAGTAATCCGGTGAAGTATGACTACACTGAAA
The DNA here is from genome assembly GCA_959347315.1 of Bimastos eiseni. Classification (NCBI taxonomy): domain Eukaryota; kingdom Metazoa; phylum Annelida; class Clitellata; order Crassiclitellata; family Lumbricidae; genus Bimastos; species Bimastos eiseni. Next base: position 1,711,355 of record OY365809.1, on the reverse strand, counting down.
AAGTTTGCGCTGCAAAACGCGTCTTGGAGTTGCCGGCATTTACAATGCGTAACTAGTTATGCTTTTAGTAGCACGAGGGAACTTATATCACTGGTACATAATTTTTAACGGGTTGGGTTTGCTGTTATATATATGTACCACTGCAAAAGACGCCTTATACCTTTCTCAAGTCAGTGAGATACATTGTACGTTGATGCTGGTAACTGCCGAGTAATAATATACCTTTATTCACGTTCTGTAGGTAAAAGCCAAGCCACGTGTCATTTGCTCTAGATAATATCAAAGGTATCTAATCCTGTGATCTAGCAACTGTCATCAACCTATTCCCTTCTACATCCAAACACCTTTTCCCTATTCTTTAGGTGACTTCTATGTACCTCGTTGGTTTCACAGATTGGTATTAAAGCGAGATATCGCGCCGTTTTTCTCTGCAGAGCTAATGTAGCAACCAGTGTCCTCGTAACGATACAATAATTATTACGCCAACCACTTGACCGTTAAGCAAGATGTTGACCATGTCGCGTATTTCTAGACGATATCTCAGCCAGTCGAACTGTTTTATGTCGCTCCGAAGTGACTCTCAAAGTCGCAATAACCGAGGTTTTTCGCTAAGTCACTCGTTAGCAACTTTCAACCGGTGAGATCGCTACAAAGTGTTCTATAGGCCTATCTCGACACCGACTTCTTCCGCTTCTCTGTGCTCTGCCACGATGTCCTTCGCAGCGTTTATGTCGGACACGACGATAACGAGGGTTGGCAGTGCTTCGTCAGCAAAGGCGTTGTCCTGGTCGCCAGGTATGGCAACCGAACAGCCCGCGGTGATTTTCTCACGGTCCAACGGAAGAATCCGTCGTTCGACCTAGCCTGTCCGGATCTCCCCGTAAGCCCCACCGATGGCTGCCGACTGAAGAAGCGTTCCTATCCACCCACTGAGCTGCATAGCCCCAGGTGTAGTTTGTCTTTCGGATAGGAACACCGCGAGTCGCCAAAAGAACCTGGACACCAGAGAGAAGATTTCTCGCACTCGGACGTTGTTGAGAATTCTTGTTATTGCGCTACGTGGGTTTGATAAAGTTGGCAAAGAACGATTGTGATGCGCGTCGTTACATAGCTGAAGACAGAAAGAGGAATGCGTGTATACATCGTTGCATTAAGTATGACATCCATATTATACGAGCAGAAATGACATACTACACGCTCGTCTCGCTTCATTCTTAACACTCTCTATCAGCCGACATAGGGTTATAACTATGACGTTTATAGACATTCGAAGAAGTTGAGCAATCCTTAATAAGCAACCTATGACATCCCAAAGTATTGTATTGATTTAAGCAATAACTGAGCCCCTTGTAAGGTGAACCGTTCAGAAGCGCTGCCAGAGTGCAAGGCCCCGCGAGAAGAAACGGGTTTAGAGAAAAGCAAAAGAGGATGAGAGACTTCCAGACAGAATTTTAGAGCGAACAGATGGAGAAAGCGCATTCCATAGAGAGAAACCAATTGAAGCAAAGATATGAGGTGTTTGTGATTTAATTTTCTTAGCATCGGATCACGGGGGAGGAGTAGGTGGCCAATACCTTCCCTCACTGTCTCTTCTTCTAACCGACAGCGCACCGCCAGAGTACCCAGATTACTCATTTCGACCTCCTTTACCCTGCTCCAGGAAGAATAAACCTGTGCAATGATAATTACGTCGACGATGACGATGATTATAATAATAATAATAATAATAATAATAATAATAATAATAATAATAATAAAAATAATAATAATAAAAATAATGACAATATTAATAATAATAATAATAAATAATAATATTATTAAAAAATAATAATAATAATTTGAGATTAATATTAAACGTTTAGTAATTAGCATTGAAGACCCTGATAGATCATGTATAAAATAAAATGACAATAATAATAATGATAATTGCAATTGCTCCTAGAATAATTTTTCTAAATCCTAATAGGGGCCTACACATAATTTATAGCGCCGTAGCAGAGCCGAAGGATTAAGTTAAGATCGCTCCAATCCTATAGACTCCCAATCAGTCACCTTTCAAATTCCACTACAACTCTACCCGCTGACGGCGTGGAAAATACCGAGGACTTGAACCGCTCCAATCCCATCGTAGTGGCCAATTCGAGTCTTAGTTATTTCGAGGCCAAAAACTTCGAAGAATGTTCGCTTGGGCGGCAATTGAAAGAGATTCGGCTCGAAAGAGACAAAAAAATTCGTCGTAAATAACGACCGCGTTGAAGAGAGTAACGAATGCGACGGAAATTCCCGAGGCTTTCGAGCAGTTGCACGAGCAGTAAGAGAAATGGAACTCACTCACGAGGAGGTTAATGTATATCAAGTATATCGAGGTTGACAGCCATTTCAACAGGAAATGACGTAGCCACGCAATTGACAAAGTACACAGCTAAAGAGATTGAAGTGCCGCTCTCGTAGTCGTAACAATCGTAATCTCCAATTTCTAAGGCGCCACCCAAAAGCCAAGCGCAGGGAATCAGATAATTCGCGAGCGCTGGGTCGAATTAAAATTGGTTGGCAAAAGGGTGGTGTGAGGAAGGTTATGAGTCCGGTTTCCAGAGGGTCAGAGGAGGCAGAGCAGCTGTCAAGGGAGTGTCACTTTTGTCGAGGATTGGAAGATGGATGATCAAGTGAATCCTGGGAAGAGCTCTTGAAAAGGTTGACTTAAGTTTCGAATGGAAAGCCCGAGGGGTGATGGATAGAGGAGCCTGAGACTGATGATGGTGGGTGATAGATACCCGGTGGTGCAGGTGGAGGAAACTGCAGTAATGCGAAATTCCAGATCGTGGTGCAGCGTTGGATAGGGCTGGGTTGGAGAACCTGAGATGAAGTGATGACCTATGGACGCACCTATACTCGACACGTAAGAGGTAACGGAATGACAGACTGGCCCAACAGAACAATGAGCACATGATGGCCAAATGGATGGATAAGAAAATGACCAGAGCAGGGTAGGAATGGAAAGAGTGATTGATGGATGGAAAAGCACTAGACAGGAAAGAATGACGTGTACTGGATGACAGAAGAGATGATTGAATGAATCGTTGTATAAATAGTACATTTAATGACTAATAGAATGACCAAATGAATTAATTACTCTATTGACTGACCCTCTTATTGACTAACTAACTGACCGACTGAATGACCGACTGAATGACCGACTGATTGACTGATTTATTGATTGATCGATTGAATGACTAGAATACTCATGAACTGACAGAATGTTAATTGACTGGCTGACCGACTGAATTACTGAATGAATGAATAATGACAAAATAACTGAATTGACCTATTCACTGACTGACTGACTGACTGACTGACTGACTGACTGACTGACTGACTGAATGAATGAATGAATGAATGAATGAATGAATGAATGAAAGAACAAACGAAAGAAGTACACACACATACTCCTACTCACACATACACCCACACACAAATACACACAGAAGCAATAGACTCTGTGGTCCTAAATTCAAGCGAACGTGTCCTACCTGTATCGTACAGTATGGTATGCGACGTCTGAACGACTACAGACGATTTGGCAGTCCGTATAAACACTTCGTTTTCTTACAGCATTTTCTCTATTCGCCGTCGTCTGCGGGTCTGTCTTTCTGTCTAACCGTCTCTCTCCTCTTTGGTCGCAGAGTCGCCCTGCAAGCGTGCCTCGCCATAAAATTCTGAGATCGGTCTGCTGGCTTTGAGCGGTCAACGGTGCGTGACGGCATTCCAATTCTAACCCCTTGCCTAGGGGTCACAAAGATAGGGGGCGCTTTAGGGGTTTTGAGCGGGGGTTCATCATAGCGGATCGAAGGAGGGTGAAAGACAGAGGCTGGAATAAGAAGCGAGGGTTGGAGGTGTGATCTCAATAGTGTTTGGTCTGACGCCTCTTATTTCTGGGTTTCGCGCCTCAGGATTAGCGATGGGGGCTGGCGTGGGACGACTTGGGTGGAGGAGGGGTAAATGCTGAAGCAGGGGAGGAGCTTTCTTCAGGTGGGTGGAGCGTTTGAGTGATTGATGGCTTTCTGGGACACGGAGTAGAATCGACTGTGAATTGGTGAAGGCAAATGCTCCACCCATCGAGACAAAATGCATCTTGGGCTACATAAATAAAACCATAACACTCTGAGCTCTTCTTCTGCACTGCGCTAAACTCCGATACTGCTTATGCTTTTTGCAGTGCAAGTCCCAAGCCTGGATGAAGAAGGAGGGCGACGCTATTGATTCTGATTATCGCATAGTGTCTGAAACTGAAACTAATATTACTAATTAATGTAGCGTCCACCACTGCTTACACTTTGGCAGTGCCAGTTCCAAGCCTGGGTAAAGGAGGAGGGTAATGGTAATGATCTATGTTATCTCACAGTGTGACATAACCATGCACGAATATGAGTCACGTGGTTCTTGATATTTATGGACCAGTTAGTCAGTCGCTTAAAATGGTCTGCTGCTGTTTGAAATTCCGAAGCGAAGTTATGAGCTTTGAGAAGTTTCAGGAAAAGCAGCTTAGCAATAGGAGTTCAATATATAATCGGAGAATATTGTTATTCGATTGCATTTCTTTGATTTTTACACATCTCCACAGGAAACTATGGATAACCATCGATGTCATTCTGCCTTGCTATTCAGCGTCTATCAATTGCAACGACCAATAGCGTAACTTTCATTCGAACTCGTATTGTGAATCGCCAAGCTTATAATACGTTACTCGAAAGTCGGGCTCCATCGTTTTCATCGGCGCTGCGAATCAGACGGGTTGTCCCGAGGACAGCCCAGGTCTGACTGCTAGGAAATCGAATAAACAGGGTGGATGTTATAACAGGTGTCCCTTAGGGTGATGGATGAAGAAACCTGATATACAGCGACCAAGGACAAAACTTCCGGTAGGCCTACTCAGAAGGCGGATCGCCTCAGAGGCGTGGTGCAGTGTTGAATATGACTCGGTTGAAGAACTTTAGTTGAGTGGTGGGGTCGAGACGGACTGAGACAGGTGGATGATCGGTTAGAGCGGATTGGTTGGATGGCGAAGAGTTCGCAAAGATGTGTCTGCTGCGAGGCATAGTAGGGTTGGTGATGTGGCTTTGAGGTGGATTTACACATATGGATTTCTAACCAGCGAGTGATTTGAGGATGGAAATGATATGATGATGTTTGCGGAGCTATGGTGACAGATGGGGCTTGTAAACTTTGAAAACGCTCTAGTAGGGTGGATTCGAGGTCGATAAGTAGAGATTGCAATGATCGAGGTTTGAGTGGACAATGGAGGTAGCCTCAGGTAGGTAATTGTTTAGTTGCAATTAAACGACATTGTGTGATAGAATAGATCATTAGCGTCATCCTTTCTCCAGACTTGGAACTGGCATCGTCAGCGTGCAAACAGTGGAGGAGTTAACGGATGTTGTAACAGCCAGGTTCCACATGTGCCATACAAACCAGGCGAAATGACGGTGTCTAACGGAAACCTCCTTTACACACGCTGTGTCTCACAGTGTCTAGTTGATTGTGGTCCAAGCAACACCAGACCTTGATTGGTAAGAAGTTATTCGCTAGATGGCGCCGCAATTTCAGTCAGCGTTGCTGGACATGCTCCAAAGTTTGGTCTCGTCTAATTAAGAAGTAGGATTACAAATCATGAGGCTAAATTATTCATCCAGTTACGTCACACGAATGCAGATCGGTGTTCTTATTTGTAATTGTAATCAGTGACTTCTATTGCGCCCTTGTATGGCGTTCCAAAGCCTAGCCGTAATCAGGTCGGTATACACCTTGGGGATCAGCGTGTCCCAAACTGTGGTCCGCGGAACCCTAGGGTTCCGTGAGGTGAAAAAAGGGTTCCGCGGAAATCTTTCAGTGTGAACAATAAGAGTCAAGCAATTGAAAATAAATAATGCGAATTTTTCATATGCGACTTTTTGCTAAACATCTGTTTATAACTTTTTGGAATAAAAAGTCGTATGTCATTGTCATCGACATTTGTATTGCTATTAATCTAATCGAGACCTATAGCGTATAATTATCTGCATTCTCATCCTGTACCTAAAACAGACCATGGTTGGTTTTGGACGGGGGTTCCACCAACAGAATTTAATATAAAAACTTCAGAAGGTTTCCAAAAAGATTGGGAAACGCTGTTGTATATCATCATTGAAATGTATTACAAGCAGCCGAAACGAAACCAGTGCATTTAATTCAATGTCAACCCATTTACAATCACTCGACTTCAAGTCCTACAAAGTTATGCTTAACAGTCACAGACCGAAGATGATCAACAAAACACAGTTAGCCTCGGAGGTTCTAATCGGTCACAGGACCACGAGTCGAAGTCTCCAGTATGCAAAGGCAGAGGAATAAAAACAAAACCGTCATATTTCTGCAGTTCAAGTAATTGTGAACACAATTAAACGTTGGATCACTTATGCATATTATCATATCCGAAAATTTATATAGCGCTTGTTGTAGTAGGCTACTAGCTTTTCGGAAGCGCTGTCACCGTATCAGCCCCGAGGAAATAAGAAAGTATTCAGGCAAAGAAGTGATGAGAGTGGGACCCGTTCGAAATCTTAATACGGATTGTGGGGGTTAGACTAAACCATTTCACGGGGAAAGGCCTGCTATGGTTAAGGGCATGGTGTTATGCATGTATTAATATCAAATTGAATTATCTTCAGTCGCTTGCGATATACTTTATCGACACGGACAACAGAAGCCTGCTTATTGTGCTAATGCTTCAAATGCATATTGACCTATATAAAAATAAGTCATGCATATTAATGATTATTCTAATCACATGTCAATCTATGCACGTAAGTGTGTGGGCATTTATACAGCCCTAAACAGTACCTACTTATGCAGGACTTATGTACATATCACGGGTATATAATTATGATTTGTATGCAATATCAGTATTCCAACACTGAATTCGTGTTGCAGAGTCGTGCGACATAAGATAAAGACGCAACTTATTGTAAATCACACAATGCAATGTTTGGTATAAAATAAAGTAACGAGAGTGATTATATTCGCAATCGTAAACCCAAAAATTCCACAGCTCCTACATAAGTGAAGTCGCGGGCGGGAACCAGCTTATTCACAGCGCTTTAATAAAAACAGATTAGTGTACGTTAGCCGTTCCTTCCGTATCAGCCAGCCAATGGAGCCTTATACAGACAGATTGGCCTAATCCTTGGAAGGTCAGACGACGCCTAGCGACCGGATTGTAATTTCTATTCTTTGCTGCCACCGCGACACAAAACGAAGGCGAAAATAATCAGGAACAGCTGAAAATAACAAACATTTGTCAGCTGCAGTTTATAAACATGTTTGCATCTATTAAAATGTCTCGTGCAGTAGCCATTAGATGTCGTTGAATACTAGTCAAGATTACTATCACTGAGAAAAGGCTTCTCCTCGTGGGTATCTATCCAACGGGTCGAACCAGTTCGTTAATTACAGCATATTTTATACCGAAGAACTTATATTGTAATTTCTATTGGAGCGTGTCTGACGAATTTACCCACAGTGGCGATATACAATTTTGCGATTTACATATACAGTTTCTGTATTGCCATTTCGACCATTTATTAGCTTTATGGATCAATTTGGAAATGGCGCTATGGAAGTCATTAAGTTAGGCTATACGGCAGCAGCACAACAAGGTGAATATCACCATTTATAACATGCCACCAAACAATCGCAGTTACAACCAATATGACATTATCAATGCCAATATTACTACCGCCAACACCATTAACTCTACTACTACCAATACCCCCTCAATACCACCATCAAAACTGCCACCAACGCCACCAATACCACACTACCAAAGCACCATTACAAATATCATTGGATAAGTTTCATTTTTCTTCTGTTCTTTGTACATGAATGTTATTTGATGCGGATTATCAGCTTTGTGTATAAACGAAGATATATATAACATATAAAAATAATATTATTACTGTCACAAACACAGACACAATAAGCCATCGCTTTACCTTGCCATTATTATGATTATTGCAATAATTATTGTGATGATATTTTAAATTATTGTTTTATTTTGGTGGTGGACCACCAACGGTGCACCATCAAAAGAAAACAATAATTTAAAATATTATCACAGCTGAAAATAACAAACACCAACGTTAGTGTTTCTAATCACCATTGATTTATGCTATATAAATATTACAAGCGCTCTAAGCGCTTGTAATATTTCCAAAGGGTCAAACGATGGCAATCGATAATAATCCACCGATGATCGTCTCAGACTAAGCTCGCTTAAATTCTACATCACAAGTTGAGTGGATAAATCACTCGGCTACTACCGGAAAGTGTGGAGTTGTAACAACTAATCAAGCACTCACCTCTACTCCTATGATGCCAGCCGCAATTCCAATGGCAATTTTCAGCGATTGTTTGATTATGTCAGAGACGGAATCGTAACAGTTCTGCCAAGAAGAAAAAACGTTAACATCAAGAGATTTTACCCAACAACCATATGGAACAATTTGCTGTCCATTCAAAAATCAGTCAATTGAAAGAACTACGTTTCTCATGTTGATGCCGCTTTTAAAATAAGACCACGCTTTGTTATTATAGATAACTCAACAAACGCTTTGATTGAAGATCCCTAGCCTTTTGATTGAAAACTAAAACCTACGACATAAACAAATACAATTTAATAGAATTTATGGAAATTTTGGCTGAAAATTTGTGAAATTCATACTCAAAACAATAATTCTCTCTTGAAAAACTTACTTATCCTTTGATTGAAATTCACTAAAATATAAAAGAAACTCTCTACATTTTCTTAACAAACTAACAGCCTTTCGTTTGAAAAATGTAAACCTTTTGATTGATGTAATTGTAGTTTCCTTTTAGACATGCGTCCAAATTGGAGAAAGTAGAGTTGTCGAAGCTTTTCGATTTCTCCAGGTCGATCTTTTTGGTCTTCAGACAACAAGATATCGGAACAGCTGCAAGAGTTGTGTGTCCGTAAACAAAGACGGTGTGATTCCAGTTACTGTAGTCAGTGTAGTTGTACGTTCCACAGCAATCAGCCTGAACAAGTAAAATGAAGTTTTTTAATTATAATCATGGATTAATTATCACACAGGGACTTCATCGGTTAAACTAATCCGAGTGACATGTGTAGGCCTATAAATTATATTTGCAGCGTCAGAGCAGCAGTTTCTGCCTAATAATTATAAAATACACAGTTAAATTAACGTTATCAGTTAAATTCTGGAAAATCGATGCCTCGAAACAGAGAGACAACGGATATATTGGTAAAACCAATTGGAAAAGATTAGTCTTAACTTGTCTTCCCGCGACCAACTTCCTTTTCCACAGTAAGGAACTTGCTTCAGACAGCATACAACTTGCATATCCATTTTCCAAAGTGGCCAACTTGCTTTCTCCGTTATTCTCTCTAATCAATGGGAGTTAGACCTCGTAGATTCAACAGCTTATTAACATAAATTTTAAATCGCCATTCAGCAAAGTGCTCTCAAAGATTATCTGAGTCAAGGAAGCAAAAAATCCAACGAATCGTTCATTAGATGTTATTAGCAACGTTCGATTTTAAATGAGTTCTTATATACTTCGATATACTTCGATAATCTGTCAGATTGTCCAACCCAGCAGAAAGCAATGTGATACCCAGCTCACTTGTGCATACCCCTTGATCAGAACACCTCAATTTAGTTGCAGTACTGCTAGAACTACAAGAACTACAAGAGCATGTAGCTGTATACCCCAATCTGTAGAAATGTCCATCCCAACGATACTGGGTCGGTCGGAAGGGTTAAGGTTCCGTTAGCATTCAGCGATAAATCTGGAAAACAAGCATGAAATATTTGCACAATATTAAAGAGATTTTTTTCATTCATACGCGACTATATGAAGCTACGTAGTTTATATATGTACCCCAAACACGGGTTACGGGAAGTGTCTTAATAGGTATGATGTAAGCGTTTCATTTTACAGGCAGAGCGCCCTATCTACTCGGCTAACAGTCGGGTACCGAGCAATACGAATTCAACCACTATTCGTATCCGGGCAATGCCAGTCTAAATCCTGGGAAAAGAAGGAGGGCGACGTTACCGATCCTGGAAGACAAAAGACGTATATAGATCAACAGTGTTACTACATGTACTGTGGAAGCCTCTACAGGACAGACCACGTGGTGTCTTTTACAACTATTTGGACTTTTATCATCTGCGAGTGTGGAACAGTCCAAAGAACGATACGACCCTCAAAGGAAGTGCGCTGGGGTTTTACGCTTTTGCGAATGCTCACTGGTAGTGACTTTCCAGTTTAGAGTGGTTAGTGTGGTCAACGTGAGCCGTAGAGTAGTAAATGACGAGGTGTATCGATTCCAGTTTCTCTGCAAGATGACATTTTTGTTGGGCGGCGTTGGCTAAATCAGATGTAGGGAATGATGGACGACGCCTTTTACGGCTAAATTGTACTTCTGGTAAGTACTTTTGAACACCCGTTTACACTATACTTGTAAAAAGTCAATAAGCGAAGATATTAATATTAACTGAATTCAAATATGACTTATGCTAGCATGAACACAGCTCTGGCTATGTATGTAAAGGCGCTACAATAATTGTCTTGATTCCCCTTGCACGCATCCTCACAAAAGGAAGTTCTAAGACACTGAACATCCGGTGTAAAGAGACAGACCATTATTGTAATCCTTGTAAGATTCCTTCATCGCTTTCTGTATGGTATTTTTCAGCTGAAATCAACGTCGAAATTTCAATATTATTATTTTCCGTAACTTGCTGCTCATAGTAAATTAAAAAAATTACATTTCCAGAAAGCGCATCGAATTATGCATGACAGTGTACGTATGCAATTCGTATGAAAACGTATATGCATAAGCACATAGCTAGATATGTATTGTGCATATGTGCGTGTGTATACATATATTATACTATAATGCATAGGCAATAGGAATGCCAGTAAACATATGCTGAAAGGCATATGGCACAGTTAGTCAGAAAGGAACATAGATATCAAACATCATTTGTGTCCATTTTAGGATCCAAAAAGAGTGATATTCAAGCATAAGAGTTATCAGGCAAAGTCCGCCAATTATATAGCGAGCCAGTCAGTTAGCCAATCGGCTACCATGCCACTCAGTCAATCAGCCAACAACCAAAGAGCAGGTCAGTAAGCCATTCTACAAGTCAATCAACCAGTTCAATTGATTTGTTAATAGTTAAGAACGAGTTCTATGAGGCGACCAAGCTCTCAACCAAGCAGCACCCAGCCTTCTCAGTTGTTGACCCTTCCACCTGGAACATACTCCCCTTAGAGATGGGACTGTTGCCAAGGAGTAGCCTAATCCACCTTTGTCTTATAAGTTGCCTAATACAGATTTGTATCGTCGTACTTAGGCTGAGAATGCCTCCGAGTAGACATAGAGCGGCGCAATATATTATTAAAATGAACTAATGAATTAACGAATTAATGAATGAATGAATTAGTGAATTAATGAATTTAATAAATTAATGGATCAGTGAATGGAATGAGATTCTGTGTCCGCACCTTTTCTGGAGCGACTGCGGCAAATATGATGAGAGCCACTTCAGCGCAGAGTATCAAGGTCAGGACAACGATGTACTGGAAAGAAGGATTAAGCGATTTATGGCTTGCAAATTTAGGTAGTATAAAATAAAAATATAAAAACACAGAACGGACAGACAGGCAGACGATGAAAGTTAGTGTAACTGGCAGGCGGACACGGACGGATACTCGGAGGAATACAAGACAGATGAAGACGCAGACAGGTAGACAGACAGAAAGAGAGTTTAACAATCTGACGGAAAGAGAGGAAAGATGGATAAATTGATAGAAAGAAAGACAAATAATTTATATATATATATATACATGATCGCTTGATAATAATATTATTGACTTTAAAATCATGTAGATTAGCGCAGGAAGTAGAAATCTAAGGGGGCGCTATAGAAATGCTCGTAATAGATAAATAAACAAATAGAAATAGATAGAGCAATTCATTTTCTAAGTTTTTTTGGTAATATACCCAGATTGACAGACAGATAGACAGACGTAAGAGAGAAAGAGAGAGAGAGAGAGAGAGAGAGAGAGAGAGAGAGAGAGAGAGAGAGAGAGAAAGAGAGAGAGAGAGAGAGAGAGAATGAGAGAGAGACAGAGAGACAGAGAGACAGAGAGAAAGAGAGACAGAGAGAGAGAATGAGAGAGAGAGAGACAGAGAGACAGAGAGACAGAGAGACAGAGAGACAGAGAGACAGAGAATGAGAGACAGAGAGAGAGAGAGATACGTTTGGACTGACTGCGGTGAGTAGTCCCTTGTTTTCACAGCATGCTCCGCAGCAACCGAAGAATCCGACGCCTCCAACGACTGCACCGAGGACGATCATGAAGATGGCGCTGGCCTTGATGATTCCTCCCAGGTCGAACGCATCAGGAATATTCGATATTCCAGGTATGTTTCCCAGAATGGTTAAGATTTTGTCAGGCTTCACCAAGGCTACGATGCCAAAGGCCAACATGAGTAGCCCGGCCAACTGTTCAAATGCAAAGGTATTGATTTATGTATTGTTACGCATTGAATTCTATCGAATCAAATTTGAAGGACAAAACAACACTTATATTCAGACAGTTGTAAAGCACCTCTAGTGGGGTCAACCGCTTATAGACTTAATTCTTAGCTTCCCTTGAAAATCATGAAATAGACAACTGAGTCAGTAACTGTTCTATCGCATAAACCATTCCACAAGTCTGCAACTCAATCACAAACAAATTTCAATCGTTTTCGGTTTCTTAAAAATTTCGTCTTTAACGTCAAGTTGTTATTTTGTGCGCTTATTCAATGACCTTTCCTGCTGGATTTCTGAAGGTTGTACAAAAGTTTTCTCGACCAATGTTCCCTCTTTAAATTTGGGAAGGGTGTGCGCTAGAAATTTTGCGATTGTGCAACGTTTTATGAATGGTTGACATTTTTGTGCGCAGGTCCAAGCTGAATGCGATTATAGTTAAATTAAGATCATGGCTAAAAGTCTATGGTGATAAGTTCTGATAACCTAAGAAAAGTCTCCATGGTCCAAAGATATATAAGAGGCCGTATCAACCAAGGAACCAAAGCGTCTGGATTAGTGCAGGCCGCATCCGGCTATGAGATACGATTTACATTGTTTCAAAAGAGAAATATATTATCTTATTGAGGCTTGAATTAATCCCTTATATTAGGTGAAGGGTCAGCCACAAAATAATAAAATCGCTGCAAAAACAAATCGTGACTTGTCATTGTTGACAAAAACATTTGTATGCGTATTCTAAATTCTTGAGTGCGCTGTCTCCAAGGCCCGTGTGCGCTGGTACATGCGCACAGCTTAGACGGAACATTGGTCACGACGCAGGTCAAAACAAACCCTCAAAAGACAGGTTGTTGGGTCAATAAGTCGTTTCTTGCGATCGAAGTGGGGAGAGGTCATGCTAGCAGGAACTCCGCCACCACATTCAGATGATACTCTTCAATACACGAGCTACATATACAGTATACACAGATGCAGCGATCTCGCTTGAAACGTGGGGGACACCCAATGAGAGGAGTAGGAAATGTGAGGGACACACGTATAAATCGTACCGTCTATGCATAAGGTGGGGGTGGACCTATCCCCCTCAACCTTCGGGATCGCCGCCAAATACTTATGAAATGGTTGTGATGATGTCCTGTTTCTGTTTATTAAGGTGGAAGCTGACAGGACGCGCTGCGCTCTGCCTTGCAGGGTCTTCTTCTTCCCCCTTTCTCTTGAACCTCTATGATGCACCATCGTGCTTTTTCGGTTGTACGCCCTACTGCTTGGCATAGTCTCCCATTGGATCTTCGGCTCTTGCTTGGGAGGTCTCCCCTCAATTTCTATTCTACTCTGAATCGTGTCTTCATTATTCGAGGTTGAACTGGGAGCGTCTCTGAGTTGATTTCTATCTTTAAGTCAGATTCATTAAGATTGATTTAATTTTGTAGCTAATTAAATAACTGGAAAACAGGTTTTTGTGGTTTTGGTAACTAATTCGTTCTTTCCCTATCTCACTCTCTCACTTACTCACTAGCGACTTACTCGCTTACTCATCGATTAACACCTACTCACTCACTCACCTACTCACGCATCGCAAACGCGTCAACACATGTAGCCACTCCTTCACGACCGCCTAACATCTCATTGTATTTTAGTTCAGACGCATTAATTCTCAAGTTGTTTAAAGCTACTTAATTTGTTGACACGAAACTCCCCATGGGCAAGTGATACATAGCATAAAAGTCATCAACAAATCAGGCTCTCGACTTCCTCCTTAAGTCGCTCTCTCTCTCTCTCTCTTTCGAGGACCTGAGGCTCCATCATATAATCTGAAATTGAACAAAGGTCAAGAAAAACACACGCTGAGCAAGTCATCGAATTAATAAACCACGAATTCGTTCTCATGAGTCAAGCAAACCATGAAACGAGATCGAGACTCAAAAACTGCAGAACCTCTGACTAATACTAATTATTAGAATTGTGGCGGACAGGCCACAAGGCTTGAATGAATGATTTATTTAAATAATCGGCTCGCCATAGTGTTATTTTACGTCTATTTTTTTACAGTGTTGCGCATAGGAAGGAAGACCGATCGGCGGTTTTTAATTGAGTGCATAGCTTGCAGACGCATGAATTGGCTTGAGTATAGCCTGACATGCGGTGCATCGCTATATATGTGGAGCAGTGGTTCGTACTGTTTCATACGTAGAGTGGTTCTCGTACCGCTCCAGGGATCGTTGAGTGTTGCCATATAAATACGACCTCTAGTGACAGCCGCTCTCGCGGTCAGGCTGGTGCTGCTTTTCGCTGATCTGGTGGGGTGGGCCCCTCTGCCGTCGATCGCAAGACAGACCGTGCCCTGATCGTAAGAGTCAACAGGCTGACACAGAAAGTCCGATCGTGAGAAATAAATGAATAAATGACAGTTCTGTTCGGAAATACGGGGAAGATGGTGACCCCGTTGGTGGCCGTGAGTGATACAGACTGGGTGAGTCCCAGAAGGGACCGACGCAGATATCGAAAGAGGCCTCGGCGGCCGACAGAGAGATAGACTGGGAAAAATCCCCGACCGTGCAGACCGTGAGAGTTCAGGTGGCCGAGAAATATTCTGGTTGGCTACCTAGATCGGTCATAGTTACTCCTCGTGAATACCAGCAGGTTGTCGGATACGTGACCCCGTCGGTGGCCGTCAGAAATAGAGATCGGGTAAAGCCCGAGCTACCGAACGCTACATCGAGACAGATTATGGCGACTGTTGAGACAATTTACGGGAAGAATTCCCCAGTGTACACGTTGGTTAAAAGACGGGGAGGGCGGCCCCGTGAAGCCGTTGGAAACAGACTGAGAGCTACCGGAGAAGCCGTTGACAAATACTGGAAAACATGAATACATTCGATAAATACGGGGAGGGTGACCCCATTGGTGCGTTCGATACAGGGAAAGTTCCCTTTGGTGCCAAAAACCTGATAAATTGTGGGCGTCTCCGCATATTCTTTCTATTTATGGTTTTCCGTAAATATCTATGCTTGGCTACCTAACGGTGGTCATACTTACTCCTCCCGTTTACCAGCAATCTGTTGATTTGCGTGTCTGATCGCAATGTCTTTGGTCGCGGTTTCCCCGCGTATCTTTACTTGAGTTACTAAACGTAATATCTGTACTTGCGGTGTCCCCGCAGTATGTCTTCTTGATTGTCTGATGGTCTTTAGGTAAATATTCTTACTGGCTACCTATGTTGGTCACAGTTACTCCTCTCGATTTTCCAGAAATCTATTCACTTGTCTGTCTAGTTGCAATATCTTGGCTCGCGGTTTCCCCGCGAGGCGTCTATTAATTTCTTCTTGTAGATCTAACTACATAATCTCTTTTCGAGGACTTCCTCGAAAGATCTGCCAGTGGTTCGTTCCAGTGTATAAGAGACAGAGTACAATTGCTTCAGAGAAAGTGATTATAATAATACAGGTCTGTGTGAAACATAAAGGTAACGTGGTGACACTTACCTCAGTTGGCTGTGAGAGAATCGAGTCTGAGAAACGAGAGTTGGTGCATTACCGTTGGTCAGATCTCTAGGTGACGAATACAAATATGTTCCTACGATGGGATGAATAAATGCAGTCGATGAGAGTTAAAGACATGTGAGAGTCTGGGTGATCGGATATTAAAGTATATGACAGAGGCAAGCCGGCCGAGAAATATACTCGTTGGCTACCTAGTTCGGTCATAGATACTCCTCCCGTTTTCCTCAGGTTGTCGGAGACATGAAAATTCGGGTGGCCGCAAGAGATACAAGCCGAGTAGATTCTCGCAGTAGCAGCCGTACAAACCGAGAGAGCTGCCGGTGGAGAGTTGGCAGATACGGGGAAAGTTCCCCATTGAATACGTTCGATAGAAATATCGGGGAAATTCCCGAAGGACCCGCTGGAATTACACGTGGAGGGTGAACACGTTAGAAGAGCACGTGACAAACAAGTGAAAACACTGGTGCCGATTGATACCTTCAGGTTACTAGTCAAGTAACTCTTCTTGATGGCTTTATAGTCGTTCGATAGATACTCTTGTTTGTTACCTACGTTGGTCATAGTTACTCCTCCCGGTTTTCCGAGTATCAGAATATATTACGGTTTTGGCGGACAACTGCCAACGCAGAGGACGGTCAATCGTGTGCATGATAACTTATGCGTGTGAGGCCGGTATGCCACACACGGAAATGGGCCAAGAGGCCGACGTGAAAGTCTGGGCAGTCGGAAACCCAGGGTAAAGATAGTAAGCAGACCAAGAATTGATCTATGCGTAAATATTACTGTTGGCTACCTACGTTGGTCATAGATACTCCTCCCGTTTTCCCGAAGTGTATCTACTTGCGTGTCTGATCGAAGTGATCGATACGAGTACGTTTGGGTAATCGGGTACCCAGGTGAATACATGGTTGTTTGTCGTCACACACAGTTCTGAGAGATGACTAAAGTGCGAGGTCGGGCCCCTCGTGCGTAGGTCGGATCGAAGATCTATGTGCAGATAGCGAAGGTAATAGACAGAAGACCTTCACTATCAGTGTCCGTGAATACCATGCCGGTGTCATTTTTATCGAAGCAGAATATATCAGTGTTGGTGGGTAACTGCTAACACAGAGGACGGGAACTTAGTCAGTCAAATGTGCATGACAAAATATACGTGTGCGGCCGTTTATGCCATACACGGAAATAGATCGAGAGATACGTGTTGAGCAGAAGACGTGATAGCTAAGTGTCTAGCATGATATGACGAAGAGCTGCGAGACTGGTGTGTCTAGGACGACAGAGGTTAGAGAGTTGGGGACAGTAATGTCTAAGAGTATAAGAC
The DNA here is from genome assembly GCA_959347315.1 of Bimastos eiseni. Classification (NCBI taxonomy): domain Eukaryota; kingdom Metazoa; phylum Annelida; class Clitellata; order Crassiclitellata; family Lumbricidae; genus Bimastos; species Bimastos eiseni. The sequence continues at coordinate 1,693,911 of OY365809.1, read as the reverse complement.
GTTGGATTTAGCTACCGATAATTGTATAGGCCGAAATGGCTTATGGACTTGTTTCAAATATGTCTGAACCTCGTAACTTAAGAGAACGTTTGGTGTCCCTAAATGGCGATAGTTTCAGAGTCACAAGATGCTGAACGGTACGACATCAGGTAGAGGTAGAGGAAGACGAGGCTAGCAGCTTGGAAAGTATGCAAGGCGAGGAAGACTCCTGCCGGTATGATTATGAACCCTGTTTTGAGTACGGCCATCCTCAGAACGTTGCCCATCCGGCGACCGCGGAATAGGCAGAGTCAGACCTCTTTACTAATTCGAGCCGTGTTACCTTTCTTGGAGAAGAAACCCGTTCCTAATCTTGCCTGGTGATAGTGAACATCCTGGTAGATATAGAGAGTAACCGTTTGGCATTGAGATTTGGTAAGAAAGTGACTCGGGCGACTCCAGGCGTGTCAGCGAGCTGGGGTCGACACCGTCCGTTAGCGCTAGGCAGGCGCTCGGGCGGCAGAACGCCACAGAATTCTTCTTGGTAGTCTCTCATCCCTTTTCGCTTCTCTCAAAAGATTGATCTTCTCGGGGGGCCTTACGCACTGACAGCGCTAATGAACTGTTCATCCGGGTAGAGGCGCTTTACAAATGCTTAAATACGGTACGATAAATGCAATTAATGGAATGCGGTGACGAAGCGGTATGCTCTGTGCCTTGCTACCTGTAGTGTTGTTTCTGGGAATCGTTGCCTAGGAAATGACAAAGACTAAGAGTTACAGGGAGAAAGCGACACACAGAGAGGGAGAAAGGCACAGACAGACAGACAGATAGCTGTACTGCAGAAGTAAAACTCAGATAGAAAGAGATGGATACGTACAGATACATAGAGACTGATGGAGACATATGCACACACAGGCATTCTGCAAACATAAAGACAAAGAAGAGGACAGCACAGAAGTAGGCTACACAGGCAGGCACACAGAGGCAGAGACACCAAAGGCAGACAAATGATGCAAGAGACAGGCACGCAAACGAAGAGAAAGACATGCAGTCATACGGAGATATACGGAAGCAGAGACAGGCACATACAGAGAAACCCACAGATACCAACCCAAACAAGGAAGTAAATACCAGCGTGACCTCTGTGGCTCTTTGTGGCTGTATACTGAATGCGGAAGTCTCATTCTCAATTAAACAGTCTTAGTCCAACGCACGTTTCTCGACAATAATAATACTTTCAATGCTTTCCACCGCAACAGGATCTCACCACACTTTGTTATTGTAACTCAATTCAATGCACTACATGTATACTGAAGCCACCGAAAAACTAAGCAGGAATAACTTAACTATTTTTCATCACTAGCAACAGAAGGGGCCAAAGGGGTAATTGGTTCCGCTAGATAGAATAACCCAAGTAATTATTTACATCAAGGTAATTGATGACAAAATTACATTTTTAAAGTCATTGATCTAATCTGTTGTTTCGATAAATAGAAAACTTAAGTGTAAAACGATTAACCTTAACTAAGTTCAGGCTGAATAATAACTGTTAACTAGCATCAAGCTGATATCAATCAAGCGTAGTGCAACTTCAACTAGAAGCCAAAGCAATCCAATATCAAGCGAGATTGAAAGTAGTGCATGTAAACACGAGTAACTTTAAGAACATGCAAAGGTAAGCAGCAAAAGCATAGCAAAAGCATACTAAAAAGGAATATGCGATAAAAGAAAGAGATCAATTAGATAAAAGAAAGCATATTCAGAATTCAAACAATTGAGCATTTATAAAGCGCCACTAAAAATAGTTTTGCTCTGGCTTCGTGTCCTAGTATCTCCTATATGACTTTGGGGTATGTCCATTGTCAGGCTATGGGTCCCTCGATTGAAAAAAATGAGTGACACTCCAGTTCAACATGCCATATGGGAAGTTAATTCATTCACTTTATTTGCAAGCAAAGCTAAACTAATGAGAGTATTTTAGACGTTGGTCGGTGTGGTTTTGAATGTCAGTGGGAATTGGAATCAATTGGTAAACAGCTGAACGATAGTTAGAGACAACAGTCAACGCAACTTGACCCAGAGACTATGAACATCTATGCCAACTGACAACTGTAAGCTATGAACAGGAATCCGTTGGGTGGTTCCAAGCTTACGTCGGTGACTATTTCAGCTTACTATGCTTAATTATGCAAATATATGCATTTTCTCGTTCATTATGACTTTAGCATCATTTAAGCCAGCACAGAGTGCAACTTCGATTACATAACGTGTAGGGGGGCAATATAAATGTTCGATTACATTACAGTGCACAAATGGTGGTCCAACGCTCACATGTAGAATCGTATACCAAGGCATCGTATACAAAGGTAGCGTTACATTCAGAATTCACGCATAGACAAATGCAACAAGCATTTTATTCAGCCATTTCTGTGGTTGAATCGGTGACGTGCGCTGTGTTGTATCAGAAGCGATATCAAGGTAAGATATGTTATGTTGACAAAAATTACACATGAGATGGTCTTACCACAAAGATGAAGTTGAAAACAACGAGAATGATCTTGGCGATACTCTTACACATCTTCACCGGTTTATCAAGTGATCAATCTGTTAAAAACAGGAAAATTCAATTCGATCGGTTTTAATTCCACTTTTATTTTATGGTTCCATGTTCAATCGACTTTTGTGTTAACTTGTGGTGCGAGGTTAAATAGTGATTGTCGAGCAAAAACTGAGGACACGAATTGCACGGTGTATCATTAACGTCAACTACCAACCTCAACTACAAGCGAACTCCTGTTCCCAAGTATGGTAAAACTGAAAGGCAACGTCAACAATCCTGGAAGCGAAAAGACGTCGAATAACACAATAATATTATCCTATTAGAAAGTTATGTCATCTAAATGAGGCGTCAACGGGATGTCATAGATTAATTAATTACTTACCAGCAATATATCCTCAACATTAATAAAATTCATGACTGAAATCGGCAAAAACAATTTGTCGAATAATTCTTTAGGATTCAATGGACAGCTAGAAAATTTATTACCAAAGCAAAGATTGATATTGAACGAAAATCAGCGCTGATGGCACTTACAAAATACGAACCTCTGTCCTAAGATTATTTACCAAATCATGAAACCACTGTTTAATTAATGAATAGCCTACAAGTAGCTTATATATAATAATTATAGTTAAAAGCGTATACCAGGCACTATGTAAGTATAGATAGTTGACGACTTAGTAAAAACGACATCAAGTGAAGTTGTTCCAAATCGTGATAATAATTATCGCTCACTGCGTATCTCAGTTAATTATTAAGCGTGGAGAAAGCACCTACTACCCCTTTGCTAAGGCTAAACACCACAAATCCACAACTCATTTCGTGCAAGAAGGCCGAACTCTATCTTACAATTGGACGATTTGGCGGCATTGCTTTCTCAGCCGCTGGTCCCAGAACCAGTGGCGTAGCTAGAGTAAACGTCACCCGAGGCGGTCCGTTCAAATGTCACCCCAGTGACCCCACACGACTCTATGCTGAATGGTTAGGTGTAGCTAAATTTTCATACATACTCTACCTCTAGGCTCTACTTTACTCTACTGACCGGTACGTTACTGCTTACATGTATGATCCAAGACAAAATCCGAATCCAATACCACAAAACAAATAGTTCAAATCCAAAGATTTTTAAAATGCAACTGTTCACTTTCAGAACATCTAAATGCAAAACACGGAAATACACAGACCAAAAGAATGTCCTTCGACACTATAGTCCTAGAAGATATGTCTTCTTGTTCTCATTGTGGCAAACAGGTCAATGACATCGTCAAAATCTATTTGTCTTGTAAGCTCGTGTTCAATGGACAGAACAGCCAGATCCGACAATCTCGACTGGCTCATGGTTGACCGGAGGTAATTTTTTATAAGTTTCATTTTGGAGAAACTTATAAAAATATCGTTCTATCGGGACTAGAGCAACATCGGTATTTATAAGTAGGTTTCAAAATTCATAGGTCACGGAAGAAACTTGTTATCAGATATTAAGTTATTTTTATTTATATTTTATTTTCTGCTTCTTAGTCCATTAGCAAAAGGAGATTTTTAAAAAGTTCTTTATTTATATTTTACTTTCTGTTTTTTAGTCCTATAAATTTGACGAAAATTTCATAAATGTCCATAGTAGTTTGTAAATGGTAAACAACTGCTTTGTCAAATGTTCATCCTTGCATCTTGCGGACTGTACATGCCCAGCATAATATCAATGGAAGCTGTCTTCTTTCGACAGCTTCCATTGATATTATGCTGTTGTCGACGTTCTTTCATATAATTCGACAAAGCCATGGTCGTCATTTATTTCGAACATTGTTCGAAATAAATTATAATAAAAATATAAGAAAATGACTCACCAAAAGAGCTGTACTGGCTCAGACAATATTTTCGACGGTTGATAGATTAAAATTCGAAATATGTGACGTCATAACGGTCACATTTCCTGTTCTGGTTGTTTTTTTTCACAATTCTATTTTCAGACTATTTTCGCACCTTAGCCTGGCTGAAAAATTTTGTTGGAGGTGACATAGTGTCACCCTCCATATGCTGTCACCCGAGGCGGTCCGCCCCCCTCCCCCCTTAGCTACGCCACTGCCCAGAACATCCTGGAACACTCTCCCTTCTCATATATCCGTTTCCTCTGCGTCGGTTTAGACCATTAAAGCAGAACTAATCAAAGACTTAGGAGTCTACCCATCTACCATGTATGGCTCAGTCCGACTAATGCTCTAGTTCATTTTGAACTATCTCTGCCCATCTTCGTTCGATGTGATAGGGTTGTGCAAGCGCCCTTGTAGGCCAAACGGATTGGCGTCGTATAAATTGTCATTTGCCATTATTATTGTTTTGATATCCAATTATTGTTGTCGTTAGTTAAAGCGACAGGAACTTACTAAAGGAAAAAGTGAGACTTCGAAATTGTCCACAGCTTCTCTCCTTCTCAATACTTCTTCCAATTCAATTCCTTATACGAAAACTCCCCAAAGTGACTCTGTTCGCACTCTATATAGCCGAACTCAAATGCGTCGATGGTAGAACCAAACTTCGAACAAATCCCAACAAGTTCTGGTCTCGTTTCACAGCGAACGAGGAAGGTTTCGAATGATCAACGAAATTAGTTTCACAAGTCCTGTTACACTGCGGAACGAATATGAGTTGCAGGAAGAAGTCCTCTCTGCGTGTGTATGTTCAGTCGCATGCATATATATATATATGTGTGTGTCTGTGTGAGCATGTATTTGTGTGCGTAGGCTATAGGCCTATGTGAATTGAAACAGATAAACTATTCGATGCTATTAACATTTTATATGAATTCTACTTGACTTCACTTAACAGGCATATTAGCTAATACACAGGATGCATGCATATATAGGTTATATATATATATATTATATATCTATTATATACCTACACACACAAGCACACACACACACACACCAAGGGAAGCACACACACTTCATATATATATATATATATAAACACTGCAGAGGTTTTAATGACTTCTTGGCAACCAAATCTGAACTTGATTATGTTCGCTATGCAAAATAACACGTCTTATATATATACACAAGAAATAATAGGTGCACAAAGTACCAGTCGCCGTAGTAGCCTCGAGTGGTTTAATATATATTTATAATTATGTGAATATGCATGCATTTGACAATATATACATATATATATTTAATTTATGTATGCACGTGATCACAAGTATTTGTCTTAATAGACGCTTGTAAATGTATACATTTAGGATGCTCGTTGTAGAAAGACTGTCGCATACTAATTACTATTTGTGGTCTTAATTTACAGCATCTTAATTTTAAGGAGCGAATGAAAGCCGAAAGGCGTAGAGAGATGATCGAGTCAATCGCGTTAGTTGTTGGCGTCACAAGGGCTTGTCACCCCTTGTTCAGAACCAATCCCCCCGCACTGTTCGCACGCTGACAGTGCTAGTCTGAAGCCTGTACAAAGGAGGAAGGTAACGCAAGTGATCTTTGTTATCAATCAATGTCGCCAAACTTCTGTAACTTGCCAACGAACTCTCTGAGAGGAGTAACTCCTCCACTGTTCTAAATCTGACACAGCGCCAGTCCTAAGTCTAGACAAAGGAGGAGGGAGTCACTAGTGATCATTTTTATCACACAGCACCCTCAACTGAAATTAATTACAACTTGCACTGTGGCAGTGTAAGTCCCAAGCCTAGGTAAAGAAGGATGAGGACGCTATTCAACCTTGTCGTCACACAGTGTCGTTAAACTGAAATAGCTACGACTACCACACCTCTTTTAAGTGTGATATTCGGCCATTTAAGCTAAACATTTATAATTATGCATTTCAAGGGCAACATATAAGCAGTGAAAAACTGTCAAAACTAATTGCACACCTCTTTTAAGCGTGTAATTCGCCAGCTTAAGTCAAAGCAAAACAGCGTTATGTAATGACGTATTTTGGCATATAGCTCTTGCCTTAAAATTTCCTTTGTCCACTGTTGGCACTCTGACATTGCCAAAGAAGGCCGACACTAACGATCTATGTTATCACACAGTGGCGTTAACTGAAACTGCTACTACTGTGTTTGATATCGTACACCGTATACAAGAGCCAGAAGTGCACACAATTGCGCTCATCGGATGCAAGCACCATCCCTACTTTACCTGTGGCAGTGTAAGTCCCAAGCGAGGGTAAAGAAGGAGGGCGACGCGAATCATCTTTGCCACAACACTGTCGTTGAAAAGCAACTAAGTAACTGTGAATAAATGGTACATTAATTACTTATTTGCAAGTGAAGGACTTGCGAACCATACTTACGCGGTGACCAAGTACAGAGCAACTGACTGGAATTCTACCCAGCGTTAAAGAAGATAAACAAGGAAAATAGAATCTGTGCCCTGGGATCAGGTGTGCAAAAAAAAAGATTTAAAAAAATCAAAAGTTGATCTTTTGTTTTTTTGTTTTTTTCTTTTATTTGTTTTTTGTTGGTTTAGTTTTCCTTTGGGTCTTGTCATAACAGTTTTGCTATAAAAAGCATCAAACGCAACAAGAGCTCCAACTTGTTTTTTTGATTATTTTAGCTTGATTTCCGACTGAATAACACACAATTAGTAATATAATAGTAGTATTAGTAAATTAAAAAAATGAATATATTTTAAAACCAAAAAACCAAGAAATTGCCATTTTTGGCAAAACCCAATTACCAAAAACCAACATGTTTTCAGTCCTGCATGGGACTAGTGTGGAAGGGCTATGAAGCTCACGAAAATTGGGTGATTGACCTAGATTATGTGTGTGTGATTGCATCCGGGACTTTTGCAGGATAGATCAGAAGTCACGTTCGTTTTTGTAAACGAAATAAAAAGACATAAATAAAATTTGTTCAAAGGAAGATTGTAATGGCTGGAGTAGCATAAGTCTAGATGAACTTATCGGCGATTATACGTTCAAAGTTATCCTGCCGAATACCCAGATGTCCCTTTGTTCATTACATAGCCGACCACCAGAGGCGGCGTTCTCGCTTGACAGGTGGGGGGACACCCAATGACAGAGGTGGAAAGTGTGTGGGACGCACGTATAACTTCTCCCCTCTATGTAAAATGTGGGTGACTTGTAACCCTCGACCCCTCCCCCCCCCATGATTGCCGCCCCTGCTCACACCACAGACATCGACCGCAATGTATCAGAAAAGACTATCACTGATTGGCTATCACGTTGGACTTTATAATATGCCTTTAATGCAAGTCCAATATACTTAAGTAAATTTGTCTATAACTCTATTGTCTAATTAAGGCTTATTTTAAACCGAGTTTTTGAGCCATTTACGCTAAACGAAGGCTGGTCAATTACAACCATTTTAATTGTAATTATTGGCTTCTATTCCGCAGATGTCTAGACCACAATGCTTCAACTAATGGCTCTCCAAAATCAGGCCAATGGAAAGACGTCCAGCCAGCAAAAGCGAATCACAAACAAAGCCTTAGGATTTCAACTTTAATGGCTCACTGTATAAATGTCGAAGTACATGACTTAACAATCAAAGATCGGTGACAAACTTTTCATAACAATGAGCTTCGGTTGGTCTAATCCCAATCAACAACTATATGGTCCTCTTATGATGGGTCTGGCTGAATCTGGATTAGACACGAGGCGTTCACTTGTGCGCTATCACAGGGGAACACTAAGCCTTACTAAGCAGCTTCAACCAGAAACTTCACAGTCACAAGACCTCGATTCATTATTATTAGACACTGAAGAATGCAAAGCTACACATGAAATACACCAAATACAATTCATATACAACAAACGTAACCAGCATTGTCAGCTATAACACGATGAAATATATATACACATATTATATAGAGAGTATATATATTATATATACTATATATATATAGCATACATAGTATACATATATAATAAAATTTTATATATATATATATATATATATATATTCGGGCACGACAGTCAAGCAAATGTATAATGTCTGATAGTAATAGTCCATGTATTATTTATATTCATACACAATATTATCATTGTACTTAAATAATTTGATATCACGCGTCCTTAGTGAAGTATGACATAAATACGTACATAGAAATATGCAAATATGCGGATGTACAAGCATACGTATGTAGGCAATTTATGTATGAATGTATGTACGTACGTATGTGTGTATGTATGTGTGTATGTATGTATGTGTGTATGTATGTATGTGTGTATGCATGCAAGTCTAAGTTTGAGTGGCGCTTTCAATAGTTTCACGAGGTCACCGCACACCAATTAGATATATTGATGTAATAATGCATAATTAATTAATTAATTACGTCACTGGGTCCGTGCTGAAGAGTGGGTCGACGCAAATTGATCGTCAATTGCTTTTAATTTAAGTTCTGTGTAAATATAAGAAGCTCGTAAGTAAGTAAGTAAGTCATCCCGTAAATGCCTAAAAAGCCTATGAATATTCTAGGTCTAGGCTTTGGAAGGATAACCGACACTTTCTGACGATTCGATCATGTCACTTCTTTGTTATTCTGGCGGCACAAGATGACGGCGAGAATAACCAACAGCAACTGAAAGTAAAAAGTGTTCATCAACTGTGAGCTAGAGGAATGTAAGCTAGAGTATTGTAAGCTAGAGGAATGTAAGCTAGAGTATTGTAAGCTAGAGGAATGTAAGTTAGAGTATTGTAAACTAGAGGAACGTAAGTTAGAGTATTGTAAGCTAGAGGAATGTAAGCTAGAGTATTGTAAGCTAGAGGATTGTAAGTTAGAGTATTGTAAGCTAGAGGAATGTAAGTTAGAGTATTGTAAGCTAGAGGAATGTGAGTTAGAGTATTGTAAGCTAGAGGAATGTAAGTTAGAGTATCCTTACGTTGTCTACCTTATTAATGCCTCTCAGTATTTTGACGTCTCTGTGTGAATACTGTATCTATTAATGTATTTATCGGTACCCGTGCACAAAGCTAGGGTGTTGAACAGATTCAACTTCAATAACTAAGCGTTATAAGGAACGCGATTAAACCATTCCGCGACCGTGTCATATATAGCCCTTGGCTCTATTTGACACGGCCTCGAAGGCTTCCCAGGCCCCTACAGAAATCCTGAGACTCTAGGGCGAGAGTAGTTCCAGATCCTAGCAGAGCAATCACAAGCCTCCAAGATGGAATCTGGTGTCTTGTAGGCCGACAGCAAGATATGATGAGTATGGTAATATTAGTCAAATGCCCGAAGCTTAAACTGGCCGTAGTTAAGAGTCAGTATTATTATTATTATACTTTAAAAGGCATAATCATAAAGTGTGCATAACCGTTTATAATATTTATCATAAGTTTATCGGGGGCCCGGTTCGGTTTCGGGCCCCATTGACCTCGACGAACCCCTCTGCACTTAACGCACCTGATGTACCATGACGCCCGAAACATATCCGATGCCAATTGCCCTCATTTTCAAGATTAGATCGTAAGTGACGCCATGACATCCCTGCAACAGAAAACCATGCACCCATCAAATTAGACTCATGAGAATGTCTTGCGGAAAACTACAAACATTTTAAGTTGAAAAGATCTTAAACTTCTGCTGAAAACTAGACCTGCATATCTCGCCAGCATAAATTACCAAATAGCTGCTTGGAAACCATTTGTTGTCTATAATTATCTCTAAACAGTTCCTATTAAAACTAACAACCATTTCGTTGAAACTACTAAATTTTGACTGAACACTTATCAAACTACTGCTGAAATAAATACTAATCATTCCATGAACAATTACTAAACTTTTGATTTATAATTTCAAACTTCAAGACTAAAAGTTTCATAGATTTCACTGAAAAGCTGCCATCTTTTACTTAGGACCACAAACAAACCATTTCATTGATGTTAATCTTGTCTCCGCCAAGACAGCTGGTCAGATTGACGAAGGTCAACTCGTCATAATTTGTCGATTTCCTCAAATCGATATCTTTCTTCTTTAGACAACAAGAGATCGGAACAACTGCGGACCGAGTCAGTCCTTTGACCGTAACGTTGTACGTTCGACTCCTGTAGTCCGTATAGTTGTATGTTCCACAGCAACTTCCCTGTAAATAATCGCACTTGTGATGGCAAATCTATGAGTGGTTGGTTAGAGTTGTCGGCCTGTAACGCGGAGAGTGTGGGTTCCACCCTCGTCCGAGGAGTTACTGTGTTGGGACCTTGAGTAAGTCCTTCGCACACACTTATTCTGCAATTGCGCCGTCGAGGAGGGTGTGCACTACTGAACTTATTATTGTAAGAAGGGTAATATCGAATTACAATTGTATTATTGTATTTTAGTATATTGTAAGTAGCACCTACTGTATATATACTCATAAAAGTCGCTCGTCATTTAAAGAGAGAAAGCCGGTGGTAACAAATGGCGCCATATAAAGTCCTTGATCCAAATTTTCAGAATTTCCAAAACCAAGCTTTAACGCCGCTGACTAGTTTTCTTTTCGAACTAACACATCAATTTAGTTGAAAAAGAGTGACTGAGGAACGTCCTACCCCAAACTGGAGAAATGTCCATCCAAGAGACACCTTGTCGGTCGGCAGTTTCATTGTTTCGTCGCTAAGGAGGGTCACATCTGCAAAAGATATTGACTTCATTCGAATAATAATAATAATAATAATAATAATAATAATAATAATAATAATAATAAAGGATAATAATAAATAAATAATAAATAATAAATAAACTTAAAGGATCTGATGGCCTATGGAGTAGATGACAACATCGGGCAACATCTATCTGACCTTGTCAATCTGCTCCTAAAGGGAGGTCTATCCGAAGAGGTGAATGAGGTCATCTATGGGGCAAACCTTTTAGCCCTGAGCAAGAAGGACGGAGGCATAAGACCGATCGCCGTGGGCTACACATGGCGTCGTCTGGCGGCAAAGTGCGCTAATTCGCATGCGGTAACAAGGCTGTCTCAACTGCTCGCCCCCATTCAGCTTGGGGTAGGCATTCCAGGAGGCGCTGAGGCAGCTGTCCATGCGACACGTCGCTGGATTTCCACAATGCCTGAGGACAGCGTCCTAGTGAAGCTCGACTTCGCCAATGCCTTTAACACTCTGCGCAGAGATTGTCTTCTAGAGGCAGTTGCTAGAGAGATCCCAGAGCTCTACCACTTTGCTCACGCTGCCTATTCAAACCGTCCACTGTTGCGCTATGGTTCAAACACAATTCGATCCGAAGAAGGAACGCAGCAAGGCGATCCTTTGGGACCTCTGGAATTCTGTCTTGTGCTGCAACCGATTCTCATGAAGCTTCGTTCGGATCTGCGTATCGGATATCTGGATGACCTGACATTGGGAGGTAACAAGGAAACAGTGGCCGACGACGTTCAATTAATCGAGCAGGAATCAAAGAATCTGGGATTGCTATTGAACCGCAGCAAATGCGAAATCGCGTGTCACAACACCCAGATGCCGAACAATGACCCTGCGTTCCAAGAGTTCACGAGCATAGCCCTCGAGGACATGACCTTGTTGGGTGCACCTCTAATTTCAGGTCCAGCTGTGAACATGGTCGTTAATTCAAAGGCCAATGACCTCGAGAGGGCAATCGGAAGATTGTCCTTGCTTTATACACATGACGCTCTGGTTCTGCTAAGAAACAGTCTAAGTGTACCGAAGCTCTTGTACAGTCTGCGCACAGCCGTCTGCGCTGATTGCCCGGGCTTGGCTCGGTTTGATCAACTGCTGAGAGAAGGACTGTCAACCATTTTAAATGTGGACCTTGACGATGACCGCTGGCTCCAGGCTTCTTTGCCGGTGAGAGATGGTGGTCTGGGAGTTCGTTGTGCATCTACGCTGGCACTTTCTGCCTTTCTGGCTTCTGCTGCGAGTACAAGCGAACTCCAGGCATGCATCCTACCAACAGAGTCTGCTGAGGAACCATATGAACTTGCGAGTTCAGCACTCAACGCTTGGAAGACCCTGACAGATGCAGAACCACCAACAGGAGCAGCAAGTTATCGCCAGAAAGAATGGGACCTCCGATTCACAGACAAGGCATGGAAAGGTCTGCTGGATTCCAATAACAATCCATGCGACCGTGCTCGCCTGCTGGCCTCACGAGCACCTCATTCTGGAGACTGGATGCTAGCGCCCCCTGTGACTGCCCTAGGCCTGCGCCTTTCAAACGAGGATGTACGACTGGCAGCCGGGTTGAGGCTAGGAACGACGCTCTGCGAGCCACATTTGTGTCACCAATGTCAAGAGAGCGTCGACGCAAAAGGGCTCCATGGACTAATTTGTAGAAGAGGCAGCGGAAAACATCAACGACACAGCATGTTGAACGATGTCATCTGGAGAGCTCTTGGCAGGGCGAAGATTCCAGCGCAAAAGGAACCTCTCGGCTTGGTAAGAGAAGATGGAAAGCGACCGGACGGCGTCACGCTCATTCCTTGGACACGTGGTCGATGTCTGGCATGGGATGTGACAGTGCCCGACACCTACGCCAAGTCACATCTTGTCGACACATCTATCAGAGCTGGCGAAGCAGCCGAACGCGCAGCTAAGACGAAGAGGGCCAAGTATTCCACCATAACCAACACCCACGACTTCGTAGCCCTCTCCTTGGAATCCGGCGGCGCTTGGAGCAGTGAAGGACTGGAGTTCATCTCAGAGTTGGGTAGTCGAACGAGTGCTGCAACCCACGATCCAATGGAGACGTCATTTCTGTTCCAACGTATCTCAGTTGTCCTTCAGCGTGGGAACGCAGCCTGCTTCTTCGGGACATTGCCAACACTCACTTAGCTCATCATGGGCGATAACATAATAATAATAATAATAATAATAATTTGAAACTCCAAGCGATTGCTTAGCATAATAATAATAATAATAATATTAATAATAATAATAATAATAATAATAATAACAATATGTCTCTATCCGGAGATTAGTTTTATCAACCCGAGGGATCAGTATTTTCCTCTGGTAAAAAAATAATACTAATAACAGGGGCCATTTTTGACGTTTTTAAATTATTCCTATATAATGCTCTAGTTCCTAAGGGATCCCATGTTCCTCGGGGCAAAAAATGATAATAAAAAAATAATAAAAAATAATAATAATAATAATAAATAATAATAAATAATAATAATAAATAAGGATAATAAAAAATAATAAAAATAATAATAATGCTTCAATGCAATCGCGTTTCGCGCTAACTTCTTAATGCTTGATCTGCTGGAGACGTAACCGTTCCAGAAAACCAAATTTCTCGGTCTCCGGACAAATTCTTATCACCTGAGAGATCAGAACAGCCTCGGGACAAAAAACGAACTGAACAAAATCCACCAGTAGAGAATGATGCAAATAGCTTATCATTGGCTACAAAGGGAGCCACAAAAGGGACGCGAATCCCGCTAGATAGGGACACCAATGTACAAACCATATCCAACTAGTAAATGGACCATCCCTTTTCGACATAGGGTAAGGCTATTCATACAGTCATTAGTTGGGTTAAGTTTGTTTTGCTTGGCGCAGAGAAGAATTATTATTATTATTCAACAGTTTAACGACATCCTATAGCAACACAGGCCGTTGACGTCTTTAAAATTTGTTACATATCAGTTCAATTTCGTATATAGTTTTAATCATTTATCTTTCTGTTTTCTTTCTTTCTTTAGTCTTTCTGTTTCTTTCTTTCTTTAGTCTTTCTGTTTTCTTTCTTTCTTTAGTCTATTTGTCTTCTTTCTTCCTTATGTGTTGTTATTGATTCCATTATTATTTAACAATGTAATTTAATTATAACATAATTATAAGATATTATGAATTATAATATTAAACCTACAATTATTATTTTTATACATCTATAAACCACTATAATCTGTATGCATGCTACTGAGATCACATGAGTTAATTGATATGCGTCATCCTGATAAAGCAGAGAAGAAATGTCTGTAGAATGAACTTATAGTTTCAGGTGCAAGCCTTTTAAAGGTGTGGAAGTTAACATCAACCTACACGGAACTCATTTGCAATCTCTACAACAGCGAATGAAAATCTTGTAGGTCGACTGGGAAACATTATTTGAGCCTGGATTTAACGAAAAAATAAAAATATTTGGAAAACCAATCGTCTGCGTTTTCTCATAAATTTTAACAAGTGAAATGGTAAACATCTAAATATGTTTGAGAATTCCTTAGAGTTGTTGCTCTCTTGCTGCAAATGCGTATTCATGTAAATTGCCATAAATTCCCATCACAACAACAAACCGGCGCTATATAAAATAAGGGGGGATTTGGGGTAGACTGAGGGTGGAGCTAACAAACTCAAATCCTCGCTTCCTCATTCACTCACTCAGCAACTCACTTCTAAGTTGGTCAGTCAGTCAGTCAGTCAGTCAGTCAGTCAGTCAGTCAGTCAGTCAGTCAGTCAGTCAGTCAGTCAGTCAGTCAGTCAGTCAGTCAGTCAGTCAGTCAGTCAGTCAGTCAGTCAGTCAGTCAGTCAGTCAGTCAGTCAGTCAGTCAGTCAGTCAGTCAGTCAGTCAGTCAGTCAGTCAGTCAGTCAGTCAGTCAGTCAGTCAGTCAGTCAGTCAGTCAGTCAGTCAGTCAGTCAGTCAGTCAGTCAGTCAGTCAGTCAGTCAGTCAGTCAGTCAGTCAGTCAGTCAGTCAGTCAGTCAGTCAGTCAGTCAGTCAGTCAGTCAGTCAGTCAGTC
>OY365809.1:1576211-1673711 GCA_959347315.1 Bimastos eiseni | reverse complement strand
ATATATAATATATATATATATATTAGTACGTTTCACTATCACATGGAGAAAAAAAATATATATACATATATGTGTATATGTATGCATGTATGTATGTGCTCTCAAATACTTTAACTTGAACAGATAACTGTGTTCCAACTTAATGAATTTATGTACAAATATTTAAATAATTTATTGCCATCATGATTCGAAAACTTTTTCTCTAGCGTGCTCCAACTTAACTCCTATGGCACTCGTAACGCTGATAACTTCAGACCATGCCACTATCGAACTAATACCCACATGTTCTCGTTAAGTGTTTCTGGACCTCAGGCGTGAAATAAATTGCCATCGAGTCTACGCCAGTCCGCCACAATCTCTCAGTTTAAAAATAAACTTAAAGAATACCTGCTAAAATTATAATTTATTGAGTTACTTGTCTAGATTAAAGTTATGCTTCCTAGTTTTATGCCTTAACAGTCTTAATACCTCTGTCTTATAATGCTACATGTTAGTTACGCAACTAATTTTCGTGTTCATTGTCTTGAATTTACTTGCATAACCGTGCTATTACCAATTTTGTAATGGGTGTCCCTGCTAGCGGGACCTCGGTCCCTTTAGGGTTCCTCCTTTTGTGCTCTGTCAACCTTTCTGTGCTGTTTGACCTTCATATTATGTTTGCATAATTGGTTGTTCAGTAGCCAATAAAATTTTTGGTTATGGTTATGGTTATGTATGTATGTATGTATGTGTGTAAGTACGTATGTATGTATGCATGTATGTATGTATGTATGTATGTATGTATGTATGCATGTATGTATGTATATATGTATGTATGTATGTATATATGTATGTATGTATATATGTGTGTATGTGTGTATGTGTGTATCTGGTCTCCGTATCCGTCTCTGTTTCCATCTCTGTCTCTGTCTGTCTAGTCTTAGGTAACCGGACTCGTATCCTGACCTGACCTCTCTTGTCGTGAGTTCTATGACATGACCGAGCGCCCGTGAAGAAGCTGGTGCTTTGCGTCTGGCCATAATTAGCGCATGCTATACTTTAGATGCTTAGGGAGACCAACACTGCCTGCACTCCGACAGTGCCAGTCCCAATCCTGGGAAAGGAGGAGGTCGACCCTAATGATCCTTGAAATCACAGTGTCGCTAAACTGAAACCACTAGATGTTGGGTTTACGACAAGGATCAATGTTTGACGACTTGAGAATCTGAACTGGCGATACCCAACTCTGACCTCTCACGGACTACCCTCTGGAGAACCCTTTGATCTGGTGCAGCGCTCGCGAATAAGCTGGTGCCCTGCATTAGGCTTTCAAGTGGTGCTTAGAAGTTTGGAGATTATGATTACGTTGACGATCCAATATTCATTTTTCTGAATCCGTTGACCAAGAGATCCCATTAGTTCCGCAAATCACTCTCAATCCCAAAACTATGATATGTATATGTATATATTTATACTATATATATATATATATGTATATATGATCATTTATATGGTGAGCATCAGGGCCATTCTCTCCTCACCCTCACACTCTTTTCTTATAGGTTGGCAAAATCATTAAATTACGACAATCACAAGGCCCTGTAGTCATATGCATCTGACATTGTCAGGGTCATGACTGGAAGACAGTTATCGACACAATGGAGTGAGACATGGCCATTTGATGACACACGTGACTTGAAAATGGGAGCCGCAGAGTAATGGCGTGCAGAGCTGAGGAACTGAGTTCGATTCCCGGTGAGGTTGCCCATTGTCCTTCTTTCGTTACGCGGAAGCTTTAAGTTTCCTAAACAATAATAGGGTTCCTCGTTGAAATTTGTAAAACAATATTAGTCCAATAATTTCAGGTCTTGCGTTGTTAGTAAAATGATTGCCTGTACAAATGGATATTCGAAGAGAATGAGACGCAATCGTAATCTTCACACTTCTAAAGCGCCACTCGAAAGCCATGTTCATGGCACCAGCATATTCACGAGCGATGGTATACTTACGATCCTCGCAATAGGAACATCCTACATTGAAACATTATTTTTAGTACAGAATATCCTTGTTGTGAGGATCAATTTGGTAATATTATTAATAAATCACCAACTCACTGCTTGGTTACTAAATGATTTACCAAACAATAACCAGTGTAATTGCGCCGTCGAGGCGTATGTGCGCACTTCAGAGCAAACATTTCTGGAAGAAGGGCGGTATCAAATTTCGTTAATAAAATAAATAAATAGATAAAAATAATTGTACATCAGATCATAAATAAAATGGTAGATGACGTAATAAAATGATATGAAGTAAAGTTGCTCCTAGGTGTTCAAATTCATTGCGAATAAAATTCATTAGACCCATTAGCCGTAGAAATAGAATTTGCTTCGCGTTTGTTTTGACCTTCAATATTGGCGAAAATTGGAGTTCGAATTACTTACACGTAGGACTACGATATTCTCAACAGTTTTCTTTCCTTCTCAACCCGTCTCCCGATTACCGACCTACAGACTCCACAGTAACACTCTTCGGACTAAACTCAAACGCGTTGATATCAGAACCAAACTTGACGCAGTGTTGAAAACGAATCCGATCTCTTTCATTATAGGCACCACGTGTTCACCTAAATACCCGCTGCCAATGTTTCTCTTGCGCTGTAACTACGCCATTGCTAGTACTCAGGCAGCGCCAGTCCCAATCCTGAAAAAGGGAGGAGGGTGACGCCAATTATCTTTGTTATCACACAGCGTCGTTAAACTGCAGATGCCACCATCGTCTTGCGCTGTGGCTTCTTTGTACCAATGACTCGTTCTCAGGGATATTACTTCCAAGTCTTTGCGGCGGTTGACCGTTTGCTGAGGGCTGCTGGATGTTATGGATGGATGTCATGGATAGACGTCATGGATGGATGTCGTGGATGGATGTCATGGATGGATGTCGTGGATGGATGTCATGGATGGATTTCATGAATGGATGTCATGGATGGATGTAAATCATGGCATGGATGGGTAGGGAGACCTTAATCTAGTCCTTTCCTCACATATTCCATCGTGTCGTCATGTGTCAACTTCTGAGCTTGTAACGATGAGGACGATATTAATAATTATTGCAGTTGTATTGTTTTGCATTGTTTAATTGCACGAGGTATTCGCCAGCGTGCGCTGCAGTTCCGAGCGCAGATCATTCATTCTTTCGATCGTTTTCTAATTCACAGTATTTATATCGCGCGCAGCTATCTCCTCAAAGCGGTTCCAGACCATGTCAGGATATGAAAATCATTCTCACTGTTGCTTCACGCAAATAAAGTACGATAGTAACGGGAGAAATAATGGCCCCCATTTATTGACCCTTTTCCATTAGTTTCCATGGCATCGATAATTGTGCCCTAAACGATGGAAGATTCTCGAAACAGGATTGTGTGTAGTGTAACTATGGTAGACCTGTTTCTAATTAAGCCTTCATGCATATCGCACGTTCTGACAGCAGCCAAGACCAAGCAAGAGCTCTGCGAGCTATGATCGCTCGACCACCCACGGACTGGAAGAGACCGTCAGGACGGACGACCTAGACACTCCTGGGATGGAGCAGTGAAGAATGACCTGGATCCCATGAACTTTGACCTCAGCAGAGGTTGGACAAAAGCACAAGAGAAGATCGGTTGGCGGCAGAGGAGTCTGTGCAGACGGCTGCTCTCCTCTGTGGGGCTCGCTATTGATGATTATATATCATACACCCATAAGTTGTTTTTGGATCCATAGTTTAACAACAGCTTACGACAACAGAGGCCGTTGCCGTCGACAGAAATTCGCTGGGCATATTACAGCACTTACAGCTTAAGTTGGTTTTACTCAATGATGCAGTAATTAAGCAACAAGTCTTAACTGTACACATATATAGTAGCAGCAGTTTTTGGCGTTTAAAAGGTGTCTAAGCAGAGCTCTCCAACCGATCAGCTTATCCAATCGTTTTTGCTTACTCGTCTATTCATTCAGTTAATATTCATATTGCGCTTCATCTATAAGTCAACTCGAAGGCTTTTCCGGCCCAACTACGGCGACATAAATTAGTTTTCAGCAGCTGGTAAAACAAAAGGTGAATGCTTTGGTAGCAGTCGCAACTACATGCATAAGAGGAATATGTGTTCCAGATGGAAGGGCCAACAACTGAGGGGGAGACATCTTACATTACCCCTTAGAGGCGTCAACAGCTGAAATATGCGAAAATCTTTCGTGAATCTGAGCCACATTGAAATATAATTATATAGCATGGATCACCACGCATTTTATTTTGAATCCATGGCATGTCACATCCTTCATGACCTGCTCCTTCCCCGTAAGATCATCCCTTACAATAAGCAACCCAGGCCACATGACCTCATCCTACCTATTTCATTTGTTACTATCTACTTTTGGCCGAAATATTAGCAATATTACTTTTGGCCGAAATATTAACAAAAAACCTAAGGGAGTTACTTTTTAATGGCCCACCCTGTACATGAAATTGGTATTTTTAACTACACATTGAACAGTTTTATCCTGATTCTTTGCATGTGAGACTAAAAGACTGATTTGTTCGAGTCTTATTGTTGACCCATTTGGTCTGTTTGCATCTACTGTTGATAGAGTTGGTATATTTGATAAAGAGTAATTTCATTAAGACATATGAATGATATAACCATATTAAAAATTCATGCTGTTATTTATTACCTTTTGTAAGCTACTGGTAATCTAAAAAATAATATTCTTACTTTCTTACTTTTAAGACACCGTTTTAAAGGATATAAGTGTATATGATATGCACTGAATCACATGATTCACCGTTATGTAGAACGTTCATCCTTTAGCTGCACACAATTATTCAATCTGACACAAAAGCATATATTGGTTTGTTGGTCCCAGCGCGCATTGGCTGAATGGGTGCTATGACAAACATTACATCTTCGCTCAGCCTATACCATGAAGTGAATACAATTATGTCACTCCATTCTTGTAGGTTTTTAATGTTCATTTTAAAGTTCCCTGCACACTGGAAATGCACGAACTTCTTCCGTCTTTACATTCTTCTAAATTCTGTCATTTTGAAAATCAACTAACATTTTAAAATATTTATAGAGTATAATCAGAAAGTACAATGACGAATAAGTACAAAGATGGACAGAAATCGGTTCATCATTCCCACTTCCATTTGAACCAGTCGCCATTTTGAGTGTCGCCATTTTGAGGGTGGCTCTTACTGGCCGGACTCCCTAAGAAAATTTTATGCGACGTCGCATCATCACATTAAACACCTAAATGTGCAACTTTATTTAATAACTCAATTAAACAAGTAACGGTTAGCTAATAGTAATTGTCACCGCAATTTAGCAACACTAATCATGATTATTGCTTTCTTGATTTCTCGATTGTTTACTTTTAAGTTTTGGGAGTGAGGCAGTCATTCTGCAGAACTTTGTGATATCATATATGAGGGCGGGTTTGACTTTGTGACGATTTGTTACAAGTGGAGGGGTTCATAGTTCTAAATTGCGTGTCGTCATTGATGGTCCTTGACAACAGGAAAAATGCTGTCGGTCGATGTTGCAAAGAGAGGCATAAGCAAAAAGTCAGTGAGATATTTGATGAAAAGGCCAAGTGGAGATTTGCAGAGCAAAGGGATGATCTCAAATTGGATAAGATGCGAGTTGATGGGGAACCAGCGTATACATAAGATTTAAGCCACACAAGTGGAATGTGGATTACCTCTTCCTCCTCTTCCTGAGAAGACACGATTTTGCTTAGTAGTTGTACGGGCAAATTATTATTACTATAACAGCAGTTTTATATAGAGCCCCTTCAAGGCCTTCTACTCAAATGGGCATAATGAGCGAATGACCAAGGAGAGCGATCGATTGATCACCTCAAATAGGAAGCTGTGGTTTTTACTCTCACATTACAAAAGCCAGATAAGGTCATATGTTTCATCTGACATGAGCGTAGCATTTGACTGTTTATGTCATAAATTTCTGTATTCTCGTTTGATAATGTTTAGCCATGCGTTGCCATCAATGTTACCATAACATTGTGTTCACAGTTTAAATATTATCTGTTCTCAACAATGTAGGCTTGTACACAATGCAAAGGCTGATGATTTTCCTGTCAGTAAAATTTATTCATAAAAAATTTACTTATTTTTATTTTGTCATCACCTCCCAGGTAATACTTCCTCAGCCAACCCACTTTTTATTTATTATTGAGTACATTGTTGCCCTCCTGGCGGGACCATTTTCTGCAAATGCTTCCATAAGTTCAATGTTGAAATCAGTATCTATGCATGTATACCTAGTCTGCTAAAACCTGAATACAATGTGTGCAGAAATTTGTCTTTTACCAATAAATATAATTTTTAAATTATTTAACTTAATCGAATTTAATTTTATTTAATTCAATCGTGCCAGTCATATCAACTGCATGCGGCAGAGTGTTGACTAATTCTCTGGCGAAAATTCTCACGTTAAGTTCATGCGTAGAATTTCTAGCAGTCAGTCATTCAGAACTTAATACTGAGAAGAGGAAGAACAACACTTAGTCACCGTTGACCTATTTAGACCGACTATTTAGACCGGTCGTTTTATAACTCCTCCGCTGTTTGCACTCTGACAGTGCCAGTCCCAAGCTTGGATAAAGAAGGAGGGCGACGATGATGATCTTTGTTGTCACACAGTGTTGTTAAATTGAAACTGCTACTACTGCTACATTCGCTCTATAGATGGAAAATGATTTCCGTTTGGTCAGAGCGTTGCCTTGTGACGCTAAGACTGAGAGCATTCGTTTGAATCTCCTGTTATTAAGAGACGGTTCCTATGTATGCATGGATCTTGCATGATTCCTTCAGTATCAATATTGCCTCGTTGCCATCCATCGATGCTTGGCCTTTAGATAGTTCCGGTCGATAAATGCGGAGAAAGTGATACTAACTGAGACCAGAGCCTTGAACTGCAATACCGCTAAATGAAACTGATAAACATTTTGGTACCTTTGTGGACTCTGTTGTGATTCCTTGCATTTAGGCAGATAATTTCCATTGAAAGCGATAGGGCTTGAAAATGGAAGTGATATTGCCAGGGCGAGAAAGAGAAGTTAATAATTGGGTTATAATCGGCTGACAGAGTCGAAGGCATGAGACAACTTCATAGAAATGAACACCAAGACCATCCATGCTTCCGACCCGCAGCACAGGACTTCGGGGCTGACTCAAAAGAACGGGACCGCTCTTCTGCCCAGAATTCAGTCACCTTGGTCCAGATCGCCTAAGCCTTTAAGGAAGACATCCTTCCACTTCCTCTTCCTTGCTTTGTTAAATTCGATTCACCGACTGAAATCCAACCTCAACCATAAACCTTACGCAATCCAAATTTATGCAGCAATAAACATGCACACGCACTCACGCACGAACTGACTTAGGCCTACATATGCAAACACAAACAAACATATATATATATATATTATATATGTATATTCACGCTCTTATTCACAGGCTTATAATTATACTTAGCAATGCTGCACGGTATAATTTATTACAACCTTGTTAACGCTGAGTATTATTATGTGAGCAAAGCCTTCTCTGAAATTATATAAATAAACATATATTTAGCTTTGTAGTCGTCTCATGACTAAACACTGTATGTAATATGCAAATATATAACTGACGTATAATCATGGTCCATGCGTCAATATGTATATAACTGGAGTTTTTTTACCAAGCTAATCACGACGCACTACTCTTAGCTATTCGATAAGCAACAGCGAAAAAAACGCGTGACCAAAATAATTATGATTAAATACGGTAATGACGCCAAGCGATTGAAGGCGGCGCAGGTGAACTTGTCATCTTGGCTTCTTTGAAGGTTTCCGCAAATAGCATAGTTGCCAATCAAATAGGTTCATTCGAAAGCAGTTAGAAGGAACATGTAAGGTTACGCACCACTATAGAAATTCTTTAGAAGCAGATATAGATAACAAAACAGAGTAACAAGGTAACAGGTAACAGCAATTGTTTTAATGCCTCTGTAACTGATCACTAGCAAAATCACCCCACCTTCATGACTCCTGCAATGCATGCAGTCCAGCAGTGCCAGTCCCAAGCCTGGATAAAGAAGGAGGGCGACGCTAATGATCTATGTTATGACACAGTGTCGTTAAACTGAGACTACATGTACCGCCACAAGTCCACAACCACCTTCATCTATAGAGCTTGGGGTGTAGGATTCCTAGGTTCACCCGCAGTCATTATTAAAGAGTCCGCCATCACTTGTTAAATTCAAAAGACATAAAATAAGACGAACGATCATTAACCAAGTCCTGAGGCAACCATTTGTAGGAAGTATTAGCGACTTCATTTTCCTAGCCACGGCATACGAGGGCAGGTGACCACTGACCAGTCCTCTCCGTCGCTGCCTCTACTTCCCACCTACAGAGTACGGTCAGCGTACTCGGTCCACCTGATTCTAGCATTGGCTCAACGCCAAACTTCCGCCTTGGGATACCTCAGCTGAACCCTCTAACCACTGCCCTACCGAGCGCCCAATGTACGCTGCTATCAGGTATAGGGACCTGCCAACTGTGTTGGCCACACTGTGCGAGTTGGACCATAGTTGTGACCTTTGTACGTCAGATCATAGAGGTCATGCGTGCGTAAGCATTTATTAGCATACGGTAACCTGAGCAGGTTTTAAAACAACTTATATCAGCGGATTAATCTAACCGGTGCACTGAAGAGATGGTGAGAGACAGGCAAACAGACAGAGAGGAGAGGAGAAGAGAAGAGGAGAGAAGAGGAGAGAAGAGAAGAGGAGAGCAGAGCAGAGCAGAGGAGAGCAGCGGGAGTACTTACGAATACAGTGTAGAAACATCAAGTGAGTAACTGGCATGAATATTGTAGATTGAATCATTGAGGGATTGGGTGTAAGGTTAGGTGTGTGAGAATAGTTGTGCGGGGCTAGTGGGTGTATGTGGCGCGTTGGGTCAGCCAGTCAGTCAGTCAGGCAAGCAGGCAGTAAGCCAGCCAGCTACAGTCAGTCAGTCAGCCAGTTAGTCAGTCAGTACCTTTATGGATTCACATCTATTTGGTAGTGGCACGATTGATTCGAATTGGGCGATTTATTCTTGAGATTCGAATCCTTCTTCAACGTCCAACGAAGACATCAACGTAACAGTTCCTCTGCAATTGTTTGTACCAAAGAGATTCAACTACCATTCATTTGGTTTTAAAGCATAGTTTTAAATAAAAGAAGGCGTGATTTGGGATGGGCATTTAATGCATCGCTGCCCGCATGACAAGGGTGTCATATACATGTACCTCTCAAAGTGTTATTATTATCGGATCATAACATTACAGCGGATGATCATCCATTCTGCTTTCTATCATTATTATCAAAAAATCTTTTCTTCTGTAGTCCTTCAAGTGCAAGCCGCTTCACGCCTTCTGTATTATTGCGTTATTCACAACGTATTCATCCGCCCATCTCAACTGTAGACCACGACTGTTGGAAATCTTGACAATGTCAAAATTTATTAGGCGCTACTTCAAGACTAGGTGGGTGCACCGGCTTATTCGCTAAGTTCGGCTTATTCAAGCGATGCGTCATATCAGAGTGGTTGTCCATCGGATGTTGCAAGCTTTACCATGTTTGGATATTCAAGCGCCTCTAACGACAACTCACTGGCGTTATCATCCGAACAAATGAGAATTCTCGACTGCACCATGAAACTTACAACGACTACATCGTGTGGCACGGTGGATTTATTTTGGAGGTCAAGCATCATATAATTATGTTAAAGTAGAAGCAAAATTTAAGTCGGAGCGGTATATGTGTTTAAGACTGACACATGTACGAGGAAATTTGACGAGTAACCGTTCCTTGATTCCATCCCTATTTTTCTAAGACGCTTCTCTGCATATACCTCTTGGCTGTGAATCTCCCTGGGATAGGCCTATAGTTGCGCCGCCTGCACAATAGATGCCGAGGTAACAAGAGCCCTTTTATGGCTTTCATTAACGACGCTTCGAGTGCTAGGGTGTTTGTGAACAAAGTACGTCGCCAGACTGTGTCTTGTTAGGGTAGGATATTAATATTATTATTCAGTTGAAGCAACTCTTCTTCGTCACAAGGAGAAACCGCTGAATCATGGACCACAATGACGGTCATGATGACGTATGACGTCAGAGACGGTGGGGTGGGTATCCTTTGCGTTCTCCCAGAGCTACTCACAACCCCATGGGCCATGGCTGATATACCCCATTACGCGTGCGTAATTGGGGTATATCACCATTCGGTAATATTCGTCACTTAGGTATTTTTGGATCCAAAAATACGAGGCCTAAAAGGCGTTAGACAGGACATGTGACAACTAAATTATAGCTTACTTCAAACGTAACTTTGTTTGTTTGTCGCTCTTACCGTCTCTCTCTCTCACTGTCTCACTAACTCAACTTGTCTACAGTAGCGTTTTTACCAGTTGTATATAATAGAAAGATAACCCATCTCAACTTTTTTCCTCCCCTACAACTTATAAACAACTAACTATAGTACGTCGCCATTAATTCATTCACATTGACACCATTCAATCTTTCAAATATTACTTTTTTTCTTTTAAAACGCAAGTACAGAGTAGTTTAAGTTCAACTCAAACGATTAGCCTATAGTTATATTACACAATTCACATCATCTACTTCAGTAGTTTAATTTTCGCGACACACGTGGTCACTGCATTCACAAAATTTTACATCCTCGGCCAAATAATCAGCTTTGTAAGACAAGTCCGCCGATTTTTTTCGTTGAGCTGTTAACAGTAAGCCTAATTCCTAATAGCAGTCGCTCCCAGTGCGAAAAGCTTTGCGGGGCAAGAAACTAATTATTAACATGAGCAGAAACAAAGGTACCACAGGGTTAATGTTCACATCGGCAAATAAATGCATACACTATACACACTAACATATATAAACATTCTCTCTGCCTGTCTCTCTGTCCGTCTGTCTCTGTCTCTGTCTCTCTCTCGGTCTCTCTCTGTGTCTGTCTTTCCGTCTCTGTAAGCGTTTGATTTATTTCCATAATCCGAAAGCTATTCTTGAAGTAGACCATTCTGTCTGTCTGTTTGTTTGCTTGTCTCTCTAAGCGTGACGCTTTATTTCCATAATCCGAAAGTCATCCTTAATGTAACTCATTCTATTTGTCAATGACATCCACCCATTCATTTGGACATACACGGAGCATGACAGAAACGGTCACGACAACATACAACGTGTCTGAATGCGAACATTCCTTCCTCTCTGCACTAAATCACCAACTCCCAAATGACCGCATGGATGTACACAACAGTCACGTGTTAATGATGCGTTGTGGACCAAACTTCTCTGACGCGAGTCTAAACTCTATACATAGAACGCCTCCATAAACGTTTCCCAGCCAAACCTCACCCACGCTGTTCAGCCTACCGTGCACTGACGACTCGCTGAAGGCTGATGACTCGCAAGGTACGGCTAGATATATATAGCAAGGCGAGGAGCGGCTTGTCCAGTGGAAAATTATACACGTCAATAGCGAGCAGCGAACTGTTGTAGCATATCGTACAGGTGAGACCAGGTAGAACAGGTATATTGAGAGCGCATCTTCTCTACGCAAGCACGAGTCACTGAAGAAAGAATATCGATTCAACTGTGTGGAAAAAATAAAACGACGAATTTGGTAAATTTTCTTAACCTATTGAATTAGAAATAGCATAGGTGGATAGGCTTCGAATTTTAACTGAACAATTAAGTACCAGGTAGTTTATTAACATTAGAGATATCGTTTATGCAGGCCAGAACACTGTTCAGTCGGCGTTCAATTAATTTATAGCTAGTCTAACTGTTTTCCGTTTTTACTAATTTCACCTGTTCGGATCATAAGCGCTTTTGGCTGTTTTTTATTCAAGTGGCGCTATCTAAATGTCGTTTTACGTGTATCCTTACAAACGAATCTGGCCGCAAATTAAACGTCTTGTCGTAACTAATTCGTGTAAGAACGAGTATCTTTAATTATGACTGATTCGGCTATTTTCGTAATCTTTCCACTCGGCGTGACACGACGCACTTGTAGGTTAGACCAGAAAATTAATAAAAGATGCTGAAACGATAGACATTCATTCCAATATCATCATCCTCCCACCTGTTGTACACATGCTGTACTATTTTATGCGTACTATTTAAGCGTCTTGTTGACAAAGCTCTCACCTGTAGTTTCATTCCATTTCTCTTGGTGGGCTGACATTGTAGTTACAATTTACATAGCGCCACGTAAAATACTTCGTAATTTAAGACGGCGTGAAATCATTGGAGACTATTTGAATATGTTAAAACGATAATCTAGGTTTTTATTGATCGACTGATCTAAATTTGGATGAAGGGACTAAGTAAGACTGGGAATAGGTAAGAATTGGTTCCTACAAGTTTTATGTCTTTACAAATACGGTGTTCGAATTCTAATAAAATCGCAACAGAAAAATAAGAATAAAGAACACAAATAAGAGATGTATTTATGATTTGCGTGTTTAGATGGCACATCATAGTTGGATTGTTAATAATTTACGGCTTGAAAGAGCGCCAAGAAATTGTCAGTGACAAGAAAGCTCCGAAAGCCAAACAGAGAGGCTTTCACTGGTGTGAAGCGTTGACAACTTGAATGAGATTTTATGAGAGTCGAAGAGAATGCTATTTAACGAAGATGTGGTCATTGAGCGGGATATGGTAGTTAAACGGTAGGCCTACATGGTAGTTGAATTAGAGATGGAAAAGTAACTGGATCGTAATAATTGAACTCGAGATGCATGGTAGTTGAACAGGACATATTAATCGTCATTCGCAGCATAAGATAAATGTGAATACGCTAAGAACGCCTACAATCTGATCTAATCTAATCGGATCTAATCGGATCTAATCTGTAGCGATGTAATCTTTATGCTTTATCAACGGTTCGTTCAAGTGAAACGTTTGCAAAATAAAACAGAATCTGCTGGGAGACTTCCAGAGGACGAAATCCAGAAAGCCTGGGCTGACCAATGCTTAAGAAAAAAAGTCTGAAACAAACGAGGGTTGAATTGAAACTCAATGTGCTCCTCCCTCTACGAGGTGCGCATATGCACGAACGCACGCACTGGAATTGAGTACTTGCGTATAATTTTATTTTGCAAAAATTGCCAGTTCCAATTTTTTTGAACTATGTAAAGCGAGTCTCCTTGCTGGATGCCGCCTACCTTTCTCCAGAAATGTTTTTCCCTTGGCTGACCCGCCCCATTATTTATCTTTAGACGAGGGGCTTTTCTTAGGTTATCAGAATTTAATCACCATGGAGTCATAGACTGTAACATATCGTCTTAATTTAACTATTATCGCATTCAACTCGGACCTGGGCAAATAATTTTGAACCATTTAAATAAAGCTGCAAAGAAAGTCTTGCGCACACTATCCAGACGTTTCTAGGGAATCTAAAAAAATAGAGGGTATGCCTACATTAATTGGGACCCGAAGGACATGATAGAACCGATCGCACGAACTCTAAAGTCTTACAATTCAATAGGTATAGGAAGAGGATGTCGGTCGAAACGTGGGAACTGAGTGGCGTATGCGCTTTGGTTGTTAAGGCCTCCATTGTATAGGCCTCTGGCAAGTCGTGAGTTTTTCGTGCGTGGGTTGGTTGAATTGGAGGCGTCGGTGATCATCAAAGCATTCGACGTCAATAAATTATAATTATTAATATTTATTCAGACTAGGCGCATAAGCATAATGCAACATATTATAAACATATCCGAAAATATCGACAAATGCAGGCTTATGTGAATAAGCATAATGTTATTTAGTTGTGGCTTTGATAAACTCATATCTATGTACTCGTTCTCAATAATTATTTCATTTCGCCTTACATATATTGCACCATATTCTATTGCATCATCCATGTACTATGTATATATATATAGATATATATAGATATATATAGATATATATAGATATATATAGATATATATAGATATATATAGATATATATAGATATATATAGATATATATAGATATATGCATAATATATATATGCATACGTTTAAAAATGTCAGTCGTGAGCAAAGGCCGTTTGCTCCTGTTTGATCATAATCAGGTTCTATTCAGCGATGACATGCCGCGGGTGCCATTGCAGTCACGCTTCGCTTCACAGCTTCTGAACTACCATGATACACTATAGTATCAGATTGAGTGAACTACGCCCTTGAAGGGGTAACGTAACGTAATGTGAATCATCAGGATTTGTCGGTGACGTACGGCGAGTGAGACGTGGAAGCCGGGTTGGATAATTCTCGGAGCTTGTAGTAACGTTTAAAATTATGCTCCTTGCTGCGTGGATTTGGTATGGTTTGTTGCTAGAGTGGGGGTAGAGTTGTATGGGTGAGGTTGAATAGGGTATGACGGAGTAAGAGGGTGTGGCAGGGTAGAATTTGAAGAGATTAGACACGCCGGTAGGGTTGGGCATGGTAGCGTAGGCTAGGCTACATTGAAGTAGTGTAGGATTTGTAGGGTGGAGGATTGTAGAGTTTTCGTAGAACAAGATTTGTTAATATGATGGGCTAGCGTAATATATGGTAATATTGGGTAGTGTAGTTTAGCACGGTGTATGGTAGGATGGGGTGCGGTAGGAGTGCATGGTTATGGCTGAGCAGGGTGGTGAGGTGAGTAACAAAAGGGTAAATGCAGATTCACACACGACTTCCAAACGGTTAGGTTGATGAAGGATATCCACCAGTACCAGTCTAAAGATTGAATAAAGGAGTAGGGGACGCTAACGATCTATGTTATCACACAGTGTCGTTAAACTGAAATTACTGCTAAAGGATCTATTCCAATGAATTCATCCAAGACTGATCCGGGGCGAGACCACACATGCAGAAAAACGTTCACCTTAGCATTTAGACTCCGACGGCTTACTATCGAACACGGATAACAACAACTTATGGAATTAGTAGCTGCCGGCTCATACCTTTATCTCTTTGATTCCTGGGTGGTCGGAAGCTTTGATCTATTCGTGTTAACGGGTCTGGTCAATTTTTCTTGTATCGAAATATGACCACAATTTGTGTGCTATAATTGAGCCCTCTCTATGACATGTAGCAATAATCATGCAATTGTTGTCACGTCAATTTAAGTTATCAGTAATTGTTTTGACATTATATAGCCAGTTGTAGCGAATGCGTTTAATTAACATTGACATAATTATTTTAATGACGTCTAAAGTTT
This sequence comes from Bimastos eiseni, assembly GCA_959347315.1. Taxonomy (NCBI): domain Eukaryota; kingdom Metazoa; phylum Annelida; class Clitellata; order Crassiclitellata; family Lumbricidae; genus Bimastos; species Bimastos eiseni. The sequence goes on along the minus strand of OY365809.1, from coordinate 1,658,444 downwards.
GACGTCTAAAGTTTGTGCCGTTGATTCGAAGTGAAAAGCACATAAATACTAAGAACTTATTTCGCGCATTTATCCCAGCCAAAAGCTTTGGGTTGAACGCGTTTCGCGCACTATTAATAATTCAGTATTAATTGGGCATTGTGTTCAATATTTATCTTTGTCCCAGTATTGTTATAATTATATTATTGTTAACAGACAACCCAATGAAAGCCTTCTATCGCCTACGTCACTGTATTGGGGCCCCCAAATTACAGTCCACTAAGCAAACGCTAGTAAAGCGTGACTTGCTTAGTATTTCGATCTGATGTAAACAACATTAATGCGTTTGTGCGCGCATTCGTCAATCCTGTTTTGTCGTATTCAGCCGATCCATTCGATTCTACCTGATATCTCTCCTCACCTGCGTTCGCACGGCATCATTCTTACCTGGCTGAGTTATACCTGTGTGATTGGGGTTGCCAGGCGCGCGAACGGCGTGTTTACATCTGTGGCCGGAGGCAATAAATTGAGCGGCGTTTTTATATGTTGGGGATTGGGGGCACTGGGGTGCTCTTAAGATTCGGTGAAAGTAGGCCCGTGTTTAGGTCTAGATGTAATTATATGCGCTGAGTAAAAGGGATTTCTTTATATTGATGTCTTATACGGGGATATTTCTTTGGACACGCAGTTGTGGGATGGTTTTTAAGAATATTCGGTTGAAAGCGGAGATTTTATATAATGGTTGAATTATGACCCTTTAGCACTTGGTTTAGTTCGGTTACTGGGACCCTCTGAGCTTTGAGCGGAATTTATAGATGGCTAAAGAACTCGTTGGTAGGAACGCTACCTAATGATTGAAGGATTACTTATTGATTGTAGTGTCCTTGTTGATTGCAAGGCTGCTGATCAGATTTAAAGCAACCTCCAGACTGTGTCAAGTTGGATATATATATATATATAGCCAACAGTTCTAAACGTCCAAAGTATTCGTTTTTTAATAGTATGTTCTTCCTACTTGCTAATTTTCTGGTCCCATCGCCTGCTTAAGAATAAGTAATTTGTGGCACTCTGTGCTCAATGAAACCCTTAGAAGGCCCTTAGTAATTAATGCAAGATGCAAGAACACGCCGTCATTAAATGTCGTTGAACGAACTTGTTTCAAGCCAAAGTAACGTTTTTCATATCCGGAAAAAAAGTTTGCTCAAAGGGCAAACAATTGCGACTATCTCGAGCTCTTACTAACATTAGTTTGAAGAAGAATCACCCTTAAGCACACATGTTACGCCTATTGACTCGGCAAACAACCTTTCAGAACTCTACATGATTTAGATTCAATATTTTGCTACGTATTCGACAAACCCTTCAAAAGTACAAACACAAGTGACTATTAAACTCGCTCGCTCTTGCCTCCTTTGCCTCGCTACTTGCCTTGTTCGCTATTTCAAGAGTAAAGCTCGAGTCCTGTTTGCATTTAGAAGTATATCGTTAGCATTGCCTACTTGTACCTCAGGATGGTCGCTCCTGAAAAAACGATATGCAATATTCCTTTTGATTGTGCTTGACGCGTAGGGTTGTGAAAGTATCACGAGTATGCGTTTATATCTTGATGTATTGTTTACACAAAGTGCAAATGCACTCTTAGAGTTGTTCTGACGCGTGATTCAACATTGTTGCCTTTAGTTTGACCAACAAGTCTCAAGCTGTGAAATAACTTCTGCATAAATCGCCTGTTGATAGTGTTTGTGTTGTCAATGGTCTGTCCTGTTCTCTGTGACCTTACTGGACTAATTTCTCTAGATTATATCACTTTTTAAATGGCTGAACTCTGGTAGTACGTAGCTAATAATTTTACATCGAAATCGTTCAACGTTTCAAATATTTCTTTCTCTCAAACGCCCGAAACAAATGTTAACTTCAATTCAAAATTTTATACATTGTTAGCCTTATCGACCACATGCCTCTACTATGGGCTTACGCTTTATAAATTTCTAATCGAATACGTTAGTAGCTGAGGTGATCCCGACACACATGCAGCGCGTAAGACTATTCGGCCAATAAGTTTAGTGTGCAAGGCAGGATTGCCAAATATCTTTTCAGCTCAGCGCATTCGCTACGCATTATACACACACACACGCTATTGTTTTGCTTGAAGAGTTTTGTAACAGCTGCCAAATATATTTACAGTTGTGTTGTTTTGTTTTTGAAAACCCAAATCGATGTCTTGTTCTTTTATGATCAGTGTTTTGTTGTCTGGAGATTTTGTTCTTTGGCGCTGATGTTGCCTTTGATCTTTTGATAAATATGCGGCAATAGGACATTTTTGCATAAGAAATAGCAATGACTATTAAAAATACTACATCGTACACGACAACTGACCACGATAGAAATACGATAATAAAAAATGACCTAAACATAGACCACGTCATAAACAAAACTTAGATCACAAGCAAAGACCTGATAATATTTTGACTTCATGCTTGTGCATAAGCTGGTGTTCCGCGCTCTGCATTCGAGTAGCGATCTAGAAATTGAAGTATACAATTAGTCAATTACGATGAGCTTTGTGGCTCTATATCCTACGCACCGACGTTGAAATAGTCGCAATTCAGCGAACGTCGCTCGTATCAAAAATAAGACACTCTGTTGGGAGAATAATTAATGATATTCAAACCATATTTAATTTGAGTGAAGATTGCCTTGATGTTAAAAAGGTTGGGAACCACTGGTGTGTGACTTTAGCTGATTCATTCTATGAAGACTTGGCGGTCTGATCAGCATTACACCTAATGTTGTTTGAACCAGTACAATCCGCTTTGGTTATCAATCTATATTCATCAAAACCATTCTTCATTAAACAAAAATTGACTTCTAAGCAGTGATTTGTTTAGTAGTTTCGGCTTTACGATACCGTGTGGCAACAAAGATGACTAGCGTTGCCCTCCACCTTGCTCTATACTTAGGACTGACACTGCCACAATTAGCGGCGTGTAGGAGTTCCTTTTGAGGATTGTCTCACTGCAAGAATAGGTTTCTTTTGAAAATATGGTATATATATATAATATATATATATAATAAATATATATTATATATATATAAAAGTTTAAGGACGTCTTATGGCAACAAAACCCGTTGGCGTCGTTGTTGATTCTTTGGCATTGTGCAGATATCTCGCTGATACACCCAAATAGATGCTTAGTTAAAAACTCATACAATACGGGTGTGGATCATTCAGATATCTTTAGACGTTTGTACGTCACTGAGTGAGTAATGATAGAAGAGAGTAAAGGGGTTTGTGCCATACCAATGCACGCTATTGACAGTGAGCGTCACTTTTAAAATGAATAGATGAATAATCATGAACGTGCGTACATTTATAGATGAGAGGCGTGGACCTTTGGTGCCAGTTGAAGCAAATCTGTCTTTGTTGCGACTGCGTTGGTTTTGTATACATTCAAAAAACACTTCGCTCGATAGTTGAAATTGGACAGATTCGTTCATTGGTTTAGACTTTTCTTCGCTACGGTGCTTTTGGTTCGTTTAAAAGTAATACTTAAATACTAAAAGCAACTTTAATCCATGCAGTAAAGCAACTGAGATTTAAGAAACTTGATGTTAACTTGAATGGTACTTAGACGCGTATCAAACAATTTCGAGAGAGGATATAAATAGGGATTCGTGCAATAAATTCATCAGATGCAGTGAACATTTCTTGACTGCATCAGATGTAATAAAAAAAATACGACAGATCCTTGTCGCCGTGTATCCGTTATAAGAGACCATGTGTACGGTGAAACCGAGGCATTGTATCGTAATGTATCTTAGACTTATACAGCCCTTCTCGACGAATGACTATTCTGCAAGGAACCCATTTGAAAAATAAACGCCTTTAAAGAGTTAGAAGCCGCTGGAGAGAAGGCAATCATTGGTTTGGCCCTTAGTGACGGAGGAAAGATATTCCAGGTAGATGGAAGAATGTCATACCAGGTAGATTGACCCACAACAGCAAACCTCAGGTCAATGCATTCCACCGCACTGAGATAGATAGTTGTAAAGTATTGTGGTAAAGCAATTTGTAAAGAAAAGTCCTAAGGTGAAAGAGCGAGTATCATTTAAACAATCTACCGACACTAACCAAGTATTTTCCACCCGTGGTTTTTTCTCCAAAATTTCAAGCTAATCTTTCGATCAGTTATTGTCGCTGCGTCCATCGTTTCGAATCGTATGCAATTTAAAATTTTTATTTCTGTAATTTATAAGATTTGCTGCTCTCTGGAATGTGCCACTCGCAAATGATGCATTTTGAAAAAAACCGCTGTCGTGACGACACTGGGTCTGGGTACTATGCATACAATACACCCAAAATTTCTGTGTGAGGCCAAGTCACGCCCTGCATTAGCCACCCCACCGTGCCCTGAAGGAGTACTCAAAGCCTGGTGACTCGCGAGATTTGGCTAGATATAGTAATAATAATTATATAGCATCTTACCTCCTTTGGCGTATTCAATGTCTTGTAACGTAGGCCTACGACAAACTTCCTTACGTAATGCTAAAATATTCGTAATCATATATATATATATATATCGACAAGAAGACAAATGATATGAGGGTATATGTGGCAATAGATTTAAATGCTATTATAATACTTGTCGCATTTGTTTTTGCAGTATAACAGACATAACATGAACGAATGATGGGAGGCTATTACAGAAATCGAATTTAACCGTCACGTCATGCAAGGCGCCCATTACGCTAAGCGTCTCATTTTAACAAACGCCACCGCCTAGCGAAAGATAGACTAGTCAACCTTCCTGGGTTTCCTGTTCCTCAGTATTTCTGCGCCCCAGCGTGTTGTCCGTTACTGTACGGCCACCAAGTTCGATTGTGTTGTGTTTGCATGTCGCTTGTGCTGCAGTAATCGTTTACCTAGCGAGTACTTCTGCCTAACAATTCAACGGAACATTGTTTTCTGAACTTATCGTATCGCTTTGCAGGTTATCTGGTGATCGAAGAAGACAACCGACAAGATGTGTGATTCGGACGATTGCTGCAAGACGTTTGCGAAGGTTCTCCTTGTCATCGTCAACCTCTTCTTTTTGGTGAGTCCCTTACTTCGATTTATTGAGGGTTATACTAAGAGTTTTAATCAGACCAGAAGAAACGGATGTGGGTGATTTTCAAACGAGATTTGAGTCTAGCTGCCTGTTAAATTTCAGTGGTTATATTTCACTTCCATTGGTGTCGTATCTCCAAATATAAATGTGTAACTGGTGCTGACTGATAAGTTTCGACTCTATAACAGATATTACCTCCATTGGCTATTCGGATTTATAAGCATAGAATCGTTGAAACAAGGTGCGTTTAGTTGGATTTTGAAGGAAGACATGAATTTAGGTAATGGGTTTCATCTGTCGGGTGGCGGGTTCATGGTTTGTGATGGATCTCATATCCGAGGTTCCGGATCTCAGATCCGGCTGAATTTATCCACTATTGTCAATATTCTGCTCGAAATACGCCGCTTGCTGGAATGCTTCTCCTCGTGAGAACTTGGCAATTATATTTACATAGTGCCACTTCAAGGTAACACAGAGAAACCATATTCAAAGGTCGACAGAAAAGAGACAAAGAGAAAGTGATGAGTTGATATCCCAGGATTTTTGACAACTTGCTGTTAAAGATGTTGGCTAAGGATTGCTATGAAAATGCACTTGCCGATTGCTTTAACGTATAATAATAAAATATTACAAGTTACAAATTAAATTTATAATTAAAAAATTGAACCTTGACAGAAACAAAAGGCGATGTTGTGTCCTAGCATATATCTCCTGATCTCCTGCAATAACTGCTACTTAATACAAGGCAATAATGATATAACAAGACATTGTCAATCTATAGTTGCTACAGTGGATAAGGACTCGACATGAACAAACTGTTCACTCAATTAATAACTTCCTTTGATTTACCTGAACTCCTCACTTCGACATTGTCATTGTCCTTTTCAGTTACTTGGGCTGTTGATGTTGGCATTTGGAATCGCCATGGTCGTAGCACCTGACAAGGTGGCATCTTCGGTTATGCAAACAGGAGCTGATCTCTCAATCCTTGGAGATGTCAACTACATCATCAGAGCAGCCGGTATCTTCATGATCGTCCTTGGAGGCGCCGTTGCAGTCGTCGGAGCTTTTGGATTCTTTGGGGCATGCTGCGAGAACAGGGTGCTTCTGATTCTGGTGAGCAGGGGTTGCTGTTGTTGTACATGGAATAGTTTGTATGCGATGAAGTGGACCCACGTTTTGAGTGGTTCTTGTAAAAATTTCTATGTTCGTTTTCCAGATATCGGTCATGGACGAAATATTCGTTTCCACCCATATTTAATTATTTACTTAGTTTCATTCTTCGCTGTTTAATGCTATATTGCACATAAATAGATATTACAATATTCGATCATACATTTCGGTTACTTCCTTTCTCTCTGCGTTTCATATGACCTTAGAATGATAGACCTGCCCTTTAACCATATAATGATTTCTCTCCTGGCCTTAGTAGGTACTCTTATTTTCCTCTGGTTAGCACTGTCTCCCATTTCAGACACGTTTTCAAATTCTTTTTTCGTCACGTTTTCGTGAACAAATGTTTTTGTTTTGGTTTCTCATTTTGTTCATGTTTTAACATATATGATTATTTTTCTTTCAGTATCTGATTGTCGTCATTATTATTCTTCTCGCCGAGATCGCTCTAATCATCTTCGCCGCTTGCTATCCAGACAGCGTGAGTTTCAATTATTATCGTATGTCATTAATTATGAAAAGGAAATTCGTGCAATAAGATATTAAAGGAAGCACCAATCAACCAAAATAAAATCGGCATAAATGCTTTAGGATGTTAGCACCACACGAACTGTAAAAAAACACGTTTTACGATTACTAGATACACACACTGTAAACAAATAGCCTACTTTTATCATTACTAGATATCGCAATATATCGGGCGAAAGTTAAAGATTTATCAAATCACAAATAAATTTAAGCAATCAAAATATTCATTCGTTGTAGTCCATGTTACATTGCACCATCCATTGGCGAAAGCAACATTACCACTTCACTACTAAACACCCTCGATCCGATTACACCCTCGCTCCACTGCATCCTTCTGCTACCAAATTCTCGCTCTACCAAATCCTCACTCGACCACCTCATCTCTCCATCACACTTAGGGTTTATCTTGTCTTGAGCCCTAATATAATCTGTCTATGTGATTAACTAGTGGAAATTATAGTGTTTACTGTGTTTAATTTTTCTTAGTTGAGGCAAGTCGTTCAGAAGGAGATGAACAAGACTCTAATTACAGATTTCAACCAAGGTCAGTTTGAGCGAAAATCCATAACTTCATGTTAACTCCTGTTACTTAAGATAGAAGTTAAAGATCACGGCCGTATATGGTCAGACCCGATTTGTCATTTGATCAAACTAGACACCCCACCTAAGGCCAAGGATTATTAGTGGCCACCAATTTTGCAAAATCAACATTGAAAAGAGAATTTCTTTTAAAATTCATAGATGAAACAACGCTGATTTCTTTGTAATTCTAATTAATGTTACAGACTTCATAAATAATCAATAAAAATATTAATTATTTCCTTGTTTACCACTGACTGTTGTAGTTGATTCAAATTTCTGATATTTTTTTACTATTATTGACCTTATATGGCTTTTATGCGTATATATGGCGGATATTGAAGTTCTTTCTTAATTATTGCAGATGCCCATGTCTATCCAAACTTCACCCTCGGAGCGAAAAACACTAACGGATACAGCTGGGCGGCCACTCAGTTTGGAGTGAGTAACTCAATGATTATGTTGCAATGAGTGGCTCTATTTAGATATTTTTTCTCGCTTTAATAAGTATTGGTAGAACTGAAAATAATGTACACCATTTCATTTCACTCCGTTACTGCTATGTCTCAATTACATTGTTAAGTAATAATTATTCTATTTCCGTCAGTTAATCGATTGCTATCAGTAAATCTGTTGCAATCAGTAAATTTATAGCAACCAGTAAATGGATTGCAACTAATAAGTTAATTGCAGAAATAACTTCGTTGGTGTTAGCATTGTATCGTAATTAAAAGTTATTAATGGAACCATAGATGCGAATAGTTAGAGCTTCTGAAACAGGAGAAGAGAATGACAGAGGAACTCTAGCAAGTCATCGTCCGCACGCAGGAATCGTGGCTTCAGATCCCTGCCAGTCTCTTCTCCTGTTTCAGAAATGCACTGTGTTCACTTAATTTGTTATTTCAGTAAGAGCGCCTCTGAATCATCGAATGGTACATTACACATGTTCGATTACAATTCACGTTTTCGCTTTATTCACACTACATTTACATAAAATGTCCACCTTGTGTTGCATACTACTCCAATTAGCGTAAAGTCGATAACATCACATAATGGGTGCCTTGCAATCGACTCCTGTTACAGTAATAACTTGTCATCATTCGTTCATACTGTTCGTGTAATCATATTGCAGTTTTTCTTCCTGTTTAAAATTTAACGAATATGACAAAAGTTATTGTGAGATGATTAGATAATGAAAATTTCATTGTCTTTCTTTAATTGTCTAGGCACAATGCTGCGGAGTCTACAACAAAAGTGACTACCTGAATGTGCAGAATCGGACGGTTCAGATTTCATCAACCGATACCATTGTCAACGCCGTTGTTCCCATATCCTGCTGTACGCTGAAACCTGGTATCAAATTTCCGGACGGCATCAAAGACACAAACAGTTTCGCTGACCTTAAGGGTTGTCTGAGTGGAGACAATGCTGCTGCTACTAATCCCAATGTAAGTGATGCTCTCTCTCACCCATCGCACCATCTCTTGCTATCATAAAAAAGTATTGCTAGACAGATCGGGTTCGAATTTTCAGATAGAAACACGGATGAGGATAAATCTCCAACAAATGAATGATTGATTGACATGTTAATTTATAACAAAGCGGAACAAGTAGATATTCTGACCGGTTTTGTCAATTTTTCATGTTCACAGAACTGTTACGACAAAATCGATAGCATGATCAAACAGGCCTCGCGAATTGCCATCGGCATTGCAGCTGCAATTGTTGGATTTGAGGTAACTTTGAGTTTTAAACATTCTTTTTAAAGGTAACAACGGGTAAGGAAATCACTTGCACATGTATTTTATATAATGTACCAGTAGAATCTCATTATTGTCTCTGTCCAAATTCGTATGCAACTCAATATGATCAGTGCAGCCTAGACTTATGCTCGAACTGTGCTGTAGATCAAGGTAGTCGACCGCGATTTAAAAATTGACCTTCCTCCCAGTTGGTAGCACAGTCTCTTCTACTCCCTGCTACTTCCTATTACAATCTCTCTGAAATAGTGGAAGTGAAGAGCCCTAGTCTTATCTTGCCTCCAGCCTATTTGTTAACCACCATTGCAAAGCAGGAACCCTTAATCGCAAGTGTAGTAAAGAACTGCAGCTGAAGAAGAGGACTGTTGACTATTTGACTATTTCAGCCTTAAACCGCACGTTTTCCAACAGCGTAAATATCACTGTAGAAAGTGGAATTACAATCCTCTACTTAATATGACCTCGTAGTAGGGCAACCTCGGAATGAATTTCCTGCTTATATGGATGACCCCAACAGGCACCATTTTGAGTAGAAGTTTACTGTATCTGACATTCGTAATTCCTTTGCTTCTCTCGCCACCTCAATTTTAACTCTTGTTCCAATTTTACAACACCCACTGCATGCTGTTATCCGACTGTCTCTCTTCCTATCTCGCCTTTTGATCTCGACCAAACACGGGAACATGACCATACCGTCCCTTCCCATTTATTTTTACGGAGCCCATTTGAACAATCTGATTCCCGCGAATCCGCTTGCTTTGGATACTGTCAAACTCCGAAGAGAACTTTAAATAATGTTTTGAACGCAACAACTCGCTGTAGCTATGCAGACAACCAAGATTATTAAGGACTCGCAGTGATCTATATGACAACAGAAGCTGAGGGTCCAATGTGAAGCCAATGACAATGGTTGTTGAGGTAGAACTGAGGAAAGTTTCGCGTCTTGCGATCTTCCTAAAGAGGATTTTGTTTTGACTTGCAGGTAATCATCGTCATCGTTGGATTCTGTCTGTGTTGTCTACTGCGCAAATACCAGAAGTCCGCCGCCATCTAATCCTCTGTCTCCGTCCCCTGTCCTCCATTTCCGCATTCCTTTCCCTTGATCACTATCCTATATTTTTGGCGGTGGCGGGACTACCTACATAAAAATTGATTTAGTTGTGTGTAATCTGTTTGCAATAGTAGTTTATGTTTAGTTTAATTTATGTTTATTTTAATTTATACAGCAAATATTTTAGCGTCAGTATTGAAATCAACATGTATTTAAGGCAGTCACAATTGCTAAGTCATTTCTGTTCTTGAACTTCTGATTCTGGTTAACCCTGGTTGGTTCTTGCGAGTCGTCGTTTGGTTCAAAGTACTGCAGTTTTAAAGGGCTAAGAGTTTCTGTTACAATTGTAGGTTATCATCATCATACTTGGAATCATCCTGTGCTGCGCTATTCAGAGGAGCAAGTCGCATACTGTATAAGTCATAAATCCTCTCCATAATTACCACCACCATATCCACCACATCCACCTGAATGACTTGGCTACTCCGTAGCTAAGTTTGCGTAGAAACCTCCCTCAATAGAACAACTTCTGGCAGGCAGTCTGATGAGTTTGTCGGAAGATTGGCGAAGAGATAAACTGCAAAACTATGATCTGGACGTTATTCGTTTCTGTGCTAAAACTATTGTTATTTGTCGAGGATCTGACTACATGTTTATTACGTAGCTGTAACTGGAAGAATCTCTTTCTCGCTGGACAAATAGCCAAAAGCAAATCGAGTTTGGCTACCGACATTAGTATGCAGATTTTTTTATAATGGCAGTTGGCAATGGTAAACTGTTTTAGTTGACTTCTGGAAATGGTATACTTTTTTAAAATTAGCTATTCGAAATGATAGACCGTTTTAAACTGGCTATTGGAAACGGTAGACTGGTTTTTAAACTGGCTTTTGGAATTGGTTGATTGGTGTTTTAAAATTGGTATTGAGGAGGTTGAATTTCAATTTGTTGCGACTGTCGAAATAGTTTTGTCCCAATGCAGTTTTGTGACTTTCGAGGCATGGCACCAATTTCCTAGAGTAGAACAACTTTTAGTTGTTAAAACTGTTTTGTAACCCGACCGGGGATGAGAACCGGAAGTTCTCCGCTTTCAGATGCCCAATCCATTTTTGCGCTGAAATTTTGAACGATTTTCGTTGGACTTTTAACCATTTTCGTTATGTTCGAATGTTAAGTGTTCGTTCAATTGTGATGCTTTCTTCTTGAAACTCACTTAATGCGAGTCCTATACGCTTCGTTAAAAATTGACTCCATCTGAGATAGCATACAATACCAGTGGATTGAACTGTTGAAAACCTTAGGTAAAGCAGGGAATTGTATATGCTTCTGGAAACACAATTCGTAATGTTTTTTAGACCCAAAAATGAGTTCATCGTGTTCTGCTGTTTTAGCTTGATTTTAATCTCATTTGAATGAGAGATAATTCCGGTTGATTTGCATCTTTTATCTTGAACTATTTATGTTTTAGAATTTTATTTTTGAACATGTTCTCTATCTTCTGAATGTTTTTTTTATAAGACGCTTGACACTAAACAACCTGGGTGCGGTCAGTAACTGGGTTCTTTACTGTCGAGATGAGTTTAGCATAGAATGTTTTTGCCAATTGTCTGGAAGGAAAGATCTGAAGTATATTGTATAGGATACTCGCTAGATCGAAAAAAATTTCTTCTGTTTCTATATAAAACTTGATTGATCATCATGATGCCCATATTTGTTAATGACTGCGCTTTATAAAATGGATTTGGAACATCTCTTGTTCATAAAAATCGTCACAACAACAGAGAAAGGCAGGTAGAAGATATTTAGGGGTTGTTAGAAATGTGGTTCAATTTTAATATTATTTGCTGTATTGTATTTTAAAATAATCGTCAGAGTTGAACGTAGACTATTTGACCCGTCTGATCCACATTATGAAGGACAAGAAGCTAAGGATGCTTTTGCCCTGACGGATCTAGACAGATACAAGAGTTGAGACCAAACTGACTTTTATGTGCTTTGATATTATTCTACTGTTGTAAAATTTGCATCAGCGAGATTAAATGTAAATAAGTACTATAAGATTCGTTGTTTTTTTTATAGGCAAACGTTATTACCTTTAATATCGTTGCCCGATGGTTCATCAGAAATGCAACGGTAGGCTATAATATAGGCTTAGGCTAGGTTGATCTATTGCATTCAAGTTGCTCTTCTTTTCTCTTAAATACTTTTTTCTATCTTCAACACTTCTACTTCTCCAATCACAGCTACTGTTTTTCTTTTTTAAGTGCGTCTAAACGCTAGAAGAAGCCGATTACATGATAATGTCTCTAGACAATCCACGCGACGCCATTTATAATATGGCCTACTCGCGAATAGATTGATAATAGACCTGCGCTATAGTTTTTAAGGTGCTCCGTTAGAATTCTGGGGTAAGATAAGAGCAGTGAGTGATTGATTGAGGAGGATGTTGCTTGAGCGTGGAAGAAATCCGTTAGAAACCTATTGTTTCTGCAAGTCTAGATGAGCGGCTAGGCTTTGAGTGTAACAATTCGATAGGTCACTGGGATAAGTGGAGGTATTTTCTGTGCCTTAACATCCGAAGGTTCGCGGGTTCGAGCCACCTACCTTTGACAAATTGCTCGCCCATAATTGTCTGTGATGATGGCAACGGTAACCCGTCTAACTCGTCTCATCCCCCGATTGATGTAAGACCAATGGACCTGTTCGGGCAGATAAATCGTAGTCGACGACGTCCACTTCGACATCGACAGCAACATCAACACTAGGAATACTAGACAAACAGAATTGCACCTCGGAATAGTTACTGGTCATTGTTGTCTGGCAACGTTTAGAATGCTGAATTCATGTATGAAACCTATATTTTTTAAACTTGAAAGATAAGACCCAGTTCAGAGGAGATGGAAGGCATTATTTTCGTCTAGTATTTTCGTAATTGCAGACAAAAGCTACTGTATGATTTGAGGCTCATTTGGTCTCCGCTTTGAAGAGGCTAGACAAGACGGTACGTTCTTTAAGTATGAATAAAATCGGAATTCACGCAGAGGAGAAACAGAGGATTGAACGAATCTTAACTGGCTCGTTTTCTGCTGCATATACACATTCTTTCATACAATATTCTTCACCATGTTCAGTGAACCTGATTATCGTCCAGATGAATTTTTGAAAAAGACGTAGTATATACACTGACCTGACGAAAGCACTAGGCGTTTATGCATAACTTCAATCATTTTGCAATGGCCTTAATCCCTCTCTGAGTCAACCATCTTCCGATGTAGGTCTTGTAAGTCGACTGTTCTTCATTTCTTGAAAGACTGGAGCAATCCTCGTTCCTTTGAACTGTCAATTAAATCAGTGGCGGACGAAATTTGAAAACTGAGTCCGTTTACTACAAACCTTGAATCGTTATTTGATTCGGTGACTCACAAAACCTTGTTATTGTTGATGATGACGTATCCGGGTGTAGCTCCCATACATGGTGATTAGTCGCATTCCCATCGCATCTTAAGAACGTGACATTGCTGTCAGAGACCGTTCTTTGTAATTATAATGGTTAATTAATTTTGATATTTTTGCGTTTATATCAATCGTCATTTGAGTTGATTTGAGAAGTTATTCTAGACGATTTGTTAATTTAATCTAATCCAGTAATTAATGCATTTTGTGGTTGATCCAAAGACCAGAGGTTAGAATCCGCATCAATAAAGAAGGTATTTAAATATTTCGATCCCTGCAGCATTCTCTTGCAAGGTGAGATATCAAATGATTAAACTTACTGTATGCCTACCGTCTTTGTGAAGCTGCCGCAAAGCAGTGAAAGTCTAAAGACAAATTAAAACCGAGCTGATTCATTTTCTTCAACATCTGCACAAATATTGCAATTTCTTGATATGCTTCTGCATGAATTCGATAAAACATTTCTAAGAAGGTATAATATATAGTTAGATGCCTGAGCTTTCTGATTTACAATACTATTCCTTAAATTTAAAGCCAATAATAGGTTTACACATTTATTGAGGAACTTAATATAGCTTAGAAATTGTCCAGTAAAAACAAAATTTGTGATGCTGATTCTTGTGAAGAGTTAAGATGGAGATTTAGCCTGTCAGACTTGTAGACTCTGCTTACGCAGTGGCGCGTTTACCTATAGGCGCACTAGGCGCACGCCTAGGGCCCCAAATCTCAGGGGCCCCCAATGGTGAAAACACTAAATACAAACTAACATCTCAGGGGCCCCCAAATGAATGAAAACATTTCATACATCATAACATCTCAGTGAGCCTCAAATGAATGCAAACATTTCATACAAAATAACATTTCAGACGTCTCCGAATGAATGAAAACTTCATACAAAATAACATATCTCACGTAAATATAATATATTCTCTATTTTCGCAGTTAAGCCTTCAAATGACAAGTGTATTGTGGAAATTCGTAATTGCTTTACTAATGTATTAATGTCAATATCAATATCAGCTCGGTGACCTCGGTCAGCTGTGTTGGTAAGAGCGAAGGCTGCGTGTTATCCGCTTCTTAGCTCCCAGAAGTTGGCTCATTGTTTAGCTGAGTGATTTTTCAAAATAAAGTTGCGTATTTCGATATTTGATGTGATGACGTTACGTCACATGTCTCAGACTCTTCTCTCTGTCGTCACAAATCGTCACAGGTGCACGACAACTCCAATAGGTGCGTGAACGGCCGTGACGTCATTCATGGACGGCCCCTCAGGCCTCAGACTCAGTGTACAAATCCAGAAGGCCCCAAAATGTGTGCCCCAAGGGCCCCGTTTTCTGCAAACGCGCCGCTGTGTTTACGTCGTTACTGCAAGGAAAAATAAGCACATTCCAATGTTTCTGAATTTGATTTTGGTTAAAAGGTTTATTTGCACTATATCAATAAATCTTCGTTTATTGTATTCAAACACAACGCAGTATGATTATAAGTCAACGTGAACGAATGATCAAAAATTATCACAGAGTCGAATTGAACCGTATTGCAGCCACGGAAGGCGCCCATCACATAAGTCTGCTAATTAGAGTAGTGACATCACCCCAATGAAAGCTGGGTCAACCTTAGAGGGTGTAGCGGGAATCGATCTGGGTTCAGTGCTGATCTTCTGCTCTCCGCTCCACAGTGTAACCGTTGCTCCCCACCTGCTCCATCATCCATCATGCTCAGTGAAGGAACGTAAACCTATTATACTCATAACTCCTAAATCCCTATACTCTACAGCCAATCAGCCAAAAAACCCAAATGTCATAGCTTTCTCTTTATTTTTTCTTTCGTTGCTGGATATTCTAATCATGTTTGTCTTCACTTTCGTTTAATCGTTTTCGCAGAAACAGTATTTCATATGTTGTGTTGCATAAGGCCATTCGCCCTGTGTTGATATCTTTCAATAATAATTAATTCAGTGATTCATTTCGAAGACTTATATAGCGCCCCTTCACGACTACTACTACTCAGGAGTGCTCCAGACCCCAGCACAGATAAAAGGAACAGTTTTCAGGCGAGTATAAAGAGTCTGAGTGGACCCTGGGCGACAAGCGAGGCGCCAACGAAATATTAACTAGGGGCCTATAAATTAGGCCTATTAGGCCTATAGCTAGCAGGATCCATCCTTCAGGGAACCTCCACATATTTAAATTTAAATACACCATTTGCATTTATTTGAAGTTTGACTGCTTCATTGTATTCATCGTATATATGTCTGGATAAGTGCTTCGATGCTGTAAGCTTTGGATAAATCTGGCTCAGTTGGTTCAATCAGATCATTGATTAGGTTAGTTATCATAATATTGTAATGATTAAATTAACACGAGCATGGTCGCAGCATTCCAAATTGTCAAAATGCGAATCTCTTACGTAGGCTTACATGCAGGAAACTAGCATTTGCGTTGTCGCTGGGCAGCTTAAGCCTCTGTTGTTTAATCCCTAGGAGGGTCATGAACTTTGCACAAAAGTGTTGATTGGATTGGTCGCTTTGGTGACGGTTCTATTGACGTAAACAGAGAACACGCTGTCCTCTATCCTGGCTTCCTGTTTATCACTGCAGGGTGTCACTGCCGCCATGGATACAGACAGCCCAAGCGATCTCTGTTGGCAGATAAACAAAATTTTTAATTAGTATGCACAGCCCTACAGAGAGAGATAGGCTATAATCATAGATTCTATGAATATGTATTACGTAAATATTAATGAGATAATTATGCTCTGGAATGCCTATTCGAAGGTATCAGATTTGCACTCTTGAAATTGCATATAATATATATAATATAATATATATAATATTATATATATATAATACTATATATATATATATAAGTTATACGGCAGCAGTTAGATAATTATTGCACGATAATTATTTCGATTCCTCTTGCCATTGATTATGCTTAGGCCTATATACGCGACAGCTGCAGACATAGTTATCGAATGCAGTCAGACATTCTAGAGTGATGACTGAATCGAGATACATACGTAGCAACCGTTGGTAGACATGTAACAGAGGCCAAGTGACCTACATTGCACTATTCAATTCTCAGCTGCTCAGGTTAAAGGAAACCCGGATCCTTCACTTGGATGTCCGGCTCATCTGCCTAGACGAGGAGAAGGAGGAGGACGAGGACTAGGAGGAAGAGGAGGAGGAACAGGAGGAGGAGGAGATGGAGGAGATGGAGAAGGAGGAGAAGGTGGAAAAAGAGATGGAGAAATAATGACTATGAAGAAGAAGATGAAGAGGAAGAAGAGGACGAAGAAAAAGAAGAATGAAAAGAAGGAATAAAACAGGAGAAGAGGAGGAAGAAAAAATTAAGAAGAAGAACGAGAACAAGAATATGAACAAGATGGAGAGGAAGAGGAGGACAAGAAGACTAGTTTTAGTGCTCAACGACTCCTAATAGCTTCCAGAGCCATTGACTTCGCCCTCATCCCCTTTCCAAACTTGGGACTGGTTCCTCTTGAGCGCAAACGTTGGCGTTGGAGTCACCTGTCTGGCCTAACGTCTAAAATCTTCCACAAGTCAACTGATATGCAAAACAGCAATTGCATTTCGTAAAGTTCACGGTTCGGGCCTGGTCACGCACCAGCACGTGTTTTACTCCTGTTTATCGTATTCGACTAAGTGGTGGGTAGATGTAGTGGGTATATTTTCCTCTCCAATATTCTTCCACAGATCGATTTTACCTGCATTTGCGCAGCCTTCCTACCTGTGTTACCTGCACGCATGAGGTTGCTATGGGAGCCACGTGTTTTGTTTACAGCTGTTACCAGAGGTAATCAACTTGGCTGCTGTTGAAAACTGCATCGGATGTTTTTGGCTTCGTTGATCTGGTTAAAGTAGGCTGACTGCCAGAAGGATGGGAGGCGTAATATGCCTCTAGATTTTGTTTTAGTCATTGATGATTGTGTGTAGGTTATTTGAATGCATGATTCAAAGATTATTGTTGTTGTTCATATTATTATGACTGTTGTTATTATTAATTATTATTATAATTATAGTTATTAGTGTCATTATTTCTATTAATAGTATTTTGTGAAGATAGCTGTAGTTCCATGGAACGCGGTGGCGTAGTTGAATGTTCGTTACCTTGCGTTCGGAGGATCGCAGGTTCGAACCCACCACGAGTCACTGCATAGCGACCTTAAACAAGTTGCTCACCCATAATTGTCTGTGTGGAAGGCAACGGGAAACCACCTCACTCATCTCATCCCCGGGTGCACGGCGTAAAGCCAATGGACCTGCCTTCGAGTAGAGAATTCATCAACATCATCATCGTCATCGTTATCGTCATCATCATCAGTTGTAGTTGTAATAGTAGTAGCAGCAGCGGCTAGAGGAGCGGAAGTAGTAGTTGTAATGGAGGTAGTTGTTAGTAATGGAAGTAGTTGTAGTAGTATTGGAAGAATTAGCTGTAATATCAGTGGTATTGACAATATTTCATCATCATCGTCGCCTTCGTCGTCGTCACTTTTGCTCTTAGAATTGCTTATTAATTATGGCCCATGTGTCATTACGCATAATTACATATATTATTGCAATTTATACTAATTATTAAGAGGCGTAGGCCGATGTTACAGTTTGAGTCATCCGCCTGCATGCATACAGCGCTAGTCTCAGTTCAACTACTCACCCCACCCTCCCTACTCTACACAGGTGGAGTCACCTACCACAAAAGGTCTGATAGGTCAACTCTCTATCAACACATCGATTGGTTTAGAAGATCCATAATATTTTGCTGCGGCTTCTGCGCGTGACTGCCTTGGGGCATAATGATCATTCAAGCGCAGCGCCTACTCGTCGAATTCACGTTTATTAACTGATGTGGGCTGGGACTAAATGGTTTGGTACAGCGTATAATATTAACACGTCAACATTATTGATCACGCGCGTTTCTGTAACTTTAGCATACCGATACATATTCAGACGTTAAACTTGTATCGGGAGCAAGATATCTGTTTCGGAGGAGATATCACATCAATTTTGAGGAAGATAAGCGATGAAATAATTATTTGCCCCACTGATTGTAAAGAAACCACGTTTGAAGAGATTTGGTTTTCGCTATCAGCAGAATCACAGAGTTAGCTGAACATCGACTCTCAGTTTTCGAAAGGAGAAGATTTTGACGAATGAATTAAGGTTTGTTTGATATTATCAACATTCTTTATTCGAGATCAGACAGAGAGCTCTCTTTCAAAAGGGCTACTTTTAAGATAACATTTTCTTCCTCATCTTTATCATTCTGATGATATATCCCCTGGGGTAGTCTACATTCGATCCCTCAGCAGAGTTACTCTGGTACTGTGAATCTTTGTAAGTGTTATTGTTGGTTGTAAGGTGCAAAACAACATGAGTTCCATGAAGCCCTGGATGGCCATCGAGAAACATTGAAAGAGAAAACAATCAAGATTATTAATTTCTTGTTTGTTTGTATTAAACCATCGAACCATCTTTATTCATAACATACAACAAAATATAAAAGACTTTTGCCAAAAATACAGTGAATTACGATGATCAAACTTTAAGTATAAAATGATGCACAGGTGATCTTCGAAGGGACCTAACGATCCCGCTAGCTAGGGACTCCTACGTGCAGTTAATATTATTAGACATCATAACGGGACGCACTTATGCAGAACAGTAATCAAAACGATGTTTGTAGAGTAGCTTGTGTTTTTTACTTATTCTATCTATTTTTTTATTTATTTAGGTATTTGCACATTTTAGGTATTTAGTTGTGCATCTATTTATGTGCGCATTTATTTAATTATTAATGAATGAATTTATTTATTAATTTTCATGCCCCAATATCATGAGTGAGGGATATGTTCAAGATTCCCACAAAGTAACCGCCTGAGGGAGGTTCGTACCCTGTACTTTCCGCGTCGCAAGGCAATAGTCAATTGTCTACCGTCTTCGATAAAACTTTAAACTGAAAGAAAGAAAGGTCATTTGGAATCTTTTTCCAGACCAAAATGATCTGCTAATATTGGCTGAGTGGATAGAGACGCTACTTGGCCCAGAGACTCTGAACATCCAAGCCATCTGGCAGCTGTCGATGGGAATCCGTTGGCTGGTTCACGCTTGTGCGAGGGCCAACCACTGGTGACTCTTTCAGCTTAGCGTGCACTGTTTTGCTAACTGGCGTAAGATATTCGCATGAAATGACATTCAACATCATGTAGGCTAGCGCAGAGATCGCCTCTGAGTAGATATCTTGAAGGCTGGCCCCATGACTGTTCGATTACGATTACGCGACTATACCTCGTTCTTACATATGCCCTTAATACAGTGACACTCTTTCCATAATACCCCTACATGTATATCGCAAGAGGATTGAAGACCATTTTATTCGAACGTGGTCCTGTTTAGTGAGGTCTAGGACCCCACTGATGAGATTTGTTAGAGATGAGCTAAATAAATAAATGAGCAGGTTCACTTGCAATCTCTATTGCACGCCCTCTATCTTAAAAAGACCGATCTTCTGGTTTTGAAGTGCCATCGGTTAAAGCCTTGAGCATTAGGTACTGGCGCTTCAGAAGCCGCGTATTACCAACACATTAGCAGATGTGTTTACCTGCAATTTTATCTGAATTGGTTTCAATTATATTCGTAAAATCAGAAGTACTCTGAACTTAGCAGCGCTCGTGAATAAGGAAGTGCCCTGCGCTTGACTTTGAATTACGCTTTAGAAGCTTTGAGTTTCCGATAACAATCTGTTTATTTTGTTAGGTAACTTCATCAATTTAAGTATCTGTGGGAGTTAGAACTAGATACTTGTAGTCTTGTCATAGAGTATCAGTATCGAAGAATGATAGTTTATCTGTCCATTCTATGGGATGAATAATGACTATGCCAAGATCGCTGAGCAAATAGTAGTTGCAGTTTAACGACGCTGCTATTATTAGGATCATTAGCGTTACCCGCCTCCTTCATACAGGCTTGGGACAGTGTAGAAGTTACCATGTACAATCTGCTATTGATCAGAAATGAAATTAGCCCAGACGCTATAATTGTGATCTTACCCCATTTCAATGGGATATATGGGATGAAGTTAATATTTGTTGAGTTTGCATGGGAAAATGAACTCGATAGCGCAATCGATATTCTGTTGGCTTCACGGCTTATACATCTAGGTCATGAAACTTAATCGATTATTCATTGCACCACAAATACAAAAGAGCTTTTGTTAGTTACTTAAAATGCATCTTATTAACGGTCTTAATGCATTCACTAGTACACACGTACATACATACATGCATACACACGGACGTACAAAACAAAACAATATTCAGTAATATGTAACAAATTTAAATGTTGCCTAAGTTGATATTTTCCGAAAGGTTCAATATGAACGATAAGACCCCTCCCCGTGAAGGATCGAGGTCCTGTAGGGGGCCACCCACGTATAAAGATGCAAAAGTTGTGATGGTCAGAGGTAGTCCGTTATTTAGCTGCAGAGTATTTAATGACGAAGGTTCTTGTGGTCATATGGGTGTAGTAGATAGGTCTGTAAGAAGAGGAGGACAATAAGGACTGGCTTCATTCAGTGGAGTAAAGTAGTTGTTGATAATCGGAGGTAGAAGTAGTTCTGCTTATAAATAGTAGAATACGCTTGTATTTAAACATGAATTCAGATATTTGGTACGGTGTCGTATATTTTAGTTTCAGTATACCTAACTGGTTATAGATGAGGCCAACCAAATTAAAAGAGAACAACCAAGAATGAAACGAACTTCACGGTTTTGGAGAGCAGTCAGCCGCTTAAGGCGAGATTGGTAGTTCGATGCCCAAATGACGTCACGGTAGCTTACATGAAGATTTATAATATTAATATTACTATTACTGCGAAACATACACTTGTAGCCTACGTATATTTATTGGAAGTAAGTAAGCTACTTTGAATAGCGTCTCAATATTCATGGCAATTTTTATTACGATTTGGTGAATGAGATCATTCCATGTTAAATGGTTGTCAATGACTTTAAACACCGAAATTTTTTTTATTAGCAGATCGTTTAGATGTGGGATAGTTCCTTGCGATGAGAACATCACTATGTGTATTTTTTAATGCTCAGGGAAAGTTTGTTAGCTGCAAACCAATTAGTCACGTTTTCTATTTCAAGGTTTAGCAGCTGAATTGATTTGTCATACCGTAAGATTTATGGGATGCAAGCACTTTCGTGTCTTCTGCAGCTGTGAAGAATTGAAGGACAGAGAAGGCATTTGGAAGGTCGTTAATAACTAATAGAAAAAGTCAGGGCCCAAGAATGAGGGCCCAAAATTGAGTCCTGGGGATACCATGCCTTACACAACTTCAAGGAGATAAGTAATTAGCATTAAAATTACTGGTATCTACCGTTAACAAAGTTACGGAACAAAAATAATGTGATTCCACATATGCCCAAGATTTCAAAATTTAGGTCAAAATTCGCGACATAATATGTCGCGATTTATAGAGTCAAAGGCCTTAACCACATCTACAAAGATACCGATGGCATATTATTTTATTCCGCTCGATTGCAGCATCAATAATATTGTCTTGGACTGTTATACAGGGCATTAGGGTTGAGTGGCCATGCTGGAAACCATGCTGCGACTTATAGAGTACACCTTTGGCCATAACGTAATTAATAGGCGTATGTAGGTCTACATTACTTTTTCAAGTAATTTGAATGAAGGACAAAAATAGAATCGGTCGATGATTAGAAATTTCTTCACTGTTGCTTTGTTTATCTACAGGATTGACCTTGGCTTCCTTCAGCCGGTATAAAGCTAGTGGCTAATAAACATTTCATAATGCAGGCCAAAGGTTTTGCAATAATAATAGTTACTATATAGGCTTCAAATCATCCAAACCTGTACTGTGAGTTAACTTCAGAGTGGTGCTCAAAGCAAGCACCTCTTCAGGTGAGGTATACGGTGTTTTGCAATTGGCAATTGAAGCAAGGCTGAGGGAGGCGAAGTAGGAGGTTGCTGGTGACTTTGGCACTTGTATTTTTTTTCAATTATAGAGTCTGCTATACTAGTGAAATAATTATTAAATTCAGTTAAGCCATCTGGATGCCATCTGTGATCTTGCTACCATTGGAATTCACGAATTTTATTATAGTGTTATGTGGCTTGATTCTGAGAACCAATTTTATTGTCGCCCATGTATCTTTAGATCGTTGCTGTATCTTGTAAATTCGGACAAATACTAGTTTTTTTAGATTTCCCACATAACTATTTGAATTTATTTTTAAAATCAGTATACTTGAATTTTTTTTATTTCTGGCGGGTTTTCTATGTACTCTGGAAAGAGTTTGTTTTAGTCTTACTTGATTTATAGAGGTCAGCTGTCGTCCACGGTTTTCTGTTGATAGTCTTATTAGCTGCTTTAAGCTTAAAAGGAAAAGCAAAAACTGTAGACAGATTTGATTTTAGAGATAAAGTGCTCATGAGCTCACGATACATTTTGATTATCACAAGCCTCTCTATAGTCTATAATAGCCTACTGTTCCAGTAGTATTCGGTTAAAAGCCACATAGAGCGTTCCTTGGATGCTAAATCGAATTGTCTAGTCAGGCTTTTGTAAGAATTCATCATTCGCAGTTGGATCAGATCTCATGAACATACACACATAAATACATACATACATACATAGCTATATATATAGTTAACACGTTTAAACATGTCTAGAAATAGTAATTTGAGTAGAGTTAAAGGAGGCAGCTCGAATGATATCGGAAAGAGATTGTTACAAAGAGATGATGCACTTACTGACGAGTGTTGGTCGCCTTTAAAGAGAGAGACTGACTGTCTGTCTATCTGTCGTTTTGTCAGCCTGTTACTCTGTCTGTAACTCTGTCTCTGTCTCTGTTTATGTCTGTCTCTGCCTCCGTCTGTTACTTTCCTGCAGGCATCCAAATAATCTGTCTGCTTCTGTCCGTTTCTGTCTTGTGTCTGTTTGTCTGTCTGTCTGCCTGCCTGTCTGTCTGTCTGTATTGTCACAGTCTTTGTCTCCGTCTTGCATTGTGTTGTATTGTATAATTTATGGCAGGTCACTGATGTCTCAGAATACTGCACAGTGATGTAAGAGAAAGCAACTCTGCAGCGTTGACATCGGTGAAACTGCATCTGATACAATGCCCGTCAGTGTATTATGGTGGCATGACAAGTCTTTCGTGAGAGAGACAGAGACACTGAGACAGATAGACAGACAGACAGACAGACAGATAGACAGATAGAAAGACAGACAGACGAGCAGAAACAGATACGGAAACATAGACAAAGAAACAGAGGCAGATGAAGGAAGATATAGAGACATGCAGACATACAGATAAAGGAAGACAGACAAACACAGGCATATTCCGACAGTGACAGAAAGAGAAAGAGAAAGAGACGAATAGAGAGAAATATAACAAGTACATTAAAATTAGCCAAATATTTATTCGCAAAAATTCCAACATCCACTATTCATAAATGGATTAATTAAAAATCACCCACGTCTCTAAGATTGCATAAGACATCCATCCACCAGTTGGTTTCAATTACCCAAATCCATTATTTATAAGACAACCAAAAGAATAAAATAAACATCCAACCGGTTCCTTGAAATGTAGCACACTGCTAATTGGAGAATCGTGTGGCTAAGCAACGATCAATGGCTAAAAATTAATCCATTTCTTCGAATGGCTCCTTGTGACTAAAGTTGGCTTACTTATAGCTATACCGAGCTTGGATAAAGGTGATGGATTGCATACACATTACTTATACATTACACTTAGGCCTACATTGCATTTACATCCATCCGGATTACATCTACATCACTTACATTGCATCAGCAGTACATTTACATCTCATTTACATCTACATCATTGATTCTCAAAAGCCGCATAACAGAACCATCACCAGGCTAATCGATTTCGTTGCGATACCATTCGTTTGTTGGATAACAAATTGCGTGAAATTTGAAGATCGTTTTGTGTCGTATTTGTGTAGAAGTTCATCTAGTGATCGCTAGAGACAACCGACAAAATGTGTGACATGGGCGATTGCTGCAAGAGCTTCGCAAAGTTCATCCTCGGAGTCATCAACCTCATCTTCCTGGTGAGCTTCTTATACTCATCTACCAACGGGCAGTACATCCTTTTAAGCTAATACCCAAATTAAAGAGGCAACGGCTCCCACGGGTGTTAGGTGATAGTGATTTCATCTTTTAGCTTCGATGTATGGGGACAGGTGGGAAGTCCTACCTCTCGCCGTCAGATCTGCTCACCGACTATGCACGACAGCGTGTGCTTCTTAGTCAGTATACTCACCATTCAAGCGCCCGGGTCGACTCCCTCAGCGTCCTATCCTATCTCATCCTTGTGTCTCCCGAGGAAGGCCAGAGGAGGCGGAGTAACGAACATGATTGATTACCTAATCACTTAGTTTGCATCTCACTATGTTTATTGGATAGTTTCAAAGTATAATTGCGAAACTACGCTCATAGCGATAGATTCCAAGCTAATCTGATGCAAGGCACATTATACTTGTTGGCCAATAGCAGTAGAATCTATGATGAAAATGTGTTTAAATTAGGATTGAGTCATTTTTGGTACGCGTTAGTGTAGCGTTATGCCGGACCGTTTTTAGGCAAACGCAGCATTCGCGTAGGTCCCCGCGAACCTAGGACCCCAAAATTCTATTGGTTAAGAAAGAAATTGCGTTGTCGTTGTCATATTTTCGATATATTATCAAACAATTTGACAACAAAACAGCACGAAAAAATTATTTTAAACGAACTGCTTGACAGCTTAAGAGTCTTACTATTTTAAAATTGTCATTTGAGCAGATTAGGCGTACTGTAACCTAACAATTAAGGACCCGGTAAAATAAATATGCGTCGGGTTCCCAGAATACTAAATCGTAATCTCCGAACTTATAAAACACCACTTGAAAGCTAAGTTAATAGTTGGTAAATATAATTTAATTGAACGTCAAAACTCTTACCAAATGTTTCAAAAAACCTAGTAAGTAAAAACACGAGTCCACAATCGAAAAAATTGTTCTTAAAACACCTTACGACGATAATAATGCATTCATATAGTTTGAAAGCTGCTGAATAACTCCATTTGCTCAATTTGCGCTGATTTTACATAATATTACTGCACAAGAAAGTCGTTATATCAAGAACTGCTTTATAACAAGGTCATGTTGGAATAAGGTAATTTGATACAATACTTTGATAAGTACATTGTCTCAATGTCATCTTCATCTTGTCAGCTACTTGGGTTGCTGATGTTGGCATTTGGAATCGCGATGGTTGCTGCCCCTGAGAAGATAGCACAAACGGTCAAAGACAATGGAGGTGACCTGAGGGTGTTGGGCGATGCCAACTACATCATCAAGGCAGCAGGAGTCTTCATGATTGTTCTTGGAGCCAGCGTGACGTTGATCGGAAGTCTTGGATTCTTCGGAGCGTGCTGTGAGAACAGATGTCTACTGATCGTAGTACGTATCGTATCGCATCGTATCTCTAGATTTATATAGAGTCTCTCAAGAATAACAATTCAGAGGCGCTCTCAGCACGGAAACCCAGGGGAGCAAGAAATGTCTTTAAAGAGGAAAAGCCGATGGAGAGAAGTCCGTCACTATTTAAGTCTTTGGCGATGGGTGAAGGTCATAACCTGGTAGATGGACACATAACAGCAGACGTCTGACGCGTCGTTGTATGAACAGGGTGAGGTTTGTAATCAAGCAAGCGAGCGAGCGAGCGAGTGAGTGACAAATCGCAGACGAATATGATTAATTGTTTCAACACCTTATATATTTTGTTTCAGTACCTGATACTCATCGTCATTGTTCTCCTGGCACAGATCGCTCTGATTATCTTTGCCGCCTGCTATCCCAAAAACGTAAGTCAATTAATTCTATTTATACCATAACTATAGTTCATTTTTATATAGGCTATAATCATGTGAGATGTGAGAAATGTGAGATATACGTTTTATTTTATATGTGTTCTGCAAATGGCGCTCTAATAATTTGCCAGACTAGCTGCAGTCACAATTTTATTAAAACAATTTGCTAAAATAATTTAGAATTTGAAGCAGATGCTGTATTTTCAATCCTTCTATATTCTATTCCTATAGTTTTTCATTGCTCTATTTTTCCATTCTTCTTGTTTTCTGTGGTTATAATTCTTAGAATTTTCTATTCTACATTCTTTTGGTTTTCCATTGATAGTACTGTTTTTCTGTGTCCATTGTTCTGTTATTCTATTTTCTGTTCTTGTACTTTTCCATTGTTCTCTTATTCTATTTTCTGTTCTTGTACTTTTCCATTGTTCAACTTATAAATTGTTCTGTTTTCTAATATTCTATTTTTCCATCGTTCAACTTATAAATTGTTCTGTTTTCTAATATTCTATTTTTCCATCGTTCAACTTATAAATTGTTCTGTTTTCTAATATTCTAGTTTTCCATTGTTCAACTTATAAATTGTTCTGTTTTCTAATATTCTAGTTTTCCATTGTTCAACCTATAAATTGTTGTTTTCTAATATTCTAGTTTTCCATTGTTCAACTTATAAATTGTTCTGTTTTCTATTATTCATTGTTCTATTTATCCAGTTTTCTGTTGTGTTGTCTTTTAGCTCAAAGACAACATCCAGAATGAGATGAACAAAACTCTAATCATTGATTTCACTCAAGGTTAGGTTAAGCTTGTCGTAATAGTAATCGAATTCGTAAACTCCAAACTTCTAAAGCCACAATCGTTTAGTCACGAACGCTCCGTCAAGTCAGAGGGGATCTCAGAAAGATGGTCACAAGGAATTCAGCTTCCAATTATTACTAATCTAATAAATTGTACAGTGGCAAAATAAAAATTTATGAACTCCGCCACTGTCCTTACTCAAATGGCTCCAGTCCCAAGCCTAAAATAGGAGGAGGGCTATGCCAATGGTACCCGAATGACTACTGCTACGAAGTGCGCATGCGTCGGACGCTGATAGACTCTGATGAGTCTTTATAAAGTGGCGCCAAATAAATCTACCATTTCCGTTACCATAACCGCTACCATTGTCGTCACCATTACCGTCACCGTCGACCTTACCACAAATACTACCGTTGCCAGTACCGTTACCATTACTGTTACCATTACTGTTACAATTGTCATGCTTACCTTGTTGCTGCAGATGTGAGAATCTATCCAAGCGTCGTCATTGGTTCGAACTACTCTTTCGGCTACAGCTGGGCAGCAACTCAGTTTGGAGTTAGTGAATCAGTTGATTATATCGCGATTAGTGGTTTCTTTTTAGAAATATCGCAATTAGTAGTGTCTATTTTCAAAACATCGCAGTTAGTAGTTTTTTTTTCAAAATATCGCCATCATTAGTTCCGGTTTCAAAACATGATAATAATAATTCAAGTAACTTATAACCAATGTCATAAATTATTGTCGTACATATAATCATAAACAATTTATTTTGCCCGGTTTTTAGGCCAAATGCTGTGGCGTCTACGGAGTGAACGATTACACAGGTTCCAGGTACAGCTCTGATCAGCGAAAGGTTCAGATCAACGCTTTGGTGACCCTTACTGCCAAAGTCCCAATATCCTGCTGTAAACTGAAGGATGGAGTCAATTTCCCAGAGGGTATTAAGGATGAGAACAGTTTCACTGGATTGAATCAATGCCTCATAACAGGATCAACAGAAGTCAATGAGAAGGTGACTGACGACTAAGCATGCAATTATCATTCGTGGTATATTCATAGTTTTGTGTGTGATATACTTGTAGTATATTCGTGGTACATTCATAGTATATTCATGGTACTCGTATGGTATATTCGTGATATTTTCATGGTATATTATTCATGGTATATTTATGATACCTTAATGCTACTTTAATGTTATCGTCATGGTATGTTCATGGTATTTTCATGGTATATTCAGCATGTATTCATGGTGCTTCATGGCATAATAGGAAGCACATTCGTAGCATATTCGTGGTATATTCATGATAATACCATTGTGACCTTTCTTTATGACAATAAGTATCACTATTACTGCTCAGGTTCCTCATGTAATCTTCGACCCTCTCTGAGGCACCGCTCTATTCATTGTCTCAATTCTTCAATCGTAATTGTGATTACTGACGTCTGTCAGCACCATTGTATAGTGCATATTTTCCGTAGGGCCGGCCTATAATGAACTTTCAAGATTTCCGATTCTTGTCATTCACATGCTTTGATAGCGTTATAAATATCTAACAATAGAGATGATAAGCCTACAGATCGTGGTTCTTTAACGTATGTAACAATGATACAATTTCATCCATCACAGGACTGTTACAGCAGCATCGATGAAAAGATCGTTCAGGCCTCAAAAATCGCTATCGGCATAGCAGCGGCAATCATTGGGTTTGAGGTAACAAGGAATTTCTAAAGAAAAGCCCTCCTCTAGGAGGAATTCATTAAAGCCTGAAGAGACAGACTGATAGACAGAGAGACAGACAAAGAGAGAAAGAGCGAGAGAGTGAGAAGGAGAAAGAGAGAAGCAAAGAGACATTGATGCAGAGACAGACAGACAGAAAGACAGACAGACAGACAAACAGAGAGACAGATAGACAGAGTGAGAGAGACAGACAGACAGACAGAGATAGAGAGGGAGAGAGAGCGAGAGAGTTCAAAGGAAATAATTAATTAATTAATATTGCATCGAGTTTTTCGGCATAGGATTTAGTCCCTTCGATTGAATTATTTGTATCTGCTGTCAGTTACTAAAATCCCAAAATTCCACAAACATTGAAATCTCATTCAAAACCTTCAGCGATCCATGCATTTATATACCTTCTCTCCTGTATACCTTCTCTCCTATATACCTTCTCTCCTATATACCTTCTCTCCTATATACCTTCTCTCCTATATACCTTCCTCTGAAATGTTCCCGAAACCTGATTGCAGAAGTGTATCACGTAAGAATATAGCGAAACTCATTCCTGCCGACACCTCATGTAAGCTTTATGTAGGCCTATACGCAAACGTATCGGTAGACGCCCCCGGTGAGGCCTACCTAGGCCTATTATTGTTAAATTTACCATCCTGTTGAGCTCCGATACGATTTTCTGCAGTATCATCAGGTTAACAGATCAGAGTTCAAAGGTTAAGAGTTGATATTGCCATTGCAGGTTCTCATCATAATCTTTGGAATCATCCTCCTCTTTGGGATTCAGAACGGAAAGTAGACGACTGCAGCATTGACCACAAAGCTCCACCACCACGTCCACGTCGTCTTATCCACCATCAACACCTTCGAACCCGTTACCTGACGTTAATCCTAGAGTTGAACTACTGACGACGACGCTATGAGGTTTTTCGTAATGACAACAACCGTGACAAAATATAATTACGTTCTTATTGTTATTATTTTGTCTGTTATTATAATTATTTCTTTCTTAATGAGTTTCTCGGCTGATCTGATTACGCTACTTTGCTATGGCCAGATGAATCTCTCATTCACATTCGCAGCCGATAATAAACTGTAGGCCTAGTTTTGCATTCTGGTGGTAGTTGTATAACGGGTTGTTTAATTGGTCCTGAAAAACTGTGATCTCAACTTGGAGAGGAGGCCCTATAAAATATATTACAGTAACACAATCTCCTGTGTTTGTGAAATTCTTGGTAATCCTGTTAACTTCGTAGAAGTTGAACGACATTCTATTGATCACATTGTGAAATATCAGTGGAACAGTGTCGGCCATATTACCAAACTTCATGTTTCTTCGTTGCATAAATTCCTCTAAAGTGCACTCAACATGTAGCTTCAGAAAACTGGAAATAGTAGGCCCTATCGAAAGTGACACAAATTTCGGATAGTTTTCACTTGAAATTTTGCGTCGTGAATACCAGTCCTTTATTTTAATGACTAAAAGAGCGGTGATGACAGATCGGTCGGTATGAAAGAAGTAGTAAATGGGGCGATAGTCAAGTCCTCTTGGTAATGTCCGAAGTTATCCCCAAATAAGTTCATTACGCACATTGTTTTAAGGCAAGATCTTATTAGTCTTTGAATTTGAGACGATTCCAGATTGGTTGCGCCTATATTCGTTTGTGACACTGGTTAATAATTTAAGAGCACATTGTTTTGAATTCTTTCCATTTATTTTGCATAGTCTTTCTTGAATCTCAACCCAAAGGGTCCGCAGTCACTTAGGCTACTGGATTCCTTAAAAGCAAAATTCCCAATCCTCAACGTCATTACAAAATAATAATCGTGATAACAACGGCTACAACGATAAGAACAATAATAATAAAAGCGACAATAATCATTGAAATAAGTTAATAAAGTAAAAATATATAATACTGTTAGGCTAAAAATCAATGAAGTCTAGCCATTCCGTTTGAGAATTTTCATGGTTTCTACCTTGGAAAGCGATTAATTATCTGATCTCTTGCAAGAGAAGAATGCTCGCAAGATGTAGAAGGCTCTTTTTGTTTCCAGAAAATGATTTATCATTGTTCAGAACTGATAATAGATAACTCGGTCGTTTTTTAACGTTTTGTAACACTTGCGTATGCGTGTAAGTTTTAACCCACTGAAACACACAGCATACCATGTTCAACTTGACTGTGGAGACAACCTTCCTTTGCGCATAGTTTCTATAGCCTATCATTTGAATAAGCCCATTTTTTCTGGTTACCAAAATTTGCATGTATGTAGATATCCATGCAAACAATGCATTTTATGACGTGTTCTAAAAGGCGCTATGTGAGTGATTGTTAAATATCACTAGGCCTATAATGTGTTAGGGTTTTAGACTTTAAACTCGCTGAGCCAGACAGTAAGGTGCATACTAGCTGGTATTACCTGTCTCGAGCAAATAACCTTAATTTATTAATCATAGCCTAAATTCACACATTTTGAAGGTTGTTATTTCTGTTCGTCACAACTAAACGGACACACGCATTTGCATTTCTAGACGTCAAGAGATTCGTTTTGCCATGTTGTCGAGAATCGCATATTGATATTGTTTCCACTGAGGGCCATTTTGTTTAAACAAAATATATTCGTCAGCAGATTGAATTCTTGTAGATCCTAGGATGTGTAGAAGTCACACGAAACTATTTTGAGTAATTAAGTTAGATATGCTTGAGTGATCTATGAGTTGTAAAATAATGTAAACCTGTATTAAAACTGGAGATATCGTTGCAAATTGTTACAACTAATCTAAAAAGCACCGCTTGCATTCAACGAATAATAATAAAACAATAATAATTAGTAGCTTCCATAGCGCCGGTGAATAATGCACAAGGCATCAACCGATGGTAACCAAAGCCGATTTGTAATCAGTGCAGTATAAAAAATATATCAGTCCTAAGATGGTATAAATAATTGGCCCAAGTCTGTTATTTTATGGCATTCAGAGCCCACCAACTTGCGTCGATAATTTTATTGTATTGTATCGATAGATTTGTATAGCGCCTGTCACAGAATAACCACTCAGAAGCGCTCTCTGAACTGGCCCATCATGATGTTAAGCGTCATTCAAAAAAAAATTGGCCTAGTGTCACAGCAATATTTAAGAAAATAGTGCACAGTAAGCTGAAGAGTCGCCAGTGATGGGTCGACGCAAAACCATGGAACGAACCAACGACAGCTGACAGATGGCAGGGTGCTTGACATTTATTCGACAATATAGTAGACAGTTAGTAATGATCAATAATAGCCTGTGGATCTATTTCTAGGCACTTTTCAAGATATGATTGGCCTTTTAGGGATGAATTAACTTAGGTTAATATAGATAATAATAATCATGCCAAGAAGTCCAGCTTCAGCATTCTAAGCGGATATAGAGTTGGTTTGCAAAAATTATGAAAAATCCCTGTTAGCAGAGTTAACCGCTAAGCGTATATGAAAACAGACTTAAATGTTTTACAGTATCCAGTATAGTTCGGATCAGGCAATCGAAAGTACTACAGTTTTTGACTCAATTTTCTCCTTGAATGTAGCCTACTTCAGTTTACAATCCATTAGGGTCAGTGGCGTAGCGAGGGGCGAACCGCTGTAGAGCGGCATTTTTGGCAAGATAATAAATAAAAAGTAATTGTAGTATGACTTGCATTCTTCAAGATTCTTATTGCTCTTTTTAAACCTAGCTAGTACCATACTTTTTCACGCTGACAGATATATAGAGGCCTACCGAAGGACCTTCGAAACGATCGACTTGACTGTTAATATAGACCCTAGACAAGGCGCAAAAGAGAATTTTGGTTATACATATCATAATTATTGTTACTGAATTTCTTTCGTTCGATAGGTGTGAAAGTCATGGGAAATTAAACTAGCTAGCGTCCTCTTGCGCGAGTCTTACGATTAATATAATACAAGCTTGCAGCCGACAAGATCATCTCTGCTTGTTTTTATCTATATTTAGGGACTATTCATTTCATCTAAGCCTAAATTTGATTTCAACGATCCTGGCGGGAGAGTAGAGGGGGACAAATCCTCCCACCTTTTACAGAGAGGAGACACGTGTCCCTCCATATGTCTTACCCCTCTCATTGGGTGCCTCCCCCACCTGTCAAGCGAGATCGCCGCCTCTGCCTGAACGTGCAAATATTCATCATCATCTTGATCATCATCACCATCTGTCAGTTCGCATGCAGTTCAAAGTTCTAGTCCTGGGGTCATTAAGTCCAAACTGGGTATTGTTCCGAAATAACTCAGGAATCACTTTGCACCTCCCTCTTTCTCCAGATTCTCATCGACCTCTATAATTGTTGACTATTTTAAGCCTACAGTAGCCTACTTGAGTGCTGCTGCGAATACTGTTGTTAGCGATATTAGCGCTCTATACCAAATTTCAAGCGGTGATCATTTGCAGCTGTTTTAAAATCTGTACCACGTGATATCTCCGCCATTTAGACAAATTTTATTCCTCGAAATTTATAAGATTTACAAGTTGTTCTCTTCTTATAATACCGGCCTTAATTCCGGTTGAGCGTGGTCAGTAGAATGGTAAGTCACAGTTCAGCGGAAATTGAAAATAAAAAGGGTAAAGATGCTGAGAAGACGTATGATAGACCAAAGGTAAGTTTAAACGCGTCGTCTGCTCCTTTCTCAATGTGGTGTTGCATGTTATATCTATCTGCCACCTGCTCTACAAGAGCTCTGACAAGACAATGCGATAAATAATAAACAGGGCCCAGTTTTATGCGTAGCTCCCATTTAAAAAGATTCAGATGATGTAAGAAGTCTACTAGTAGCAATTGCGCTTTGGTCTACAATTTCGAAGCGCTTCACATAGCTGCACTAGGGGCTTGGCTATTCTCAGTGCTAAATTATCGCTTTAGAAAGTTGTTGTGCGCATGTAATCACAATGATGTGAAGTTACTAGCCTATAAAATTCATTCACTCAAGCATTTATATGACGCCCTTACAAGGCAGATGTACTCAAAAGCACTCCCAACTCTAGTCTGGAATAAAAAAGGTAAGCTTTCAAGTTTGTAAATGTAGGCTACACGAGGCCTACACGATTTTGGAAACAGGCGTAACTCGAGAGAATGGCCATTCCAACCCTAGGGAAATAATGTAATAAGGATTTTAATTTCATTACAAGGCCTAAAGCTACTAGGGATTTACTGAACTCGTAATTCTGATATGGCTAACAAATATGTTGCTAATAATGACAGTTCGGTAGTTAGTTGTAGGCCATATGCTTTATGGGTTGAACCAGAATACATGGAATTGCGACAAAGATAGTCTAGGTTCGATATAAAATTGAGAATTAGTCTGTTAGCAAGAAGTTTTTACCAAGGACCCATCCATATATTACGTACGGAAAAAATCGAATTGTTGTACCGCCCCCTCCTACCCTGTGGCACTGCGTACATTTTGTGGACCCTTCCCCAAAACGTACGCACATTACCTCTGCACACCCCATTGAAGAGGTTGAATAGCTAAAGGCATGTATTCACTACAGGTTATTTATTTTTTGAAGCATCATATTTTTTAACAGCTTAAATTTTTTAACTGTTGTGAAGAAATAAAACACTGACAATAATTGCATTTTAAAGTTGTAACGCTACATAAAGTTAATTAAGCAGGAATATAGTCTGTGATTGTGTTTGCAGTTATGATTTTAATAGTCCGTATTGTATATGTCATAATTAGAAAATTATATTTGCTTACGTACATATTTTTTCGATCGCCTCCACTGTACGCAAAATGACCTAAGTTCCCCTCGCTGCATACCTTAATATGTGAACGGCCCCAGCAAGGTGACCTCTGAATTTGAACCTGTGGCAATTTCATTTCACTCTCTCACTTCTCAGTTGATACCTGATAGTTCTGCTCTGGGGCGTAGTCTTTTGAAGGCAGGAGTGTCGGTCCCCTTCTAAATTTCAGATGGAGGGGATGGAGCTCCTTATATCCTCAATGTTTCATAAATATTTCATAAACATTGAACATTTCTACAATGTTTGCCACTGCGCAGCCTGTTTTGCTGCATCCGTGTTTGGGAATTGAAATTGTGTTTTCTACCTGTCCTCCCAGTCTTATTTTTTTCAACCTGTCCCCCAAACTCCGGATCAAGTCTCTGCCTATGGTTCTGCATCGGGTGAGGGATGCCCAAAGTAGACCATGCATGAGTGGTTTTCTTGTAGCCATCACAGTAGATTTGTAATCGTTTTAGTCGCTTCTTGGAAGGTTTGTTTCGACGATGAAAGCTTTCCTAACACCATCCTGGTATAGCGACTCATCATGGCCGTCGACAAGCGCAAATCTGAATGACAATGAGCAGCAGGAGGTGACACAAAAGACAATGGCAAGAGTGAAGGTGTGTAGAAGCTTTCCATGAAGTTCTTACTGTTTTGGTATTATGAAACCACATAATAATGTTTTTTAAATTCGTAAATATCTGTTCTGTAAATTAAGTTTTGTCAACACTTTTAGTTGAAGATATAATCATTTGAAGTCTACCATAGGGCCAACTACTGAAACTGGCTGGCTAATTGCAAGCTGCATGTGTTGGAAGGACCACCTGGCATGAGACCCAGAAACCTCAACATGACAATGTTGACCAAGAAGTAGAGCTAGACACAGAGCTGCTGGGAGATGTCTTGTTGAGGTCTCATCGCCGGCGCAGGCATTACGGAGGAGCTAGAAAAGAAGATACAATTTTTGACCATACCTAGAGAATGTTAGTGCGGTCTTGTGCACAGACACCTATTGTTAATTCTACTGCATGCGGGTGGAAGTTTAAAAGATCTTTTGTTATGCCAATGTTATTTGACTTTGTTTAAAATTGACACTATTGTCTATACCCGTTGTAAGCTATTGTGCATTTGCTGACAATCTAATAAAGAATGTTTTACTTACTTATTTAAGAGAGGTATATCGTATATAGGAGTCTATAGTTATCTTGTGCGTCTGTTCTAGGCCGTGCAATTAGCACCGTAGGCCTAGTATTGTGATCGTTTCAGGCGTTTCTTCGAGGATTTGGTTGGACGCTGATAGACTTTCAACGCACCATAATCAGATCAGAATGACAACAACGAAGAAGAGGAGAGGCCAGAGGTTCAGACAGAGGTCAGTTGAAGGTCCGAGAATCCAATGACTTTATTGTTTCCTCGGAACAGCAAAACTGGGATTTATACA
This sequence comes from Bimastos eiseni, assembly GCA_959347315.1. Classification (NCBI taxonomy): domain Eukaryota; kingdom Metazoa; phylum Annelida; class Clitellata; order Crassiclitellata; family Lumbricidae; genus Bimastos; species Bimastos eiseni. The sequence continues at coordinate 1,622,144 of OY365809.1, read as the reverse complement.
AATATTTATAAAATTATTTATAAAAATATTTATAAAATTATTTATAAAAAGATTTATAAAAATCACACAAGTCGTTTGGTGTAGCCGTTGCTGGGCTCGGAGCGCTACCAAGTAGGTTTCTTAAAGAGGTGATAAATATATTCTCAGAATGAATTTGGCTGAAAACAACGTGAAACAGATCAGAAGGGCATTTTTTAATTTAGTGCAGAGGCAGCCCGGTTATAAATTGCTATCTTACTTTATTTTATAAGTCACTTTATGTGAGAGTAGCTCATCAAAGACCAGTGCTGATCTTCCCAATGATAGGTTATTGATCTATGAATGTGTTCTGGTGAAACCCTGAAACTCTTGGACTTCTGCAGTATTTGAACCTCTGACACCTCGACTAAACCTCTGACAATCCGGTTTGAACCTTTGAGATCTCGATTTTAACATCTGACAATCAAATTTAAACCTCTGACAAACGATGCAGTATTGTGCTTTTTCGATTGTGGGTCGACTGCTTGGAATGGCCTCCCATTGGATCTTCGGCTCTAAGGCTTGCCTAGGAACTCTATCGAATTTGTATTCCACTCTGAAATCTGTCCCTATTTGGCCGAGTTGGACCGGGAGTGCCTCTGAGTAAATTTCTTGAAGAGGTGTTATATAAATTTCAGTGATTGCCTGATTGATTGATCTACTCTTCATTCTCCTGCACTCGTGTAGTTCTCTTGTTTCATTTAATATTCTAAACTTTGTAACCAACGATGTCTTTTTGTTATCCATTTAGTCGCTTCTTGGATGGATTGGTTGGACCCTGGCAGATTTCCTATTTTCATCTTGGAGTTGCGAGGTATTGCAGTCAACAAACACAGATCAGAATGGCAATGACGAGGAAGAGGAGTCACGAGAGGTGAAGACAGGAGTGTTGGTGGGTCTGAAATATGACACAAGCACCGGTGACCCATTAGAAGGTCTGCCAATCCAGGGTCTATCCTTTCCCTCAATGTCTGATCTTCCCATAGGCACCTTGTCGGTTGAATCGACGTAGGTCTACATGTGCACTCTAATATCTTAATTCGAATCTCTTGCATCTGGATTTGAACATGTGACATCTGGATTTGGTTCTCTGACATCTAGATTTAGACCTCTGACATCTTTATTTGGTTCTCTGACATTTGGATTTCAACCTGACATTTGGGTTTCAACCTCTGACATCTGAATTTGTACCTCTGACATCTGGATTTGCACCTCTGGCATTGGATATGAACCTATGCCGTTTTGGGTTTGAACCTGACCTTTCGGTTTGAACCTCTGGATTTGGACCTGAGGCATCTGTATTTAACCTGTGACAGCTGTCTAGGCATATGCTAATTCTGCTGCAGGTGGAATAGAAGCCTGTCTTTTTACGAGTAGTTATGGTCTTCATCTATTCTAAACCATGTATCGGTCTGTGATCGTTTTAGTGTTTCTTCAATGGCTTGGTTGGACGCTGGTGGACTACCTTACACCTTCTTTTCTACGCGTGTCATTGTGGAATTCGACAGAAAAAGGTCAGAATGACAATGAAAAAGAAGAAGAGAAGGTACATGAGACAATCACAGACATGAAGGTGGCTGAGACGACGGATGGTGAAATCACTGGAGAACCAGTCGATGGTCCACGGATCCAAGCACCTTCTGCTGATTTTGAAGAAACCTCCCATGATTTTTCATCAATCTAAGAATTTGCGCATTATTATAATTGCAAAATTTATTTCATTTTATAGGTGGTTAAGTCATGGCAAGATAGAAAGAGGCGGCATTGCCATTTTACAGCGTATCTATTAACACTAGGTGCCATTCGATGGTCCTTTGGTATATCATATATGTTAGTTTTAAGTCGAGAAATAGGAAAAAAGCTTTAGGTTTAGACAAGAGCAGCAAGAATCTTGAAGAGTGCAAGTTATAAAAAAATAATTTCTTATTTTTTTCCCGAAAATGCCGCCCCTAGGACAAGTGCCGCCTGGGGCGGTTTGCCCCCTCGCTACGCTACTGAGTGTCTCGGTCTCGGAAGCCTGCTGTCTCGGTCTCGAGGTAGTGTCTCGAATTTTTAAAAACTGTCTTGAAGTGAAAGTCTTGTTCTGTCGCGAACAAGCGGTCTCGATAAGTTTCGCGTTAACTGTCTTAAAATTTTGCGCTAGGCCGAAGAAGAAATATCGAAAAAGATAAAACTCGGCAATTTACAAACTGCTCTTGGGAATTGATACAATTTACATTATAATTAAGTTTCAAATTGAAATTACAAATGAACCTTATTCCTGAAAACTGATACATTAGTATTTTACAGCCTTCTATATGAGATCACTTGCTTCTTACTGTCTCGAACTGTCTTGAACCTAGTGTCTCGGTCTCGGTACCTCACTGTCTCGGTCTCGGTACCTCACTGTCTCGGTCTCGGTACCTCATTGCCTCGGTCTCGTCTTGGTCTTGAAGTTTAAGGTTTTGCATACAACACTGATGACCAGTGCACAGATTGATGGTGTGGCAGTGTCAGTCCTAAGCCTGGTAAAGGAGGAGGGCGACGCTAATCATCTATGTCGTGACATTAAAGAGTTACTAAACATACCAAAATACCTTTCATCCCTTAAGCTTTCTAATTGTGCACTTGTGAATAAAAGCTGGATCTCTATTTGGAGCTCAGACATTCAAGAAATAAAGTGTAGGCCCTAGATAAGGAAGGCCAAGTCATGCAATAAATGAAAAACCTTTCAAATCGACTCATAGCTGGCGAAGATCAAAGTAATTTTCCATTATACAATTCCTCAGCCATGGCGATTAAGGCTCTGTTTCTAAATCTTTTTAGTCATAAATATCAAAATTAGCCCATAATTTAAGGATCTTGACATTCATGATGTAGGCCTATTTAAGTCATGAAGGTGCGTTCGTTTAATTTTTATTTTTTATCTTTCTTGGCGTTGCCACTCAATTTGTCACGTTAAACGATTGCTTAAATTTCAGGCGCTATTATTTTCGTTTCTTACTTACCAGAAGCGCTGCAGACTAAATCTTCAAACGTCGTTTTTGCAGATGTTTAAATAATTGAACCACGTGATAGCTGTCATATAATTCTCATCTTGAATAACTTTTAAAATTCCAGATTTATAGGTGTATTTATTAGAATGGCAAGTGGGCCGAGTGACAGCTTAGGAAGAATTCAAAATAAGAAGAGGAAACTTACTGCAAAGCCTCATGGCAAAACAATGGTAATATTTGACGTGAAATGTGTGTTTTGTGCGCCGTTTTAAATGTAACGTTGGGTAGGCAATGCGGCTTTACAATGTCGTACGCTGCGCTCATGTGCAAAATATTCATTCGAAAGAACCGGTCGATACTGTAGGCCTAGCGTGCGGTAAATAAACTCTTAAGGACAAATCTTCTGACACCGACAGTTCGATCCCAATACAAACGAGAATTTTACCTCTACGGCCGAACATGTACAGAATTTAGCGAGTAAGCTTTAGCGCATGCGCAATATTGGGCGCATGCGCTCTGTTAAAAACACCTAAATATTTATATTATAGGTCGGTTAGGATGAGGTTAGGCATCGTGAGGGTCAAGGTTAGGGTTGTAAGGCCTATTGTTTAGGTTAGGCTATATGCGAGAATCCTTCAGCCACAGAAGTAATTTTCAGGTACGTTACTTGGCAAAATTATTGTCCGTATTGGGTAACGTACCTAGTTTTTTTAGACAGTCTCCAGATTAACTTAAAATGATGCAGTGCCGTAAGTAAATGGAAGTCGGTCTTGGATGAAGCACAAAGATGTAAACACGATGAAATAAGTGATTATTGTTGATAAGTAATATATTGTAATTCTCTGAATTTCTCAGTGCCACACAAGTCTGCATTAATAAAAATTTTGGTGAGATTGTCACCATGCAATTATCGTCAGTTTGGGCCGTTTCTCAAGAAATCCATAGAATTGTAAAAAGTTACTTCACTGAATGGTCTTGAAATTGCAAACTGAACTTGTGAACCATTTGTTTAATAATGACTCAGAAATGGAGAGTATAAAATCACTGGAAGTGTTCTGTTTTGCTCTATTCATTTGGGAAGGTCCTGAAACTATTTGTTAACCATAGTCATAGGAGACTGCTTAGAATGAAGAATCTGTATGCCTATATGTGCAACTGGCAAATCCTCCCCCTCGCTTTCTGATCATCCCAAAGGCATGTTTATTGTTCTATGAGTATCATTCTGTCTCATGGATGGAGACTGGAAACTTTGACGTTTGAATTTTTTTGGAACTTTTGACATCTGTATTTCAATCTCTATCATCTTAGTTAACATCTTACAGCTGAACTCTGCCACTGTTTGCACTCTGATAGTGCCAGTCCCAACCCAGGATAAAGGAGAAGGGCGACGCTAATGGTCTATGTTATCACGCAGTCCTTATAAACTGCAATTACCATCTTACAGCTGATAAATCTGCTGCAGATGAAGGAGAAACCTATCGTATATAGAAGCATTTCTCACGTGTATATTTCCTAAATGTTGTGACCAACGATATCTGTTTGTGTTCGTTTCAGTCGATTTTTGGAGAGTTTGGGTCGACGCTGAGAGACTTGCTAACGAAGTCTTTTGTACATGAGTCTTCACGACACTCCTCGACTGCCACAGCTCAGAATGAGTGCAGGGAAGGAGTGAAGAAACCAGTGACAAAGACGGTAGTCGAGGTGTCTCTGATGTATGAAGCAGGCACAGGGGAGGGTCCACAAATGCAGGGTTCTTCGGATTTCGTCGAAATCAGCACAAAAACATCAAGAGAGAGCATCAGGGTCAAGGTGAATTTCCTAGATATATTACTCATTGCCCCCACTGTTAATGTTAAAATGTCAGTGGCTTCATCTAAACAATACCTGCTCACTAAGGATGAACCAAAACGGTATTGCTTGGACTCGGACAAACAATGGGTTTGAATCTTAGTAAAAAATCGGCTTTCTGATTTTAAGACGAAAATCGTATTGTTTTATTTGAAAAACGACAACAGACTTGGATGAAAACACATATACTGTTGCTAGTAGTACTTACATGTAAGTTCTTCCTATTGTAAACTGAATCAAAACTGGAAACTTCATTAAACATCTGCAAACTAAAGATCAAGAGAATGCGACTTTTTTTAAGTATTCGAAGCATGGACTTGATACAACTCAACTTCATAAAACTCAGATTCGGCAAGAAATTGACACAAGGTTCAATTTCATCCCTACAGCCCACTAATTGACTCATCCACTTTTCTTCTAAATGCCATCCAGAAACCCCTCCCTATCTGTATGTGCTTTTGAGCCCTCAGCTCGAATGTTATTGTTACAGTTAACTTGAAACTTCTGTAGTGTTGCCAATCTATGGCTAACTTTACCTCAAAGCTTGTCGTGGAGTCATCATTCAAAAAGGTTTTGAATCGTGACAATATTTGTTAATAAAATACTATCGTCTGATTCATTTTCAAATCGAATATCTAAGTTTCGCAGGTCTCGACATTATATGTTATATAAGAGACCTTCTGTGTTGATGTTGAAGATTTGAAACATTGACCTCTGAACCTCTGCGATCTTCTATGCCTTCATTAATACAGTGTGTCCTCGTCAAATTTTACAGCCACGAAATATCTGTGACCCTATCCAGAGGCTTAGGTTGCATACTGCTCGATCCTGGTACTGATATTATAAGAGTAATTCTCTTGTCGGTTTATCCTAAGCTTTGTAACCAACAATCTCAGTTTGTCGTTGTTTTAGTCGGTTGTTGAAGACTTTGGTTCTACACTGAAGGATTTCCTAACACCATCCCCGAGCAGCAATCAACTAATGCAGATCAGAGTGATTGCAAGGAAGAGGAGAAGACACAGGAAACGAAAACGGGCATTGAGGTGGTTCAGGTGGATGACACAAGCAGTGTCACAAGCAGTGTCACATCCGTCGACAGTCTGCGAATCCAAGGACCTGCTTCGAATTTGACTGAAATCGGCCCAAAGGCAATACAAGAGAGCATCAAAGTCGAGTTGGATTTCTTCGATCTTTTACTCATTGCCCGATCCTTCTACACTAAATCTTCAGAGGTCTCTTCTAGATCCTGCTCTCTCACCTGCAGCGTTCGACAGGGCTCGGCTTGTGACCCCCATCTGTTCAACCTTTACGCTACCCCACACTCAGTAAAAGACCCGAGACCGACTATTGCCTATAGGCGAATGAGATCCAACTGTTCATCTGTTTCTCCCCCACCACTACCTCCGACTCTATTGATCATCTCCGTTTGGTTACCCAATACTGCTCCTGGTGACATCTATTGAACATCTGCAGACTGAATGACGGTGGTGTGTTGCGCTGCTTTATTTTTATACCGAAATGAATGTTTTGGTGTTGTTGTGTATAGTTTTATAGTTTTCATATAAATATTTACGACTTTTAATTGCGACTTCACCCTATGATCAGTTACATTACTAATGGTTCCATGACAAATGGTTCCACAGAAAAATGGATCCACGACAAATGATTCCTTGGAAAGGGTTCCATGAAAAATGGTTCCATAGAAAATGGATTCATGACAAATGGTTCCCGACAGTTGGTTCCGCGACAAATAGCCGGCGACATATGGTTTGTGGATTAAAGGCAGTGGTTAAATTGCTCATCCAGAGGTGGTGGATCTCCCAAATCTTTTCAAAATCCAGAAGCCCAAAACCTAAGCGGATAATTATATATATTTATATATGTATATATGCTCAGAATGTTACTACAATTATTTATTACATACAAAAACAACAAATACAGCAACTTCAAATTTGCACAACAATTTCACAAGCAAGCTTTTCAGCGCTGTCAATACAGTCAATTCTACCAGCACAAGTTACCATTCGTTCTACAACAAGCAGATTTAAAGGCATACTTCCATATGTGCTTCCGTTGCTGTGCATGTTTTTGGTGCTTTGCACTGCCTAAATCTGATGCGGCATGACGACCTTTATCAATCCATGACTGCATATATATATATATGGTAATGGATTTCACTCACTCAAATGCGGTCCAACAACAGATAATGAAAAGGAGAGAGGAAATATGTGCAACGCTTATGCATGACCAAGAGCAGGGGCGGCGATCGAGGGGTTCCCCACCTTTTGCAGAGATGAGACACGGTATACGTGTCTATCCCACATCCCCAACCCCTCTCATTGGGTGTCCCCCCACCTGTCAAACGAGATCGCCGCCTCTGCCTTAGAGGTGTGCAAACTAAGTTCATTCAGCATTGCTAACAGGCATTGTGTGGATAGCACTGAAAGGTCTTTAAAGTGTATTTCCAGACAACTCGGCTCTCTTTACATCTTTGAAATCTTTATAGTCCTACTTCAATTCGTAATTAGTATGTGCATGGCACCAATAACTTATTACATGCCAGCTTAAGTTCATGTCCCCCATATTCTGACGAAGCAGTTGAAGGCCAATAAGAGGCTACTAAAATGCTGACACATTCAATTATGGGTTTCTCAGACTTTGGCAAAAGTCTATCTATGTAATTTATATAGCGCCTCTTATATGGAACTGTTCAGAGGTGCTCCCACCCAGAGCCATTCAAAGAGAAATTTACAGGTCCCACGGGAGAGAACGCAGGTAAAAAGGAAGACTTCCAAAAACCCTGGGCCAAAATTGGGAAGGCTGTAAATATTATTTGTGTCTGGTGGCAGTGCGACTCTGTGCGAGCATGTGGAATCAGAAAGTCACCTCTGGAGGCCGAAGTTCAGGTGAAGAGATAAACACGCACATTCTCGAGGAGAGTGTGCCAGGCAATAGGGGCGATTGCCTGGCAATGAATGCGCTGCTGGGGACATCAGACCTGTTGGAGTCCACAGTACCAAGAGCGATAGTAATCCGATCAATTAACGAAAAGGGCATGACTCCGCATGAGCCAAACTGGAGCAAGAGATAAAAGCAGGAACGAGTCAACGCGTCAACGCCGTGATGGACTCCACAAAAGACAGTGTCTTAACTTCGACCGTACGCACAATATTTCCGATTATTCGTCCCAAATAGAAATAAATATAAAACTTGCTCATGTTATACATGTTGCGCAGATTGGAGGTCCAATGCTAGTGGTGCATAGCTCAACGGTTAAGGGCTTTCCATCAGCCATCGTGTTCACGGTTTCCACGTTCATGTCGTCATGAGCAAGTCATCTCAGCAATTTTAAGATATCAGTAATCTGGATAAAAACTCATATTGCCTCTAGGCCTACCTTTAGAGTAAAATCATGTAAAGCAACCACGTGTAGTCTACAATACACAGGCCTAGATGTAAAAATAATCTTTTACGTTCCTATTGCTTTTATACAAAAGCGTTATCTATGTTCAAAATTTTTTATACATATAGGCCTAGTCCGATAATAAAATTTAAAAACCCTTGACACACAAGTATACCCTATAGTATAGTTAACTTAGCATGTCGGGCAAATGATCTCTATTTTAAATTACTGTCAACAAAACGTGTTAATACTCGTAGATTATGTCACAGTATATAAACTGAGTAAGTTACCTTCTAGCATTAGGACATTTGACGAAGAGGATATCGTTTGCTGACTACTAATTCGCTTCATTTCAGGAATTTTTCTACCGCGCGCATAACTAATAATAAGATAACAGTTAAACCACGTGACTTTGCGGTGAATAGTCATTGCTCACTTTCAAGTGTGTGTGTGTGTGTGTGTGTGTGTGTGTGTGTGTGTGTGTGTGTGTGTGTGTGTGTGTGTGTGTGTGTGTGTGTGTGTGTGTGTGTGTGTGTGTGTGTGTGTGTGTGTGTGTGTGTGTGTGTGTGTGTGTGTGTGTGTGTGTGTGTGTGTGTGTGTGTGTGTGTGTGTGTGTGTGTGTGTGTGTGTGTGTGTGTGTGTGTGTGTGTGTGTGTGTGTGTGTGTGTGTGTGTGTGTGTGTGTGTGTGTGTGTGTGTGTGTGTGTGTGTGTGTGTGTGTGTGTGTGTGTGTGTGTGTGTGTGTGTGTGTGTGTGTGTGTGTGTGTGTGTGTGTGTGTGTGTGTGTGTGTGTGTGTGTGTGTGTGTGTGTGTGTGTGTGTGTGTGTGTGTGTGTGTGTGTGTGTGTGTGTGTGTGTGTGTGTGTGTGTGTGTGTGTGTGTGTGTGTGTGTGTGTGTGTGTGTGTGTGTGTGTGTGTGTGTGTGTGTGTGTGTGTGTGTGTGTGTGTGTGTGTGTGTGTGTGTGTGTGTGTGTGTGTGTGTGTGTGTGTGTGTGTGTGTGTGTGTGTGTGTGTGTGTGTGTGTGTGTGTGTGTGTGTGTGTGTGTGTGTGTGTGTGTGTGTGTGTGTGTGTGTGTGTGTGTGTGTGTGTGTGTGTGTGTGTGTGTGTGTGTGTGTGTGTGTGTGTGTGTGTGTGTGTGTGTGTGTGTGTGTGTGTGTGTGTGTGTGTGTGTGTGTGTGTGTGTGTGTGTGTGTGTGTGTGTGTGTGTGTGTGTGTGTGTGTGTGTGTGTGTGTGTGTGTGTGTGTAACGTCTTGACCACGAGCTTAAGCTGATAGGCTGTTATCGGCAGAGATCTACTAAAAACAACAACCAGCCGCAGGCTCGTCATGGCTGAAATCATTTCGAATATGTGTGTATATATATATAAGCATATATATAAACGTATATATATTATATATATATATATATATCTGTTTCGAGTCTTGGCTGTGCACTTTATGAGACTATGAATGCGTTGGCTATCAAGTAGTGTCAAATTAATAAAACAGCCGTGGCACCTTTAGTAAGTACGTAAGTAGTTTCTTACGATTAAGTGAACACCGAAAGCGCTAATCAGGTTTTCGGATGGTGGATTTCATTTTTTAGGTGGTGGATCTTGTATGTGAGGTGGTGGATCTCAAAACCAAGGTGCCGGATCACAGATACGGTGAGATCCGGCTGAATTTAACCACTGATTAAAGGTTCACGACCAAAAAGTTATCATTTGTTCATGGTATTCGGTAAAATTAAAGTTGGAGTGATGATTATAATGCTTGGTGATGGAATTTATATTTCGGCAGGAATTATTTTAGTCGATCCAACTTCTATGAGCAAGAATTCTTGTCTTTAATCAACTTCTATGTCAGCAAACATTAATATCATCTATATATAATTATATTTAGTAAGAATTACTTTCATCAATCCAACTTATGTTTAAGTCGTCATTATTATCATCGATCCAACATCTATTTTACTGAATAAAGTGGGCGAATAGTAACTTTTTCGTTGGTGAACCATTTGTGACGTGCTCTCATCGACCGAAGCTGCATTGGACATTATAACCGCAGAGGCTTGGAGTCAATTGGCTTAGGTTAGTCCTGTTGAAGAAGAGGAGTATAGTCCTTTGAGGTAGGCCTATACGCGGAGAAGCTGCCATGGTTATAAAGTGTTAGGATAGGCGGAGAATTACAGGAGACAGGAGGGGATGGTCCCCTCCAAATTTCTAGGTGGAGGTATTGTAGCTGCTTCTATTCCAAAAAATATAAATATTCTAAATTTCTACAGTGTATTCCACTGTTCATCGATGTTTTCTGCATCTATAAGCCCTATGTCTGGGAATTGAAATTTTTGGCAAGCAGTCCCCCCAAAAAAACATTTTCGAGCTGTTTCCCAGGACCAGGTCTCCGCCTATGAATGTTTTCTTAGCCTCGGCGTATGTGACCATTACCCTCCTTCGCCGTCTCACCTTCCCACCGATAGTACTTGTAAGGTCGGCGTAGGCCTACTTACCATAGCTGAGCTGGCAAGTTCGCACAGGTGGAGCCGAACTCTACCATAACCAACTATTTCATTAATTAACTCCAAACCAATATAACATATTCCAAAGAGAATTCAATGGTATGGGGATTACAATAAAAAAGTTAACATTGGATTAATGGGGAGAAAAGAAAAGGCCCTTAAGGGAACGATGGAAGTCTTGCTAGTTGAGCCCACCCGAAAAGGCCCATCTAATTTGTAGCCAAGCAACGGTTCGGGCAATTGGTAAGTGGCCTAGTGGGAGCTTGAGTTAAGAACAGAAAACTTAACTAGTTATAACTGTGTTAAATTTAGACTCGGATTTGAACCCCGACTTCTCGATTGAAAGTCCAGCGTACTGTGCACTACACTTTATCGAAACATTGTAATTAGTAGGCCTATATTGATATTCAATATTGTTGGTGACTAATACAGTTACTGTAGGCTACGTATCATTAAGGTCACTGGTCAATATAGGCCTATATATATATATATATATATATATATATATATATATATATATATATATATATATATGTCATCAAGTCGGCTTAATCACTGAATGTATAATAGTATTAGGGAGACCTTGCATGCGGAACTGCTGTTCCTTTGGGTCCACCCATTGTTACCAACTGTACATTTACCATTGTATCATGTTATTTTACTGTGGTAACAATAAAAGCTGATTGATTGATTGATATAATAGGCGAAGCAATAAGCTATCATCGCCTTTTTGTGGCAATTCATGACGCGTTGAATTTCGTTAAGGCGCGATCGCTTGATTTTTATTTAAGCTTACTCTCTATTTGCGCTACCACTTAATTTGGCGATGAATTTGGGCTTATTGCTTCTATAACGCTTTAGAAAAAACTTGCTTACTTACTAGAGTTGCTGAGGACTAGAAATTTTCAAGCGGCGGATCTTTTGCAGATGTTTCAAAATCTGTACCACGTGATATCTATCAAATTGTGTCCGCCATGTTAGACAAATTTTCTTAACTTTTCCTTCGAAATCTTTTCATCGTAAATTATTCTCTTCTTAAGTTAAGGGCTTTTATTCCAGCCGGGCGTGTTTAGTAGAATGGCTAGTGGCGGTGTAGGTAAGATAAAAACGAAAAAGAGCAAAGATGCTGGAAAACCGTATGACAGACCACAGGTAATTTGCAATGAAATGTGCGTCGTGTGCGTAGCTGTAAACTGTAGCGTAGGATAATGTTGTACGCCGCGTCCCTTCTGTGCTAAAAGCTTAGTTGGAATGACCGCCCACTTCACTAGCTCTTGGCTAGACACAATCGGCTCGATTTATAAAGCGGGATGATTGTCAGATTTGTTTTTATTCATTGCGCACATGAGCTCAAAATGGCGTGGCGCCTATTCAAACGGAACGGGGTGAGAAGAAGTCAAAGGTTCCGATCGTCCGATGGAATTAGTGACAATTGTGCCTAGATAATGTAATGTGAATTGTGGTTGGCGTTCTTTTATCTGTTGTTTCATCCGTGTATGCTCTGATTTCGGCCGGGTGTTGGTAAAATGCGAACCGACGAACTGCGAACCAAAATGCGAACCATAGGCGCGAACGTATCAGGTTAAGGCATCGTGAGGGTCAGTTAGGGTCAGGGTTGGCATCGTGAGGGTCGGTTAGGATTAGGGTTAGTGTAGTTAATAGATAGGTTTCAGGGTCATAGCTAGTATCGTTTACAGATAATTGCCGAAAACTGTTGGCCGCATGAATAAAAATATAAATGGCAACCATAGGCGCGAACTGGTCACTTTGGCTGCCAATCGAAAACAAGTTCGCATTTTACCGGTTCGCAGTTAGCCAGTTCGCGGTTCGCATTTTACCCACACCCATTTCGGCCATATCTCAGAAAACGAAGCTAGATTGATGAAAAGGAATGGAATCTGGATCAATGAAAAGAATTCACGCAGAAGCTGGATTAATGAATGAATCGCGCTGTTTTGAGACCGTAAAGCGGTTTTAAATAGTACATTGCTGTTTTCGGGAATCAGGCTTTTTGGCCTTATCAGCGTTTTCGGGTTTCGATGATTTGGGTTGATCCTGCTCTCACGACCTCCAACATCAAGCACTATTATGAGGTTGCCAGAATGACAGCCGTTACATCTCTAATGTGTGCCTCTCTGACCTGTTTGGGTATACGCTCACATGGGACAGAGGTGGACTCGACCTGTTCATCAACTCTTCTGCACCCGGGTTGATGAACACAATGAGAGGTTGTAGTTTCATTAATCTTTCTCCTGGAGATGATCAACTGGTCGGACTTGCTGACGATCATCTGTTTGTGCCAATTGCTTTGATCCTCATTGTGTTCTAAAATAACATCTTTAAAGGCCACGGTACAGTGGGTATAATCTCCAACCCATGTCACGTGCCTATGAAGTATGAAAACAATTTAATGAAACTAATGTTCTATGGAAACATGTATTATTAGCCTGGTCCTGAGCACTGGATTATTGGGGATTCTCACCAGTCCTGTTGTTGCCAAAGGGCAGAAAACAATCTGTTCATGTAAACTAAACTTAATATTCTGAAGGAAATGAAAATTGTACTGTATTTGCAATTTCTCAGCACTGCATGTTGCTGCATGAGGAAACCCAAGTCCTACAGAAACATCTGATCAGAGTTTGAATCTCAGTGAAACTGTAGGGATTTCCTTTGACATACATGTGCATGGTGATTTTTTGAGTGTAGGACAAAATCCTACTCTGACAAAATCCCCTCTGACATAATCCACCCGGACAAACCCCCAAAGTAGGACAACCCACCCTAAGAAAAAATGCTTTTACTTTTTCTACTATTATTATTTGGAAAAGTGTGTAAACTTTAAAGTCTGATGTAAAGCACATTATGTGTCCATTTTAAATTCTGATCGCTAAAATCGAATGGTGTGTCCAGTGGCACAAAGAGTTTCCTCGATGGAGTCTATGCAGGCGTATATGTGTTATCTGTGACACGATTTCTTATATAAGTTAGACCAGGGGCGTCAATCCCCCTCTGACTGATGGAGGCAAACACCCTGGTTCCAAGTATCAGGAGGCCAAGATATCCCCCCTAGGACTCAAAAACACACACCCCCACTTGAAATTGGAGGTATTTGCCTCCGGATCCCCCTAATTCTCTGAGTTAGACTAATAATGGTACTGAATGTCACTTGTAATGTTGTGCAGACTTTGTTAGTATTGTCAGTTAATATGGTATGGCTTCTAATTGCACAGCTGTAAATAGTTTGCCTAAGAAATATATGTGATAGAAGCTAGTTAGGGCAAGAGAGGGGAGTTTTGTCCGGGGGTTAATGTCCTGCCTAAAACGGGGGGGGTTGTCATGGGATTTTGTCTGCGACCCGATTTTTTTTAACATTCCTTGATTTTGGCTTCCTCACAGGTTGCCAACAATGGGCAGTCCAGGTAGTTTTATCAGCACAGCGTGTTACATTAATACAGGAGTGTGAAAGAGCCAGCCAATTTCTGACCCGCCAATGATATATTTCTGACCCGCTGAGCCTTGTCTAAAGACAACACAATTGAGAATTATATGTATAATTTGTCATTTTTAAGGCTTTATTAGTTTATCTGATGTTTGTAATTGATAATGCATATCAAAGTCATGTTTTAACAGCCTAATTCAACTGTTTGTATGATCTCGCTCTGAGATACCTACCTACCGCATTTTCCTCGTGGCCTTTGGCACTCTGGCCATTTGCTGAAAAATATTGCTGCTTGCCCGCAGAGCAATTAAATGTTCGCGTAATAACATAAATGTTTGACACCCCTGAATTAATAGCTTTTAGAGACATAGCATCACTTTGCTTTGAGCCGAATGCTTTGTAAACAGTAGGGATTAACTGAGTGTCAATTTTCGTCTTGAGCCGAGTGCTGAGTTTTATGAGTTGAGTTGTCAGAGTTTAGAATATCTCCTGGTTTTAGTTGTTTTGCGCTATTTGCGCTATTTTTACGAATCTTTTGCTTTTGCCTCATTTTACACTGTAAGAGGTGGTAACTAGTAAGTACTAATAATGACAGTATTTGTGTCTTTAGTTTGGTGATTGTCATTTTGCATATAAAATTCGTGATTTTTGTTTTCAAATCAGATAATCGGAAAGCCAATTTTTATTAAAACTCGATTCCATCATTTGTCCGAGTTCTTGCCGAGTCCTACAAAACTTTTCCGAGCCGAGCTTCGGTTCATCACTTGAAAACAGGAGCGTTGAAATGCCAGAAGTAACCTCGTTTGCATATATTCTAACGATCGTAACTAACGCTGTTGGTTTTTCGTCGTTTTAGTCACTTTTTCAAAGGGTTGGGTCGACACTGAGAAGCCTAACACTGAAGGACGTTGTGCCGTCCTTTTTGCATGATTCCTTATGGCTTACGAATAACGACGACGAAGAGAACCAGGAGGCTGTGGCGGAAACGGAGACGAACGATACAGACTGCGCGGGAGAAACAAGCAACAATCCCCAGATCGTGGGTGCTTCGGATGTGGCCGATAGCAGCGTGGTGGCGACCAAAGACGGTCTCGTGGTCCAGGTGGATATATCTGAAATCTGTATCTTATTTCTTGTATCATGATATAACAGAATTTAAAAAATTTTTATTAGGTAAGTTAGTAAGAATATTCTTTATTAGACTTCAACCAGCAAATGCACAATAGCTTAGAAGGGGTATAAATATTAGCTTCAATTTTAAACAAAGTCGTAAACATTCACATAATGAAATATCAATATGTGACGGCTCAGTACGAAAGCAGTCGCATATTTTCATATTTGAAAAATGGGTTTTCGATGCAACATTGTAGACCTTCTTTTTAGCTTTCCAGAATGCTTCTGTTTTTCTTATATCTTATACCTGAGAAAAGTTATGTCAATTTAAAATCGAACTATGTTTGCCTTCTCTTCTGAGAAAATCGCTCCCAAAGTTCGTGGGATTATTTGATCATTTTTCTGCAGCATGGTATTTCTTTGCATATGACCTCTTACTCAAGCTATGATTGGCTTAATTAAAAGCTAATCCATTTCGAATAGCTAGAGGAGATGTTAAGCTTGCAGGCGATATCATTATTGTAGGGGTGCAAGCATGAAAAATGATGCAACAGACGTAGAAAAATCATCATAAATTTTTAAAAAAATGCAGAAATTCTAATTTGAAATTAGCTTAGGTTCCAATAAACATTCACTAAACATGTTTAGCATTATTTTATAGCAAAAGCAATTGGCAATAATGTTTATTAATAATTTGTTTAATCATTATTGTAAATATGTCAAAAGTTATGAAAAATGGATTTTCCCACTAAATGACCAAAATGACTGATTTTGTAATAAACGATCACATATTAGCATCAATTTTATACAAAGGCGTGTCATGTTAGTATAATGAAATATAAATAATTACATCAATTTAAATAATGTCATATAACATTCGCATAATGAAATATTAATAATGGCTTCAATTTTAAATAAAGTAAAATAACATTTGCTTAATAAAGGATCTCTTGTCAAAGGCATCTACTCTTAGTAGGATGATGTCATGTGGCCTGGATTGTGTCTTGTAAATGGTGACCTTGCGGGAGAGGAAGAAGGTCGTAAGGTTGTGACATGTGTTCGACAGGACTGAGCGCAAAAGAGCAATGTCAGCTCACTTGCAATTGCTTATTTGTGTATTGCTAAGACCATTCTATTTGATCGTGCCACCAGATTGGGGGTGCAGCTTTTGCGGGTTCTCTTGAGGAGGAAATACTGTGCTATTACATATATCAGGGCTGCAGAAATTAGTGATGCGTTAATTTATTTTTACAATTAAAATTTTTTAAACAATTTATCGCTTCGATGATTATACCCATAATTAGCATATACTGGAAGTCTGGAAGCAAAAAGAAAAACATGTAAACATTGCAGGGTAGGGCGGTGGATAGTAAACGAACTATTAATTATAAACATATATCAGGTCGATTACATGAACATTTTGGATTTAAATTATTGGCTAACGGAAATATCGCTTAATGCTGATAAAGTTTATTGAATTCATCAGCAATCTTTTGCAGATATGGATCTAACACTTCAACAGGGCAAGAAAACCGTCTGTGCTATTTCCTGTTTGGGACTATGTTCAGAAACTGAGAATTTTAATTTTAATTGAAGTGTCATTAATTTGTCTGACAAATGTAACTATAAAAGTTTATGTGATTTAATAAAAGTTAACTATGGTAATTTTTCAAAAGTTTATTATTAAATTAATCGTTAATGGCCCTTATATATATATATATGTGTGTGTGTGTGCGTGCATGTGCATAATATGTAATTCAAAATTTTACATAACTATTGTATTACTATTCTGTCCTCACTGAAGGTCATGTTCTAAACAAATGACATCATTAAAATGTGACGTCAATTTTTAACTGGTGCGAGGCATTATTATAGTTACAATAATATAGTTGTGAGTGAAATGCTTTTAGGCTCAATAACATTTTTTATATTTGGTATTTATTTCTATAGTTATTGTAGGTTCGTGTTTTTCCCATTCAGAGTGTATATAATGGGTCATTCCAGCTCAACTCAACCAATTTTGAGGAAGGTTCCCACCCGACCAGCCCGAATTGGCTGACATTTTTACCACCTGTTGCTAGATATATTGGATGGAGAAATCTAAAATCTTTGAGCTTAATTTCAAATACTTTTCAAGATATTGTGTTTTCCGTGACCCAAATATCAACCAGATGTCAACCACTGATCAAGCTCAAACTTTTCAAAGTAATTGCCAGCCACATAGACATTATACAAATAAAATATGAATGCATTATGCCTGATATATAGCGAGATATTGATCACTGATTATTGAAAAATGTAAACATACAGTGAATATGAAGACAACTTTTGACATTTTTTTCTGCTGAAATTATAGGACACACAATAAAAGTAATTATATTTTTGTAATCTATGCAAAAAACTGTACAGATAAAAATAATTTTCATCTGATTTGGTCCAATCATTCTGGAGATATCAAAAAGTGGACCTCGTGAAGTTTTGCGAAACGTCTTTGGAGGGTGGGGTCACGGAAAACACAATATCATGAAAAGTATTTGAAATTATGCTCAAAATTTTGTAGATTTCGCCATCCAATATATCTAGCAACATGTGGTAAAAATGTCAGCCAATTCGGAGATGGTTGGGTGGGAGGCAGTGGTTGAGTTGAGCTGGAATGACCCTAATATATTACATATGCATAGTTTATGTATAATTCTATTGCATATTATGCATATGTGTATATGTATATAATATATAGATTTATATGTATATATATATATGACCTTAATATATATATATATATATATATATATATATATATATATATAGGTGTTGGAAGACTGTTCCAGGCACTTTGGCCAGCGACCCGCCAGTTACCGATTACAATAATGTGCCAAATGAAAGGCATCCTGTTGGTGATTTGTTTCAGTATGGTGGTTTCCAGGCTTTGTTCTCTCACTCAAGCTTGGCTGAGGAAGGAAATCCGACTTCAAGTGAGGGGTCATCCACATCGAGACCTCCTCTTCCTCCGTTGCCCACTGTCGACCGCACATTCGCCGCTCCGTTCCCCAATGCGCTGCCTTTGACCTCTCGCGGAGCCACCGTGTCAACAGGACCGTCTTCAGCCTACTATGGCTCGTCAAGCAAGAGGAGCGCACCACTGTCCTGTGGTGAGCAAGGCATGCAATGCAGACTGCTTACACTCAAGTATTTGATTCTATGTTTAAGAATTAGAAGTGCCTCATTTGCACTCAACAGCAGCTTATGAAGCTTAGCTTGGCTGTCATTACTACTGATTTCCTTCTCTTTGTCTTTTCCTCAGTTGACCTTTGCTACTCTACTTTGAGTGCAGCAGGTCTCCATTGTACTGAGCAAAGCATAATCATCGTCCCATTTGCTTGCACAACTACTAAGCAAAATTGTGCATTCTCAGTGTTTGGTCCCTCGCTCTGGAACACGCTCCTGTTGGTGTTGCACTTGTCCCCCAGGGTCCACTCAGACTCTTTTTATACTCGCCTTAAAACTACTTTCAGCCGTGCCTTGGTCGGGAGTGCTCCTTAGTTGTAGCCTTGAAGGGGTGCTATATAAATCTTAGTAAAAAAATAAATGAATTTCATACCCATGGCTGCTTCAGAGGTAACTTCATGGACTGCTCTCCTTCTTTACTTTTTGCTCTGATATGCTGAGACTAAGAAAATGGAAGTCTCAAGCACTTAATGCCCATGACTGACTCAGGATCTGCTCATCTTCCTCTTATACGTGATAATCTTTTCAGAAGCTCACGGTGCTCTAACTCCCACCAAAGTCTGAGTTATCTATTTTCTTTATAAGTGCTACAGCTTTAGGCCGCCATTTTCTTTGGCTGACCCAATGATATTATTTGCTGTCTTAATGATGGACCATTCCTCATAATAGATCTGTGTAAAAATGTTTTTCACCGCAGAAGAAGACGACCTGTTGGCTGATATGACCGAAGCGCTCTCTGCGGATATAGGCGGGGCACCTGCGAAGAAACGGTGCGTTGAAAAGAACAACGTGCGGACCGCGATTCCACAAGACACTTGCAGGCCAAATAAAGGTTTGTATCGGAACAATTATTATAATATTATTACATACATTTGAAATCAATTCACGTTAAATTATTAGGGGTCTATGTTAAGTTTCATTTGATTGATTGTTTGAGATGCTTAGGCATGATGCTAGGCAGGAATTGTCTACCACCAATGTAGAAAGAGGCAGCGTGCATCTGAAGAGTGGAACGAGTGCCCAGATGCATCTGAAAGGGGTTGGTGAATTTAAACGCATAGATGGGTGGGTTGGCTGAGTAATGGAAAACACAGAGGGGGGCATAGATTATTTATCAGAGGACACTGCTCCATCGGCAGAGAACACGTTCATGTATGCTTCTTCGATCAGTTTTCCCAGATTCTTCTCCGATTTGAGTCCTCCTCACTGGAAGCTTTTTTGGAAGAGCTTCTTATGTTATCTCTCCACTTTAGTTATGTTACGAGTTCTATGCTGCTAGTCTAACACGCTTCGTGTGGTGTGTTTCAGTATCAGTCGATATCGGAAAGGCAGCAGGCGGCGAGAAATCGTTCTTGTGGCAAACGAAGTCGAATCCAGTAAGTGCCTCTCGGTCTCACTCCAAGTTGCGGAGCAGTCCAGCTGCCACCGGAAAGAAACCAGGATTCGATCTGGCGACATTCTGCACCACGATCAACCATGTGAGTCAATGTATTGCATGGTGTTGTATTCGAGCATTTATTGAGCTCTTTTAGGGACCAATTGAAGCAATGGATTGACACTGCTATAGCAGTTCTACAGAGTTATGACTTTTCACATCTTCACTTTTGGAATTATGACTTTTGGCATTTTTACTTTTGTCAAGGTATCTTTTAAACTATTGGATTTAGTCATTTGTTTCTTGTGATTAGCATACACTGGGAAGCTTTCTACTAGCTCTGTTGTGATTCTATGATTTCCTAATAACTTAAACCTTTTCACGTTAGAAATATGATTATTTCTCTCTGGCTGTTAATGATTCTTTAAAGATGGATCAGGTATCTGAACCCAATCTGTTGATTGTCAGTCCTGCATTCTGACCACGACACACAACACTGTTGGGGATTAGTGTCAATTTCCTGCCGAGTACTATGAGTGAGTTGTATCGAGTTCGAGCATCGAATATTTAAGAAAGTCTCATTCTCTTGATTTTCAGTTTTGCAGTATGCACAATTTTTATGAATCTTTTGACTGTGCCTCAGTTTACACAAGGAAGTAGTAACTAGTAAGTGCTAGTAGTTACAGTATTTGTGTTTTTCATTTTCTTATTGCTCAGACCCATTATTTGTCCGAGTAACTCCGAGTGTTATGATACTCGGCCCTGCCGAACTTTGGTTCATCATTATATACCATTCGGGAACAAAGTCGAATCCAGTAAGTGCCTCTAGGTGCGGCACTTGTGTCCCAGGGTCCACTCTGACTCTTTATGTTTGCCTTGAAATTTTTCTTTTTAGCCAAGCTGGGGTCGGGAGCGCTTCCGAGTAGTAACCTTGAAGAGGGGGCTACAAAAAGCTTCGTAATTAATTAATTAATTTTGTGCATTGTTTCTGTTTAGTCCGAATACGGCAGTCGAGATTCGTCTGTGTTGAACACTAGCCAGAGGCAATCACCTTTCTATATGGGAAGGACCACATACGGTGGGGCCTCATCGCGTCCGAGGACTATGAACTTTGATCCCGACTATCTGGTATGTACAATGGTCATTTTATTTATGTTTTTATGTGTGTGTGTGTAATCAAATCTTTGTTGATATATGGGGTTCTGGCAGTTACCATCTTTTTAAACTGAAACTGAAAGATTACCTGCTATCAAATTCGCCAGAGTAAATGGTGTGCACATTTTTTTTACTGTTTATTTCTGTTTTGTCATTAAAATGGTTTAGTTAACCAGTTATGATATTTTGTTCCTAATGATCAATGCGTACTTATAACCTGCTGCTGTGATTATCTATGGTCCGGTCCCTTTAGGTTTTTTCTATGTCCCTATTGTTCCCAACTCATGTAAATCATCTATTATTCAGATTAACATATATACTGTTGGGTTCAATAAAAACACTTGGTTATGGTTAAGTGCGTAAGTAAGTATATCTTTTATTTAACCAACTGCATAAAATTATGTGTTTGTTGGTGTACAATAATTTGATGGACAGAGCATTCTAGTTAAAGTGGATTCTCATGCTAGATTGTCTGATTGTGGAATTACTCGATGGGGGATTAGAAGGTCGTCTTTATTGGAGGAAGGAACCGGTGCAGCATGTGAACCCTTTTTCTCCAGTAGCGCTTTAAATAAATGTTTCTGAGCATTTATTTTTTTCAGGTGTGTCTGAGTATTTGTGTAGCAGATTTTCTATGGTATGTAATCATGGATTTCTATAGCACCAATTTAAAAGAAATGCCTAGTATGACAACAAACAACAATTGAAAGGAGAGGACATCGATTGATGGAGGTATAGGAGCATAGAAGATAGAGAAGTTCATTACGGAGACTGCAATTGGCAACTAAGGCTGTAAAAAAATGTTGAAATCACGCCCCGGGTATCCGTTGACCCAAGGAACGAGTACCCGACCACGCGGACATTTTGTTAGGGAATTGTGCATTTTTAGGGAATGTCTGGCACCAGATTTCATTGCCCGGGGCAGTCAGCCTCGGGCGGGTACCCAATGACAGCCTTATTGGCAGCCTATCTCTGAAAGATTGACACAGCAAAACTTTTATGGAGCACTAAGGACTTCTGGACCATAGGGATAACCAGGTGACCTTGCATTGCAGAGGGAAGGAACCTACGACCTGGTACGAATGACAGATTCAGTTCTCTTTAATCTAGAAACTCTGGATATACCTTTTACAATCCTCCTCTAATGGTGGCACTGTATAAATTTTCAGCTACAATTATGATCAGTTGATATGGTGTATGACCTGTGTTGCAGGTTATGCCCACAGTTCGACACGAGCCGAGGAAAGTTAACGTGGTGATAAATGAGGCGAATGAACGGCAATTGAGTCAGACGGCCAAATTGATCCTTCAAGGCATGGATAAAACGGAGCAACTGGTAGGTTGGAATTGTGATCTCACATTAATTATAGCCTGGAACATTGTCATGCCTACTTTGTATCATACCTTTTTAGGATTACGCCTGCGGTGCATCATGTATGCCGTGGATCACATCCACCTTCCTTGGATCATACCTCATCTATTCACACCTGCATTGGATCATGTCTACTTCATATCATGCCTACTTCAAATCAGTTGAAATCACACATGCCTCACATCATGGCTACCTGGCAGCATAGCTGCATTGGATCATGCATTCTAATTCAAAAATAATTTTCGCTCTAGATTATCTGCCTATGAAATAACACGGTCATGCGGTCGTGGGATTATGAGATCTTCTTTTAAATAGCAATACATTTAATAGTACAGCATTCTCAATAAAAAGGATTTTTGCGCTAGACTGCCTGCCTGTGGAATTTCACGGTTATGTGGCTGTGGACCTATGGAGTAGAAGGTCACCTTTATTGGAGGAAGGAATTGGTGCAGCACGTGACTGTAAATATAACGTTGAAAGACTCAATTTTCTTTTCAGAACAATGCAACTGCTTCAGCATTCGACACGGGCCTTTCCGATTCGCTCTTGTCGTTCACTGTAAGTGTTTCATGTGCCTTTATCAATGATTTCTTTGTTTTGTGATTTATTCTCTACCTGTGTTCATAGCCGGGGAAGCTATTTGAGTACACCGACCGTACACTGTCGGTGGGAAGATGAGATGGCGAGGGAGGGAACTGGACACACGTCCTGCCCCTGTATGCTTGGGACTAAGAAAATGAAGGCGCTAACATATCTATCCCTTTAGGGACAGCTCTTATTAATTAGTTGGGTTTTACAGTCGACTGTTTCTCGAGTTTTGCTGCCATTTTGGCAGATGAATATCTTTTGGCATACGAGTGTCAGGTATGAATGTGTGATCATCAACTTCTTTATCATGATCAGAATATGATCTTGGACTTAGTCGTGTGATCACTTTGATCAGTATTTGAATGTTGTCCATGATCAACTACTGATCATGGACTTAGATCATTATTCTGCAGAGATCATAAGAGTGATCACTTACTGATCTTCAACTAGGTTTGTATGATGATCATGGACTAAGTTCACACACTGATCGTGGATTGAACCAGTGATCATATACCTATCATGAGCCATGATCGGTTCATGTGTCATCTACAGATCAAGTACCATTTGTTTCTAATGCAGATCTCTGTTATATGAACATGCAAAGTGCTTGAATGTTCTAGTAAATTATGCCATTATGTGTACTTATATTTTAAGCTAAACCTATGTTATATTGTTGTTTCTGGTGATTTTTATAGCCCAGGACGTACAAACGCAACAGTCTCCAGGCTTCCAGCTCAAGGACTCAACCTAAAGTGAGTACATAAAACAGGGCGACTTTTGTGCACTTCTATAAACTACAAGGTCTGATGTGGTAAATGCTTGCATGCATCTTTTTATGCTATAAAAAACTTTTCTCCATTTTACACAACCCTAAGCACGTTCTTCACCAACTCCTACCTCCACTCCGTTCCCACGCCATTCTCCAATTGAGACCTGGAGCACACAACCATGTCCTCCCACTCAAAGACAACTCTCAATTTATCCAAAGATCATTATACAAAAACATTTACTAGTTTGTTGCTGTCACTTATGTTAACATTTCTACGTTATTGTCAGATTGTGTTATTTTTAAATAAACAAACTCTTGTTACTTCATGAGCTTATAAATGAAATGCCTGCCTGTAGTAAAGTGCCAATCATTATTACTCTATAAACGACAAACGTCTTAGTATATTTTATTAAATGCCTGTCTGTAGTTAAGTCACAATTATTACAGTATTTAAAATTACAGTACTTATTATTACTGAAGGAATTTTTGTTAAATTTTATTAAATATCTGCCTTTTGTAAGTTGCAAATCATTATTGCTTTATTTTATATCGCTCAATGGACTTTTTTTATAAAATTTTATTAAATGCCTGCCTGTAGTAAAGTTATAAATTATTATTACTATTCTTATTATTACTCAATAAACTTTTTATTAAATGCCCAGTGTGTTATCCACTGCTCTTTGGCCCCTGAATTGTTGTTACACCAACAAATCCTCCATTCTGTTTTTTCACAGACGGGTCCTCCAGTCCGGGAGCAGGCGACCCCAACGTTCACTGCAATTCAGCGGAGCATCAATGCCTATCGGGAGAATCCCCAGTCGGACATACGGACTGGCGGTACAACGGGAAATGCGGATCGAGACATCGGGAGGACCTCATCGAATGCGCCTGCGACCTATGACCTTCCGTCTGTGGCGCCAAGGTTGGTCATAATCTTGAAATCTGCAATGTATGTTCGAAAATAGAAAACACGAACTCCAGAAAATGACTTCATTAATTCATTATGAAGATTTATATAGCACCCCTTCAAGGATACTACTCAGGAGGGCTCCCGACCCCAGCACGACCGAAAAGAACAGTTGCAAGGCGAGTATAAAAACATGAAGTGGTGAGGCAGTGTTTTCAAATTGATTTTCTTCTGGTTAGTGTCTAGTGTAGTTCTTTTTGTTTCTGGGCAGGTGACCTTGGTGGCATAGGGGAGCATTGGAGTGATGCCCCATTTTGTGTTTATCATACAAAGTTGGCTTTTGGGGAGTGCCCTGCGCTTTGGACTCCTGGCTTGGCTTCGATGGTTTGTGCAGTTTGTGATCATACTCGTCATCCCATTTGCCCGCTCAACTACTAAGCAAAATCCTGCATTCTCAGTAGTTATCCCCTTTTCAGACGTGCCAAGTTTGGGAGTAGTAACCTTGAAGGGGCACTACACAAACTCTTCGTTAAGAATGAATTAATAAATGAATACCTGGACCAGTTTCTCCTTACATTTGTTTCTGGCAGCCTTATTTATTAACATTACGAAAGCTTTAAGCCTTGCAACTATTAGCTGCTGTGATGAACACTGCGCTGTTCCAGTCTTTGACCTTAGAGTTGTGTGATGATTTCAGAATGGAGTCGTCCACAAAGGACGTCCACAGTGAGGGGTAGGGCAAATGCGAACAGGGGAGGGTCATGAACTGTACGGACTTCCGCATGTGACCATGCTAACTTATTGCTAAAATCACATCTAATAGTACTTACGTCATAATCTTAGTTGTTTATTATTAGCCTTGGGTTATACATCACATTTGAGAGAACGATATACGAAGCTTACATGCAAATAGGCATTTAGAAAATGTAAATTTTTTACATAGCTTTATTCAATCTCATTCTTTGTCAATAAATGTCTATTAAAAAGCGATGCACTAAAAGAATCTTCAGCAGTTGCAATGGTAGCCGACATGTGTGTGATGCGGACGTCCGTAAAGGGGGATCAGTGGAATGCGAACAAGGATGAGGGGTGAAAAGTAGGTGTTTTTGCGGCTGTCCTTTATGGATGACCCCAAAATGTATATTACGCGGCCGTGTTGATTGAGAGCCTGTTCTGCGTTTGTGAACAGCACTAACGCACCTGGAAAAATGCGAAGGGAGCCAACGAGAAAGCACTACACCAACCGAGCAACGGAGATAGAAAATGAAACGGTATTGAGTTCATTAGCAGTCGTTTATTAGTAACATCTATGAGTGCTTGTTAGTTCATTCGTTTATTCATTCATTCATTCTGAGCATTTATATAGCACCCCTTCAAGAACATACCCAGGAGCACTTCCAGTCCTGCCACGACTAAACAAACGAGACTTGAGGGACTTGTACGGTAAAAACTTGACGGTTGAGCCGCAGGCAAAGAGTGAAAATCAAGTGGGAGCTCGTTCTATATTAAAAGACCTACAACGAAGAAAGAACGATAGTAGTTGTTCTTAGCTCAACTCTCAATTGATCTTTTGAGATTAGTAAAACGGGTTTTATAGCGGTTCAGATGCAACCATTCTTTAAATTGTTTCCATGGAATGAAACTAAATGCTTGTTATTTAAAGAAGATGTCGCCGTGACTTCGATCGGAGTTCTCGTCTTGTAATGCTGAGATTACGGCTTCGAACCTCCTCCTTGCCTGAGACAGTTACTTTGTAGGCGTGACGCTATAGGTTCCATTTCAACTCCATCACCTGCAATTGAACACCTACTGCTTCAATCAATCAACCAACAAAATAAGACTTGATATAGCACCCTTTCAAGATATCCGCCATGAAGCGCTCACAGCCCGACCGCAGCCAAAAGGACATATTTCAGAGAGGTATAACATTCAGGATATCGCCAAACCAACGGATTGAACTCCACCTCTGTTTGCACTCCAGCAGTTCCAGTCCCAAGCGTGGATAAGGGAGGAGGGTAATGCTAGTGGTCGTTGTTACCACACAGTGTTGTTAAACTGCAGCTGCCAAATCAACGGATACAACGACTTTTTCAGTTGGAAATGGCTTCCTTGCCCAATACTCTCGTTATTATATTCCGAATGGTGCAATTCCATTGCAGCCGATGACCGTTGACCTTCCGTCGATTAAACTGCCAGTGACAAACCTTCAGCCGTTCCCCATCAATGTCTTGCCCACGTCCTCGGGAGCGTTCTTCGCCGGCCCGCCACGAGGTGCAGCCGAACCTATGGATACGGCGACTTTTACGTTTAGCGAGCCGATAGCGACGAAAGTCGACAGCAAGCCGGCCGAAGACGCCCAGCAGGTGCACCACTGTTTGTTGCTTTATCGTCGTTATTGAATGCAGTTGTCAGACTGTCTGCTGGGGTTTCTTCTGTGGCTTGCAGTGGTCTGTTGAGTATTGGGTAAGACTGGCATACAGGGCAAACGAAACGAGTTCGATTCCGGCTACTCCTAAGGTTGACTAGTCATTTTTTTGCTAGGTGATGGCATTTGTGATATTAGATGTATGATTTGATAGGCACCTTGCATGGCTGCTGACAGTTATAACTTGTCATCATCTGTTCACGCTGTATTTTTGATCGTACTGCAGTTTATTAGTTTAAATTAAACGACAATATTATTATTTATTATTTTATATTTATTATTGTCTATATGTGTATGTAAGAGCCCACAAGTGATTAATTTTCCTCTTTCAGTTTTTCTGATTGTGGACTTTGATACAGTGTATTTTCAGAAACCGTAAAAACACAGTGAGTGTTGCCAGAGAGGTGTTTGATTTAAGACAAATATTATTGTCCTTACTGAATTTTGTCAATACAGTACTTAGTGGCCTTTGAATATATTATCATCGATGAAATTTGAATATACTTTTAATATAGTTGCTTCAATTGATTAGTCATTAGGGACCAGCATTTAATTATTAAATGCATAACAATAATGGCAATAACAGTTTGTCAATTGTTGGCATTTTTCATGCAGTACAATTTTCTGGATTTTGTAGAAGAGCGCATCGTTTCATTTCCGTTCCCCGATCGCTGTTGCCGATCACCGTAGCAACGGGGTCACCGCGTCGCCCCAGCAACCGCCAGGTCCTTCATCAACCATGGTAACCAGCGGTCCGCCTGTCAGAAGCTCTCTGGCGTTCAGCTTCAATGTGAATGCAGCTGTGAAGAAAGCACAACTCACTCATGGTGAGGAGGATTGTTTTTACATATGACCTTTCTGTCCTCAGTTAGCTAATACTATGCAACTGTAATTTGATATTGCCCTTCTTACAATTAGTTCAGATGGAACAATTGCAGATATATTGCAGAGCAATTGTGTGCAAAGAACTTGCTCAAGGTCCCTACATAGTAACTGCCTCGGACGAAGATCGAAACTATCCTCTCCGCGTTACGGGCCGACTGCTCTAACCAATCGGCCACCGTACCAAGCAAACGAAGACATCTGAGTAATATCATGCATGCATAAATTATACATACATAAATTATAATATATATATATATTTATATATATATATATATTTATGCGTGAATGATTATATACATTGGCGACTCTTTCAGCTTACTTTATACTGTCTTGATAACTGTTGAAGCATTTTCACTAGTGATGACATTTAGCATCATATTGGCTACCACAGAGATCACCTGAGTAGATATCTAAAGGGGTGCTGTATGAATGTTTGTTTACATTGCATACATATATGCATTGCATATATGCATTGCATATAATTACTGACTTCCTTAGATGTGTTGTATATATATATATACATTATATATATATTATATATATATATATACTTTGATGCATTGAATTATGAATGCATGCATGCTGCTGGTTGGTTATTTATCTGGCTTGGCTTTGCTTCTTTCTAAGTCACTTAGCCATTAGAGTCTTGTTGTGTCTTGCAGAGCCTCCTTCTGGTGGATTTGCCCCAGCCTCAGAACTGAAGCGAGGCAGTGTCATGGACCTGCTTGGAGGACCATCGAGCAGTCCGGCTTCAAAAGCGACTCCTGCGACTTCAACACCCTTTACATCGTCAACCCCTGCCACAAAGCCAGTCGCACCAGCTGCAGGTTGAGAATGTCTTCTTTATTGTCGTCTTAGCTATAAAGCATAAGATTTATTTATCCGTCCCAACAATGGCTCGTGAATGGTCTTACAAAGCGGATTTTTATGCGAATTTCTAGGTCAACATGAGACTATTTTCAGCACAAAATTAACTTTTGATTCGGATATTTGGGCGTTTTAGTTTTCGAATTGCACAAAATTCTGACATTTAATTAAATAACAGCACGTTATTGTTTGGAAGTGGGACTTTGAAAATGGTAGATCACAATTATTGAGCAGGCTTTAACCGTGGATGCTCTCTGGATTGCAGGCTTTCCATCAATTTGCCGTCTCACCTTGTTGGGTTTTTATTCAGCGGAGTTCGAATTTTGTGGAAGCTGGTCTAGCTTAATGGTAGCGTGGCCTGAAATTCTCAGTTGAAAGACCTACTGTGGCTTGCTATATATGGCTTATTAATTTAAAATGATGTTTTTTTTATTGTATGTTCTCTTCTATGACTTACTGGTGTTAAGTAAGTTTTGCCTTGCTAAGGGTCTGATTATAGGAGTAATTCAAAACTCACAAACAAGCAAGGTGAAACGGTGGTTTCATGTCAAATCATACGATGTATGCAGTTAGTATTATTATTATTATTATTATTATTATTGTTACTATATTTTTGATGTTATATTGTTGATGTTTTTGAGTATATGATGCACTGTTTATATTGTCTAGGCATTGTGACTGACCAAAGGCCATTGTCTGAACTGTTCAAGACTCCATCAAACAAGTGGTCGTGCCCAGAATGTAACGTTCAGAATGACAACTCTCTGGTTAAGTGCCCATGTTGTGGTGAGGGCAAGCCAGCTGCCAAACCCGCAGTGGGTCCAAATCCGGCCACTTCCGGTTTTCCTGCTCAAGCCTCGGTTCCCCTACCAAGTACGATATTGTTTCTCCTCTCTTTTGCTAACCAATGTAAAGTAAAATATTCATTAGTAATGACATTTGACATCGCTTAGGCTAGTGCAGAAAGCGTCAATATAAATCTTCAATGGCATTATTTTCTTAAATTCTACAGCTCTATTTGATCTCCAAATGTCTGCAGCAGTATTATCATGGCATTTCTGAATTACAAAACATTTGGTAAGGTGCAATTTACCTTTTAGCTGTGCTCAATGGATGCCTGTATAGCAAAGTACTATTTGCAATTGGTTAATGAAGAATGTAATTACTTAACAGGGCCTCAATCAATGGTCACTTTGGGTCAGACTGTTTTCCATTATATTGTAATCCTTTTGACATGTACAGCTCCTAAGAAAGTCATAGGACAGGCGTGAATGGAGAAAGACAGGTCATGATGTGACCAACCCGTGCTATGAGGATGGTTGGAAACAAGGCAAAATCTGTTATAATTGACTTTAAGCGATAGTGTTTAATGCATTCAGCATATTCAGTCCGGTTCATGTCTTGAAGTCAAAAAAGTGCGGCTTAAGTTGACAATGAAACTGTCCTTGTCTCATGATGTAAAAGGTTACTGAGATGTAGAATAGTTGCCCTTCAAGTAAACTCTTGCTTCCAAGTCACCTATAAGGCATCTCAGTGTAAGTACAATAGGACATAGTACCAGTTAGGTTGATGGAGCTATTATTTATGACAGTGTAAGTGGTATCTCGATGGATGAAACTATGCTACAATGTAAGTAGAAGTTGGATTGATGCTCGAACTATGTGCTGCAATGGACAAATTATCATGTTGGTCATATGACCTTCAGGCCATCGTACCTTAGGACGATGGACGTGTTACCATCGTGAGAGGAAGTTTTCTGTTTTATAATTAAATTTCATGTATGTGAATGAATTCTTGTGTGTGTTTTCTAGGTAAACCGATCACAAATCCGCTGAGCGAGCTGTTTAAGCCGTCAGGCGACACATGGATTTGTCCGACATGTGACGTTAAGAATGCCAACCGCCTCGACAGCTGTCCGTGCTGTACGACCGCCCGTCCGAGCGCGTCAAAGACTCACAATGTGTCGAGCGCAAAGTCTGGCAGCGCCATGTCTGTGGAGGAAGCCACTGAGATCATCGTGGTAAGGTTCCATCTGTGCCGAATGTTATTTTGCAGATCCAGGATGGACCAAAACCTTATTGGATCAACAGATATTATTATTTAACTGTCATTAGTAATGCACCTAAACTAATGAATTTTGCTCAAAAGCACGTAACAGAAAAATCTAGTCATAATTAATCTTGAACAAATAAGTCTTCAGGTTAATATATTTTGAAGAGCGACGGTGTCAAAGATTTGTGAATAAAGTCCGGACACTTTCTGATATGTAAATTAAATGCGTCCGTGCAAAGTTCAGATGGTATCACATCAAATGTTATACTGACAAATAATTCACTGACGAAAGTCTCACGACCAAAACTTATTTAATGCCCACTGTGTTCGGTAAGCTAGAAGTTGGATTGATGATAATATTGCTTGCTTAAATAGAAGTTGGATTGATGAAAGAAATTCATCCTAAATGGATGATGTAGATGAAAATAATGCTTGCTGAGTTAGAGGTTTGATTACTGAAAAGAATTCTTACTAAATTAGAAGTTGGAATAGCTAGATTATATTTTACCAAATATAATTGTATTTTACCAAATACAATGGGCAAAATATTAACCTTTTTGTCCGGTGACCATTTGTCCTGGAACCGTTCTGACACATGTGCCTTGTTCGTTGAGGCATGTGATTTACAACGTTGTTTTATATTTGGTTCAACAAATTTTCTCTCTTTCCCAAGCCCATAATTTTGAGGATGGCTTATACTCAAGTAGTTATAGCTATCCCTTCTGGAGGCAGCAATACCTGATAATGATCAGCTCTTTACTTCAGTTAAATGCTTTTTAATGTGTGTCATAAATGCGTGCATGTTGGGTAGACAGGTAGATTTGAATGTGCATGAGAGGTTCTATTTTGTGACATATTTATTATTATCGACTTGAAGAGTTGTCGCTCTATGCTTTTGACGCAACTTGGCCCAGAGACTCTGAACATCCATGCCATCTGTCAGTTGTCGACAGTGTTCTGTTGCTTGGTTCTACGCATGTGCGTGGGCCACCTACAGGCGACTCTTTGCAGCTTACTGTGCACTGTTTTGTTAACTGATGTAGATTATCTGTATAAAATGACAGTTAACATCATTTAGGCCAGCTGAGTAAGTATATTCGAAAGGGCAGTATATAAATGTTTGATTACATTACATAAATGAGCTCTGCCAATTCAGCTGGGACTGGATGAACTGCTTGCAGGCACCCAACACCTCGAACCTTCCGAGTCTGTCGTCGCTGTTCCAGAAGCCTCCTGGGGACTGGGTTTGCCCGAGCTGCTCAGTGCCAAACAAGGAGCACCAGCTGCAGTGCTGTGCCTGCGAGGAGCCAAAACCTGGCGCAAAGCCGGTGCCATCCAATGGTGCGGTACCTCTGGCGTCTCAGACAGGATCCAATGGTAATGATTCTCTTCAGCTTCTAGTGTTGCCTGCTGGTAAAATAGGATAGCTCAAGAGGATGATCATCTTCTTCTACTTTTTGTTCTTCTTTTTAAATAGAAATAAGTAAATTTTGGATTATTACCGAATACTGTGAGTTTTAATGATCAGTTAAAGCTGCTGATGAATCAGATATTATTGTTAAGAGTTTAGAAGAGATTCCTTATCAGTCTGTTAAGTAGATGTGCTCTGAACAGGAGATCCTTCCTTGCAGGTAAAAAGTGCAATAAACCTCGGGTAGATCGGGGTCACCCCAATTAGGCAGTTGCACATAGGGGGAATGGTTTTAAACAAAGTTAGAATAGTTTGAAAGCAGAAAATGTAAAATAAGTAATATCGTCCAGTACATAAGTTCCAGTTCCAGAGCAAGTTTTATCCTTATAAGGCAGTTTCTGTTGTTTCAGGTGGTCAGATGGAATCTCAGGGTTTCAAGTGTAACCCAGCTGCCTTTGGCAGCATTCCAGGGGCTCAGCCTGTCTTTAAAGCCCCCGATGGTACCGGCATTGCGCAGGGAGGAGGATTCAGAATGGCCATTTCACCAGGAGGCTTCTCCGGCTTTGGGACTGGGTTTGCCGCTGTCAACAAGCCGGACTCTGCTCCCTTCTCGGGGGGATTTAACCCAACCGGATTTACCCCTCCCCAGCCCACTGTCGACAAGCCAGAGTCTGCATCCTTTTTGGGGGGATTCAAACCAACTGGATTTACTGCTCCCCAGTTTGATGTCAACAAGCCGGAGTCTACTCCCTTGTTGGGGGAATTTAAACCGACCGGATTTACGGCTCCAAAGCCCGCAGTCGACAAACCAGACTCAGTTCCTTTCTCGGGAGCTGTTAAGCCGGCCGCATTTGCGTGCTTCAGTCAGATGCCAAAGAATGACACAAATGGTCCGGCGACAAAACCCGAAATTCTGTCTTTTCTTCCGCCGGAAAAACCCACCAATGACGAAGGCAGCGCGGTCAAATCCAGTTTTTCCGGAACTTTCCGTTCGTCTGAGCCAAAGCCGAGCGGGTTTGGCTTCAAGCCGAGCGATGCGAGCGCAGCCGACGTGATTGCGAAGCCGGGCGGTTTTACGTTCGGGTCAACGAGCGCCAATTCGCTCGCCCCGGCGCTCGGATCGAACTTCCAATTCGGAGTGATGCCATGCGGGGAAAAGGACGATGAGAAGGTGAGCACGTCGATGCAGAGGCCGCCACTGAGGCCCGAGAAAGATAACGACAATGGCAACTGTAACATCGGCAAAGTAGATATCGGGTCGTGGGGAGAGAAGAATCGCGGGGCTCCTGTCGAGCGTTCCGAGTCGACGGTCGTTGCGGTCGGGTCAGAACCATCCATCGGCTCTACCACATCTTCTGTCTTTGGAGCGTCGATCCCTGTGTCCTCCTCTTCATCTCTGCTCTTCGGACAAGCCAAGCCTACCGCGGACAATTCTGCCTCAAAGGTCGACTTTACCGCTGCGCCGAAGTGCGACTTTTCCGCCGCCCCAGGTTCGACTTCTGCACCCCTGGCTGCATTCGGTGCGCCCTCGTTCCCGGCCATCGGGGCAACACAGCCGGTGTTTTCCGCGCCATCTTCGATAACCTCTGCGGCCATCGCGCCTCCGGTCTCTGCACCCTCTGGATTGTTTTCCCAACCCACGATACCAGACAAGTCAACCGGACAAGTAGCGGCAAAACCCAATCCGTTTTCCTTCGGTGTGAAAACCTCGGAGGCCGTTCCATTGCTTTTCAAGTTTGGAGAGTCCCAGCCGAGGAAAGAAGAGGCAAAGCCAGCGCCCGCTAACACCTACCCGTTTGGCCAGCAGCCTCAGAACCCTGCTCCGGCCGGTGTGTTCCAGTTTGGCGCCGGTTCCAACAATGCGGCTGCAGGTGCTGGCATTTTTAATGCGACAGCCAGCCAGCCTCCTGCTCCAGGTATTTCATTTGTTCTCCTGTATTTATCAAGTATCATATAGTCATGCAGTTGTGACAGAAAGACTTGCTTAAAGTCCTCAGATAGAAACCGTTTAAGAGTAATCCACTGTTCTCCCTGCTGTAATTATTTGCATGTGTATTATTTTTACTCGCTGTTAACCCGTGAAAAATCACGGGTCATACTTAATTTTAACTTTGCTAGAGTAATAGTTATGACACTGGGATGAATTTAACGAAACAGTCACAGCGAATTGTGCGTCACCTTAACTGCAAATTCGCCGCGGTCAATACTAAAATACGCCAAAAATACGCATTACCCGTTAAGATTCCATTTACTTTTAATAACTGCAAATGTATTTACATTACACAATGGATTTAATTTTAATAGCTGCAAATATGCTAGCATAGAAGCAAATATAGGCTTTTTGAAACTCGAATCGCACATTTGTTTATACTGCAAAAGATTGTTTCAACGAAAATAGGCGTGCGGTGCAGTAAGGTTTACAGAAGATTTACACAAAAAATTACTGCACTCGGTGCTGCGGACACTATTTAGGTAAATTTTATCTGCATACGACGGACAGACAGACATAGTCACGTGATTTAGGTAATTATTAGTTTAGGACTATTAAATTTTAAGCTTTTGCAGAGTTGCGCAGAAACGTGAATTTGAGGCGTGGTTAGTCACGTTAATATTTGGTTAATATTATGGTTAATGTTATGGTTAATATTTTTTAGATAATTCTTTCGCCATCTAAAATTTTAGCCGTGTAAGTCTTTTTTTGCTATGACTTTTTAAAATGTCTTTTTCTTGATTTACTCTGTGGACCATCCATCGACTGAGGGTGCACGAACCAATTTTTGGGAATGACTGCCTCACAGGGATCAAACTGGAATTAACAAGAGCTCTTGACCTTGCTACTTCGAGATTCTACTAAAATAAACCATATCAGAAGGTCTGTGACTGAATGTAAGGAGACAGTAGTTGCAAGCGTTCGAACTACAGAGCAAAGAATGAATGTATAACTAGCCATCAAAATTATTTCATTCTGCCAGGTTTGCAATGCTTCTGAGGAGCTTCTCTGAACTGGTGCTATATAAATTTTCAATTTCAGTTGAATTGTTTGCTCTCAACTTTGCATCACTTGATATTTTTATCTGTATCTCTCTGCAGTCTTTGGACAGCCGCCTGCGACCGCTCCCGGAATTTTCAATTTCGGTGCTGGAACCAACAACGCTCAGTCCAACCCGGCGAGCGTTTTCACCTTCGGCGCAAAGCCGTCTGATGGGGTGTTGAAGCCAGATGTGACCCCATCGTTTTCGCAGCTCGGGGGTAAACGGCCGATGAATGACGATGGGGCGGGATCGAAGCGTGGCCGATCGGGCAGTGGTAAGTAACCCAGTTACCCAGAGTTTCACTATTATCTTGACTATGGCTTTTTTGTTTGTATCCTGTTTGGAGCAGATACTGTGTTGTAGGCACCTTGAAAACAGTAAGCTTCTCTGTTTGGTTCTGTCTGTACCAGGGATGAACCGAAGTTCGACTCGGATACTCGACTTGTCTAGGGCAAACAATGGATCCAAGTGTCGTAGTTCTTGGCATTGCTCTGTCTAGGGCAAACAATGGGTCCGAGTTTGAATACAAGTTGAAGTCAAAAATCAGAATTCTTATTATTTTCTGTTTTGAAAACGAAGATCTGATGTTTTTATTTGCAATGTGACAATCTCGTATCATTTTTTTTTATCCTTTCATAGTGAAAAACTGAAAATTACAGAACAAATAAACTCATGCATTTATTTAAAGTTTACCTTGTTTACCAAGAGAATGAACGTTGCTTAATTTTCTATCCTACTCACTTGTGATGCTCGATACTCTGTTCATCCCTAGCTATAGATACCAGTTTTGAGATTTAACGACCTGTTTGCAATTGAACATCGCTTTTGTTGTACAATTAAGCCTGTTGATTTGGGTATATTCGGTGCATTGTGCAAGATGTTGGGAAACGATCTTTATATGCATCATCACGTCTTCTGTCGCATAGTACAGTGAGAATACTGCTAAGCGATGATGTTGGCTCTTTTCCACTGTCTAGTTTGTTTGTTTGTGAGACGCCATGGTAGGGGTATGGCCGTATTATGGCGCCATATAAATTGTCATTATTATCATTATTAGTCTATAGAACTTGTGAACACCTATGTAATAATGCATTACATTGATTCAACTGACGGTTACTGCTTGGCAAAAGCAGTGAATACGTGCTGCAGCCAGGGGTGGGCCTCTTGAGTTGTGCGCACACGGGTCGTAGAGCAGAAATTAGTATGCAAAAACAATTTCTTGAAAAAAATTACGAGTCACAATTTCTTTTTAAGAAACTTTGTTCCTTGGCTGATATGTCCCCTTATTTATCTTTACACAAGGGATTTTTCTTAGGTTATCTGAACTTTACACCACAGACTTTTTAGATATGGTCCTAATTCATCTATTATTGCATTCAGCTTGGATCTGTGCACAAAGGTGTGAACCATTTATAAAATATTGCACACACAAAATTTCTTGTGCACACAATCTCCCTAAAAAATTACGGGGTGCATTGGAGGCGTGAAGCCAATTAACACTTTAGTAAAGAGCTTCTTATGTTTCCCATGTTTGACGTTAACTGGGAAATTGTCGAGTACTCTCTTGCCATTACTAACCTTCAACCTTACCCAGTCATAAATTACTTTGACCTTATTTTCTGGTTTGTCAGAGGATATGACAATGCAGGATGTTGAGCCGATGCGGACGCCCAAACAACCGTCGGTTGGATTCGCTTTTAATGCACCTCCAACCGGTAACAAACGATCCTGCTGAAAAAAATAATCTAACTCATCTCTCCGTTTTTGTCACCGTCATTAGCGCGATGTCATGAATAGCGCGATGATGTCGTGTCCATCTCTGATACAAATATTGGCGTCTTCTTTCACGTGCGACAATGACAGATGATTGTTAATCCCAGTATCAATACGATGATGATCAGTACATTACGCTGACAGGAGTAACGTAATTTAGTAATAGGAGTTATATAATGTGATTATGATTGGATCATTTAATTGTGATAAGAGTCATGCTAGACACTTCTGATAATGTGGTGGTTAGTCCATTGTTTTCTGGCAATCCTGCTGTGCATAAATAAAGATCTACCTCATAGTGCAGTTATTACTTTCTTTGAAGTTTAAACTGATGTTTTTGTTTTGCAGAATAAAAGTTTGGTATATGTTGGATGCCTCCGTTTTTTGCAGGCTTTGGATTTGGTGCACCTCAGACTTCGACACCAGTCAACAATCTGGGATTGTTTGGAGGAAAGCCCGCAAATCATGTCTCGGGGCCTTCTCCATTTGCTTTCACAGGACAACAGTCGGCGGCGCCTGCTCCGTCGGCATTCGGCAGTCAGGTGCGTTGTTGTGATGGGCTATTGTTTGGAAATTTGGGCAGTTGTTTCTTACTGAGACTCGACAGCCCGTGCTCTTCCACTTCCCACAAGCCATGTATGAACTTGTGTTATGACAGAAATGGGTCATCGCTTACCTACCATCTGCTGTGACTCAGTCTCGAGCCTTTGCTTCAATCGATCCCTCTGTGGAATGCGCTTTCTCCATCTGTTTACTCAAAAATTCTATCTGGCAGCCTCTCTTCCTCCTTCGCTTTTCTCAAAACCTACGTCTTGTAGTGCGACCTTGCACACTGGCAGTGCCTCTGAACGGTTCGCCCTTCTAAAGATGCTTAAATACAATACTATTCTGTTCTCATCTTTATTGCCCATTATACTGGTGTATTATTTGATTGATACAGTTGTTGTTACATGTCTATGTAATATGATGACAATGTGTGAATATGAAGACCACTGGTCACAACTGTTTGAAACTACAGTTCACCCTCTTTTGCTATTATGTCAATGCTGTAAACGTACAATCACAGTTCACATAGAAATTCCTTAACTCTAAACCCTTGTACAATTACCCCCATAGACCAGTTGCCCTGTGTTGAAGTTGTTACGCCCCATTGCTGTTGAAGACAAGTGCTCGTTTTCCTCGATGTCACGGTTGTGCAGCTTCTGAAATATGAAGAACATCTTATAGCTCTTAGTTTGGTGGCTATTCCATTGCAGCAACAATAAACTCCAAGAGAATAACGTTCTATGATCCTTGCTGCATGTGTCTTAGAATCTGTTCATTGTATTTTCAGTCAAATTGTACTCAAACTATTTTGTGACATGTTTGCAGGGTGTGTCGAATTTGGCCAACGGCAGCGCCAATACTGGATTCTCATTTGCCGCCAGTGCCGCGGCACCGCCAAGCTTTAACTTTGGTATGGCTCCCAGTTTCAACTTTGCTGCAGCACCTGCACCGTCTAACCCAAGCGGAAATAATCCATTCAAGTAAGTTGATTGTAGCAGGTTTCTAAGAAATGATTTTCTCTGTGTGCGGAAATGATCATCTGTGGTAATTACACAGTTCTTAATTAGACTACCAGCAAACGCACAATAGCTTACAGCAGGTGTAAATAATAGCATGAATTTTAAACAAAGTCTTTATAGTATTCTGTGATTATGATAATCAAATTATGAATCACTGCTGATTAATTTAATAGATTAACTTTTCAAGCATAGTCCCTAATGATATGATAACTTTGGCTCTGATGTCATTTTAAGCCACCATTGATATTTGCTTTTTCTTCTGTGATGATAGCAATGTAGAAGTAGTTAGGTTATGCCACTTAAACTACCTTACTCTGAGTCTGTCTGGAGTTGCTTCAGTTCCACTGGTGGTTACAACGATGTTCATAATTTATTTTTTGTCCGAATGCAGTGGTGTCTCCCTCCTACCTCAAATGCAATTAGAGGACAAACTCTGGCCGACTTGCATTAAATGTCGTTTTGCGGTTATTTGTATTATCATAAATGAACCCCAGTTGAAGTCCAAACTGTTAAACACTATCTTTTGGTAACTGTGGGAGGAGATTGTTTTCCAAACTCTCTCATTGGTGGACATCATCACTCACTGTCCTCGATGTTCTTTCTGCTTGAATGTGCTGGGTTTTTGGTTTCTTCTAAAAACCGTGTTTCTGTTTCAGTGCTCCACCGTCTGGGCCAGCACCACCGGGCCGCACAATCAAGAAGGCCGTACGAAGATCAGCCTTTCGGAAACAATGAAGAGGAATAACTTCTACCATCGGGATTCGAAACGTGCCAATTCAACTTCAAAATTTTCATTAGGGGAGGGACAGATTATGGGGCAACTGGCGCTTGCTTCTGACTTTGGTGGGGTGAATTTGGCGGGGTTGAACATTAACCAATGATTGTCACTAACAGCAAAATTACTTGTAAGAAATTTGATTTGCGTGTGAATACTCGACACGAAGCTTGAAAACCACACATCAGATATAATTTTCTCTGCTTTTATCTGTGGGTCCTGTACACCTGTATACTGTAATACAGTCCAGTCTGCTTTATGTATGTCTTGGGCTTGAGTAATTAGCACTCTACATATTTTGCCATCATGGTTAACATATTATCTTGACTACGATCCAAATATCTTAGGTTCATTTCCGTCTTAAAACAAAACGACTGGATATCTGCTACTAGCGTCATCTGTTTCAGGAGAAGTAAATCGTGTAAATTCGTTCTGTTTGTGCTCCATGGGAGAGACTGCACGGCTTCACGTGCCGACTGGAAAATGAAATCACCCATCTTATTGCGCATTGTCCACCATTTTTGTTGGTTTGGTGAGAATACACCTTCTTGTGGCACATTTTTTGCACAGAAAGAGTGTTCTGAAGTTCAACACGAGACGAGATTTGGACAGCGGCATTGTGTTGAAGACACTCTTTGTGTTGCAAACGAGGATGATATATCTTGCAACCATTGAGCCTTGAATGACCTTTGACCAGTCTATTGCAGGTTTCTTTGCCGATGGTGAGGGCTGTGTTGTCTGTTGGTATGTGACAGTTGGAAATAATGTCGTTAGAAAAAGTGAAATTGGCCGATTCGACAGCGAAGTCGGTGTGACGTTAATTCAGATGGCTACGTAGATTTTGATAGAAATGTTAGAATTGCCATGCCACGATAGCAGACAATCTGGCAACCAAAGGTGTCTGGTAAACTGGTGTCTACTGCAATGACCCGTGATAGAAGGTGCTGGTGAGTACTTGATGACGTGATTCTGGTTGTAATTAATTTGAATGAAAACTATCTAATTTTATGAGTGTTTTATAATTTCATATATATTACTTGTTATATATATATATATTCATGTTGGGTTATGTAACACATAGCCTAATATAATCAGTTTTGGATAAAACTGGGAAACATAATCATGTGTATATATATATATACATGTATGTATGTATGTATGTATGTATAAAATTATATTGTATATATATACGTTATATATAAGGGCCCGTCCATATATTACGTACGCAAAAAAAATTTTTGGACCCCCTCCCCCTTGCTGCACCGTGTACATTTCGTGGACCCCTCATCATACGTGCGTACGTTTAAGCTCCATCCCCACCCCATTGCAAAGGTTAAAATAGCTAAAACAATCTATAAGACATTGATTTTACCACAGGCTGTTTATTTTTTTTACGGATTATATTTAACAGCTTAAATTTGTAAACTGTTATGAAGAAATAAAACACTAACAACACATTCACATTTTAAAGTTTTAATGCTACATAAAATTGGTTAAGCAGGAATGTAGTTTGTGATTGGGTTCTGATTTTAATATTCCGTATTGTGTACGCCATTATTAGAAAATTATATTTGCGTACGCACAAATTTCTGAACCCCCTCACCTCCCCCCCCCCCCCCACCGTACGCAAAATCGCCGAAATTCGAAACTCCTGCTCTGCTCGCTGCGTACATAGTATGTGGACGGCCCCCAAGTATATGCACAGGATGATGTTCTGTGCGTGTGCATAACTTACTGGAGTGGATACTTGTGCATGACATTGGATGTGATAGTTTAAGCTTCGATTGTCAGTAAGTGAAGGTTGTGTTTTCAAACGGTTTTCCAATCGCGTATACTGCTCTAGACCGTGCGTTGCATATGCAACGTTGCACGTGATGATGCTTCGTGTTGTTCAGTTCGCTTTGGTCGGCTCTAGTTCTATTACTAATACCGAGTGCATTAGAATGGTATTTTGCTGGCGCTGTACAGAAAAACACGTTTGTTGACAGACGAAATGCGCTTTATAAATCTTCGATTGATTGCCTGATCGTTTTTTTAGTTGTGACTATGCGGAAACGGTCTTCTTATAATAATCTACCGATTATTACGGATGGGTATGTTTCTCACGAGTCGCTTTTACAAAACTCAGTTTGCCTTCGATTTAGCGTTAAAATTCGTTTCATAATTAATTTTCGTCACAAATTGATCGTAAATCTTGCAATGTTTCGATTACCTACTTTGTCAGCCCTCTGCCAGCCATTGGGGCTAATATGTCGTCTGCTCGCGGCAAGTAGTGTAGCCGGGTTTTTATAGCGCAGGATTTCTTCCGCTATTTTCTTATTGTAGATTCTGTAGGCTTATCAGTAGTTGAACTAATTCTCGGTCTGTTCGACAGTCTGTTTTGCTACCGATAAAGCCCTCTACCCAAATCTCTTGCATACCTGAGCAACATACGAAAAACGATATCAGTCGCTAATTAACCATATTTAGGCTATTAGCTGCCGCCACAGTAGAAATTTGGTTCGAGATTACTTCTCCCCTATGATGGGTAGCCTACACTTGTGGTACAATGTTGGTGTGAAGGTGAGACGCCTAGGAAGAGGACAGGCCTCTCGCCGAAAATAAGAAAAATGAAGTCGCTAACGCTCGATATCCACGGCTAAGGAACTGCTCATCTATGCGCTCCCCTAGCCACTCCTCCAGCAGCGTTTCTCGTACCCCATCATCGGTCTGGTTTGGTAGTCCTTGTCTTCTTGCCATGTCTCGTCTCTGCCGATCTTCGCAAACTCTGACACTGATCTTTTAGTGCACCGAGTTGGGCCTGCAATTTCAATCAATGACTTCAGATATAATTATGTCGTTAGACTTGATTAAACTTGCCACTGATATGCATTCTGAAGGACAGTAAACGACGGTAACGTCATTAGCTACATTAACGACGCAATTAAATCAAAGTTTGAAGCAGATACTGCTTCGACGTATGATCGTTGATCATACAATGTGCTGTAAACTTTGGCTTTGCAAAATACGTAGATATGTCACACATTACAACTTAAAAAAGAGATCCCTATGTAATGTGTGAAATGACAGGATCATCTGCGTGACATAATTCTACAACAGGCAACAAACAATGAATCCAGGAAATTGCAGGACAGGAACTACATAGACCCCATTGTTCTAGTTACACAATAATTGTAGGCCTATACGCTGTGACTCATAATTATATAATATTTAATTCTGCACTTCATTTGTCAGTTTTGAAGCTTATCACGAGCTCAGATATACATAATCGAAGAAACAGGTATTGAGATAAGCGACAGAGACTGCTGAAGTTCAAATGTATTGGACAGAACGCGCCTCTCAATCGGTAGGTGACGTAGTACATGTTTGAAATTAAAAATAATAATTGGTATTATTGTGGTGGCCTATTTATGAAATTTGTAACGTATTCATTTGTTGACTAAACGAAACTGCATTCTTTTCTGTGCGATGATTGATGTGAAATTAATCTTAATTACATCTGAGATTGTACACTCCTTTGAGAGGTGTCGCGCAAACAAAGCCCTAGGTCGCATCGTCATGTGTTTATTGAATTTGCAATAATAATTAGGATTGCTATTATTACTTTAGCTTATTTACCATTTAACACTACTATTTAATGAATAAATAA
The DNA here is from genome assembly GCA_959347315.1 of Bimastos eiseni. NCBI lineage: Eukaryota > Metazoa > Annelida > Clitellata > Crassiclitellata > Lumbricidae > Bimastos > Bimastos eiseni. The sequence continues at coordinate 1,579,027 of OY365809.1, read as the reverse complement.
AACTACTTTCCTTAAAGTCCAATAATTGATTGCCAAAGATAAGGTGCAGCTGACAGTTGATTAATGTAATTATGCACTTAAACACCTTTATTTAAAGAGGTATTGCTAGGATACTATATAAGTATTGCGACGCGTATATGAGATAGCTGGGAGTGGACGGGTTGATAGCTACACATTCTGAGGATAGGCCCTATGGTCCAGTGAATGCGCAATTGCATTTGAGGAGGAATGTGTAGCGGTTCCCCGGCTCCCAACTTTTGCAAAGCTTCCGTTTTGACGTTTCAATGTCTTGTTGAAGAAAGCTTCGATTTTTCTGTCCAACAATAATCATTGATGGACAAAGATAGCGCTGCTGAAATTAATACTAGAAGAACTTTATTCTGTAGAGGTATTGCATGGGTTACAATATAGTGCCTGTTTTCGTCCTTTCTCAAGACGAATTTCTTTTATCTCGAAGTGATTGTTGTGCGCTGAGAGAGGCGCTATATAAATAAAGAGATTTAAATACAATACAATGCAATATGCGATGGCCACCGTACCTGACTTCAGGGAGAGTAGGTCAACACTTCTGCCAATGTCCCTCAACTTCCATTCCCTTTCACCATCTATTAGCCTCTGCCTCTTCCTCGTCCCCTCCTCTTTCTTCTCTTTCTTTCTGTTCTCATGGATCCTCTCCTTCCGCTGTCTATTACTATCCATTGTATTCTCATTCAATTCCCATGCGAATCCCCTCATTTTTCCCTCCTTCCACGTACTACCCTCACGATTTTTCTCCACCTCCCTCTCATTCATTCCTCACCTGCCCATCCTCTCCGATTTCAACACTTCGTCCCATTTCCATGCTCCTCGTTTATTACTCACATCTTCATTAGCCCTTCCCTCCGCTCTAATACTATATATATATATATATATATATATATATATATATATATATATATATATATATATATATGCTAAAATTTTGTTACTACTATTAAAAGACGTAGGATTGTCATGGAGCATGGCACTTTGAACCCTCGAATTAGGGCAACGCCATCATGAAAAACCTAGTAGCAATTTAAGTTTAACCACACTGTGATAATAACGATCATTGGTGTCGACCTGCCCTTTCAGCCAGGGTTGAGATTGGCACTGCTAATGTGCATGCATCATGACTGGTGGATTAAATGGTATGCATATGGACCAACACGACGCTAATGGTCTTTGCTATCACACAGTGTCGTCCAATTGCAACTGACCAACACTCACATGTAGTGTGATTCTGACGGTAGTTTTATCCCAGACAACAGCCATGGCTATGGAGCGATTTGCAAATTTTAGGCGATAAGGTTTACGGAAGGGCAGAATTAGTGCTAGGGTCGGAAGAGTAGCGACGGTTTTTACAACTAATACAGCTGCTCTCTACGCTGGTCTAAATGATGTCAACTGTCTTTATACGAATGTTATATATAATTAATTTTGAAACGAACTGGACTGTAAGCTGAAAGAGTCACCAGTGGTGGGCCCACGCACAAGCGTGAAACTAACCAACGAATTCCCGTCGACAGCTTACAGATGGCTTGGACGTTCAGAGTCTCTGGGACTGTGATCGGATCATAGCGAGCAACAGGATGCTGTCGTTTTTCACGTGCGCGGAAAATTATATTCGTGGCTTGATCCAGGAAAATCTATTCACGGGTGAAAACTTCTTTGTGACACCGCGTGGTCTGTTTCCGGCTGAAAGTATCGATCGGCGGATGGTTGGCTGTGCTAAGGGACAATCGCATTGGGTGGCGCACGGTGCTTTCAGAGGCGTGAATTTTGGAGATACGATTGATACTTGTACTCACCAATTTTGGACTGGGTTTCGTGCTTTCTACTTTACATACAGCCATTAAAGTAATCATGGAATGTCCTTCTGATCGGAAATTGAACACAGTAGTCAGTGATTATAAATGATGAATTATAACAGTAATCAGAATAATTGTTAGGCTAATTTGCAATAACAGTAAATAACATAATAATTGCAATTATCATGACGACGACGATGAAGATGACTGACTATTATGATGATGACGATGACGATGGTGATGATGAAAATTATAATGATAATAATACCATTATTATTAATGATAATAGTACTAATAACACTAATAATACTAATAATAATACTGCTTCTACGACCCAATTCAAGAGCTTTGCCTCTTCGGAAGGACCTGCTCTTTCTTCTCCCTGCTGCCTTCCGGAAGCGTCTGAAGACTTTCCTGTTCTTTATTTAAAAGTAAGAAGTACGAATATTTATATTAGATCACCAGCAAACGCACAGCTACAAAGGTAGAAATAATGACATGAACTTAAAAAAGGTCAATGATATCTGTGTTGGGCACGTCACGAGACCAAAACCTGGAGACCAAGACCTAGACCAAGACCGAGAGGTCCAAGACCGAGACCGGGTGGTCCAAGATCAAGACCAAGACCGATACCCTTTTTTATAACCAATTCACTTTATTAAGACGCTAATAAGACGGAATAACACGCTTAAAACGTTAATTTTATTGCTGAAGAATATTAATGTTAATAATGGTGCAGAAAACAGTTTTACCGGCCAGTCTGATCCTTTGCGGGAACGCTCAGCCCTTGGCTTTGCCCTGAGAATATCATATTATAAATTACTTACAGCATATGATTGGTAAATACTTTATCTAACAAGTATAGATTAACGTTCCGTTTGAATGGTGTACTTGTACTCGGAATTGTAGGTTAACAGTGTCTATACAAGTGGCCGACTGCACAATTTTTAGATTGTTCCAAAACCTTGACATTTGTGAAAGCAAATT
>OY365809.1:1393711-1571211 GCA_959347315.1 Bimastos eiseni | reverse complement strand
CAATGTGCAAGGCCCCGCGAGAAGAAGTAGCTGATGAGAAAAGCAAAAGAGAACGAGACATAGTAAGACACCTTTGAAAAGTTATTGGCTGCAGCTACATAAACCCAAATCATTGGTCGACTAGAAAATAAGTAACAGCAGGCTCGACGTGTACCACTTCTGTTGAATTGCGAATGGTTCATTTAAAAAACGGCCACTCATCATCTAAAGTTCGAAACTAAACCTAAATTATAAAGCGGAGATTTTTTTCTGTTTTCCCCAAGAAGGGCTCACTAACGGAACGCTCTGGCGATATGGATTTTGCAAAATGTTCGTATGCGAATTTAGGTCAACGTGGCTATTTTCAGCACACAATTTACTTTATATTCCGAGTTATTGACATTTCAGTTTTGAATTACACAATTCGCCGACATTCGATATCATGAGCGCCATTTGCCGTCGCGTCAACTGAGGGCTGTGTTAATCTAAACATATAAATCAGCCATGTTAGTAATACAACCACGGCCTCACACAGAGCGCTCGCCAAATGAAAAACTACCTGTCCCAAGTCTGGATAAAGGAAGCCGGAGACGCTAATGGTCAATCTTATGACACGATGTTGTCAAAATGCAACTTCTAGTACTACCATATCAACGCCCTTTTAGCCGCAGAATTTGGGGGTCGAGCCCCTCTAACCCCCCTCTCCGTAAAGTTGACCACTTAGTCAGAGGAAGAGACCCTTGCGAAAGCCACATAGGCGAGCCATGGATAGGTCTGCTAGCAACCGGCATCCTCTCAGTCTCCTCATCAACGGTCACACCTGTCTGTCAGAAATCCCGACTGCGATCAATATGTCCATTCCATCCGTTCATTCTGATTGCACGCCGCCAGTGTCATGAATAATTAAACACGTCATGAATAATTTGACACGGCGACCAGTGGCGCCATCTAGTCGTCGCCTGCGAGAAGTTATTTGGTTTGCATTCTGGACATTCTTGATCACAACTCCGCCACTGGCAGTGCCAGTCCGAAGCCTGGACTAAGGAGGAGGGCCACGCTTATGATCCTGTTATCACACGATGTCATTAAGCTGAAATTATTACTATCATAAACGCTGTAAACTCCTCCACTATCTGCCTTCTGACAGTGCCAGTCCCAAGCCTGGATAAAGAGGTGGGCAAAGCTAATGATCTTTCGAAATGCTCGCACTGCCCCCAGACAGAATGGAGCTTTCGCAGTTGTGATCCCAGTGTTTCGAACAGCCTCACATCTGACATGCGTTCTCTCTAGCGGTACCTTTCTGGCTCTTTCTATAGACTACTCGAGACTTTCCTCTTTGAACGGACCTGGGTCGGGAGCGCTTCGGAATAGTTATCGTAAAGAATCGCTATAATAATTGCACAGACTGATTGATCGATTTGTAATCACAAAGTGTGGTTTAAATGAAACTGCTCAATCGCTCTCACAAATTCCACACTTACGGCGAACATTGCTCGAAATTATTGCTGCCACAAAATGTAGTTAAACTCTCAATCCAAGCCCTACATACATTGTTACCAATATTGCAAATCCATGATTGCGTGCAGCAACACATTACACTGCACATTGCACAGTTGACCTGTCGCCATATCAATCTCGAAACCTCTAAAGCGTCACTAGAACGCCAATCGCAGGGCACCAGCTTATTCACGAGCACATCGTGTTTCTGCTCCGATGTCCTAGGCCTTGGCGATGGACGAGAACCTGACTCGAGGCTACTGTCAGCTGCGATCGGAGACGTCGTCGAAGGTGGAGATCGTTTCGTCGCCGCCGGGGAACGCCAGAGGGAGACACTGCCCACGGAGTCGGATCCTACCTCCTCTGGACAGCTATCGGTGCATCTACCTGGCTCTCGTCCTCTGCGGGATCGGGTTCCTTCTACCCTACAACAGCTTCATCACAGCCGTCGACTACTATCAGGTCAGTGGGAGGGAGGAAGAGAGGAAGGGAGGGAGGGAGGGAGGGAGGAAGAGAGGAAGGGAGGGAGGGAGGGAGGGAGGAAGAGAGGAGGGGAGGGAGGGAGGAAGGGAGGGAGGGAGGGAGGAAGAGAGGAGGGGAGGGAGGGAGGAAGGGAGGGAGGGAGGGAGGAAGAGAGGAGGGGAGGGAGGGAGGAAGGGAGGGAGGGAGGGAGGGAGGAAGAGAGGAGGGGAGGGAGGGAGGAAGGGAGGGAGGGAGGGAGGGAGGGAGGAAGAGAGGAGGGGAGGGAGGGAGGAAGGGAGGGAGGGAGGGAGGGAGGAAGAGAGGAGGGAGGGAGGGAGGGAGGGAGGGAGGGAGGGAGGAAGAGAGGAGGGGAGGGAGGGAGGGAGGGAGGAAGGGAGGGAGGGAGCTAGCGAGAGAGGGGATGGAGATGGGAAGAAAGAGAGAGGGTGGGTTCTGATAGTGAGGGAGGGAGGGCGACCTCAGATGACCTCACCGTAACTCTCTTGACCTACCCTGACCTTACCTGGACTCGCCTACTATCATCTGACCTCGCTTGACCTAGCCTGACCTACCGTTCTTCTTCTGACCTCACCAGACCTCATCTGACTTCGCCTTAGCCCACCTCACCTTGCCTGGCTCTGGCTAGTCTCGCTGACCTCTTTTGACCTCTCCTGACCTCGCCTAGGTTGTGCCCAGAGATATCTCTCAGACTATTTGCGAAAGCACCGTTATCTGCAACTTCATCTCATTCCCTGCGCTCAGTTGATCATCTGGATCTGTTTGTTTCTAGGAGTAAGGCTGTCTTTGCCAAACACCTGGCGATTGCTGTTGTGGGTCCATCTACCTGGAATGACCTTCCTCCGTCATTAGGGACTAAACTAATGACTGGCTTTTCTCCATCGGCTTCTCGCTTTCAAATGCGTTTCTTTTCCCACGGAGCTTCCGTGCTAAGAGCGCCTATGAATAGTTATTCTGCTAGATGCACTATATAAATCTAAAGATACGAAACAGTGCCTTTCTTACCTTTTCTCACATGACCCCATCTGACCTGATTTACAGGCGAAGCATGGTCCAGGTACGACGATCATCTTCGACATGAGCCTGACCTACATCTGCGTCGCCTTCCTTGGCGTCGTCCTTAACAACGTCGTCGTCGATTACGTCAGCCTCCGTATCCGCATCACCGTTGGCTACGTCTTGTCCTTTGGGATGCTCCTTCTCGTTGCAGTCTGTGACGTCTCGCTCGGACTATTCCCGCCGACGCAGTCCTACCACCTGACGCTGGTTGCCGTGGCAACGGTTGCCCTGGGATGCACCGGTGAGTGGCTGGGGAGATCATGGAGGGGCGGGGTTAGTTGTCGAGGAAGTAGGGTCGTTCGAAACCTTACTGTTCTTCCAACTCATCCGTGGCTGTTGGCATTCTGGCAGTTCCAGTCCCAAGTTGGGATAAAGGAGGAGGCCGACGCTAATGTTCTTTGTTAAAAATTATGCTTTGTCGTTATTCTGCAACTTCTTCATATACCCATCGGCTGTGTTACTAGGACGATGTTATTGAGTATCTCTTGCAACTAAGCCATGTCATTAGTCGTTAGGTGTCACGGTGGCCGATTGGTTAGAGCGGTCAGTCTGTAACGCGGAGAGTGTGGGTTCGATCCTCGTCCAAGGAGTCACTGTGTAGGGACTTTGAGCAAGTTCTTTGGGCACAATTGCTTTGCAACATAAACCGCAATTGCTCTGTCGAGGCGTTTGAGTGCATTTTTTCTAAATTAATTATAATTTGAGGGGCAATAGAAAAAAATTGGCGCATTTGTATTGTATTATAGGCTGTGTATAGAACGTTAAACTGTGACCTACGATTGTGACTTTAGGTGGAATTAATTTTGGAATTGCCAAACTGTCAATTTAACTAAACGAATCTTTCACAAAAGCACGTGACAGATAAGTTGAGTCATAAGTGATCTTGAACAAATGATTTTGTCATCTACATGTACCGTAACCCTACAGCATAATCCTCCCTTCTGCCAGGGAGTTCCTGCCCTCCGTGTTGCTGCCCTCCCGCGTACCTTCGAGGCTGTTCTTACAACCCCATTTCCCTTTTCACCGCACTCCTATTTCTTTTCTTGCGTGTCATGTGAAAAAGCCTTTGTGTAGACGTCAAATAACGTCTAAATTAAACGATTAATTTCATCGTATATATATATTGGCCATTTATAACACGCAAACCTCGTAAGGTGTTCAATAGAATCGTTTTAAGAGCAGAGATTTATGGATGGATGTACACAAAGAAATGATTGGCGGACCTTGAATGAAACTCTGATATTTGATTGGACAGTAAAGATGGCGGGATTAACGGTGCAGTCCAATTGGTGGTCAGTACAGTGGGCGGGACTACAGAAATGATGTGATAGGCTGGCGGTATGGAGATTTCCTAAAGAAACCTGAATGGTTGCAGTTGGCGGACCCTTACAGAGAGACGCTGGCTATGTGCGGTTCATAGACGGTTATAGCCGATTGGATGGCAATAGAGTGGGTGGAGCTAATAAGAAAGCAGGGCAGTGCGTTGGTTGGAGAAAGATTGGTGGGCGGTGCATGCAAGCAGCGATTGTAGGACTATAGGAAAGATCACAACTGCTATGAAAGTTTTATGAAGACTGCGTTTCTTGATATTTAGCACAAAAAGAGGTTTGCCTTGATTAGTTAGCAGTGATGGATTCTAGATGAGGAAAACAAAACAGCGAGTCGCTATGATTGGCCAGAACAACAGATTGCGTCATTGGTGGGCACTGAAAATTTGTGGCTACCAGAATGACAGTGAAACACCCAACGAGACGCTGATTGGTCTAAGGCTCTTTTGATTGACAGCATGAAAACTCATAGAAAAAGTTAAAAGATCTAAACGTATATCATCTTTGTTATGGATGCATCGTTCAATAAACTTATATCATCATCATTAACAGATCTAAGACGAACGTAATCGTAATCTCCAAATTTCTAAAGCGCCACTTTAAAACTAAGCGCAGGGCACCAGGTTATTCACGAGCGCTACGTCAAATCGAAATGGTTGTCTAAAGGAAAGTCCGTGGGCGGGCAGAGTTCGGTTTTTTTTGGGTGATACCGTGACACGACTGCTGGTGACTGACTGACTGACTGACTGACTGACTGACTGACTGACTGTCTGACTGACTGACTGACTGACTGACTGACTGACTGACTGACTGACTGACTGACTGACTGACTGACTGACTGACTGACTGTCTGACTGACTGACTGACTGACTGACTGACTGACTGACTGACTGACTGACTGACTGACTGACTGACTGACTGACTGACTGACTGACTGATAGACAGACAGACAGATGAATAGACACACAGAAAGACAGATGGGCAGGTAGACATACAGAAAGGCAAACAGAGAGATTGACAGACAAACAGACAAACACACTGACTGACAGACACGTAGACAGCCAGACAGATAGAGATATATATATATATATATATACACATATATATGTACATATATATATATACATATATATATATACATATATATATATATATATATACAAGCAGACAAACAGACAGACAAGTGGACAGAGAGAAAGATATACCGACAGATTGCCTGAATGAGATTGAAAAGCTCAATAATGGGAGGACAGACAAGCAGCCACCCAGACAGACTTAGATGGCCGCACACACACACACACACACACACACACACACACACACACACGCACACATGTGGCAACTCAGGACAGCCATTCTGATTGGTGGGTGTAGGTGACAGGATATCCAATCAGACGGCTGTAATGTTAACACAGAAATCCCGTGAGTGTGATTGGCTGCTAAAACAGATGTCGTCCAAATTAGATGCTGTCGTTCAGAATCCAGGAGCGTTCCATCAAACCTGATTGGCGGATCTAGATTTTTTTCTCTCCTCTGTATAGGAGTGGCGCAGTTGAGCCAGTTGAGTATGTCTGTGCGAATGAATGGATTGCGATTATATTGCACCAATCAAAGTCAGTTTCAATGGTTGTATATATGCAATGATCAAAACAAGGAACCAATTGCTGGACACCCTTACTTACACGTTTCCAAACGTTATTACCCTGTAATGCTATCTACAAACATAGGCTGGTATCAATTTCATGAACATAGCCCGGTATGTATATATGGAGCAAACATTACCTGATTTACATTTAGGGGCCTAATATACTGGACCTGATATCTACGGAATAGATTTGAGATGACACTTGCTTAATAAGCATGGGCCTGATAGCTATTTAATAAACATGATCTGGTATCTATAGAATAAACATGAGCCGGTTTCTATTGAATAAAAATGAGTCGGTTCCTTGGTAGCAGTCATGGCCTGGTTTCTGGTGGTAGTTGCAGTTGTGTGGTAGCATAGACCATTAGCGTCGCCCTCCCTCTTTATCCAGGCTTGGGACTGGCACTGGCAGAGCGCAACTAGCGGAGGAGTTTCAGCTCTACTCAATAGACAGTCGTAACAATACAATACAATACACTGCAGCTAGCACTTATATCGCGCCTTAATAAAACAGAGTCGTACTTAAAGGCGCGTTACAGAAAAAGTTAGGTGTCAGTTTTAGGAGATTACTTTGTCAGACTGTAATCAGTCTATTTTTTAAAAATTGTTAAAAGTAAATACAGTGAGAGTTCTTTTAAAGGTGTCTAAAAGATCCATTTGGTTAACCGTTTTCAGACGTTCTTTGTACCTTTGCTTCCAATATCTCAATCGAGATTGATCAAATAGTTAAACGGAATTCTATTAAATCAAAGGCACTGATTTTGAAGTCTATGATTAGAAATTCTGACCACATTCACGGTTTTCTCTAAGTCGACTTCTGGAATGAGTACTCCGCTATGTTAGGCACACATTTCCACTGTTTAAAATACAGAATTTAACATTAACCAGAATTTACGAAATCTTCCAATTTCTAATTAAACGATTTTTACAAGTCTTAGTCTAAAGTTGCTGCTTTACGGCACTGTCTTAACAAGAATTTTTGCGTCACCCATTATTTTTCACCAACATTCAAACACCTGAAAATCGTTTCTTACAAGCACTATATAAATATTGTTTGGCCACTGCCAGTGATTAACGACGCTATGTCATAACTAATACAATAAACATCGTCCTCCTCATTTCTCCAAACTAGGAACTTGCACTACCCTGATATGGTAATGACGGTGTTTCTTTGAATTTTTCTACAGCATTATTTATGGCAAGAGAGGTCGCTAACGTCGGTAAATATTATCTGTAATAGGCCAATGTCACGTGACATACTGTTATGACACCTACTACTACTTCGACTGCCACTACTACTTCCACCATTGGGGAAGTAGTAGTAGTAGCAGTTGTTGTAGTGGAAGCAGAGGAAGTAGTAGCAGCAGTAGACTGGAAGAGATAGTAATAGTTGAATTGGTGATAATTCTATTAGCAGTATTGGCATTAGTATTGCATCCCGTAATAAAAGAGGCCCATAGCTGAATATGAAACTGGGATGTTCAGACCCCTACTGGTTAACTGGCGCCTCTGGCGGCTGAGGGAAGCCAGACATACCGCCATGGTTAGACTGGACGGGAGCCAACATTCGACAGGTATAGCTAGCGACAGAGGGCGCCGAACAATATTGACCAATGCGTCTTCTTGGCGCTTTTATTTCGTCCGTGCAATTTGCACACGGCTCTTTCGTCCGGTCGTAAAGGGATTAGTGTATCGGGTAGGGGCTCAATAGGATTTTCGTCCAAAAGGTTACAACCGTAATCTAGAGCTTTGGAGTTCGCGGGGGCCAGCTTATTCGCAAGGGCTTAGTCAAAACAGCATCTGTTCCCAGGCGAGGTAAAAACGTTTGCTGGTAAAGTAAGGATCAATATGCACAGGACTGGAAAGTCCCAAAATAACGTCGTGTTATTAGGTTTTGGGCGATAATTTGGAGCAAGAAATGCTCGCATCTTGTGGACCAAACATTTTTAAGCTGATTCATTAACTCTTAGTTTTGCAGGAAAATTGACAACAAAATAAATTAAACGATTTAACAAGTTTGAAACAAAATTTTGAAATAGAAGCAAAATTTTAATTAGGGCGACATCTATGTTTAAGAGTGAAGCGATCACACGGAAATCTACAGAGTAACTACTCGCCAGCAGATTCACCACACTCAGAGGCGGCGATCTCGTTTGACAGGTGGGGGACACCCAATGAGAAGGGTAGGGCATTTGGGGGACACACGTATAATGTGCCCCCTCTCCATAAAATATGGGGGTTTTTCCCTCGCCCCCCAGATCAACGCCTCTGACTACACTTCACTACAGATTCCTTGCTGGTTAAATGCAAGATGCAAAGACAAGGTAGGCAGATACGTTGGATGGTGGCACATTTAGATTCCAAACGTGTTTCTTACAACGCATGTTAATTATCGCCCGTCTTGAAACGTACCAGACCACGTGCAGTTTATTTTTATCCGTCATGTATGCTCTGGCGTTCAATTAAGCGACCAACTTGTCACCAGACGTTCTCTCCGTCTGTCCGTCTGTCTGTCTGTCTGTTTGTCTGTATGCCTATCAAACTGTCTTTTTCTCCTGTTATCTTTCATTCTATCTATGTGGCTGTGTGCCTGACCGTGCCTCTATGTCCTTCTGTGTATGTCTGTGCTTCTGCGTGACACTGTCTGCCCGCTTGCATGGCCGTTCCTAGCATTCGTCTCTTTGTTCCCTTTCTGTTGTGGTACTGCCAGATGGTTTTGTCGTTTTGCCAGGCAATCAAGCTATGCAGCAGATGGCTTTTGGCTCATTCCTCATTCCATTCCTCTACCTCTTCCTCTTCCTCATCCTCCATGACCTCCTTCTTATTACAAATTCCCTCTTCCGTCCTCAGCCACCAACTCCTCCTTCAATTCCTCATTACCTGCATCCTCTTCACTTCTCCTCCTCCTTCTGCTCCTCTCCTCAATCCGATTCCTCTCTTCGCTCCTCCTCCTTCATCTCCTCATCAATCGTTCTTCTCTTACCTTCTTCAATCTTCTCATTCAATCATCTTCATTTGTTGATATAAATGAATGCGTTTCCTTATAATTCGCTGTTGTAGTTCAGCAGTCCAGTTTCTATGGTTACACGAGTATGCTGCCTCCTCGATACACACAGGCCGTCATGACAGGAGAGAGTGAGTGCGTCGTTGTTGTTCTTGCTGCCGTTCTAGTCATATCGTAGTCGTCGTCATCATCATCATTCTCATCGTCATCATCATCATCATCCAGCATCATGATCATAATTGTCGTTTCATCATCATCGCCCTATATCATCTCATCATGATCATCGCCTGTGAATAAGCTTGTTCCCTTGACGTCGACTTGTGGCCGCTGTAGAAATGTTGAGATTACGATCGATTATAATTGCGTCGTAGACGCCGGCATCATCATCATCGTCATCATTATCAATCATCTGACATCGATCAACCCCAGATGAATCGATCAATTTCGATCCGATCAGGTGCTGCTGGTCTGATCGTTTCGATCAATCGGATCCTAACGAAGAGCCTCGTCGATGACGTTCGATCCAATACGATCATCTTCCTATCGATCTCGATCCTTTCCGTTTTCGTCTGTTGCGTTGTTTTCCATCTGACGAGAAGAACCGACTTCGTTCGATTCTACGTCGGAGTTTGCAAGACAGCGAAACTCAACGACGACCAAAGAGCCATCATTGGACAGATGGGAAACGCCGAAGAAGTAAGCTTAGTAAGCCTCAAAGCCCTCCATTCGTTCGTTTGTTTGTTTCATTGCATGGTTCAATGGTTTTTTCCTTCGTTCATTCATTCATTTATTTCATTCAATAACGCGATACTTCAATAACACCCCTTCAACAAGGCAAGATTTGCCTAATAGATATAGTAGATTGATCGAAGCGATAGATTGAATAGGTTATTACGTGTTATTAATTTAATAGTTTGGCATGTATAATAGGTTGAATAGGCTGGAATGCATAATAGATTTAATAGGCTGACATGCGTAATAAAGTAAATTGATTACCATGCATAATTGATTTAAAAGGTTGACCTGCGTGATAGATTGAATAGGTTGACATGAGCGATAGTTTGATGCCTTAGGTTGACATACTCGATGGCAACGTGATGCGGGACAACTACGGAGTCTTGGTCGTCCAGAGTCCAACGAGTCCATCGCCTTCGTCACTTCCGGATTCCACTTCCGGTTACCATAGAGACTGGGGTCAGGCGGTGCACTCCAATCCTACGTATGTCAATCAGGAGAATAGGGGCTTGGCTCTCGAGTCCGAGGCGGAGTCGAGGTGGATTGGCCAATCATATCGGAGTCAACTGAGTCTGTGGGACACCGCGAAGAGTAAGAATTGAATAATAATAAATAAATCTTCGGTTAATCTCAAGTCAAAAAACCACAGTTACTGTAGGCTACAATTGCAAGTACAGTATGAACGAATGATGACAACTTATTACAGGAGTAGAATTTAACTGTGGGCAGCCACGTTATACATTTAATGGAAGGCGACTTTGACCGCAATTGTAAAAATTTTGTTTACTTCAATGAACACCGCAGCTACATTGATAGGCCTTCACTCTACTTAGACACCTTTAATAAACAGTCAGATGGGTTGGTCGATTGTATGGGCGAATGGCTGGATGAGGCGCTGGATATACCTAGGAAATATGCATGCCTATTCGGTGGGTGAATTGTTACATGAATGGATTCATGGATGGGCGGATTGAACGAGTGGCAGAATGTTGCAGAGACTTAAGGAGGTGTGAACGGATAGATGGATGAATGGTTTGGTACTTTAGTGGGTTAATGTATGTCTGGGTTTAAAGGGTTAAGAACACAAAAAACCTAATAGAGGTATTAGAGGACATGTAATGAGATCCAGAGATAGATAGACAGACAGAGACGGGCAGACAGAAATACACAGGTGGACAGGAATACAGACAGACAGACAAATATATAGATAGACAGATATAAAGACATACAGACAGACAGATAGCTAGGCACACGTGCTAAGCGTCGTTTTCTTTCCTAACCGCAGATGGTTTTCTGGCTCGCTATGAGGTGTCTAAGTACATCTGGCCTTACATGGTGTCCATCGGTTTGGCCTATTTCGTCACCCTTTCCCTCTTCCCAGGAATCGAGTCGGAGGTATCGAGTTGCCAGTTACGCAGCTGGATGCCAGTCCTACTTATCTCCGTCTTCAACCTCTTCGACTTCCTCGGAAAGGTAAACAACCGATGGTCACCTGTATATTAATAGTTGCAGTTTAGCGACACTCTATGATAACAAAGATCATTAACATCCTGCTTTAGCCAGGCTTGGGACTGGCACTGTCAGAGTGCAAACAGTGGAGCAGTTAATTACCTTGTCTTTTGTATTCTTCCATTTTTAAGCTGCCTTGTAAGCGGTGACTTCATCTACTTGGCTTTTCTTTTCTTTATTTTAATAAGAGCTTGAAAACCATTCTATTCCTGGCTTTCCATTGATTGAAAAGGACATTATATATATATATATATATATATATATATATATAAATGGAAGAATACAATAGACTAGGTAATTAACTGCTGATATATGCTATATATATATATATATATATATCATCCAATGGTATTATAGAGCTGTATGGCTTCGATTAGAGAGCTGTTCTGAATCATTGGTCCGCATTTCGCCATCGCCTGTAACGTGCACGTGTTGGTAAGAAGGTACCGTAGTGTTCATTGTATGGTCTGTTGTGTTGCCATGGTAATACTATTTTGGTGGTGCCATGGTAATGGACCTACTTTTTATATGTGTGCAACAGTTGCCATAATCATGCAATTCGTTTGTTACCATGGTAAAGCTGTTGTGGGTGTGTTGCAGTGGTAAGGCTGTTGTGGGTGTTGGCAGTGTTGCCATGGTAAAACTATAGGGTGGCACAAAAGTTCGTTCACCGGTTTCAAAATGCATTTACTCAGTAAGGGCTTCATATTTTTTCCTAATATTTTCTCAGCGTATAAACAATTCAAATGAAAGATATTGCTACAAATTCGGCTTTGATCTGGTCCGTGGTTGCCATTATATATTAAAAAATTGATGAGGACCAGTTTACCGCGAAAAACTGCCATGCGATGCAGTTTGTTCATTATTAAATCACTGTGAACAAAACATATGGCCAAACGAACCATAAAACAATTTTGTTGCCTAGGTCTTACAGACGTAGGCTGTTATTGTGCAGTATATTTGTTCTGCCTAATGACAGGACAGCAGACTCTATGCGGCATAGACTGGATCAGCGACTGAAGTGTCCCAATTTCTATTGGTCTCCATGTTCGTTGGAGGCGACGAATGAGCTGATCAACGTTCTTTGGCGCAGGATCTTCATAAACGCTAAGAGACAAAATACTCCACAAGTTTTCAATATGAGAGATCCGGGAAGTTTTTCGTGGCCAATCTTTTAATCATATACCGTTATACGTGACGGGCGTTTGCAATCTATGGCCACTTTGTCGTCACAGCTGAATTATGACAGCATGCACCATCCTACTGAAATACTCCCAAGATCATTTCGTGGCATAACACGGCCTTTGTCTCTCAAACGATGACTTCACGTATTGCTCGAGAATGTTTGTAATGCAATGATGCGAGTTCAGTCTGGTACCATTTAGCACAAAGTGAAGGCTAATTTTTTACTCAATTTTAAGCGGCGTGACTAATGGTTACACCATCTCCAGACACGAGCTGGATATGCACCTCGCGCGGTGTACACTGTCATGTCATTTAACGCACGTTCGACTTAAAATTTATAGGGTTATGATATATTTGAGCCATGTACAGGCTTGAAAAATATCTAAGAGATTCAAAACACTTTGGCCGAGATATTAAAGTTTGACAACGGTGAACGAACTTTGTGTCACCCTGTATTTGTATGTTTCCCTTGATAATACTGTTTTTTCTGTTTTTATTGTAATACCGTTTGCTTCTGTGTTGCCATGGAAATAGCGTTATTGTGTTGCCATGCTTATGCTGTTTGAATGTGTGTTGCCAAGGCAATATTTTGTGTTAGTGTTTATGTACTACCATGGTAATAGTGTTTACACACGTGTTGTCATAGCATTGTTGTACTTGCTACCCTGATAACACTGTTTGCACGCGTGCTACCATGGCAATCGTGCTTATGCGTTACCATGGTAACTGTCTCCACGTGTGGTGTTGCCTAGGTGATAGCGTCTGTCCAGTACGACTGGCCGAGGGGTCGTCTCGTCTTGTGTACCCTGTCTCGTCTGGTCATCGTACCTCTGATGATGCTCTGCGCTGCCCCACGTGACAATCCCATTCTGACGTCAGAGGCGTGGTCCGCCATCCTGTCTGCTGTCCTCGGCATTACTAACGGATACTTCGGAAGTGTTCCGATGATCCTGGCTCCTAGTCGTGTTCCGGACAAACAGAAGGAACTCACAGGTTCCACATCTTTCCTCTCTTAAATTCATCAGTTGGTCGTTGTTATTTTTATTCATTTATTTGTCTGTTTGTTATTTTTTTATTTGCTAATTTTTATTTATTTATGTTTTATATTTTTATATATATTTAATTATTCGTTTTTTTATTTATTTGCTCATTTGTTTCTGTTTTATTTATACAATTGTTTGTTTATTTATTTGTTTGTGTATTTAATTTTTTGCTATTTATTTATTTATTTATTCAATTTGGTCAATTATTCAATTTTGTGTGTGCGCTTGTCGTGTAAACCCACCAGTGCGTTGACTCCGTCTTCATTGTCAATTTCTTAACTTATCGCTTTAGTCTTGTTTTCTTTTGACGTCGTATTTGTTAGTCACCTGTTCTACAACTGTTTCTGCTCATTCTTTTAAGACTTTTTCTCTAGGGGGTTTTCGCACTGGGAGCGCCTCTGATTAGGTTGTACTGTGAGAGGCGCTTTAGAAATCCGAAAATAGAATAGAATGGAATAGAATAGAATGGAATAGAATAGAATGGAATAGAATAGTCTGTTGTATGTATTCTTCAACTTCCTTCATAATGATCAATCTCCTGCTTTTGTCTTACCTGCGTAGGTAACATCATGACGTTATCCTACAGCCTGGGTCTAACCACCGGAAGTGCAGTGGCGTACCTCCTCAACGCCTGGTTAGGCCCCCATTTGCTACACGATCCTTGCCAACCGCTGAACACAACTGCTGGGTTGTCAGACTCGGCATTCAACCGCACCCTATTCGACCCCCTCTACAATCTACCCCCATCGGACATTTTCCCCGGATAAAGAAACGATCCCTAACCTCGCAGGAGGGTAGTCGGAACATTCAAACTGATATCCGAATCGAAATGTGTCGAATTAATATATCTGCTGATGCGCCGATGTGACGTGGAAGGCCATTGGTCAGTTCAAATCGGTAGCTGATAGAGCGAAGGCTGCCATTGGCCAAAGTTTAAATGGGTTGCCAAGTTATTGAATCCTGCCATTGGCCAGTTGTATATGGTTACCGATTTAACTACACTTGCCATTGGTCAGTTTAAATCGTTATCGATGAAACGAGGACTGTAATTGATGGGCGTTTTGTTTTTCCGCCCATTTTATTCTATGCTGGTCTTATAACCATAGCAACCGACAGAACTGTTACGTCACAGTCAGTATAAATGACGTCCAGCGTTGTGCAGTCGCTGTAGCAACCGTGACGTGTTAGTCGATTGTTAGGCAACCTTTACCAAAAATCTCATCCTATCCCCTCACACAACAGTCTCTTCTAGGTTAACACTCTCCACACTGATTATTTTCATTTAGTTTCGTATCCTCATGCATTTCTATCCTACCAATTATTCTCATCCATGACAGTATCTGATTTGTTCGCTCACCCAATATCGAGTAATTATTGATCTCTTGGTGAGGTTGCTAGCCAAAATGTTAAATCAGTCTGAAACAATTGGCATTGAACCTGCTGTTATGAGTTCCATTGTTAAGAACAGCTATAGTTACATGTATAGCTTATGTGCTATTCCTATTTGTGCTGTTGATTTAGGCCTAATCACTACAGTTAGGCCTACAAGTACTACTGTGTAAATACGATTGTTTTAAGTATACTGTTGTTATAAGTACAATTATTACAAGTTTAAAGGCTAATATTTTTGTTACTTTACTTTTTCTGGTGGTGCTTTTTTAAGCATATGCGAGAAAATGTTTGGTGTTCTGGGTTTCGTGCATTGCATGCACCAAACCCCTCCTCTCCGTTCCTACTCTTCCTGAAACTCCGAACTATGAGTTCTCGTTGAATCCAGAGTATTCTGGGCGATGCTCACTTATTCAATCATTCTTTTGCACATTTTCTGAGCTGTCGCCACAGTTACTCTTCCGATACATACTTCCAAAATGTTTTGTGTTGTTTACAATTACATCTACAGCTACATTAACAGTTACATGCAGTCAAATTTACAATTACATTTACAGCTGCATTTACATTAGCATTTACAGTTCCGTTTGCAATTACAGCTACACTGACAGTCCACATTTACAATTACATCTGCAGTTATATTTGCAGTATCAGTAGGTCTATCATTTACAGTCACATTTCCAGTTTCAATTTCAGTTATATTTACAGTTACCGTTACAATAACATGAACATCTGCAGTTATATTTGCAGTAACATTTACAGTAGCATTTGCAGTTTCTCTTTTTCATTTGCAAACTGTTTTGTTTGCTTAGTGCTGCAGAATCGTTCTTGCTGTCGTTTCCCTAAGTGTAGTCTACTTTGATTCGTGCAAATGCTTCGACATTGTTAATTTATTATTACGTTTGTTTCGTGTTGTCGCTCAGAAGTAGGATTGATGATTGGTGACTCTTGCTTCTGTGTCTGACGGTCCTGCCACGAGATTACTCAGGTTGCCCACGATGTTGTCCACAGATAACCTAATGCTGGGGAGTTGCCTCGAAGTTTTTCACGGGTTAGCAGCATGATTGCCCGCGAAACTACGCAAGGATTGCCTCATTCTTACCTATGGGTTACCTCATGCTTGCCTAAAGTTACCTCATGCTCACCTAGGGTTTACCTCGTGCTCAAAATGTATAGAAGGCCTTCTATGCATTTTGCGTCATGCTTACCTAGCGGTTACCTCATGCTCACCTAAAGGGTTTATATCATGGGGGTTACCCCAGTGTTGTGGATTGTTACTTCGAAGTTACTCACGTTTTAGCGTCGTTGGCAACCTTGGTGCTAATCAGTAAGTAGCTTCGGGGGCTACCCAACTCCCACCCCAGGTAACAATTGTTTAAGACAGTAGTACAAAATTCAACAGAAGTAACTGATGTTGATAATTGATTCATTATATCCCATCGTCTTACGATTGAAGTATATATATCCAAAGCCAAAGCTTTACAAAGGTGTCTACCTAAAAATCTTCATTTGAAACGCTGGTGATAAAGAATTGATAGTGAATATTATAATTGCTTTGATAGTGTTGATTACAACAATAATTATTATTATATTCATTTATTGAACAGGCTGGAAAACCGCAATAAGTTACATTCCTCAAAACACAAGTAATGATGTTCGTAGAGCGGGTAATAATAATAGGGAAAATAATGTTAGAGACAATAATATAAAAACATTTGTATTTCTCAATTGTCGTCAATAATTTCTATTGCTATTAGGCTGTCTCAATTTTTATTATTTCAGATATTGATAATAGCGATGCTAAGAATAGACCTCATTCTAATAATAATAATAATTGTGATTTCACACCTGACAGCGACATCAACTGGAGCAGAAGCAGCAAACTGTCGCCGAAGGACAAAATATGCCTCAATCACCCCAACCCATGCTTTGTGGCGGTGGCACTGGAGTCCAGTGGTGCTTGGAGTTCGTGGGTTTGAACTTTTTACTGAAGTTGGGACGAAGGCTAACTGATGTGACCCATGACACACTCGAGACAAACTACCTATTCCAAAGACTCTCGTAGCTGTCCAGCGAGGGAACGTCATCTGTTTTTTGTCAATACTACCATGCTAAATGATGATGATGATGGTGATGGTGATGGTGATGGTGATGATGATGATGATGATGATGATGATGATGATGATGATGATGATGATGATGATGGTGATGGTGATGGTGATGATGATGATGATGATGATGATGATGATGATGATGATGATGATGATGATGGTGATGATGATGATGATGATGATGATGATGATGATGGTGATGGTGATGGTGATGGTGATGGTGATGATGATGATGATGATGATGATGATGATGATGGTGATGGTGATGATGATGATGATGATGATGATGATAATAATAATAAGGGTACCTTCTCTTCAAGTCCTGATGACGAGGCCTAACCTTCCAGACAATTTCGCATCATATAATAATCTCTAAGTCCCTGGGGGAATTAAGTACCTCAGGGCAAAAAAATAACAGTAATAATTATAATAATAATAATAATAATAATAATAATAATAATAATAATAATAATAATAATAATAATAAGAACACAAGTAATGCTTGCCTGATAACAGTGTGATCTTGCAGCAATGACCCACTCAGACGGGCAAGGCTGTGCGTTATGACATCACCCCTCTCTGGAGACTGGCTTTCGACTGTTCCCGTCATCTCTTGCGGGTTAGGTCTAAGCAATAAGGCCGTGCAGGTGACGATGGGCTTTCGCCTGGGACTCAACATCTGTGCGTCGCATCAATGTCAGTGTGGAGAAACCGTTCCATCCTTTAAGGAGCCACAGGGTTTGATCCGGAGCGACGGAAAGAGACCGGATGGAGCGACACTCATCCCGTGGGCGAGAGGCAAGTACATTGCTAGGGATGCAACAACTATCCACACATGCGCCGCCTCCTACATCCACCTGTCTTCGGCAGTGCCTGACGGTGCATCTGAAATGCCGCGGACCGAAAGTGTTCCAAGTATTCAACTCTTCCCACCACACATGACTTCGTTCCCTTGGCATTCGAATCGCGCTGGACGCGAGTTCTTGACGGAGTTGGGTCGCCGCATGACCGCCATATCAGGAGATCCTATGGAGACCGTGCACTTGTTTCAACGTCTCTCCATTTGCACTCAAAGATTCAACGCCGTAGCGTTCAGAGGCACGTTCAAACAGCCCACCGGGACCGACAATTAGAGAACTGACAATAATAATAACCATAATAATAATAATAATAAAATTAATAATAATAATACTAACAATAATAATAATAAAAGTACTAATAATAATAAGAGTAATAATAATAATGATAACAATAATAATAATAATAAAAATAATAATAATAACAACAATAATAATAATAACAATAATAATAATAACAATAATAATTAAAATAATAATAATAATTATTATTATTATTATTATTATTATTATTATTAATGAAAAAATTATTAAATAGTAAATAAGAATGTAATTTACTGAACCGCCTACAAACGCACTGCTGGAACATCAGAAAGGAACAATCAAAGAATGTACAATTACAAAATAAACAATTATGATCAATTACAGAATTACAATTACAGTTTTCAGAGTCGTGAAAGAGTAAAAAGAAAATGAACAATAGGAACACAGTCATTTGTATTGAGTTCGTCTGATAAAATTTGTTAATGCTGAGAGTGATAATATTAATAGGCCTAATAATAATAATATTGATTATAATACTATTAATGATAATAATTCCTCTTTGCCTCTGAATAGTTATTCTAAGAGAGGCGCTATGTAAATAAATTTTAAAAATACAATACTACCCCACCACCACCACCACTACTATTACTAGGTCCTACTACTAATAGTAATAATGATAATAAATAATAATAATAATGTCAATAATAACTTATATATAATATATGGATATAATTATGTGCTTATATAGGACTCAGGCTGCTTTGGCCCAGCACCTGACGATGCTGTTGTGAATGACCTGGAACTACCTGGAATGACCTTCATGCGTCATTAAGTACTAAACTAATGACTGGCTTCTCTCATTCGGCTTCTCGCTGTCTAAAGGCGGTTCTTTTCTCGGCGTCTCCGTACAGAGAACGCCTCTGAATAGTTACTCCGCGAGAGGGGCTACATAAATCTAAATATAAGATGGATAAGGCAAAACAATCACCAGAGGGCAGCACCAGAAACATCTGCCTTAGTAAGAACGTCGTTGACTTGGTGACCATTCATTGATCGATAGGCAATGTTTGTCATTAATTTTACGAGAAGTGTACCTGAGAAGGTGACTGGGTGATACAAGTGCAACGCAGTCGAAGGAACGACAGACATCGATGAAGAATGTTCATTTGTAGGACACACCTTTATATTAATATAGTCCGCTCTTGATTTCTACCTGTTGGCATTTTATTGACCAACTGATTGCGCAGGAACATGTCTATATCTGTCTGCGTCTGTCTGTCCGTGTGAGCAAGTGTCTGTCTGTATGTCTGTCTGTCTGTCTGTCTATCTGTCTGTCTGTATGTCTGTCTGCGTCTATCTGTCTGTGTCTGTCTGCATGTGTCTGTCTATCTATCTGTCTATCTGTCTGTCAATCTCTCGTTCTGGCTATCTGTCTATCTGTCTATCTGTCTGTCTGTCTGTCTCTGTTTGTTTGTCTGTCTGTATGTGTCTGTCTATCTATCTGTCTGTCTGTATGTCTGCCTACCTGCCTGTCTGTCTGTCTGTCTGTCTGTCTGTCTGTCCAAAGCTCTGTTATTGTCATCTCTTGACTTAAAACATGTCCCGTTTGTCTAGTGTCGTAAAGCATTCACTGGAGACTGAAGACCAATTCCTTGAGCCATCCATCCTACCATAATTATTAAGGCTCTGCTCCCAACCACTCGACGGTCGCCAACGCTACCAACCAACGATCTCTTCCATAGCAACATACATGTACAGGTGTGAAATATCTTTAATTTTAAGTGTAGATGACTTACAAATTATTAGCGGAGTTATATGGATGCGTAGTGAGTTCATTTAATATGCTGAAAAAGTCCCTTACTGAGAGCCAGTGCATTACCATCTCCCGTGGTTATATAGCGTCGTCAGACAACATTTTAAAGGTGTGTTAAGCGAACTATATGACCAAGCAGATTGGTTTTATCTATTGAACATTTTCCATCTATCATGATTGTGAAAGCAATATAATTCGTTAACGGATCTCGTGTCTATATTTTGCAGTGCAACAGCACTTTAAAGGTGTCTAAAGTGGGCGACTTATAATTGTGTACTGTCTCATCGGCCTGACCTCTGACTTCTGACCTGACCTGGAACTGACCAAACGACCTAGATTATTCATACCTGTCGGGTTGTATTACATCCCTCCATCCATCTCAGATTTTGTCTATCCTTGTATAAGGAATATTTCTGGTGTAATTTTGGAATCAGACTGGAATCAGACTGAGCAGTCAGCAGTGTCGCTGTCACTGTCTAGCTGTTTGTCTCCTCTCTCTCTCTCTCTGTCTGTCTGTCTCTCTCTCTCTCTCTCTATATATATATATATATATATATATATATCACTCAATTTCACTCTCTTCCACTCTCTCCTACCCTCTGGTACTCTCTCTTACTTTCTTCCGCTCTCTCTCCTACTCTCTCCTACTCTCTCCTACTCTCTCCTACTCCCTCTCTCCATCCCTCCCTCTCTCTCTTTCTCTCTCGTTCACCAGACGGTAACCAGTTTTGGCCTAATAAATATTTCTCCCAAGGTAATCAATTAATTATAATCAGCGATGCTCTTACACAAAACGCTTGGAAATAAAACATATGCAGCAAGTAGGATTATTCAGCGCCATTCTTTATAAATGAGCTTAAGACAAGACCTGTTTTTCTTTCTATTTCTTCTATATTCTTTCTTCTATCTTGTGTTTTCAATTTTTTCAATTTTGTTCTTTCTATTTTGTTCAGACCTATTTGCATATCCGAAATGATGATTATCGCGATATGTAGGCCTAGTTTTTTAATTTCATTTCTAGTCAGTTAATTGGCCTCGCTAAAGATAACGAGGTCAATGAATTACTGTGACGCAAACAAATTAACGCTTAAGCCTATGTAAAATTCCAGTTACTCGTTAATGGATAGATGGGGGTTCACGTCAACGTCGTTGATTCCTGTTAGCTGGACTTCATAAACGATTAGGCGACGCAAGTTGATCTGTAGAATTCGATTACACAATTACAGGAACTCTAGAATAAATTTGGAACAGTTAACAGAAATCATTGATGTTTGATGTTCCACATTCTATATTTAGCCTAAGTCGTTCCATAATATTTCTGCGCAGAAGCGCCAATAATGGGACCATCGTTGCTTTTATGGGTAATAAGCTTGTTGAATCACCTGCAAATACTGATATACCGAATATGTTCAAATCGGACCAACCCACCCAATGTTACAGCAGTTTACATATTTCGCGTAGGTTGTGGGAGGGGTTTCGAGCCCCCACGCTCCATTTCTTAATGGATTGCTTTTCCCTATGACGAAAATTTATCTACAGATAATTCATTACCTTCAATTTGGTACCAACAAACAAACTTCTACACAAACTTGAAATGAATGAGTGTCTGGTCCCCCATTAGAATGATTTCTGCGTAGCAGGGAAATATTGTTTCCCGTTTTATTAGACTAGGTCTATTCTAGTTTCTATGTCTTCTTCTCGTCTGTTGTGGACTTGTGGTCAGTTTTGTTCATTCTTATTTCATTACGTTCTAAGAAAGAGACAAGCGACGAAGTTTCGGACTTAGTGAGTAACCCGTGGTCTTAACCTCCTGCTATCTGAGAATTACTCACAAACTATCATATTTAGGAGATTTGTCTACCGGAGAGTATGACACGTGGGAGAGGTCTCAACAGAACTTGAATGTAAGCAAATTATATTTATAATTATGCCGTCCACATTGGCGCATCGATAACTATAAATAGGCTAATTTGGACAACATAATTAGACATAATATTTTATTTTAAGTACATGTGCCAAAAGTCCGTGGTTATTACAGCGTTGATGAAAGACAGCATTCAGAAGGAATTCCAGTTGTTAGCAATTTGATGGAATGGTTGAAAACAGCATTTTGAGACTGATGGTAAGTGATTCATTATTTTTTAGGTACAACTGAAATCTGAATTTTCCTATTATTAGTAACATTAAATTATGTTCACTATTGTTCATTCCTTAAGTTGTGGAATATTAAACTCAGAGCTGTAAGCCAAAAAGATTGACGATATTCCTGCTTTATCAATTTTTATGTAGCATTAACACTTGTCACAGATTTAGGCATTAGTATTGTGAATATTTTTCATAACAGTTAGCTCGTTTTAGCCAGTGAACATCATGTCTAAAAAAATAAATAGTAGCATTAGGCAAAATGAATGTCTTATGAATGACTTTTGCTAATTAATTTTTGTAAAACGGGTTTGCAAAAGGTTTAGAGAAGCTTTCTTTCACTTATGCGTGAGAGAGAAATTCACAAAATGTATGAAGTCCAACAGGGGAAGGGTACAAAGAAAATATGTTTTGCGTAGGCATTATTATGGATGAGCCCTAAATTCATTCGTATTGATGTCAATATCATTATGCCCGATACAACCATACTCGTTGTGAGGAGGATTGAGTTCATGAAATCTAGACTTGGAATTCGACCTCGGCTGCTGTGACAAATGTGTCGATGATGACGACAGCGAGAGATGACAGTGAGTGAGTGGGTTGCTGATTCAGGGATGCTGAGATTGAGATGATGGCGAAGGACGGATGCCACGCACGGAGTGTTGGCACTAAGGATCGACTTACACGTTCGACTCGGTTTATCCACACCGTTTTCACCTGACTATATGTACCTACAAATAACTATTATACCTACCAATGCAGACATAACCACCCATACAAACTTATAACGAGATATTCCAAGTCTATGCCTGCATATGCGTACCTAGTATACTAACATACCTACCAAATACTAACAATATGTAGTTTATGAATCTCTACCTACTCATTTTTACCTTTGTGTGCCTACTCGTTGTTGCACCTACTCAACCTGTCTGCATGTACACCCACATACATTCCCCTTATAATACGTACACATATCTATGCGTCAACACCTACTTACACCTGCCTTTGGGTACCCAGCCGTTGCCTACTCCTACTACCTTTACGTACCCATGGGGTTACCATGCGCTACCTACTTAATTCCTATTCATATTCATATTAGTACCTACCTGTTGCGTACCCACTCATACCTACTCTTATCAACACGTACTTTTAGGTTACTATTCGTACCTACCATTATCACTACATACCTTTGAGTCACAATGCGTTACCTACTCTTATTAACACCTACCTGTTGCGTGTACACCCATCGTACCTACCCTTATCAGTACATACATGTACCCTTGACTTACCATGCGTTACCAACTCCTATCAGCACCCACCTGTTGCTTGCCCACTCATACCTACTCTTATCAACGCGTACCTTTGGGTTACCATGCGTTACGTACCCCAATCAGCGCCTACCTGTGCCTACCTTTGCGTATACCTGTGCTCATCTTTACCTGGTTCGCCCGTCGCACGGATGGACGGAAGTCGATCGAAGTGACTGCACATCAGAGCCAGCGAGTCACGACGACAAGACATACACAGAGACCACTAAGGCTGATTTCATCTCATCCTCCTCATCCTCAGCCTCCTCCTCCTTCTCTTGCTCTGATGCTGCTACTGCAGGTGGTGATGCGTGCAGGTGCATCTTGACGATGCCATTCTCTCGAGAGGCATCACGGACGAGAGTATCCAGCATCAGCAGTCGAAGAGGAATCGTCGCCGTTTCATCAGCTGACTGATTCTCGGATATACATCTACATGATATTGGAAGGAAACAGGTAGGTTGCGCTTAAGACAATGAGTAATTATTAGGTTCTAAAGACAAAAAGTTATTGCTAGCTTTGTTATGACAAAGTGCGATTTTTGAATTTATTATTACAACTACTAATTGCAAGCCTTATTAAGACATTAAGTAATTGTTGGGTTCATTAAGACAATGAGTAATTGCTGGTTTTATTAAGATAATGAGTAATTGTTAACTTTGTTATGATAAAGATTAAAATTGTTGACTATATAAAAACAGCGAATAACTGTTAGCTTTATTAAGACAAGGAGTTATTGTTTAATTTATTAAGACAATGAATAATTGCTGGCTTTATTAAGATAAAATAAATAGTAATAATTAGCTATAGTAAAACAACGAGTAGGCCTAATTGTTAGCTTTAGTAAGCTTGATTAAAATCCAGTACTATTTGAAGTTGTATTGACATGAAGAGCAATAATGACCTTAATTCGGAGGAAGAGTAATTGTAAATTCAATCAGACAAACAGTGGTTGTAATGTAATTAAGAAAAGAAGCTAAATAATGTCAGCTTGATTGAAATAAAGTGGATTTGTAAGCCTAATTAAGACAAAGAGTAATTGTAAACTTCATTGAGACACATATTAATTACATGATTAAGTGAGACAATGGGCAATTGCATGTTTAGTTTAGACAAAGAGTAATCGTAGGCTTTATTAAGACAAAAAGAAGTTGTAAGTTTCATTAAGACAACGGGTAATTGTAAGATTAATTTTTAACAAAGAGTAATTGTATGGCTAAGTAAGACAAAGAGTTATTGTAAGTTTCATTAAGTCGATGGGTGATTGTATGTTTAATTAAGACAAAGAGTTATTGTAAGTTTCATTGAGTCGATGGGTAATTGTATGTTTAATTAAGACAAAGAGTTATTGTTAGCTTCTTTGAGGCAATTTTAACAATTCTAAGCTCGATCAAGACATAGTAGGCGCAACCTTCATTCAGACAAACAGTAATTGATATATTAATTAAGACAAAGTGTTATTGTAAACCTATTTGCGACAGTTTCAGAGCATCTGTAACATCGTCAGTGGAATAATATACTTCTAGGATGCATTGCGATGTCGACTGTCAGTGCAAATTTTAAGAGTGACATTGCAAACTCTTTATTAAAAGCATCAAAGGATTGCAGAGTAGAGGAACCACTTACATTGAAGAGACTCCTACGATGCCTTATAATTATAGGAGCTACTTCAATTTCAGTCTAACGTTAATGTCGCATGTAACTGCTAAGCTTGCCTTCCTCCTTTTGCGCCGTGTAAAACCTGGTTGCGTTGGATCGAGTCAAATCCATTCAGCCACGTCTGACTCCACCCTTCCTGTCTAATTCTGCTGAGGTCCACTCTATTCTAAATATTATGCTATTAAATGCCTCATTCAATATTCGATTCTACTCAAGTCAACTCTGTTGTACTCGATTCGGACACATTCTGTTTCTTACAATTCAATTACATTCTACTTTAAACTGTCCCTTGTGTTCCATGCGTATCTACGCTGCTGATTGACTGATTGACTGACCGTGTATAAAGTGCTTGTCTGACGTCATGAAAGGATATACCTGTTCATTCATTCACATAGTCAGAAATAGAGACACTCAGAGACAGACAGACAGACAGAAAGTGAGAGAGAGAGATAAACAGACACAGACACAGACAGACAGACAGACTGACTGACTGACTGGCAGACAGAGGAGAGACGGAAACAGAGAGACAGAAAAAGACAGACAGAGAGACAGATAGAGAAAGGGAGGGAGGAAGAAAGCGATAGAGAGACAGAGAGAGCAGGAGACAAAGAGAGACAGAGACAGAGACAACCAACCATCTCAGTTGCTACTGTTGAGAACGAGATGAAATCATGCATCGTGGAGATGTTTTCCAGTTTCCATGGCATGCGACGAAGGACGAGAGACTGCAGGAACCTAACTCAGGCAAACCCAGACAGATAGACAGACAGACAGACAGACATACAGATTGAGGGGCAGACATCTACACAGCAGTACTTACATAAGACGGACATAAGGAGGGATAGGCAAGAGACACTAAGCAGACAGAAAGTGTGGAGAATCCATACAGACAGACATAGAGAGAGACCAAGAGACAGACAGACAGACAGACATAGAGAGAGACCAAGAGACAGACAGACAGACAGACATAGAGAGAGACCAAGAGACAGACAGACAGACAGACATAGAGAGAGACCAAGAGACAGACAGACAGACAGACATAGAGAGAGACCAAGAGACAGACAGACAGACAGACATAGAGAGAGACCAAGAGACAGACAGACAGACAGACATAGAGATGTCCATGAAGCTTCGTCTGCCATCAAACATAGATTGATGTGAGCGAGAAATAATGCAATGCAGAAATGAAAGTAAATCAGAAATAATAGAAATAAAAGAAAGAAATAAAGAAATACGACAAAAAGAAAAAAATATGCTATAAATCAAAATATGAAAGAGAATAAAAACGAAATAAAATATATTAATGAAAATAAACGAGTGAACGAAAACAGAGCAGATCCGGTTCTGCTACAATGCCATTGCTGACTATTAATGGTGTTTTATTATGGATAGACAACATAAAAGACAACACATCAGACAACACATCAGACAACACATCGGACAACACATTGGACAATACATGAGAAAATGCGTTAGACAACACGACAGACAAAACATTAGACAACACGATGGACAACACATTGGAAAATACATTAGACATTACAATAGACTACACGACAGACGACAAATCTTACAATGCATCGGACAACACATTGGACAACACATCAGACAACACATCAGACAATACCGAAGACAACGCATAAGAGAAAATATTACAGACAGCACATCAGATGACACATCAGACAATACATCAGACAACGCATCGGACAACACATTGGACAACACATTGGACAACACATCAGACACATGTCATCAGCCATGCTTCGTCACTGATGTCTGCATGTTGCTCCATTTCGTTGTCCACTGTTGTTGTCCGTCGTTGTCTAGGTTGTCGCCCGTTGTTTCCTCAGGACAAACAACCCCGCGTGCAGTAGCCATGCATTTAGAACGACCACCTGCTAATCGATGTTTTCTAATCAGCGCCGGTCTTTCTCGTGTTTCGCGGCCTTTTCCCATAATGGCCATATGTGGCCTGGGATGCAACCATAGCTTTCTCTATCCCTATATTGTACCAGTGAAGACCTTCACAACAATGGACGATACAAATTGCAGCCCTGATGAGCAGAAGAGAGCCTTGGAATTCGCCTTCACCTTTGGGTCATTGGGAAAACGGGAAACATTCGCTATAGTTTAGATTTAATCTCAGGTAGGGAGAAATAAGACAAGAAATTCCGCACTGCTTGCACTTTGGCAGTGTCAGTCTCAAGCCTGGATAATTGAGGAGGGTGACGCTAGTGATTTTTGTTATCACACAGTGTCATTCAGCTGACTGAAACTATACTACAAGGTAAGCCAAGGAATGGCGAAGTCAGACGAGTAAGCCTAACTTTAAGTATAATTATAATTGGTTACGGTGTTTTCGGTCGATCTCATCCTTTTTACTCAACCCAATGACTCTCTCAGAATCATTTTTACAACTAGTCTTAGACTTATCAGTGATTTATAACGTGGAACCTTCTGTTTATTGTTTCCCATTATATATGACGATTTGAAAAATAAATTGCTTTGATTATTGATTTCATTTGACTGACTGACTGATTGATTGATTGACTTATTAATTGATTGGTTGATTGATTGATTTCGACAATCGTTCGTTTGGATATATCTGGACTGGATGCTTTTCTTTTCGGCGGATGGAGACGGATTATGATTCATATATCAGTGAAACATTTGAAACTGATCAATCGAAACAATGTTACCATTCCAGGAACAACCATTAAGGGACAGGATGTGTGTTTGACACACACACACACACACACACACACACACACACACACACACACACACACATAGACGAACTGAAATATCGAAAAACAGACAGGCAGACACAGCCAGTCAAGTCAGACAAGCAGACATACAGACAGGAAGGCAGACAGACTCTCAAACATACAGGCAGACACACAGACGGACACACCGACAGACAGACAGACACACAAACACATAGGCAACCACACAGAGACACACAGACAGACAAAGACACGAACGCCTTCTTTGCAACACGAATAGAGATACACACATGTACATACAGACACAAGCAAAGAGACATACTTGCGGTGAGGCACAGATACATTCCAACAGACATTCATGCGCACATACGCCTACACACAGAACTCATACGCGCTTACGTACACACGGATAAAGGCAGTCGTAGACCGATACCCAGCCATACACGCACACACCCATTACGACATCAACGTCGCACTTGTCGAGTAAAGCGAGAGGCTTAGACACACAACGACGCATGCAAACAGGCAAACAATGTGACAGACAAACAGTCACGCCTCCCTTGACACATGAAACGCTTAGCACAGACGGACACACGCACCCAGGCATACAAACAGACAGACAAAGAGAGGCAGATGGACAAACATACTCTTTCGTTGGTGGATAGTTTGTTCGTATTCGTTGGCTGAAGATATCGATGAATATAAGGGAAGATAATCGAGGATTATTTATAGATGGATTATTCATCTATGCGAACGTGTTGTCTGTTAACTTGTATATAAAAATAAATATGTGTATCTATATATTTATGTACGTAAGTATGTATGTACGTATGTACGTATGTACGTATGTATGTATGTATGTACGTACGTATGTACGTATGTACGTATGTATGTATGTATGTACGTATGTACGTATGTACGTATGTATGTACGTATGTACATATGTACGTATGTATGTAGGTATATATGTGTGTATGTATGCATGTATTCGCTGAGTTGAACATTTGTCAGCCCTTTACCTCGCATGGCTAATCAATTGATTGGATAGGTGTACGCTCTGCACATGTGGCGCCAAAGTTAAGATTCTGAGGTAGTCGATTCGAACTGTGTATATTAATTATACATGTGGTCTAATTTCATGTTCAATTGATTAAAGATATAGCGTTTTAAACGAAAGAATAATTATTGAAAACTTTAAACGGTGTAAGTGTCAATTAATTAGTAGCCACTAAATATCGAACGACATTTAAGATCGTCTTATCCCGTGTGGTCTAATCTAGCCTAATATCAGATGACCCAACCTAGCGGTCCTCGAAAGGTCAGAGTGCAAATCCTCCTAGGACAGAAATTTCATCCGAGATTCTTGGCCCCACGTACGCCCCATATAGCCAACTCAGCTACAGTAAGTAGACTCACACTGGCCGTCGGAAGTTGCTAAAATACATGTAGGACTCTCCGCATCGTCGCTTGCTCTTCATATGCATGGCTGCAAACAATAATCACACAGCCTATTTACTCATCTACATTACCAAAGATTAGAACTAGTTACTGCTCTACAACTAAATGAATTTTTTTATAAATTCAGTAGGAAATAATTACTTCCAATTTTTCATAACAATTTTTACCTATATCCAGCATTAGCTTCTATTCTCTGAGCTACCCCGACAACTATAGACCTATCTACGGCCGAACCAAATCAACCAATGGGCCTACTAGCAAGTTCTCAGTTATATGCGCCGGGTCATATAGAATGAATTTCCAACTGATTTTCATGTTTCAAAGGGTTCATAATTTTAATGGAAAATTTGATATATCACTTGTTAACGATTTCGCTTGAATTACATACAAAAATGTCATGTATGTGAACTTCCTATTTAACTATAGTTAAGTTTATGGTTTGTGCTCTTCAATCTGAATTGTCCTGTTAAGTCTTCTTATATCGCTACTTTCTGTATTCCAAGACAACGGTAGCACGACTAGCGAGCGGGACCGTAGGTACTTCGCGTCCTTTAGGGCTCATTTTCTTCCCTATTATTAACACTTAATTCTGCTAATAATTGATGTTTGCATTTTGCTCTCATTTTCTTCTGTTGGTATCAATGCAACATATTGAATAGAAAACTGAATTGAATGAGGCGGCGAGGGAGAAAAACAAGTCGCTAAACACATCAACTCATAAACTGTTTGCACTATGAATGATTGTGCCAGTCCCGAGTCTGGATAAAGGAGGAGGGCGACCCTAATGATCTATTCTATCACATATGTCCAGCAGTGTCGTTAAGCTAAAACTGCTGATCTTCTTCTTCTTCTTCTTCTTCTTCTTCTTCTTCTTCTTCTTCTTCTTCTTCTTCTTCTTCTTCTTCTTCTTCTTCTTCTTCTTCTTCTTCTTCTTCTTCTTCTTCTTCTTCTTCTTCTTCTTCTTCTTCTTCTTCTTCTTCTTCTTCTTCTTCTTCTTCTTCTTCTTCTTCTTCTTCTTCTTCTTCTTCTTCTTCTTCTTCTTCTTCTTCTTCTTCTTCTTCTTCTTCTTCTTCTTCTTCTTCTTCTTCTTCTTCTTCTTCTTCTTCTTCTTCTTCTTCTTCTTCTTCTTCTTCTTCTTCTTCTTCTTCTTCTTCTTCTTCTTCTTCTTCTTCTTCTTCTTCTTCTTCTTCTTCTTCTTCTTCTTCTTCTTCTTCTTCTTCTTCTTCTTCTTCTTCTTCTTCTTCTTCTTCTTCTTCTTCTTCTTCTTCTTCTTCTTCTTCTTCTTCTTCTTCTTCTTCTTCTTCTTCTTCTTCTTCTTCTTCTTCTTCTTCTTCTTCTTCTTCTTCTTCTTCTTCTTCTTCTTCTTCTTCTTCTTCTTCTTCTTCTTCTTCTTCTTCTTCTTCTTCTTCTTCTTCTTCTTCTTCTTCTTCTTCTTCTTCTTCTTCTTCTTCTTCTTCTTCTTCTTCTTCTTCTTCTTCTTCTTCTTCTTCTTCTTCTTCTTCTTCTTCTTCTTCTTCTTCTTCTTCTTCTTCTTCTTCTTCTTCTTCTTCTTCTTCTTCTTCTTCTTCTTCTTCTTCTTCTTCTTCTTCTTCTTCTTCTTCTTCTTCTTCTTCTTCTTCTTCTTCTTCTTCTTCTTCTTCTTCTTCTTCTTCTTCTTCTTCTTCTTCTTCTTCTTCTTCTTATTCTTTTTCCTCCCGCTCCTCTTTATCGTCATTTTCGTCTTCTTCTTCACCATCCTCTTCAGCTGCTCTCCTCCTCCTCTTCCTCCTCCTCCTCCTTCTTCTTCTTCTTCCTCTAATTTGACCTTATCTGAAGTATTATAAGTATGAAATCCAATTCATACGAAACTGGTCCTATTATTTAATCTAATAATTTGTATAGCGACAAACCCCTTGTATCTGATCCTTGCACATTATACGATCGATAGCCGTCGTGTCAATGAAACTGGAATCGTTAAGATATCACTTAGCACCCGATGAGATTTGTCGAAATCCGATAGGACGACTCGTTTCATCTTTTCACTGGATGTTATTTTATAATTATCAAGACGCGTGAGAATAATTTGCTATTATAGTCTGATATATCGTGATACATTACCTACATCTATCGATACATATATTATATATATATATATATATATATATATATATATATATATATATATATATATACACATAAACTGCCATCAATCTATACCATAGAGTACTAGAGAATACACTGGGGCACAGACCTGAGGAACCGAGTTTTAGATCTGTATCCCCCGTAAGGTTTACTAGTCCTTCTTTCGCTAAGCTGCGGCGTTTATTAAAATGAAACGTATAACGCAATGACAGCCTTGCATGGCTGCCGACAGTTCAAGTCTATATCTTGTCAGCATTCGTTCATACTTTACTTGTAATCATTCTGCGGTTTGACAGTTTGAAATTAAAATGCGATAATTATTATCCTTACATGCATATTGAACAGATTCTTAGGTCACTAAGTGCCATAATATTATGTGATCTATTGATCATGTATGGGCGAGTTGACTTTGGCTCTTTGCTATTCATATTGCGCGTTTGAAACATGAGTTAATGTGGACTAATGGAGGAAAATTAGAACTCGCGCCAGTCAGCTACATAATAAGGTCGAGTAATATGATTCGCCAAGGCGGCTGGCGGTCTTTACCTACTTCGTAATGACGAAGTCATCACTCTAGCGATATGATGCTTTAAATGGCGACTTCTAACAGTCTCTCAACATCGCTGCTTAACAAATCCGATTTTATTTTCCTTTTCCTCTGCTTTCAGCAAATGTTCGAACTGACGTTGAATCTTCGTTTTCTGATCATCTCGCTCTCATTCCGAAGAAATTTCTATTTCTCTCACTTGGATATCTACAAATTTTCGCAAATCTCTTTTCTTGTTCTTAAGACCTTTCTCAATTTGCCTCTTGTTGATGTTCTAATATTCACATTTCAATTTGCCTTAATATTACATTTCTCTCACTCTGTTAACCTCAAAGAATTTCCTAATTCTCTAAGGCTGACCTTTATGAATTTTCTAATTCTCTCATCTTGATTTTTTTGAATATTCGATTTCTAATCACTCTGTTCTGTGTGAATTTTATAAACCTCTTATATTGAAATTTTTTCATTAATTTTATAATTCCCATGAATAATTTGCGAAGGCCTATTTCTGAAGAATATTTTCCAACCTCTTCCAGAGGCGGACTTGGATAACTATGAATGCCTAGAGACTTTCCTCTCATTCACGCAATGAGCCGCTGCAGCACAGCCTACATGTGGGCCCATATTATGCGTTCTGAATATATAGAATTGACGTATAATAATACTGATAATGACAATGATAATAATAATCTTCGTTTATTTTCAAACTGATAAACCGCAGTAGGATTACAGACACATTATGCACGAATTTATTACAAGAGTCGAATTTAACTGCAAGGCATCATCACACGGCATATCTAATTTAACCGACGCCGCCACCTAGCGAAAGAAAAACTAGTCAACCTTAATCACCATGCAACTCCTCTCTGCCAATTGCTCCGAAACCGTTCCACCACTTCCCAGTGCAAATTCCCCTCTGACCTTGGTTCAGCGTCTATCGACGTATCCGTACGTGAACTTCGCCTCAGATTCAAGTTCACATGTTCCGCATCTTAATAATTCACGCCGCGTCTCTGCCTGAATCCGTCTCCTGTCTTCTTTACCTTTGCAACGCTCCATTGTTGTCCAGCGTTTCCTTCTCTCTGATGTTTCCAATGGTGTTTACCCACCTCTGACTGCAAGCACTGCTAGGGTGTCACGTGTGACCAATCGGGAAGGTCCATTCGTTGTTTGTCGATATAATATAGTTCTATTCAAAGGTGCAGTCAGTCCGTGCGGCACACTGGTCACCGGAAGTTCCATTTCGCATCTGACCACGTGACGGGTGGTACACGTGGAGTGAAATGAGCATACATAGAAAGACACACGTACTTAAATAAACGGACAGTCAAGCAAGCAGACAGCTGTAAGAGGCAGCCTGGCAGACAGACCAACAGAGAGGCAGGTGAGCAGATAGAGATACAGTCAGATGTCAGACAGGCTTAGATATGTACATTGATAAGGCAGGTAATTATAAAGAGATAGACTGCTGAGATGCTTTTTAATACAATACAATACAACTGGGTTTAGATAATTCTCTTTTTGCTATCAGCTCAGAAGTGCAAACACACCTCAACCGCGCAACTGCAGTTGTAATGCAGAACAGTTGTGCGCGAAGGACTTCTCAAGGTCCCTAACACAGTAACTCCTCGGACGAGGGCCGAACCCGCACTCTACGCGTTACAGGTCGACCACACTAACAAATAGGCCATCGGGCAACGCGAGTGAAGGAAGGTACATGTAGGGGGGCGGGTGACTGATTTGGACGACAGAAAGGAAGAAGGTAGGGAGGCAAAGAAGAAGGAGGCAGGGTTGAAGCTGGGAGGTCCAAGCAGTCCCTGGCTTACGCGTTGCCCATCACCATTGGGATGCATTTCAGACGCATGACTTTCTCTTGAGAAAGTCATTTCCCCTCTCACCTTCACATCAGATTGAGTAGACTATACGTGGTATAGAACAGTAATAGGAGAGAAAATAATTTGAATGGAATATATTGGAATAGGAATAGTTCATAATAGATTATGAAAACGACACATGATACATAACGGAATAAAAAAATAGGACAGAATAGAATAGGAGTAGAACAGAATGGAACAGAATAGAGTAATAGAGGAACAGAACATACAATGAATGCTGCATAATCGAATAGAAATTCTAAGAATAGAATAGGGACAGGACAGAAATAGAGCAACATAGAACAAAATAGAACGAAGTGGAAATGGATCAAAGTGTAATAGAAATAGGACAAATATAATAGAAAATGAACATAGTAGAATAGGATTAGAGCAGAAATGTAATTTAATATAATAGAAATAAAATTGCGTTGAATAGGAATAGAGCATAATAGTGCTTCTGATGAGTTTCATTGAGTGGCGCTATACAAATTCAAGATTTCGACAATCGAATGGGTGTGGACAGTGGAACATATAATTATATTGGTAAAATTTGAACGAGATGAAATACACTTTCGCTCTCCGCATCAACCCAAGTAAAAGACTTTCACGAATAAGAGTAGTAGCGAGAATGCCTTAGAGGCTGATTATGCCTCTAATGGCTTGGATGTCTGGCTATTCAGAATGCCAGGGTCTCCGACACACGATATACAATGCCAGTAAATGCAAAGGTCAAATACTGTTACAATGGAGGTCAAAGTGGCAAACTGGTTTTTAGAACACATGGAAACTACACTAAGGATATCAAACGATGCCAGTTATAGTAAGATTAGCAGCAACCACAAGCTAAAGCAGAAAGCACGGATATTAGGTTAGCAATAACCCAGGGATACCCGAGAAACTAAGTATGCCAACAGTAACCATTTTACTTGATACTCTGGATACCAAGAAAAGTCAAGGATATCAGAGAATACAAATGATACCAAACATGGCGGTATCCCATGATATCAAAGAAGAAACAGAGTACTTAGTTATAAGCCAACGGTTACCACTGGGTACAAGATGAGCACCAATGCCAGGATATCAGGAAAGTCCCGGATATCAGAGGTTGCCAGTGAAAGTAAGGTAAGCATACCAGAGGTTATCACAGGATATCAAATAATACTATTTAGACACCAATTGAAACCAATGAAATCAGAGGTTACCAGGAAAACTTAGAATACCAAGGGTTACCACTGGATATTGAACTAGCCATGCGAATGTCAACTCAAGCCATGGATATTAGAGGTTACCATGCAGGAATACTGCAAATGGCAGAGGTTATCACTGGATATCGGAGGTTGCTATAGGGACACCAATCGAAGCCTAGGATATCAGCCAAGGGAAAACAAGCATGCCAATGTTTACCAAAACCAAAGATAATCAGAGACAGTAAACAAGAGAAGAGAAAGAGACTTCAATACAAGAAGCCAAGAAACATCTTCGATCAAAACAAAGTTTTAATTCATTGAACGACTAAAGGCATTCGACGCTGTTGACATCCGGTGCAGGGGCAAACTCTAATTCATTGATCACCTCAATATGACATTCAACAAGACTACACTTCTTCAATATAAACACACACTCACATATATAATATATATATATATATATACATATATAGCATTTATACTTTGTTATATTATGTTGCATATTACTATAACTTTTATCGATTCCTGCAGACTATTGGCTCTGCTTATATATGTTAATGCATGCGTTCGTTCGTGTTTGTAAACATGTACAATGATAATGATAATAAAATTATTAATGATGATGACGATGAGGATGAATATGATGATGATAATAAAAATTATAATATTTATAATAATAAAAATAATAAGAATAAAAATGGACTGACCATCGTGTCTGGGTAAAAGTGGAAAACATCTTACCTGTTCCAACGCCTCTCGCTCACCATACAGCGCTTTAACGTAATAGCGTTCAAAGGCTCTTTTGCCACTTGTGAGACCGACGAGTAGGGCCACTCCAGACCACTTTAATAATAATAATAATAATAATAATAATAATAATAATAATAATAATAATAACAATAAATCTTTGTTTCATCACATTCAAACTGACAGATGCAAAAATAATAATAATAATAATAATAATAATAATAATAATAATAATAATAATAACAATAAATCTTTGTTTCATCACATTCAAACTGACAGATGCAAAAATAATAATAATAATAATAATAATAATAATAATAATAATGATAATGATAATAATAATAATAATAATAATTATGAATATGAAGTGTATTTTATTACAACTGCTTGAAATGTGACTACGTAAATTCGCTTTTTGTACTTTTTGCACTTATTAAAAAAATAATAAAAATAAAAATAATAATAATGATAATGATAATAATAATAATAATAATAATAATAATAATAATAATAATAATAATAATAATGATAATAATTATGAATATGAAGTGTATTTTATCACAACTGCTTGAAATGTGACTACGTAAATTCGCTTTTTGTACTTTTTGCACTTATTAAAAAAATAATAAAAATAAAAATAATAATAATGATAATGATAATGATAATATTGGCCTCGTCAATCGCGAAGGACGCGAGTCCTTGATGGAGCTTGGGGGAGGCACATGACCGCCGTATCAGGAGACCCTCTGGAGATCGTGCACTTGTTTCAGCCTATGTCCATATGCACCCAAAGAGGCATTGCTGTTCAAGCAGACCACCGGGGACGATGACCGCTGATTTCAATTTTATTACAATAATTATAATAAAATAATAACGATAATAGCATTGCTTGATTTGCGTAAGCAGGTATTCAATGAGACGGTATCACCTCATTGTGCGTGTTCCACCCTATTATAGTGCCGCATTCCATCGATTTAATCTCGTTTTGCATTGGACAAAATAAATTCGCCTCTTCCCTGACGTCTATGGGTCGTCTGGGCACGTTTTACGAGATCATACTTTTTTGAATGTGTCAATAAAAATAATTATCTGCTCAGGCAACATTTCTTCAGGTAATTATACATACATTTATACATAACTATATTGCATATTGTATTTAAATGTCACATATATATTACTATATAGTCACATATATAGTCAATACTACATTTCCCCTTTGCCCGTACCTCCACCAGGTCGCACCGCGATTTCTCCGTGGTGGGCCCCTCAGTCTAGAATGACTTGATAGTTTCCATGTATAGGCCTACATCCTGCATCTGCTCTAAACGGATTAAAACGTCCATGTCGATCGCGCAATTCGCGAGCTCTCACTGGAGCTGAGGAGCCGATGGTTCCAGTGATCCAAAGACGAAGCTTACCTCTTCTAGAAGCTAGAAATGTGTACTAAACGTTGTAACGTCATTGCTTATAGAAGCACCTTCACGCCCCACCCTGAGGAGAGGGGCAAGGACCACGAACTCTAAGCTTGACCGCACCTCTTTTACTAAGCTTATTTCTTAGACTCTGAGGTATCTTATTTACCTACGGCGATTAAATAATATAATTATGCCTGATGATAATAACCTTGATCTTGTAAACTTTCAGGAAATGCTCTTTCTAATTTGATGAAAATAATGTGTGCAATAAATTCTTTACAGCAATTTATTAACGGTTCACACTATTGTGCGCAGGTCCGAGTTAAATACAATGATAGTGAAATTAAGATCAAAAGTCTATGGTGATAAGTTCTGATAACCGGAGAAAAGTCAATTTTTGAAAGATAAATTAGGGGACGACGAGTCGAATCAGCCAATGAAGCAAAGTTCCTGGAGTAAGGTAGGCCACCGCCGGATAGGTGACTCGATTTAAGTAGTATCATAACAGAACTCTTGACTCGTTATTTTTGCACAGCCAGGAGGGCACATTACTGTCGGGCATTATTTCGTTTTGGAACATGCGTCCATCGTGTGTTCAACTTTAAATTGGAGCCGTGGTCTGTAAATCAGTGAAGATGAAAGATTCATACGACGGCAAGAATTGTGTACAAACTGCACAGTCACCCTTTCAGGTTGACTAAATCTGGCCTGCATGGCATTGTCTCGGTTTAACCGTCGTATCAACGAACAATGGGCAGAAAAATACAGAGTAATAAATATAAGACGACACAACGACATGTGCAAATTAAGACAGAGCTGCGTAGAATAATGGAGCGGAACAAAACGATAAAAGAAATGACCAGACCTAACAATGCAGTGATATAAGAAAGGGTCACGGGACACACGGCTATTACTATTGTATTTCCACGTAGAACAATTTCCTGCGCCGAATTAACAAACAACTAAAGCGAGCAATCAAGTCGGCAACAAAGGAACTTAGATAGTTTCTTCTTTTTTTACTGACTTTTCCGGAAAAAGAGACTGTCCATCATTTTCCAGGCTTGGACGTCCTTGTTTTTCCATGCTTGGACGTCCCTTTCCAGGCTTGGGATTGGCACCAGCCGATAAAAAGTTGTTGCGTATTAAGGAGGGGTTGACCATTGTTCTTATATACGCAGAAAGACAATTTGAAATTCATCGTTGTAAAAATCCTTATGTAAAAAATTATTTATTTGTCTATTTTACAATTCTAGTTACTTCCATTATCCATTTTCACGCAATTTAACATTTTTGCGCATTTGTCAGATTGTTTATCTTAAAATGAAACGAATGTTTTACAAATATGACGCCTTTGGAACTATCTATCAACACGATCATTGAAATAATAAGCCTGTTATATCACAGCCTTCTGTAAGGCGTTCTTACGATAGAACGATTAGATCCTGGGGATCTGAAATCTGAAATCTGAAAAGTATACCTTCAAAAACCTTATTGCGTTTAGTGTATTCTGGGGGACTTATTTGCACTAACACCTGGATGTCCTCCAATCGGCTTCCACTAAAGAGTATCCTCGATCTGTAATCGAAAAACTTCTCAACTGGAGAATCAGAAGAATTTCTCTAACGTTGTCGGAAAAATATCTTTAGCAATGTGTCAGAATAGTAGGCCCTATGTCGGGAAATATCTTTCATGTTGTCAAAATGGTATTTTCAATATTATGTCGGAAGAGTATCTTTCGTGTTATCAGATTAACATTTTCAATATTATGTTGGAGAGTATCTTTTATGTTGCAAAATAGTATTTTCAATACAATGTCGAAGAATATCATTTATGTTGCCAGTATAGTATTTTCAATATCATGTCTGAAGAGCATTTTCTATTGTGTATAAATAGTGTTTTCAATGCTATGTCATCTGGGTATCCTTACATTGTGCCAGAATAGTAATTT
The DNA here is from genome assembly GCA_959347315.1 of Bimastos eiseni. Classification (NCBI taxonomy): domain Eukaryota; kingdom Metazoa; phylum Annelida; class Clitellata; order Crassiclitellata; family Lumbricidae; genus Bimastos; species Bimastos eiseni. The sequence continues at coordinate 1,532,179 of OY365809.1, read as the reverse complement.
TGATACCATGTCGGAATAGCATCTTTTATGTTGTCAGAAGAGTGCTTTCAATGCGGTGTCGAAAAGTATTGCTAACTTTGTGTCAAAAGAGCATTGCAAATATTGCGTCAAGAATTGTGTTTTCAATACTATTTGGGAGAGAATCTTCATACTTCGAAGCGGAAGCGCAGACCTACTGTATGTCGCATAGATCGGTAAATCCTGCACCACCAAGGGTGATGACCGTACGAATCCTAATTATGATGATCAGGTAAAAACATTCAGGTTTTAAGCGAAGCCTTAGAAGATTCAAGAAGCAATACTACTGCGGCTTACACATAGAGGCAGTACAATTGACAAAGACCTAACCCCACACATAGAAGTGCACTCCCAAATACACACAAACACACCGACACACATACAAACTCACACACAAATACACAAGGACACACAAAACAGCACTCATACACACATACAGACACCCACAAATACGAAGATGTACAGCGCACGCGAACCGACAATTGTTTTTTTCCAGATGTATATTTGGTACACAAGGCACACATAATCACGTAATCACATAATCACATAATCACATAATCATATATCAGAATATAAATTATTTATAATATTCTTAGCGTCCTTCCGGTCAACGGATGATATACGAGGCATAAAACGAGGTTAAACCAAACACAATTCGTAACAACCAGGTCAACATCTAGAAGATTTGTCCACTGCAGCAACAAAAACGATAATAATATTATCGTTTTTGATTATATATTATATCATATATCATATATAATATCATATATCATGATTATATATTATATAATAATGACAATAAGGTAGATTGAAAGCAAGAACCGTTAATTACTGCTGAGTAATAGCCTGCAGGTTTTATTGAGGGCTTAAAAGAAGAAAGCCGTCGCTGATTATAATTGTGGCTGTAGTTGTAGTAATAGTTGTATCAGTACCAGTAAAGACCTATTACTATTATTAATAATATGAAAATGTTGGATGCTATCATCATGGCTGTCGTTGTCGTTGCTGCTGCTGCTGTTACCATCTCCATTTATTTAGCGCATCTATTTGCGGCGATGTATTTATCACTCAATGTCGTTTGGCAATTATGTGTGCATGCTTTGCCCTTACTTACCTTTACTAGTCCATAAGTTGACTCGAAGACAACAGTTGACTGCGATTTCTTTAGTTCTTTAAATTAAAATCAAAATATATGTATGTTACCATGGTTTACCAGCCGTAACCTGGTTGCTTCAAGGAATCTCTCCTACAGCGATGTTTCTTCTTCGGTGACAGCTTGCCCGATCTTCTCTGTTACTCCTCCTCCTTCTCTTGCTCCTCTTATTCTTTTCTTCTACTTCTTCTCTCGTCTTCCTCTTCTTCTGTCTTCGTCATCTTCTTATTATTATTCTTCCTCTTCCTGTTCTTCTTCTTCCCTCCACGGTTCTAACCTTAATTCTTAGTCAACATTTCTTCGTGGTTCCTGTCATTGCAACATAAATCACGTCTGGATCGGTCGCCGTGAGAGAATAAAATTAATCGGCGCCCCTTTGATCGAGTGATGTGATTCTTATGATTTGCGGTCGTGTGCATATAAACTCATAAATATCCGTTTGCCATTCTGTATGAACTGAGGCTTTGTTAATTATGATTGTTCCCGTATTGGTGCATCTAGTTAACAACAATAATATTTCATATAACACTTACACGCCCACACACACACACGCACACACATACACGCACGCAGCCACACACACAGACTGACGGATGCATGTGCAATTCTCCCATTTGCCCGCACAACTACTACACAGAATCGTGCATTCAGTGGTTATACCCATCGTAATGTAACAGGCTCCAGTTGTACCCATCGTAATGTAACAGGCTCCAGTTGTACCCATCGTAATGTAACAGGCTCCAGTTGTACCCATCGTAATGTAACAGGCTCCAGTTGTACCCATGGTCCACTCTAACTCAACTTACTCGCTTTAAAACTGTTCTTATCAGCCGTTCCTGGCCATGGGTCGGGAGCGCTACTGCATATATAAAATATATAAATAAATAAATATATATAGTGTGTGTGCGCGCGCGCGTGTGTGTGTAGTTTAGGTCATTATGAAGCGCCATTAGATACGACCGAGATGAAGCAAGAGAAGAAGACTTGGAGTCGTCGTGAGAACTAGCTGCGTACCAAATCACCCATAGATCGGCCAGAGGGGGACTGAAGATTAATCAAAGCCAAAGCGACACCCGGTCGCCTCCGATCTGTGTCCTGCTGATCGCGACTAACTAATTGCTTCTGCTCTCTTTATGATCCCACGAGGAATAAAAAGAAGCTGTGGATAAATTAGTTGGTGGAAGGAAGGAAAGGAGAGGATTGAAATGGTTAGGATGGGATACTACTGAATAAGATGGAAAGAGAATAGGATAAGAATTCATTTATATCGAGAGGAGAGGAAAGGAGAGATATCCAGTCCCTTTGTAGCCTATTCGTATTGACCCAATAGGTCTATGCAATTTAGATGTGCCGTGGTCGAGAAAATAATAGCGTGATTTTGCCATTCCTATATTGTCAGAGAATGACAATGTAATTAATTGATCATAATGAGGAGGGGAGACGAGAGGAGAAGCAGAACGCCATAAATATTGGCAATTCTATGAGCGTAGTGATTACACTAAATAGCAATAATCACACACAAACGCTAATCAAAATGATTATACAAATCAAGATGAATCAGCAGATCAAAACGAATATGAAAATAAAAACAAATATGCAAATCATAATGAATACAATTAAAACAAAACGAATGAGCAAAAGCAAACACACATAGTTCAGTGGACGTTTAACTAAACCAAGCAAATGTCCCCTTTTCCGATTAGAACACAGATTTCAAAAGGCGTTTCCGTGAAGAAACATTGTGTCACAATACATTATGATTAGCGTTGCCCTCCTTTCTGCTGACTGAGGACTGGCACTATCAAGTATGGAAAGTGACGGACTTCTCATGAACTCACAGGCATACATTTTATTCAATAGGGACATAAGCTTATAGGCCTAACTCAATGACGTGTCGAATCCTTCCGATTACAATAAGCTTATTGTTTAAACGCATGTATTCCAAATTTCCAATGTTTAATGACAGTAAATATTATACCTAAAAAGGCTGTTGAAGTCTATAAAGTCTTTCACTCATTTCAGTTCCTTTTCGTAGGCTCTTGCAGTAACATTTTAAATCCATTCTCTTACCTTCATTGTCATTCATTCTATTTCTGACAGGTTGCTGAGACTATTAATAGAGGGCGATAGCCGAAAGTTGTTTGTTGTAGGTCTTATGAACACATTCATCATAATATTATTAGTTACAGTTTAAGGACACTGCATTATGACAATGACCATCAGCGTCGCCCTCCTCCATCATCCAGGCTTGAGGCTTGGGACTGGCACTATCAGAGAGCGAACAGTGGCGGAGTTATATTGATCATTGTCATTATGGTTCTACGTCTTTTGATCACCCGTCAGTTGATCCCCGTCAGTTGATCCCCGTCAGTTGATCCCCCGTCAGTTGATCCCCGTCAGTTGATCACCGTCAGTTGATCCCCCGTCAGTTGATCCCCGTCAGTTGATCCCCGTCAGTTGATCCCCGTCAGTTGATCCCCGTCAGTTGATCCCCGTCAGTTGATCCCCCGTCAGTTGATCCCCGTCAGTTGATCCCCGTCAGTTGATCCCCGTCAGTTGATCCCCCGTCAGTTGATCCCCCGTCAGTTGATCCCCGTCAGTTGATCCCCGTCAGTTGATCCCCGTCAGTTGATCCCCGTCAGTTGATCCCCCGTCAGTTGATCCCCATCAGTTGATCCCCATCAGTTGATCCCCGTCAGTTGATCACCGTCAGTTGATCCCCGTCAGTTGATCCCCGTCAGTTGATCCCCATCAGTTGATCCCCGTCAGTTGATCCCCGTCAGTTGATCACCGTCAGTTGATCCCCCGTCAGTTGATCCCCGTCAGTTGATCCCCGTCAGTTGATCCCCGTCAGTTGATCCCCCGTCAGTTGATCCCCGTCAGTTGATCCCCGTCAGTTGATCCCCCGTCAGTTGATCCCCCGTCAGTTGATCCCCGTCAGTTGATCCCCGTCAGTTGATCCCCGTCAGTTGATCCCCGTCAGTTGATCCCCGTCAGTTGATCCCCGTCAGTTGATCACCGTCAGTTGATCCCCCGTCAGTTGATCCCCGTCAGTTGATCCCCGTCAGTTGATCCCCGTCAGTTGATCCCCGTCAGTTGATCCCCGTCAGTTGATCCCCCGTCAGTTGATCCCCCGTCAGTTGATCCCCGTCAGTTGATCCCCGTCAGTTGATCCCCCGTCAGTTGATCACCGTCAGTTGATCCCCCGTCAGTTGATCCTCTGATCACTTGATCCCTTCGTCAACTGATCCCCTGATATTGATCCCAGCCCAATTAATACAACATTCATGTTCCACTTGCGACCTTCTCCGTTCATTAAAAGAACGATGTAAAAGAGCACGAAAAGTAAAAATGATAAAAAATACAAAAGCGTAATTGAGAGTCATGATAATGATTAGTTTATCAGCATAAAGTCCTAAGCATAGACTTCTATGCATGGGATAAATCAGCCATTGCTCTGAGATATAAAGGAGTCACCGAACGGCCGTAAGTACTAACGGCGCGGAGTAACACTAAGACTGGGCGTTAATTTGTTATTTTGTAATGTTATTTTGCTAATCTGTAAAATCAATCATTTGAATAAATACGTAAGTAAGTAAGTAAGAATATTCTTTATTAGACTACCAGCAAGTGCATAGTAGCTTACATAATGTATGAACAATAATATCAAATTTAAACAAGGTCAAGAGATTCTCGTATTGAAAATACTCTTGACAAATATACCAACTATAGCTATGATGGCACTAACAGAAATTGCAAATAGACAAAATTTGTCAGCAATAGGATTCAATTTTTCTGTTTCTAGGATTCTATTTTCTGCTTACTAGCAGTATCAGCTACAAGTCTGTGACGCGCAGCCTAGAGATTTGAGGGGAACAATTGACTAGGTGACCAATTGACGGGGATCAATTAATGCGAGACCGTCATTATTAACTATTATGCTTAATACACTGCAGAACTGTAGATGTACGTAACATGAGAATTACACTGATGATGACTGATACATTTCTGTTATTAATCCACAGTTTAACGTCGTCATATGACAACTATGGCCGTTGACGACAATTTGAAACATTTACAGTACAGTACAGTGAAAATAAATTCATAACGTACGAAAGACAACATTTAAAAGTGTCTGAACTTTAAACTGTCGTTAGGCCTAGTGTTCATTGTTTTACAACATAAATAATAATGGAGTTAACAACATCAATAATACATGTGATATTGTATCTCATGCAAATGTAACAACAGAATTGTATGGTCTCGAGACAGTGTCTCGGTCTCGAGACAGTGTCTCGGTCTCGAGACGTCTCGAGATAGTTTTTTAGTGTCTCAGTCTAGGTCTCGGAAGCCTGCTGTCTCGGTCTCGGTCTCGAGGTAGTGTCTCGAATTTTTAGAAACTGTCTTGAAGTGAATGTCTTGTTCTGTCTCGAACAAGCGGTCTCGATAAGTTTCGCGTGAACTGTCTTAAAATCTTGCGCGGCAATATAAAAACTGTTCTCAGGAATTTGTGCTATATACATTATAAGTTTCATATTGAAATTACAAATGAACATTATTCCAGAAAACTGATACATTAGCTTTTTACAGCATTTTATATAGGATCACCTGTCTTTTACTGTCTCGTACTGTCTTGAACCTAGTGTCTCAGTCTCGGTCTTGGTACCTTACTGTCTCGGTCTCGTCTTGGTCTTGAAGTTTCATGTCTTGCATGCAACACTGTATAACAATAGTTGCATTAATGTTTCCATCAAGAAATGTTCAAAACAAAACGAATTGTTTGTGACTACTTTAATATAGGGTGACTCGATAGGTCGAGAACGATTTTGAATGCAGACAAATATATGTTATACACAGTATAATATGGAAAGTTGTATACGGGAGGATAGGTTGTTCAAATGAGAATGTTAGGGGAAAAAATTAGATCACTAGCTCACTTATTAAAATTGTAACGCCAATATCCGTGACGTCATCAAATTCGTGCCAAGCAAACGCCCAGTTACGCCGAAAACAATATTATACGACCATCATTGTTAATCCACACATAATTAATTAATACAAAATATCATTTAGTATTTAATAATGTTCCCTTTACTCTTTATTACAGCCTCAAGTCGATTAGGCATCGAGCCAATTAGATTTTCAGAGTTGTCAGAGGTATCGATGTCCATGCCTTACGAAGCCGACGTTTTAAGGTGTTCAATGTCTGGGGTTCGGGATCGGCATAAACAGTTGCCGCCATAATACTCCAAACATTTTCTATTGGTGGCAAATCCGGCGAATTAAGTGGCCAGTCCCCAGGTGAGATGTATCCAGTGATATTTTTGTTCAACCATTCGACTGAGGCTTTTGATGTGTGTGCACGTGCACCGTCTTGTTGAAATAATCCTTCGCCGTTATTATGAAACATTTTTGTGGCTGTTAACTGAGCGCAGACTACAGTTCGCTGGAATGCGGGTTTGACCTCTTTCTCCAGTATCTCATTAATGTAATAACTCGAAGTGACTGAAGTTTTATCTGGAATGATATGATGTTTTTTGTTAATCCAAGAGATGTCATGCCTCCCCACACCAGAACTGAGGGACTGAACTTCACCTGTGGAGCGCACGGAACAGAACTTTCTTGTGATCCCCACACAACGTCGTTCTTAATGTTAGGTACGTGGTAGAGTTTGAAGGGCGATTCATCACTGAACATAACACGCGACCAATCAATATCCTTAAACTTCTTCGCGAAGTTTACTCGGCGAACTTTGTAAGCATCAGTTAACTTTGGGACTTTTTGTCTCTTGAAACTCTTCCATTTCAGCGTCGTCTGCATGTAACACCTGATTGTCTCTTTGCTTCCAGCAAGGCGTTTGTCTTTTAACCGACGTTCTAATTTTCGCAAACTCTGTCCTCGCCTATATTTAGACTGTTTGATCAGTTTTTGAGCGGCAGCAGTCAGCACGGACTTTCTACCACCGTGATATCGATTCCGCAGCGTCTCGTTTGGACTCTGTTTGTAGCGTTTGGCCCACTTGCTAATCCACGATTGAGAACGACCCAATTTCTTTCCTGTAACACTGTAACTGTACTTTTCTTCCAATAATGTAATAGCTTGAGCCCTAATTTGCGATTCATTTAAGGCCGCCATTGCCTGATCGACGTATTCACTGGTCAATGATAATGCTGCTTGTTTACGTTTGCTTGGCACGAATTTGATGACGTCACGGATATTGGCGTTACAATTTTAATAAGTGAGCTAGTGATCTAATTTTTTCCCCTAACATTCTCATTTGAACAACCTATCCTTCAGTATACAACTTTCCATATTATATTGTGTATAACATATATTTGTCTGCATTCAAAATCGTTCTCGACCTATCGAGTCACCCTATATATTCATCATTGATTTATGGCTTCTTAATTGGGTTTATATAGGCAGTCCTCTACACGTTATTGAGGTGGTCTATATCTGTAATGATTGACGCCACTTGTATCCTCCGTGTTTATCATGTATAGTAGAATTTATTCCTAATAACATCATGAATGGTTATGACTACTATAAATGCTCTTATTCCTTTGCGTTTTCCGTAGATTTAAATCTAGGACCTTTGTCAGCCGGTATGGAAAGCCCAGTGCTGTTGTAGGCCTACCTTTTGTGTTAGTTTGAAAACTCACCTTTTGTCCGGGCTGGAGTTAAGAACTCCTTTGAGCATTTGCATTGAAAATGCACTGTATACATTTTTGAGCACATGAATTAGTTAATGAAATATAATGCGTTGCTTTGTCGCCTGTCTTATTCTCGGTAACTGTAGTCTAACTCATTTTTCTTTCTCTATTCTGTGCTGTCCAACATTTCTGACACCACGAGTCGCCATAACAAAATTATTTTTCTCGAAACTGCAGGCTGATCAAAGCAAACAAGAATATAAATTATATTGACAATTATTAACTGTATTAGCACTCTTTATTATGGATAATCATACCGAATAATCGCATGCATGTTTGTTCATATTGACAAATGATGAGCCTAGTTAGGCTATGAACAAATGGCATTGCAAGTAGGCCAGTGATTTTGTCATGTAGGCTTACGTGTTCTTCATTTTCACTGGCCTCTTGAAGCCATTCAGGGCGCCGCATAAGCAACTACAACTTATAAATAACTAACTTCTGGTATAGTGGGTGGCTATCAATTAGGCATGAATGACATTGACAATTATTAAAGTTATTAAATGCTTCTTCATTTAAAACAGAAGAAACCAGTAATAGACTTCGACTCAATCTTTTATACTCTGTCACCACAACCAGCCATTTAAAAATTATACTGTATTAATTTCAAATCATACGACAGCAGTTTATTTCTTATGCCACACGTGCAGCGTGTAATTGTAGCCGACTAACTAATTAACTGAAGGCCTATGCAAGGAAAGCCTGCCAAACACCTGTTCAACTCAACGTATAAACTGATGCACCTTACGTAGAATATAAAGGTCACGTTTGTATTTATACGAATAAAATTATATTTGTATTTATGTGACTATATTTATCAATCGGGTTTAGCAGGGACCACTCTTCTGATACCATTCTGATTCCCCTACTATCGGATATATATGGGGCCATCTATAGATGTATCTCTTGGCAGTTCCGCTTTTGATATTATGAACGACGATATTCTCCTTAGGCGCTCTGTGTCTCATATGGCCTTTCTGGTTACTTCCTTCATTGGCTTGGCTATTTCTTGCATGATCGTTCCTTCTCAGTTGTCTACGGGCCTGCTAGATCTCCATGGGTACCTACCTGCCTCTTTTTGTTTGCCCCAGGGATCATTTTGCTTTATACCATTTACACGTCCGACCTAGGCGAGTCTTACGCTGATGATGACCAGGCATTCATTGTGCATGCACCGCCTGGCGTCTGAGGCCGCTTCTATTGCCCGGTCCATGAGCCAGGCGCCGGATGTCCTTGGGACTTGGATGTCGTCGAACCGCTTGCAACATTTTATTTTCCTCCTTTTTTGTTATTTATATCTTGTTGTATTTCCACTGTTTCCTGTAACATGTTGCGATCTGTCAACATGTGTTACAATAAACGAATATATCACAACTCAACCAATCCAAGACCCAATTCATCTGGCTGGGCACGCGCCAACAGCTTACCAAAATAAATCTCGCAGCCCTTGCCTATGAGTTCCAGCAATAAACTTTTTCTACGAGGAACTCACCTTTGCAATGCACATTCACCAGCCTTACCTCAGAATTGTTTGCCGCTCTCTTACCATCTTACCACTGACGTTACGTTACCACCACAGCACTCTTATCCATGCCTTAACTGTCATTCGCCCTGACTATTGTTGTGCATAGCAAGCTGGTCTACCGGCTGGGTGACTCGGGTGCTTTGATGATGATGATGATGATGATGATGATGATGATGATGATGATGATGATGATGATGATGATGATGATGATGATGATGATGATGACGATGTCGACGTCGGCGGCCGCGGCGACGGTGACGGTGATGGCGATGGTGGTGGCGATGACGACTATGACGACGACGATGGTTCTGTTGCCTGTGTCGCAGGTGATCTCGGATGTCGACTGATGACTGTAGTCATGTCGGACACTGAGAACCGCGTGACGATCAACGTCGGTGGAATCCGACATGAGACTTACAAGGCGACCCTGAAGAAGATCCCCGCCACCCGCCTCTCCCGCCTCACGGAGGCTCTCGCCAACTACGACCCAGTTCTCAACGAATACTTCTTCGACCGCCACCCAGGGGTCTTCGCCCAGATACTCAACTACTACCGCACGGGAAAGCTCCACTACCCCACCGACGTCTGTGGTCCTCTGTTCGAGGAGGAGCTGGAGTTCTGGGGACTGGACTCCAACCAGGTGGAGCCTTGTTGCTGGATGACCTACACGACCCACAGGGACACGAGGGAGACCCTCCAGATCATCGACCGATTGGAGTTGGACACGGATAAGCTGTCGAATGAGGATATCCTGAAGAAGTTCGGACTGGAGGATAAGATGATGAGTGGCGATATGACCTGGTGGCAGTCATTTAAGCCTAAGATTTGGGCTATCTTCGACGAACCATACTCATCCGTCGCTGCCAAAGTAAGTAACTAGTAGTATTTTTCAGCTTAACTAGGATCATTGGCATCGCCCCACTCCTCTATCCAGGCTTGGGACTAGCAATGCTGCGGAGGAAGAGTTACTAAGAGCTTATAGAAGTAGTAGTTGCAGTTTAACGATACTGTCTGAATATGCGATGACAAATATCATCAAATCTTCAAAGATCATCACATCTTCAAAGATCATCACATCTTCAAAGATCATCACATCTTCAAAGATCATCACATCTTCAAAGATCATCACATCTTCAAAGATCATCACATCTTCAAAGATCATCACATCTTCAAAGATCATCACATAGCGTCGCCCTCCTCCTTTGCCTAGGCTTGGGACTCACACTATCAGAGTACGAACAGTGGCGGAGTAAGAAAATAAACATAACGTTTATTTTACACGTTTATCTTTGATCTACGGTTTAGGCAGCGTAATCCTTGGACAGTTTATAGAGATTAGAAACGACAAGTTGTATCAAAACAATTTTTACAAGAGACAACGTATCCTTAAAACATTTCATAAGCCATTGAGGACAACTTATGTTAAGGACAACTCTTACAAAGCAGAGCATACCTTGCGACAATTTATATTGTAACGGAACGGGGCCTATTCGACAGTGACCAGGATGACGACTTGCAGCCCCGTCCGATATGGGGGTAGTCCGAGTTGCAGTCCGCTGAGTAAGGCTTCAGTGGTTTGCTGAAGACTAACCATTTAAGATTTGTATAGCTCCTTTCTGGATGACGCTTGGAATAAGACACGCTTGTTCCATAATCCTCTTTTAATGTACAACGGAAAACAATACTTCTGTAGCGCCGATTCGGAAACAGTCCGTATCTCACTCCCTCAATACGCCCTACGTCGATAACTAACGAGTAACTGCAACGCTACGTCAATGGCTGACGGCGACTACTATGCTACGTCAATGGCTGACGGCGACTACTATGCTACGTCAATGGCTGACGGCGACTACTATGCTACGTCAATGGCTGACGGCGACTATCGCAAATCTACGACGACTATATCCACGACGACTATCGCAAGCCACGACGACTATTCGTGCTTCATAGGAGCCGAGACTGCAAGGCCGAAGCCGAATCTACAAGGCTCCCCTATGACAATCTCCAGACGACGACGACGATTCCGATCTTCCAGGCGACGACGACGATTCCAGGCGAACTCCTTTTATACTAATTTGCTGTAGATAGTAGATGATACACAGTAGATAGGAGACAGTAGACAGTAGAGACTACACAGTAGATAGTAGATAATACACAGTAGATAGGATACAGTAGATAGTAGATATCTACAGTAGATAGTAGATAGACTACAGTAGATAGTAGATAAGCGTCTACAGCAGGTAGATACCACAGTATAAAGAACACAGTAGACAGGTGTACACAACAGGCAGACACTACAGCAGGCCGACACCAGGTAGGCGTACCCCTGAACCGTTACAATATTAAGGACAATCTATAATTATAAGGGAAACTTTTTTATTAAATAGTAGTGTCAACCAATCTTAAGGAAAGTTTATATAAAGGACAATATATCTGCAGGACAATTAATTTTTAAGGAACCCCTCTCTTTAGGACGGTTCATATTAAGGTCAACTTATCTTCTTATCTTTAGGGCAATTTATATTGAGCCTTGATTTTATGATTTGTTATTTCCATGACATTGCGAATTACGTTGGGAATAATATTTGGTCAAATTTGCGACTTAATGGATGAATCGATCGACGAATGCGGTCTGTTTGTCTGTCAATCTAGGAGTCTTTGTTTGTCCGTTTGGCTGTTTGTGTCTCTCTGTCTATCTGTGTATGTCTGTGTTGGTCTGTGTATGTGTCTGTCTGAATGTCTGTCTCTCTGTGTATACGTGTGTGACTGTGTTTGTATGCGTGTCTGAGTGCATTTGTGTATCTCTGTGTGTCTGTCTCTCTGCGTATGTGTATGTATGTGTCACTATGTCTATATGTCTATCTTTATGTCTGCGTGTTTGTCTTTCTGGCTATGAATATATCTGTCAGTCTGTCTGTCTGTCTACCTGTCTGTCTGTCTACCTGTCTGTCTGTCTACCTGTCTGTCTGTCTACCTGTCTGTCTGTCTACCTGTCTGTCTGTCTACCTGTCTGTCTGTCTATCTATCTATCCATCTGTCAGTCTGTCTGTCTATCTGTCTGTCTGTCTATCTGTCTGTCTGTCTGTCTGTCTATCTATCTATCCATCTGTCAGTCTGTCTGTCTGTCTACCTGTCTGTCTGTCTGTCTATCTATCTATCCATCTGTCAGTCTGTCTGTCTATCTGTCTGTCTGTCTGTCTGTCTATCTATCTATCCATCTGTCAGTCTGTCTGTCTGTCTACCTGTCTGTCTGTCTACCTGTCTGTCTGTCTGTCTATCTATCTATCCATCTGTCAGTCTATCTGTCTACCTGTCTGTCTGTCTACCTGTCTGTCTGTCTGTCTATCTATCTATCCATCTGTCAGTCTGTCTGTCTGTCTACCTGTCTGTCTGTCTGTCTATCTATCTATCCATCTGTCAGTCTGTCTGTCTATCTGTCTGTCTGTCTGTCTATCTATCTATCCATCTGTCAGTCTGTCTGTCTGTCTACCTGTCTGTCTGTCTACCTGTCTGTCTGTCTGTCTATCTATCTATCCATCTGTCAGTCTGTCTGTCTGTCTACCTGTCTGTCTGTCTGTCTATCTATCTATCCATCTGTCAGTCTGTATGTCTATCTGTCTGTCTGTCTGTCTGTCTATCTATCTATCCATCTGTCAGTCTGTCTGTCTGTCTACCTGTCTGTCTGTCTACCTGTCTGTCTGTCTGTCTATCTATCTATCCATCTGTCAGTCTGTCTGTCTACCTGTCTGTCTGTCTGTCTATCTATCTATCCATCTGTCAGTCTGTCTGTCTATCTGTCTGTCTGTCTATCTATCTATCCATCTGTCAGTCTGTCTGTCTGTCTACCTGTCTGTCTGTCTACCTGTCTGTCTGTCTGTCTATCTATCTATCCATCTGTCAGTCTGTCTGTCTACCTGTCTGTCTGTCTACCTGTCTGTCTGTCTGTCTATCTATCTATCCATCTGTCAGTCTGTCTGTCTGTCTACCTGTCTGTCTGTCTGTCTATCTATCTATCCATCTGTCAGTCTGTCTGTCTATCTGTCTGTCTGTCTGTCTGTCTATCTATCTATCCATCTGTCAGTCTGTCTGTCTGTCTACCTGTCTGTCTGTCTACCTGTCTGTCTGTCTGTCTATCTATCTATCCATCTGTCAGTCTGTCTGTCTGTCTACCTGTCTGTCTGTCTGTCTATCTATCTGTCTGTCTACCTGTCTGTCTGTCTACCTGTCTGTCTGTCTGTCTATCTATCTATCCATCTGTCAGTCTGTCTGTCTGTCTACCTGTCTGTCTGTCTATCTATCTATCCATCTGTCAGTCTGTCTGTCTATCTGTCTGTCTGTCTGTCTATCTATCTATCCATCTGTCAGTCTGTCTGTCTGTCTACCTGTCTGTCTGTCTGTCTATCTATCTATCCATCTGTCAGTCTGTCTGTCTGTCTACCTGTCTGTCTGTCTGTCTATCTATCTATCCGTCTGTCTGTCTGTGTGTCTGTCCGTCGGTCTGTTTGTGTAAGCGTTTTTTCTTATTGCATCCAATTCCTCTGTTACTGCGTCGATATCCAAGTGAGATCTCTCTACTCATTCCTGGTGTTCGTCGCTTCCTCTGACAGTGTCATTCACGACTTGCGTCAATGACTGATGACATTTACCATTAAGTCACTGGCATGGTTACTGTGTTATATCAAATATACTAATTTATATAGCGCCTCCTTCCGCAGTGGCCATTGAATTTTCCGTGCTACTGCGTCTAAATCACTGTTGGAATATCATCGGTATGCATGCTAATAGTTCTTTATGTATAAATCAAGGCACTTAATGTAGAGCCTTTTTAAGCTAAAAAGTGCTCTTGTAACATATATCTGTCATCTCTTTCGCATTTGTCATCTTATCTTATATGTGTTTTATGTTACAAGTCATTGAGTTAATTGATTTGGTTTCGTTACAATAAAATTATTGTTATCGTTATCTATTTGGAACTAATTATCTACAGTAAACTATCATGTCATCTAGCGAGCGATATGTCATCATCAGATTCCTTATCTCAACGAGGACTATCATCTAATGACAGTCGGATACATCTTTTTCGTGGATGTCATCTTTAACGTCACAGTCATCTGTTGTCTCGTTGTCGTAGTTGATGTCATTTGCATCATGATCATCATTTAGAGATTTTCCTCGTCTTCGCACCTCCATTTCATTATTCTTCTTCTTATCTACTGCTGCAGCTAATTCTCAATAATCCCCTTCTTCTACAGCCCATGCTTTATCTTCTTCTTCTACTCGTTCTTCTTCTTCTCTTCCTCCTCCTCCTCCTCCTCCTTATCCTCCTCTATCTCCTTCTTTTTATCATCTTTATCCTCCTTTTTAGATCTCCTTCTGATCTGTATGCTCTGTCTGTCTCTGTCCCTGTCTCTGTCCCTGTCTCTGTCCCTGTCTCTGTCCCTGTCTCTGTCTCTGTCCCTGTCTCTGTCTCTGTCTCTGTCTCTGTCTCTCTCTGTCTCTCTCTGTCTCTCTCTGTCTCTCTCTGTCTCTCTCTGTCTCTCTGTCTCTCTCTCTCTGTCTCACTCTGTCTCTGTCTGTCTGCCAGTCTCTCTCTCTCTCCCCCTCTCTCTCTCTCTCTCTCCCTCTAAATCTTCTCTTTCTTCTCTCGTCCTTCTTCTTCCTCTCTTCCTCCTCCTCCTTATTCTCGATCTCCTCTTATTATTTATTCTTTGTTGTGGTTATAATAACCTTCCGAACCACATGAAAAGCTGTTATGTTAGTTTTCTCATCCCTATTCATACTTTTCTTCAATATCAGCTTCTCTTTCAGTAATTTCTCTCCCTTTCTTCTGTTTTCTTCTTCTTCTTCTTCTCTTCCTCCTCCTCCTCCTCCTTTTCTTCCACGCATTCACATCCTTTCTCCTCCTTCTCTATTTCCCCAATCAAAGGGTCTCTACACAAACCCCTTTCTTCCTAATCCAGGCAGTGTCGGTCGTCTCCGTATTCTTCATCGTCCTCTCAATCGTCTCATTCGGTCTAAAGACAAGTCCAGACTTCTACATCTCAGACCCAACCGACAACACTACCACCACGGTCGCTCCACCGGTTGTTGATGCCACCAACTGTTCCGAGGATCCGGTACCGGACCCCTACTATCCGACGGTGGGAAAGAACCCAGGGGGCCCAGTCGTCATCCACCCGAAGGGTCGGGTTCATCCGGCCTTCTTCTACATAGAGTACTTCTGCAATGCGTGGTTTACCATCACGATCTTCATAAGATTCATCGTTGCACCCAACAGGTTCAGTGACGTTTTTCTCGTTGAGTTCAGACCGTATGTAATGCGAGGTACTCCTATTATAAAACACCTATCCCTATACATAAAAGGGATCCTGTGAAGAAGTAATTAACTATTCATTCATTCATTATGAGCATTTATATAGCGCCATTCCAAGAACCTACACAGGAGCGCTCCCAGCCCAGCCAAGACAGGAAAAGACTCGTGGGACATGCAGACTATTGACCGCCTTTATGTGTGTCCTCCCTTTTGCTCAAATGTGTTTGAAAAGTTAATGGCTACGCGACTCTATAGCTTTATCACAACAGAGAAAGTACTATTCCTGTCTCAATATGAATTCCAACCCATAATTATATGCATTCCTTTATCGACCATATAGGATACAAAATCAATTGATACTTTATTCCAAATTGTAAATTACATTTAAACCCCTCCAAGTATCTGGTTGATTTCGGTCAAATAAACGAGACCTCAACTTAAATTTCATTATAAATAGCGATCATAATCGTTGAGCGTGTGTTCCTTTTCCCTCCTGTTAAAGGTGGGTCTTCATTCGAACCCCAACGAACATCATAGACTTCACAGCCACCCTTTCCTTCTTCATCAACGTCATCGTCAAACAGCTGAAGGTGGAGAGTGACGTGACGGATATGCTCAACCTTCTGAGCATCATGCGGCTGTTCCGCCTCACTCGCCACTCTCCCGGTCTCAAGATCCTCATCCACACGTTCAAGGCCAGCGCCCACGAACTCTTCATGCTCATTTACTTTCTTGTTCTTGGCATCGTCATCTTCGCCTGCCTGATCTACTACGCCGAGCGAACCCAGGCCAACCCGGGCAACAACTTCACGTCCATCCCCCTCGGCCTCTGGTGGGCTATCATCACGATGACCACGGTCGGCTACGGGGACATGGCCCCCAAGACCTACGCAGGGATGTTCATTGGGTCCCTCTGCGCCGTCATGGGCGTCCTGGCAATCGCCCTTCCCGTTCCAGTCATCGTAAGCAACTTCGCCCTCTTCTACTCGCACACGAAGGCCAGGGCCAAGCTGCCGAAGAAGCGTCGCAGGGTCCTGCCCGTGGAGTCCGTTCGGCCCAAAGGAGCTGGGACGAAGAAGGATGGGGCCGGGTCGGGGCCCTTTGGCTCGACGATGACACAGGACCATGGACCACCAGCGAGAAGGCTGAACGCATTTGGGAAGCTACCACAGCCAATCATTGAACATACGAAGCTCAACCGAATAGGTAATGTACGATATGATACAGTTGCTAGGCAACATACAACAATTCAAAGCAATACAGCCCAGTACAGAATAGTATAGCACAGTAGAGTATACTCTACTGCCCTGTACTCTATTATACTCTATTTATATGTAATTAGAGTACAGTACAAAATGGTACTGTACAGTAGACTTCAATAAAGTACAATGCAGTAGAGTACAAGAGAGTACAGTACAGAATATACAGTAGAGTACAATAGAGCACAATAGAATACAATAGAGTACAATAGAGTACAATAGAGTACAATAGAGTACAATAGAGTAAAGTTCAATGCAACACAATACAGTACAGAACAGAATAGCCATAAGACAATGTGACATTATACTTGCCATCTCTCTTATACTCTGTCACCTGATTTTAAACTTTTTCCTCTAATTCCACTTCTGAAAACATAGAATCTCGTCCTATGTAGCTCCAAATATACCTAAAACGCCACTCTTGGGTACAGGGCACCAGCTTATTTTCGAGCGCCAGTTTATATCATAGGGCTTCTTCGTAGAACGAAAGAGAGAGAGAGAGACCGAGAGAGAGACACACACAAAGAGAGACAAAGAGTAAGTCACACAGAGAGACAGAGAGAGAGGGGGAAAGCGATGGTCCTATTAAGGTTGCCAGTGAGATGAGAGAGAGAAGATGTGCTAAGGAGGATTTACATGATTTAGTTGAGTACGAGAAAGCTTCTTTCGTTGGATTAGGAACTCCATGGACTCAAGAAGATGTCAATAGGCAGAATCAATGGGGTAGAGCAAAACGAAGAGGAGACGAATGAAGAGAAAGGAAGAGGAGCGGAGAAGAAAGAAGAGGAAGTTAGGGAAGGAGAGAAGAGGATAAGAGATGAGAAGAAAGACAAAGAAGACGAGAGGAGAAGAGAGAAGAGAATTAAAGAGGAGGGTGGAAGTGATGTGGAAAGGATTCGAGAGGTTTGGAGAGGAGAGAAAGGGAGTAGAAAGAGAGAGCGACGAAAGGGCAATGGAGAGGAGGGAGGAGGAAGGAGGAATGGGAAGATGGGTTTGGAAAGAAGAGAAGAGGAGGTGCGAGCGGAGAGGAGGGAATGAAGATGAGCGAAGAAAAGAATAAAGTATTGAAAGAAGAACAGAAGTGATGAGAATAGTTGAAATGAGTGGAGATGGTCGGGAAGATTTGAAGAGGAGAGAATAGGAGGAGAGGAGAGGAGGGGAGGGAGGATGGAGGAGAGAAGAAAGGACTCCCGATCGAATTCTTGAGCAAATCCGGCGACCGACAGCCCCAGTCATTCTGCGCAGCATCGTAATCGAACGACTTCATCTCGGTTTCATTGGAAACAAAAACTATTTGACGACGGCGACGAAATATTCCCTCATCCCCATCACGCGCTTCGACATTCTCCGCAGTCAGACGCCAAATACACCGGTTACCTGGAAACCTCAGGTATGATTAATCACCTGGTGCCGTGTCGCTCAGGTGTGCCAATACAGGTGCAGTAAGTCGAGATATCCTAACTTTCTGTAAGATGAACGCGGGAGACTTCCGGATTTGAACTGTAGCATGACTGTTGCACGCGCATTGAAGGTTGTCACGGTTGCAGAATACAGGGAGACACTTTACCTGTATAGGAGACGCAGGGAGAGTGGAATGCATGGGAACGGTGTGATGGAGAGAAATAGTCCACAGCAAAGAACGCTCACACAGGTACATACACAAAAACACAAGGACACATACGCACACATATGGACACACGCAAAGACACACACACACATGCGCGCACACAAACACCTACACAAATACACGCATAAATGGGCAGATACAAGCAGAACAAAACATACGCATGCACACTCACTCACACACACACTTACACAAACATACTCACACACGCGAACACAAGTGCAGAGGCAGAAACTAGCAGGACTAAACACACGCATACATACACTGATAAATTGATATTCTATAATTAGTCATGCATCGTGCTTCTAATGTTTCTTTGTCACGTGTATGGAACAGTTCGTCGACATTAGGTTTCTCTACCAACCCCCCTCCTCTACCCTGCCCCTCCCTCTGTCCCTCCTCTGTCGACGGGGTGCTCAGAAATGTACCCCAACCTTGAATCAGTGAGCATTAATCTTCCAAGGTTTTCACCGTCTCATATAACCTAGCATTCCCAATCATCACTAAGGAGGTTTAAGCTAATGGCTGGCTTCTCTCCATCGGTTTCTCGCTCTTCAAAGGCGTTTCTTTTCCCCCCGGGGTTTCCATACTGAGAGCTCCTCTGAATTTGCAGAGGCGCTATAAAAATCTAAAGATGCGATACGATCTCAGCTCTTCACTGCATCGCTAATGATTTATTATGTTTGATAAACGTCTTTATAACGGTTCTATTGAAGTCATTGTACTGTATTCGATAACTGCATCGGAATACCTCTCTTCGATAACAGACAACCCCAATACATTCCACTACCCTTTCCTCTGGGTCTCCATGGACCTAAAATGTTAGACTATGAATTAGTTGTTTCTATTGCGCCGGGTCTAATGCAAGCCGTGATCCAGTCAATTACCAGTCCGCTAAAAAGGCGCGATGTGAAGTGTCTCGATAGATTCCTACCTCAAACACTGATCAATCAACTGGTTCAAAGGTCTACATGCGACACTCCAATCATCATTATCATTTGAAGAGATAGAGCGGAACATGCAAGATATGCTCTCTCAATGGCTCAGTGGCTCTCGATAACGTCAGCCGATTATTTAGAGAACTCGCTTTGAAGCGCCGAGGTCATGTTGTTCGAGACTCCTCCATTGAGTAGGGAGCTTGGGCTAACAGTTGCTCATTACAATCGATCGTTCCATTTTCCCCAACCTAGAAGCTACGTACACAACTCAAGCGACTGCAACTTTTCCAAAACTCACTAGCCAGAGCTGTCACTAGACCGACAAAGCATCATCGCATCACTTCAATCCTCATAACACTTATCATATTGATAAATGTCCCGGAGTGAATCCACGTCGATGTACTATAACTCCTTACAATACTCTCAACCCAAATGCTTTCGCGAATTCTACAACCACCTACTCACCCAGTCACACCCAATCATCCTCTTTCTCGACCTCTCAGTTAGTACTCATCTCCAATTCCCAAACCGAGGCATGTCCAACACTTCACCACGACTCTGGAACGATCTCCCTTTTGAATTCTGCGCTTTTGCGGTTTGCCCACTATTGTACTGTATTAAGCATTTGTAAAGTGCCTCTATTAGGGTGAAACTCTAAGAATCCAGTGCGCAATGGTGGCCTACCGCTAGAAGAGGCAAGTTTGCGAAAGCGAAAGAGATTGAGAGACTAGAAATGTATAGCGAACAGAATGAGAAAGCGCGTTAGAAAGAGAGGGACGAATTGAAGTAAAGGATCTAAACTGAGTCATAGCTGTTCCATAGTTTGAAGAACCAAGAGGTCAAGTCTGTTGGATGAACGAAGTGGACGGAGGGAGGAAGCTCAATGCGGCCGAAGTATTACGTCAACCAGGTATCTCGGGGCAAGACCCCGCTGTGTCTCGAGATTAGAAAGAGGATTTTAAACTGTCTGCGAGCTTGGAGAGGGAGCCAATGAAGTTCATCAAACCTAAAGGTAGAGATGCGATGAATACTGACTGAAGAGAGGAGAGTCGAACGTTATAGGAAGACCAGAGAGAAGGAAATTGCAGGATATAAAAGGGTCAGAATCATCAGAATGTCATTAATATTAAAAGAGACTTTGGGTAAATAGTTCCAACCTTCCTGGCGTCTACACCTTCCATAAACTCCTAATACTCACCTTTCCCTCTTCAATGTTGACTTTGGATCAATAGTCCTACTTTCCCTAGCATCTGCACCTTCCCTAAACTCCTAATGCGCACCTTTCCCTCTTCAATGTTGGCTTTGGATTAATAGTGCCATTTCCCTGGCGTCTGCACCTTCCCTAGACTCCTCATGCGAACCCCTTCCCTCTTTTCTACTGCCCTTGGATTTCCACTAGTAGTCCTACCTTACCTGGCGCCTGTACCTTGCCTTCACTGACACAATGAATAGCTTCTTATTGATCCTCTCTCTCTCTCTCTCTAACCGACTCCCGCCAGTCTCATTCCCGACAGGAATCGACTGCTGCTGGGATGCTTAAGTGCCACTGGCTCTTCTGATGCGACGAAGTCGTCGTCATAGGTGTAAGTTAGTCGGTAGAAATAGACTGTAGTACCTGAACAAGTGGCGATGGCACCATCTCCGACACAATTGTTTACGTAGTCTAAGAACATTTCATTGTTCGCTCACTGTTGTCTAGTTAAACCTTAGGGACGACAATTCTGCTATCATAAGAAAGAACAACGGTTACAACGTATATAGCCTGCATCTACTTTTGAGATAAATGCAGGACTGGATGGCATACTGTCAAACTTGTACATCAAACATAAGCATGTTCGTATTACCTTTTGCTGTTAGGAAGTATCTGCAATAGACAGCTACCATTTCTAAGGGGAAATCATTTTAAAATAATATTCTTATAATATTGAAAATATCAGTTTTTACTTAGCTTTGAGAACCGACGATATGACCTAATAATTGCTGAGTACACAAACTCGTCTGTGTACAATCGCATTGCAGTGGGGAACAATTCAACAATTTACACATGGTTTATTTCAAGTATTATATCAATTATAAAAGGATGTGAAACTAGTTTTATACAGTTTCAAGATATTAATCTAAATAATAGTTGATCATAGCCAACTGTGTAGCCTAGTAATAAACGTATTACTTGACGGATGAACAGCAACAACACTAGGTTACTAATTCGCATCTATTATATCCTCTGTTAGATCCGAAACATCTGATGTCTGAATAATATTAAAACAAAAGACGTTATGGATCTAAGTAATAGAAAATTGGACGCATATCAATAGTTTCGCTTTTCAATGATCCTCTGCTGGCGCCTCTCGGTTCCTCTCCCCCTTGTCAGTTTTACGGGGGCGTTTCACCACAAACTTAACACGGAGGTTCTCCATGTATCTTTTCCCGATCCTGTTACTGAAAATCCTGACACAATCCTGGCTACTGAAATCATATCTAACTCAGTAGGCTACTTCTGCTTCAGCGGGTTGACGCGGAACAGAATAAGCTGTCAGAAGATATTTGATGGAGTGAAACGCTCGAGGAGACAGGGAATTGGAAGGAGATGCTGCAGTATACTCCATACAACGGATGGAGACTCGTTAAAAAGTCAATCCTTTCATTTACCTCATAAACAGAAATCAATTCCTATTCTGAATGCCATACCATGACATTGAAACTAGTCAAAGAACATAGTATCTGGCTTTGGGGATTTGCTTTGATATAGCGCCATTGCTAAATTAGCTGATCTCTCTGTCTCGACTTTTCTGTGGCGCTAAGAGATCCTTAGATATTTACCTTGAATTGTAAAAAATCTTTCTCTCTCTCTCTCTCTCTCTCTCACACACACACACACACACACACTCTTTACTCGCTTTCATTCTCTCGCGTTTGATTACAAACCCAGCACTCAACCGAAATTGTCGCCCAAATTCAGTACATTAATATAATTGCATTTGCAGTAACGTTCACGTTAATCCGTTGCATGCCAGTAAAATCCGCAGCACGTCTGTGCAGTGTGCACAGTGTCTCTGATTCCTCGGGAGCAAATCAGAGGAGTTGGACCAAAACCTTCTTTTACAAGGTCTCGATTCTTGAGATTCACCGAAATTCACATCTGCTTCTTTATTGACAAATCGAACCCTGAATGTACATGTTGGCCTACTTAGCACGAAACTGTTTGCTGTGTTTTAAAGGTGTTGAGCCGAAGTCCGACCATGATAGCGCAGGGCCACCACCTCCACTTCCTCCTCTCCCGTCATCGCAGGAGCCACGGCGCATGCCCAGTCGACCGCCAACCGACTCCAACCACATCACGACCACGGAGAACCTCGGCCAACCTACATCCGACAACCACGTTCACCTGACGGGACTCCATGCCGCCGACCCCGGCCCTCTCCCGCCACCGCCGCCTGTCCCCTCTCGCCAAGGCGTCAACCGGTCACCAGGCCGCCCTCGGACCCCTTCGGTCGTCACTGGCCCTCCACCGACCGACAGGGGCCCTGGCGGAGGCGCTGGCAACGGCGAGGCGCATCGCCAGTCACCGGTGGCGTCGCTTTCCCGCAACGGCTCGACCGGAACTCAGGAGGTGTGCATTTCCCGGAGCAGCTCAGCCGGATCGGAGGTGGTGACCCTGTCGAAACTGACCCAGGCACCAATGAGGAATCACACGGGGCCTTCCCCGACCGTACCAGGCCATGCCCAGTTGGCCAATCAGGCACACCGCAAGAGTCCATTGCCCAATTCGGCCTCTTCTCTTCTGAATGCAGAGTCCCTGGAGACGCTGTCCTAGAATGTGAACCCTCCAGACAAAACAACGTAGCGACGTAGCTGTTCGTCGAAATCCAATGTGAAAAGACTTTCGAAACAACTTAGACACTCACTGAGGGATCAATCCGTGGTCGATGAGTGACCGTAGTATATGAGCCCTGTGGACTGACTTCGGAACGACGTAGAAAGTGATGAAGGATGCCAGCGGAATTGAATAGTAACCCAAGTCGTCTTAAGGTCATCGGACCAAGTCATCAGGCTTGAATAGTGACTCCATGGCATCTGATAGTGATCGAGTGATGCCAGCATGGTCGAATAGTGACCCAGTCATCTAAAGGTCGTCGGGTCAACTCAACGAAGTTGAATAATGACCCCAAGTCATCCTAAAGCGTAAAGCCAGCGGGGTTGCGCTGTGACCCTCACCGTTGAATCAATCTGAAAGACTCGAAGTCACCTAAGAAGTACATTTGAAAGACCAGAGTCGGGTCAATGATGATCCCAGTGGGTTCAATCGTGACCCCATCGCCCCAACCATTCAACAAAGTCTTATAACACAATCTAGAACGACAATGAAAGATTCCTGCAGAGCTGAACACTGAATTATTCGACCAAGCTCTCGCGAAAGGACTTCGAACGACAAAAACATCTGAATTACAAAAGGCTTCGTGGAAGAGCTGATCCTGATCTACACCGCGGCAACCACATACCTGTTCTGTCATTCCGGGACACCACATCAGAGGCGTCAAACCCTCTGAGTGATGGAAGTAAACCCGCGGTCGGAAGAGTCAGTTAGGCAAGATATCCCCAAGACTAAAATATTATACTCCCTACCTGAAATTGGGGGCACTTGCGTCCGAACACCCCCTATCTGGACGCCCCTGCACCACATTACTTCCAATCAAAGCAAAATTCAATTTTGAATTGGGCTCATTGAGAAGAGCGCCATACGTATCATCACCCCAGAATGGTCGTGTCCGGAATATCTTTTTTTATCAATTGCGAGACTGTCTCGGACAGTCCTGGAAATGGGGTCACTCTAACCCAAGAATGTTTCTAACAATATTGGGACTCGTGATGTCGAAATGATATCTTGCGATTGCTTTTACACGCACGATCGATGCCGTCTTCTTTGCACAGGTTATGGACGGCTTGCTATACCAACGCAATCGATGCCTCCTTTGCTGTGTCGCATAACTTACGCCTTCTGAGATCAAAAATAACAAATGCGTGTACAAAACCAACTCAAATGAAGCCTTCCCAAACAATAACAAGTGATGCCTTTACAAACTATAGAAACGGATGCCAATACAAACCATGGCAACTGATGCCTTTTAAAACCATGGCAACTAATGCCTTTACAAGCCATGGCAACTGATGCTTTATACAACTATAGCAACGGATGCCCTTACAAACCATGGCAAATGATGCCTTTTAACACCATGACAACTGATGCCCTTACAAACCATAGCAACGGACGCCCTTACAAACCATGGCAACTAATGCCTTTACAAACCATGGCAACTGATGCCTATACAGACCATGACAACTGATGCCTATACAGACCATGACAACTGATGCTTTTTACAACCATGGCAACTGATGCCTTTACAAACCATGGCAACTGATGCTTTTTAAAACCATAGCAATGGGATGCTATTACAAACCACGGCAACTGATGCTTTTAAAACCATGGCAACTGATGCTTTTTACAACCACAGCAACGGATGCCCTTGCAAACCATGGCAATAGATGCCTTTTAAAACCATGGTAACTGATGCTTTTTAAAACCAAAGCAACGGATGCCTTACAAACCATGGCAATTGATGCATTTTAACACCATGACAACTGATGCCCTTACAAACCATAGCAACGGACGCCCGTACAAACCATGACAGCTGATGCCTTAACAAACCATGGCAACCGACGCTTTTTAAAACCATAGCAACGGATGCCCTTACAAACCATAGCAACGGATGTCTTTACAAACCATGGCAACTGCTGCCTTTCTTGACCAATTGCATAGATAATTCCCTTTCGATTGACGTCATTTGACCCTCAGGTTCGCTGAACCAGGAAATCTGGATTTGAAGCAATGACGATTCTAATCGGACGAATGTTAGAATATTAATCATACAAAATACCGAAGTAGAGTCGAATATAATAATTATTCGCCACTCAGATTAAATATGTACATTAAGAACAGTAAACCAATTTTTTTTCGCAAAAGCTCGAAATATGAGCGCGTCTTTGCCTACTGTCGGGATAAGATTTCAATATGAAATAATAGTTAGAGATCTAGTTGGCCCTAATTGTTGAGACTCTGGACCATGTCGTAGGCCAACTGACTTCGTGTTTTCCGGATAAACTCGACGAAGAAAGAAACAGCGCAGAAGACGAAGAGAGATCTATATCCTACATCGAAAGAAAGATCAAGAAAAGAATTCGCAGTTCAAACGAGGTCTGCGTTGGATATAGAAATCCGGAAAGGAATTGTCCCAACAGTGCAACTGAACTCATAAGTTGAATCAGATGAAAACTAGCAGCGAGCTGGAATTGTAACGGCTGCCATGAACATTGAACAATGGTGATAGAGATAAGCAAGACATAACAAATCCAGCAGTGATGGAACGCATGATTTCGACGGTCGTCGGAGAGGAAATATCACATGGAAAAACAAAATCCACCAGCTTTGAGGAGTAACGGTACCCGATGATTTATATATAGCGATAACGATTCTGCAAATTGACTCTCCGTCACTTTGATCCTTTACGTGAACGCTATAGCTGTGTGGTTGGCACGCCGGAGTGCCAACGGTGAGACTGGAATTCAAATCTTGGGTGTATAGTAATAGCATACTCTATAGAAAGGGTAACGTTTGAGACATAGTATTTGTATCCCGGTTCAAAACCTGTTGTGATAATTCGGATGTGCTGGACAGTGGACATCCAATCAATTGCAGCCTGCATCGAAACAGCCAAGCTGTAGTGCTGGACACTCTCGTCGACGATTAGGCCTGTGGACACTGCTCTTCCCTCGGCCTGGAATGCCTTCCCTCCGGATTCTTACCTGGAATCGAGACTCACCAAACGTCATGGGTCGTCTGGATTTGAATTGTTATAGCGCCAAGCAATCATGAGGTGGTCGCCCTAATGCGGCTTTTGGGGGCCTTGAAACATTTCGGAAACTTGCATTATGGTTTAGATGAGATTAACTAAAGACGATTTGAGAAACTCTTGTATATAATTCCAAACCCAGGAAAACACATTTCAATAAGTAGATTTCGAGCAGCCATTGTGGATATGTTAAAAACTATAATGTTATTTATTACACATTTAGTATTTTATAGGCCTATTACTGACGTTCCTTAATTAGGCCTTACATATACCGGAATCATTACGAGGAGTGTGCCTACGAAGCACGGACTTAGTATACCCATATCATCTGCGCAGGCCCTTCTCGTTGTTCCATTCTCACGCATTGCTATTCTGCAGCATCGTGCCTTCTCTGTTGTGAGCCCTACCACTTGCAATGGGCTTCCTCTGGACCTCCAGCAATTTCTTATACGAACTCTTCATCTTCTTTCTACTCTTCTCTTAAATCTTTCCTCTTTGGCCATGGTTGGACTGGGAGCGCCTTTGAGTAGATTTCTTGGAGATGAGCTTTGTCAAGTTTCATTGATTGATTGATTGTCTGTCATAATAGGCCTTGCGATTTTTTAGATTTATGAATATCATTAGCGATGCGTCGGCCTAAAGTAGGCCTACGACTGTAGAATATAATATGTGAGATAATCGTGATGGTAAACTCAATGATAATCAAAGCGTTAATCCAAAAGATGAAAAGAATAACTGCATGGTATTAGGAAAGCGCAGCTCATGGGACAGGAAAACGTAGGATTATCGATATCATCCTTGTTTCTTCAAGAATTTGTTAAATGTTCTTAAGGTTATTATCTAATGCGTTGTCCGCCTTCCGATGGTCGTAGTGGAAGTCAGAGGCGTCCAGAGGGGGAGGGTGTACGGAGGCAAATGCCTCCAATTTCAGCTAAGGGTGCATTGTTGTGTCTTAGGGGCAAATATATTGCCTTCCTGGCACTTGGGACCGGGGGTTTGCCTCCATCACTCAGAGGGATTGACGACGCCCCTGGTAGAAGTAGTAATAGTAAAAGTCAGGGGCGTCAATCCCCACCAGTGATGGAGGCAAAAACTCCCGGTCCCAAGTACCAAGATTCCCCTAAGGCACAAAAAATGGCCCCCGTAGCTGAAACTGGACGCCTCTGGTAAAAATAGTGGAAGTAGTGGTAGCATTGTATTGTATTGTATAAGTAGTATTGTGGTGGTAGTGACTCGATTTGTCTCCAAGGCCAGAAAAAAATCGGCCCAAGATGACGTCATCAGTGCAACAATCGATAATGACGTCTTTTATAAAATCCGCATTATAGGAAAGTCACTAATTTGCAAAGTAAGTACTAATTAGCGTTTATGACAAGCGTAGTCAAACTCTTATTTATTTATGTCATCAAAGAGGACTGATACTGCGTAATCACATAAATTTTTCCATAAATGAGTAATTATGACCCATCATCTTTGGTGGAAAATGGTTGCAAATCAGTTTATTGTGCCCTTATAGCAAGCTCAAATGAAGCTGAAATAAGGACACATGTTGCCGTAAACAACCGATAAATAGAACCCATGACAAAAACAATGCCTATGCCAGCATTCCCACGGACATGCTGGCATAGTCTCAAGCTTTTGCATCCCTACTTTCCTCAGGGTTTTCATACAAAACTGGCCTCGCCTCTGCAATAAAGCTGACGCTGAGCCGGGTCTATGGGTAGGGCCGCCGCGAGTACTCGCGAGTACTCAACTCCAAAAGTTACTCGAATATTTTTTTACTTGAGTACTCGCATGCTTCTACTTCCGGTCGGAAAATTGCAATTCGTGGCTCCGGTTTTCCAATTACTGACATCATGACATGACATCCCATATAGAACGACTCTCTGTAGCCTATTTGTTTTTGTTGTGCAGCAGAAAACTAGAAATGTTCTGTTTCCTTGGCTGTTCAGTAGCTCGTTAGTTGTTACATTGCAGATTTAACTTTATTGGTTCGTCAGAGCTGTAGGCCCTAGTTAGAACTGATGATATGGTCTACTTAGTCTATCTATAATCGTAATCTCAACATTTCTACAGCGCCCACAAAAGCGAAGTCGCGGGAACCAGATTATTCAAAGTCTATAGGCCTAGTAGGCTAGTAGAAGCCATGGCGATTGTATTAAGCACTTCCGGTATATCATCCTTGTCACGGGCCACGGATGTGTCGTTAAATAAGCTTATTTCACACACACTTCCGTCCGGTATTAACGAGTACTCGCTAAGCCACTCGACCGAGACTCTAAAACTACTCGCTAGCGGTAGCCCTATCTATGGGCAATACAATTATATTTGGCGCAGGACAAAACGGCGGGGACAAAATAATATTGATCGGCGAGGACAATTCAAAAAAGGGGAACAGACATAATGGACAATAAATTATTCGTCGTCGAAAATTTTATTCAAGGATAACAACAGTATCAATGATGTCAGTGATAGCAGTCGTCTATCTCGCGGGTATATATCGTACATCTAAAGTTGCTAACTTTCCTCATTGAAATATCCTGCGCAGCTGCGCTGATTTTGTCAGCGCCGAATTGTTCGTCTCCGAATAGTGTATAGTGTAACGGTTCTGGGGTACGCCTACCTGGTGTCGACCTGCTGTAGTGTCTGCCTGTTGTGTACACCTGTCTACTGTGTTCTTTCTTCTGTGGTATCTACCTACTGTCTATTATCTACTATCCACTGTGTAGTCTCTACTGTCTACTATCTAATATCTACTGTAGTCTATCTACTATCTACTGTAGATATCTACTATCTACTGTATCCTATCTACTGTGTAGTCTCTACTGTCTACTGTCTCCTATCTACTGTGTATCATCTACTATCTACGGCAAATTCGTATAAAAGGATCAGAGAGTCAGTCGTCAACGGAGAGTCGTCGTAGGATCGTGGTCGTCGCCGTCGTCTGGAGATTGTCATAGGGGAGCCTTTGTAGATTCGGCTTCGGCCTTGCAGTCTCGGCTCCTATGAAGCACGAATAGTCGTCGTGGCTTGCGATAGTCGTCGTGGATATAGTCATCGCAGATTTGCGATAGTCGCCGTCAGCCATTGACGTAGCATAGTAGTCGCCGTCAGCCATTGACGTAGCGTTGCAGTTACTCGTTAGTTATCGACGTAGGGCGTATTGAGGGAGTGAGAAACGGTCTGTTTCCGAATCGGCGCTACAGAAGTATTGTTTTCCGTTGTACATTAAAAGAAGATTATGGAACAAGCGTGTCTTATTCCAAGCGTCATCCAGAAAGGAGCTATATAAACCTTAAATGGTTAGTCTTCAGCAAACCACTGAAGCCTTACTCAGCGGACTGCAACACGAACTACCCCCATATCGGACGCGGCTGCAAGTCGTCATCCTGGTCACTGTCGAATAGGTCCCGTTCCGTTACAATCGTAACCGCTCTTGATTCATGCATATGCGGAACTTTCGCATTCTTTCAGAGCGGTTCTAATACCAATTTTTAACCCTTGTCATATATAGCACGACATAACACGGGTTTAAAGTGCTTGCTCGACTTTAAAACGGCATCTTATAATTTAAATTCCACTCTGATTGGACAACTCCAATTCCATTTTCCTAGTCATAGACACCACCCAAATAAATCGCAACGCAGACAAAAGTTACAAAGTTTATTTTCTTACATTTCTTACAGCGCACATTTAAAGCAATCGCTTAGAAAGGAAAAAAAACCAGGTTAGCAAATAATTAAGGCTAGCGAACGATACACAGGAAGAAGCTTTCGACTCAAGTATATATAGTTAGACTCTAGTCAAACTTAATATTCCATTATGAACCGAATCCGAAAACGTTTATCATGTCTGAAGTCGGCAAACGTCACAGAAGAAAAATAATACAGACGAGAGATAATTAATCAATTGGACAATCAACAATATCAAGACACTGGTAATTAATTAACAGACAATGACGATAGTTAATCGTCCAAACGATCTCTGCTCTTACTAATAAGGCTATTCAACTATTATTCCGTCAAAACAATCTGAATCGTTAACGTTCAATAAAGACAAGGATTTGAAGCAACAAATCGATCCTCCCACTAAAACAACTGCAACATAACGATGCTTAGAGTTCCGAAGAAGTGTAACCAAACATAATAAAATATATGTAAATGTTAGAATTTAAACTAAAATTAAAACAGGAGTCAAAATCTCGAACAAATACAAGCTATAGATTCGTCCTCCTGTAATAAAATATAAGCTACTTCAAATGTTCAGTGAAACTAAGGCGCATAGCATGAAGCATCATCAGTTACCGTCCAGCCTACTAATTCTCTCACAGGAAGCGCAGTTATTAATTCCTACAAACCGCTTATCAGCGATGTTAAACGCTACCTGATTAAGATTACCCAAACAAGTTACAGCCTAAGAAAATATGCGTTTGAATACCAACGCCACATACAATGAGCTACCTATACTGTCCAAATAAAAAGTTCTTAGAAAACGAATACCCGTGGCTTCATAAGCAGATTCTTCCCCAATGTAGTCAATTGCAACAGATTTGGGACTTAATAAGTTGACGAATTCGTAAGAGTTGAGGCACAGGTTCTAAAGCTCAATGTCTGAAGCCAATGCTTTCAAACTATAAACTCTGTCTCAGAAACTGTAAAAGCGTCGTACAAATAAAACGAAAATCCTTCAGAAAAATAAACGCGGTTTTCAAAGCAGATTTTGTACAATGTTAACATAATAATGCTAAGTACAATCTGTCACATGTATCTGATCACATTAATGTCACATAATCAAATTTAACATTATGTTGGTTGCATCTCTAAGCACAACATGTCACAAACATCTAAATGCAAGCACTCAAGCTAAATGCAATTTTAAAAGTTTAAAACACTTTTCTGCAAGAATTTGCAAAACATTCTGGTATAAAATGAAATATTTACCTTTCTAAGATCGTGAATAAGCACTGCAAACGAAAATAATTACACAAAACAATAAAATTCTACTGAACAAATAGATGCAAAGACTAAAGTAAGAAATCACTAACACTGAGAAACTCGTGCCAGAAATTAATAAAATAAGTTGGCAATTTGTATATACGAGATAAACGAATTTTGGTTAAGTTTTGCACGATTGCCATG
The DNA here is from genome assembly GCA_959347315.1 of Bimastos eiseni. NCBI lineage: Eukaryota > Metazoa > Annelida > Clitellata > Crassiclitellata > Lumbricidae > Bimastos > Bimastos eiseni. The sequence continues at coordinate 1,500,593 of OY365809.1, read as the reverse complement.
AAGCGATTATCGCAAAGCTGCAACACACACACAAAAGATTACACACACACACACATGCGCAGATATGAATCCTATCTCATGCACACCAAACATCGCAATAATACAGATAACACATATCAGACAAATACTGTCTCTTCTATATAACATATGCAGCTTTAACTTAACAGCTAAACTAGAATGTCCATTGCAAGCACTTAGCACTAACTGTGGGTTGGATTTAGACACAGTGAGTCAGAGTTTTTCCAGCAACTAAGCGCTTCTGCTAGTAAACGATAAAACAGGAGTTACAAGCGAAAATTAATTGTAGGCAAAACAGAAATATCAGAAGCAACTTCAGTCCAAGAAGAACTCTGGTGTTCTAATCACGTAGAGAGTTTCAAATGATTTCTTTCAAAGTGACACATCGTAATGTGCCACTCCTTAATCTGTATCATACCTGGTGAACTTAAAATGGCAAGCTCTTAGTTCGACGAATAAGACTAGGTCTGTTCAAAAGTGCAACTGGCTAAAGAAAGCTCAGCACGAGTGGTTCCGCTGATAGTTTATTGAGGCAGGGAACATGATGCGTAAACGAAAACAGTCACTTCTCAGACTGAAAACAAATCTCACAGATCTCTATTGAACTTCGCGTCTTTTGAACGTAACCAAACCATATTTAAAAAATCCAAAAATCTCTCATTTCTCGTCTTTACTTGTGTTGCGTTGACGATCCTTGCTGTGGTTTCTTCGGCCGAGCAGGAGTGGAACTTGAATAGGAAGGCGTCGTGGTTGTCTTTTTTGTCGATGTTGTTGATGTTGCTGCTGCTGGTTTCGGTAGTCGTGTTTCCGTCATAGTGGCGCGCCCTGGCGTCGACGTTTTCGTTTGAACAACTTGCGTCTGGTGGGTTATGACGGTTCGTGTTTGGGCAGGCTTGGGCGTGCCCCCCTTAGCCTGGGCGGCGTCGGCAGTGTCGCTTGCTTCTTCCGAGAGATCCTCGCTTTCGCCGATACTTGGAGGACGACTACTCCCACGGCTGCTTGGTCGACTGCTACCGCGACTGGCGACACCACCTTAGAAGATGTGTATCAAGACTTAGATCAACGCATTACTAAGCCATGCACATTATATCTCAATTCCTCTGATCGACTTCATTGAAAGGACTTCATTGAAAGGACTTCATTGAAAGGACTTCATTGAAAGGACTTCATTGAAAGGACTTCATTGAAAGGACTTCATTGAAAGGACTTCATTGAAAGGACTTCATTGAAAGGACTTCATTGAAAGGACTTCATTGAAAGGACTTCATTGAAAGGACTTCATTGAAAGGACTTCATTGAAAGGACTTACATAGGCATGTAATAAAATGTGACGTCAACACATTATTGTTGATGTTAGTGTTATTAAATGAAAATTTGTGAAGTGCAAGCTAACTAAATATGCTACAAATTTGCCAACAGTTGCTCTGTCAATTGAGATGATGTGACCAGCATATTGCCTGTTTATACGATATGAACATACATACGCAAATGAAGCACGAATGAATGAATATTGTTAAAATATTAGCAACAATAATTATTGCAACAACGGAATGGCCTCTCGCTCGTCGCTACTCACCCTCTAAACTCGGACTGCCTCGGTCGTGGGCATGAACCTGCGTCTTGACCTTCTGCAGTAATCCTGGCTTCGAGAGGATTTGACGCACCTCTGCGTCTGAGCTCACCTTTGTCTTCTGGTGCGGCCGCCACGTGGGGAAAGAAGCACCAGGCTTCTACAGAAATAAACCCCATATAAAATAAATTTCAGAGACTATTAAAGTTATCTGTATGGTTCATCTTTGTATTAAAGGGAAAGTAAAGAATGACACAAAAGGAAATTAGCAATTATTTGAAATATAATTCTGAAAAATGGTCATAGCAGGGTACCTGTCCATTCACAAACTCAGATGTCAATACCCAACCAAGCAACATACACTGAAGTCACAGAGTTTATTTTCTTACATTTCTTACAACGCACATATAAAGCAATCGCTTAGAGAGGAAAAACAAGGTTAGCGAATTTTTATGACTAGTGAATGTTACATACGAAGAAGCTTCAGACTCAAGTATAAATAATTGGAATCGAATCAAGTCCATAAGGAAGTCGGGAGGCAGATGGTTAAGTACTTTAGGTTCTGGATGCAATATGGAAAACCAGACATGACAATTTTGCATTATGTAATCAAACCTTTCCGATAGTTCCACTGGCTGAACTTGAAGTGTACCCACTGGCAGATGAGGCGCTGCTCGCCTGAGATCCAGCTACGTGTTGACCTCCAGCAGCAACTCGACTCTTGAAGTGAGCCATCGACTGACTCACTCCCTCGGCAAGTGTAAACTGTTCCCTCATCTCGATGTTAGTGCGGCCTTTGGCTGAAACGCAGCACGAAAGAACACAATAACATCAACATCCACTTGGATAACCAAATAACATTTGAGTACATTTTTCAAATGAATGCTTAAATTAAATATCTTGCAAGAATCAGTTAGGTCAACAGATATATTTCTGCCCTCAAATCAACTCTCAATATTTGATGCTGATCGACTTTAGATACAATTAATTCTCAAAATATACTCTGATCTTATTAGAAATTTGTCACACAAAACATCCAAACAACCCCATAAAAATGTAACTATTTTTTAATATAAAAAACCAGTTTAAAATATACTCTATGTGTAACTCTTCCATTTGCACCAACACTTGACTGTGACAGAATCCTAGAAGTAGCTCATCACTACAGTTGACGCTAAGGAAAACGTAATTGCTACAATTACAGTACACGGCTAAAGATGTACTCATCCAGGTAGTTGAATAGATTTTCTAAGACAATTGCACCAATTGCAAAACAACCAAATCATATAAAACTTCAAAACAAACACTGCAAACATTTCCGTGCAATATCACAATATCGTTAGCAGCATACAAAAAGTCATTAGTAGAAGCGTTAAACTCTTTTAATGCTTCAATTCAACGATGGAAACAACTCAGTTAGAGAACAAGAAAATATTGACAATCAAAATATCACAAACAACAATTAGTAAAGCAATTAATTACTCTGATGTCAAGTTGGCAAATATATATTTACAACCACTCAAAAGTGAAGCCTGCTATCTAAAACGTTTCAAGAGGTGCAACTTTAGCAGAAAATGAAGTTTTGTTTCTTGAGTCAAACGTGTAAACATATACAATTACACCGCAAATAAACAATAGTGACATCACTAAAAACGAAGTTATATTATTTGATAAACTGAAAACACACAATTACTGATGTTAACAACAGAACCAACTGTCATGGAATGACCTGCATTCAGTCTGGAGTGAGGATTTAATTTTGGTAAAAAATTGATCTAACACCTTAAATGTATTCGACCATAAAAGCAAAAATATTACTTCAGTGCCCACATTACAAAAACAGCCGTTCTTATATTTACTGAATGAGTGTAAACCTACCAGTAGTTTTATAATACGTTAAAGATAACAACCTTGCAAGAAAAATTGTTGTTTTAATTATAATACTACTAGAGCTTATGAATCAAAATGTACGGCCATTCAAAATACCAGCTTTAGCTTTTTAGTGTAATTGATTGGCAGTGATACATAACGTTTATTTATTCGTGTTTCTTTATAATTCATTTGCTTCAGGTTGTTTTATTGTTATTTAATACACCTAAATTCTGGTGTGTTAGGATTCACAGGCTAACGTGGAAATTCATTTCCGACCCTGGAGAATAGATATGCCACAATGGTAGAATAATTTCAGATTTTAAAACGACAATTTACCTTAATTTCTAAACTTGTAAGACGAATAATATCGAAGAGCATGCGGGGAACAAAATAACTGCAATGCCAGACAAGATAGAAGACGTACTACTACTGGTCGAAACGAAATACTGATACTGGTTCTGATACTGTTCGCCGAGCCATGGATCGACTAGCATACTGGCTGCTCAATGAACACACAGAAAAACGTTCAAAAAATGCCAAAGATATTCCCAGCAGCTCTGCTGTTGAACGAACCTAGTCTGGTATCGACAACAACTTTGTTTAGTAGGAACTATTGTCTCAGCCCTCAACCACTACAAAAGTTCTTCATTTGCAATGGGTTAGGTAATAATTCTTCTGTTGTTTCTGCTCATACTATTTGCCCTCTCACCCCTTGTCCTTCTGTAAACCTCAATATCTTTTGTTTACCATTTGTCCTCTTGTAAATCCACATGCCTCTCATACCACCCCATGATCTAGTAAACCCATTGTCCCTTCGCAAAGCATGTCCTCTAATAAACTCTGTTCGCTCTTGTAAACATTGTCCTCTTGTCAACCCATCATGTTGTAAAAACCTTGTTCTGGTCCACCATTGTCTCAAAATATATAACCACAACATTCCTAGCATAGTTCTCTCAACACCAAAAACATAAATCTAAAAGCTACCTGGTTTGATTTGCTAAATGTCTCAGCCAAATGCTCTTAATGAACACATATTGAATCACAAACATTTCCTTTCTTATTCATGACCTAAGCTTGACAAAGATGACTTGAAAAGACCCAAATGACAGAAACTTCGAAAAGACCTTAAACGAACTAAATACATTTCCTAGAAAAACTAAAAAGAAAAAGACAGCGAAAGAGTTAAGAAGTAAAAACGACAGATAGGAATCAAGACGAACACAACATCGGAGAGATTCATTGCCAACGAGCGTCCAACTACTCACGAAATACGAATATCTCTCGCAGGAAGCAGTCTTATTTCGGAGATAAAAGCGCAGAAGCAAAAGTGAAACGAAGAATGTATGCAATGCTGCATAGAAACCAACTCTAGAAATTCTATCTCTTTCTGTATATTTGCCAGTCCTTGCCTTTGTATCTCTACCCCTCTGTCTCTGTCCCTGCCTTTGTAACACTAATACCACACTGCAACTCTTCATAGGGAGGAAACTATTCAGAAGTTGGGAGGTGCTGTATAAGTCTCCATATTTAATTAATTCTAAAATGTTTACATGGTCAATGTAGTGTAGCCTAACTGTAAGTTTTCATACGAAAGCCGCGTCAGGGAGACCAGCGTATACACCAGCGCAATATCAAATAAAAGTCTGCAGCAGCCAGGCTGCTTTGTCTGCTCCAATGCGAGGTCAGATCCGGGAAGGTCAAGCCGAGGAGATTGGCAATGTACTATAAGGTAGGGTAGGGTAAGACAACAATTATTCAGCTGCTACCTGCCTCTTTCACCAATAGAATCAAAACGGGTTGCAGTCATTGCCCTGATTGTAAATTCCATTCGAATCATGTATCTAGGTAGTAGATGACTTTAACCTGCACCATTCATCTCTGGATATTCTTGGTTTTATTCCATGAATGCTATACAAATGACTTTATTCCTATTGCTTATTTTCTCTTTACTTTCTCACAGCTCCAGAGAGACGTCTGTTTTGTAATTGCTTAATGCTGTGATTAGAATTTATAAGACAAAAGAATCAAAGTTGAATTCACTGAAAAGCATTTTGAAAAGATGAAAAATCCCTTAAACTTCATCTACCTGTTGGTCTGTCTGTCTGTCTTTTAAAGGTAAAACGAAATCTGGAAGAAGTGCCGAGAGTTAGTCAACCATCCGATTGTGAGTGAAAGAGAAAGACAAAGTATTTGAACCCACGACAGATAGTGAAAGATGGCTGATTACTAAGTTCAATTAAATAGAAAAGCTGCTAATTGAAAAGAAAACGACATAATATGGGTAAAACTAATTCACTTGTCGAATTACCCAAGTATCCAAAGATGACTAAAATAAGCACCATACTGGTTAAAAAGATCAGTGGAAACTATTTTGTCCAGAAGAATTACAAAACAACTGGAATATTTTGACAATTTTGTAATAAAAAAGCCACATCAGGGAGACCAATTTATACCAGATCAAGTCAGCAGTAGCCAGACAGCTCTTTTCATTCCAAAGCCAGGTCAAAATCCTAGGAGGTCAAGTCGATGTGACAAAGTGTTATTACGGTTGCAGTCGGCGATGAGGGTGGTCATGTGGTGGCGCAGGAGTAGAATCTGGATAGGTCACCTTGAACAGTTCGGTTTTCAGTCGTGAATGGAAAGTAGCAGATGATAGTGAAAGCAGAGGGGAGGTTATATTTGGAGATGAGCAAACTGACGGAGTTCTTTTGGGAGTCCATTCCAAAGGGCTGGTGCAGCATAGACTAGGGAGCGGTTGCAGAATTTCAGGAATGATGAGCCTACTGAAGGTCGAGATAGACAACAATGTAATGATGAGCAAGTTACAACTATTTCCTGTAATCTAGTCAGCTTGAATTAGTGAATAAAATAAATATTATCACTACTAATAAACGCAACATACATTTCACATGTTTCAATTTCAAACAACATCTTTCAGTTTAGCTTCACTTTTGTCCAACAATCAGAGCAATTCTTACACAACTGCATTATCCAAAAAATCTCAAGGCCATTTTAGGGTCGTGACCATCATATCTCGGCAGAGTTGCAAGTCAAGGTCATGCTACGAGCAGAAGGTCACCTTTACCTCGACATGGGTCGTTCTTCACAAGAAACTCGTCGAGTGCCATCCACCCTCCACCGACTCGGACCATGACGGTACTACGAAGGATTCGAACCAGACGCAGTTTCTGCGAATCTCCAAACTACACAAATAAAGAAGTTCAGTAATCAAAGTCGACATATAAATATTACTACTTTGCATTTTATGTTATAATTATTACAATTGTTATTATTGTTTATTTTTTCTGCCCGAGGTAGAAAGGATCTCTCAGGCGATAATAAACAAAAGCTAAAACTGTGTTTAAGGTTCTTCTTCCCAACATGCTTCTCAAAAGAGCAGCATAATTATTATCATTGTTTATCAATTATTATTATCACAATAATTGTTATTCTTATAATTGTTACTATTATAATATTCAAAAATAATTGTTATTATATATGTTATTATTATAATTGTTATTATTAACATAATAATAATTATTATTATTAAAACTATTATTATTATAATCGTTATTACTATAATTGTTATTTTTATAATAATAACACTTATTGTTATAATTGTCAATATTGCTGTTGCTGCTGCTGCTGGAAGGATGGCAATGCATCAATGTACAACATCGTATCACCTTAAACTGTTTTGGTTCTTACGCTGTATTTTCCCTCAGACAACTTCGTGATGCGGAATTGTCGCGTGCAGGAGCAGTGTTCTGCTTGTCGCTTGATTTCATAATGGATTCTCTCTCCTTCCGTCATCTGCTTTGTCTTCTAATAATAGTAATAGTAAACAATAGCAATGGTAAACAAGACAACAAGTACATACATCTGAGTATGCATACAACGTAACGTAAAGGAACATTTATATATCGCCACTTCAATATATCCACTCAGAGGCACTCTCTACGCTAGCCTAAATGAAATTAAATGTCGTTAATAACGAATATGTGGGACAATTAGCAAAACTTTGCATTGTAAGCTGAAAGAGTCGTCAGTGGTGGGTCCACGCACAATCGTAGAACCAACAAACGGATTCCTGTCAACACTTGATGTTCAGAATCCTTTGCTCACAATTGCTCAATTGGTCATTAAATTATGTTGCTCAATGAAATGCCTAATAATAAAAATAATAATAATAAAATGATAAAAACAATGTATTGTATTTTAGCATTTGTAAAGCGCCTCCAGTAGGGTGAACTGTTGAAAAGCGCTGCCAGTGCGCAAGGCACCATGAGAAGAGGGAGAATAATTCAACCGACCTCTCCTCCTCGGTCTGGTTTGAGGGCAGCGACAAACTCCTTGTAGTCAATGAAGCCATCACCGTCACGATCAAAGATGTCTGCAACAGCTTGCATCTCCATTGAAGTTGTCGGAAATTCTACAAAAACATCGACACAAACATTCAGCTTTTCATGAAATAGCATTGACTAATAACTTTATAGAGTAAATGTGTGTGAAACTTTTAAATGGAAGTTTTACAACAGTCCTTTGTCCTTATAATATTCCTTTGTCCGTACAATGGTCCTTTGTCCTTGCAATATTCCTTTGTTCTCACAACAGTCCATTAACATGACAAAAGTCCTTTGTCCTTACAACAATCCTTCATCCTCATAACCAATCTTTCTTTTTACAGCAGTCTTTTTCATTACAATGGTCCTTTGACCTCACAACAGTACTTTGTCCTTAAGATAATCATTCGTCCTTACAACAGTCCTTTGTCCCTACAACAGTCCGTTGTGCTAACACTGAGGTAGTGTCATCTTTCTCAGTCAAGTGAACCCTTGCAACCTATAGAAAAACTTTCATTAACATCCATCATCCAACTCTCATCTTCACAGTTTAATGTCAAAACCATTACATTACAGCAACATTTCTCCATTACTGTAATGTCATTTCTTACATCATCAGTTAAAAATGATCTTGATAACGGATTTGCATCCAGAGTTAGTGAATTAATGTTGCAAACATCAGAAAAAATACATGCATTGTTAGAATCAAGATTTCAGAAATCATGTTTTCAAACCATGGGCAATTTTTAAAAAATAAAACCATGATGACGAGACATATTGTTATGATAATAACAATAAAATGACTAATATCACTACAGGATGAATTTGAACTATAATTATATTCTACAGCAAAATGAACACACACACACACACACACATGCTCTTATTCAGTTATTAGGTTTATACTATCAATTTAATTATTATAAATCATTACTATTGGTTTTCTATTGCAGGGCCCCAATTTGAGTATTAATAATAATATAATATTAATTAATATTAATTATACCTATAATACAAATTCGACTACTAACATTGCTGTTATTTTCATTACTATGTTTTAACAAACATTTTTTATGTGCACAAGGTCAAATGTGATATGCAGGCATGAAGATATGAAAATGATTACAAGGTTATACCTAAGGTAGGAATAATTCCCCAGTAGTAAAAATAAAATTAAGGAAAATCAGGCATTGCTATCATGTCCACCCAGAAAGTGACTTCTTTCTGAAGACAATAGTAATTCATTATTGACATTGCGGTGTTTGATACGCAGCTATAAGGACATTGCAAGAAGTAATTCGTATATGCATAAAAATCACTTGCTAGCTGAAACTGATTTAATTTACAGTAACTAACAGAATTATCTTTGAAATATAATGACAATCATTTTATCATCTGAAACAAACACCGACAGAAATTTCTAAACAGGAAACAAACAGGAAACTCAAAGCAAACAAACAAAAAATTGCAAAATAAAAAACGTTGAGAAATAAAGCTATAATCGACGACATTAAAGACAGCGCTCATTGGATACTACACCAAAATTACAGAAATCTGTCAGCCAACTTTTGAAATTGACAGACAACGATATTCAGACACATAGACAATAACAAGCACACATCCATACAGAGAAAACCATAGTTTCTAATCTGTCTCTAACATAAACAGAAAGTATAGCACGCCATGTTTAGTAAACCAACTAAACCCACTCTAAACAGTCGATGCAACATATTCCATGCTACAAATCAACGCCTGAGTTAGACTTAAAAACGGAGACTGGGAATCTGTGAGCATCTAGACAGAACAATGATCCTCCTCATTGATTGACTGCGCATGCTTTCTAAGGACACAAGAATCATGCCTCATGCGGTCAAACTCCTCCTCCTCACCTTTTCTCTGCCAATTGGCATTACGACCTGCAAGTCAGACGCAGAAGTAGTCAAAGATGATAACCCAGATTAAAAGAAAACGTCTCGCATCAAAGCAGAAACTGAACATTCACGATCGGAAAACGTATAATTCCGTGCTATGATTCATTTTAAAATGTTACTGCACACAGATGCAGCCTTTTAAGAAACCTCATTCCTCCAAATCAATTCAGTGTCTTTGAAACGAAACAAGAACAGCTTAAAAAATCACTGAAATATTGATGAAATGCTTCAAATCCAAAAAGTAAGAAAAGAATTCTGCTCATAACCACACCGGTAGGTATTCACACCAACAAAGAAAGAAAATTCATAACACCAGAAGATGATCTTCACACAACAGAAGAGACTTCCTCCCTCACAGCAAGTACAATTTAATGACTGTTATATTATAAACACTAAGACTCTGGCCTCCAGAACAGCCATTTTGTAAACCTCGTCCTCCAAGTCCGCATGCTGCAACGTCAGGTAACATTACAGCATTCGATCAGTTATTTATGTAGCACCATTTCGATCCATTTTTACGCATAGACTATTTGGATGATTAAAAGTGAATAATGAAGAATATTTTACATCTATTTGAGACAATTTCGACCGAAAGAGAAGAATACGCTTACTTGATTTGAGAATGCCATCGATGAATTCCTGGCGCGTGATCTTTCCGTCATGATCACGATCCTGTTTCCGGAAGAAGTCCATGATACGAGACTTGTTGTTATTCATCCAGCGCAGGTAGCGATCTCTCCAGTGATCAAAGTTGAAATGCTTCATTCTCTCGATCTAATCAATCATTCAAATTGTCAGACATCATTCAACAGAGTATGTTTTAGTGAAAAGTTTCAACTCCTTCAACTTCTGACTCATAGATTGATTTCACTGATTGACTGATTCATTGGCTGATTGAATTGACAACTGATTGACATGTCGAAAAATTAAATTGATTCATTGAATAACTGATGGACTAAGTCATCATCACAAGCTGGTCAGTATCCTCATTATCATCATCATCATTCGTTATCAGCATCGTCGTCGTCATCATCACCATCATTGTTACGTTATCATCATGGTTATCATAATTTTTATCTTTTATCATCATCGTCATCATCATGATAATCCTCTTTATGTTCCGCAGCCAAGGCATCATCCTTCCCACCTCGTTCTGCCGGTCGAGCGCATCCTGTAGCTTCTGTCTCCTCTCCATCGCCCTCAGCCACATCTGGCGCCACTTGGTGAAGAGAAGCGACACCTTTGGATTCCTAAACGTCGGTTCGGCTGCTTTCTTAGCGTCCGCTTTCCTACAAAACCAACGACATCCAGAGATAAGGAGAAGAGATTATAGAGGAAGAGGGATGTAGTACCATGCAATAGATCTTCTAAGCGCCTGAAAATCATATCATTACCAAAATAAAAGGGACCACAGATATATTATGTCCTCAGATTGATACACTTATATATCTTTGCATGTATGTCTGTATGCATATATGCATGTATGCATGTATGCCTGTATGCCTGTATGCCTGTATGCATGTATGCATGTATACATGTATGTATGTATGCATGCATGACTACTTCAATTCCCTTCCCACTGTGTGTGGTATAGTTCACAAACAATAAGGTCCCTTAATTAATGAACCGACTCCGATGTCAACACAAATCACGATTTCACATACATTTCAAGAATCCAACTATTAAATATTCAAGACAAGACATTGTGATCTGAGCTTTCAAACCCAATATAAACTAAGAACTGTTCGAGGGACGATCCAAACTTGGCATCATGCGATGGCAGCCTCTCCTCACCCTTTCCGCAGCGGTACCCCTCTCCTTGTAAGAGACGATGGCATGGCTGGTGTTGGCTCTGGCAGTTGGCGACTCGTCTTTGTCACCCTATCGACTTCCGGTTGGTGATTGCGAACTTCGTCCTCAAACGTCTGTCGACAACGAAAGAAAAAAACCATATAATTAGAATGATTAATATAATATAACAAAAACACATTAATATTAAACTTTCGTTTATAACATGCCTAAACAAAAAGAAACTTGGACAAAAGCACGCAAAGGAAAAGTATAGTCGTAAATAAAATTTATCTTGAACAGATAATTCTTAAGGTTAATATTGAAGAGTGATACTTTCAAAGATTTTTGAATATAGTCCAACAGTTAATTCCATTCAGTAGGGCCAGCGGAAATGCACGATTTAAAAAATTGCAACTGCCGGCCATAAATATTCATGAAACTCCAATTTTAGATTAGTCATAAATATTCATGAAATTCCAATTTTCGATTAGTCATAAATATTCATGAAATTCCAATTTCCACATCGCTGCATCACCTGATGGTTCTCTAAGAGCTGCTCAATCGTCGCAAGGTCCTCAGGAATTGGTTTCTGGTCTTCGTGGCTGAGGTTCTGCTCGGCACCCGCGAGCCAAGCAAGCAGGTCGTCGAGCAGCAGAGCATTGGCTCGAAGGTCATCAAGGGCACTCTTGATCTTGTTCTCTCTCTGTCGCGTCCAGTTGAGAAGGTCCTCCCATCGTGCCCGTAGTATTACCTGCCAGTGCTTTATAGTACTGACTGCATCTGGATGGGCCTGACGGAGAATGTCGGCACACAGTTGGAGACAGTCGTTCAGCAGGGTCTCTTTGTCACGAAGATCAGTGTTGAATGTCTACATAAAGTCAAGTAACATTTATCATCATCATCAGTTTCTGAAACCAGCCATTTGGCATCGATGGGTACAAACATCATCTCAATCATCCAATCTATAAAGTAAAATTACACTGTTATAATTGTAAAAATTCTACACGTTCTCCGGCCTCCAGCAGGTGCAACCATCCAGTGGGTGCCACTCCTCTTCATGTTGGGTTACTTCCATCAGTTCCCAACATCCATCCATCATCACGCCGTGTCATGTCAAAAGGTCTACCGACGAATAGCTGACTACAAATGGTTCGTATGGATAAAAGGTTCAAGATCCCAAAGTTATTATTCACCTACTGTATCTGGTAAAAGATTGATGATGAAAGCTTGCATGAACAGTAGTTGGAATGATGAAAGAAATTCTTTCTAAACAGATGGCATTTAGATTAAAATAAAGCCTGATGAAATAGAAGCTGGCTTATTTTAAAGAGGTCTTGCTGAAAAGAAGTTGGATTATTGAAAGGAATTTTTGCTTAAATAGAAGTTGGATGAGCAAGTCACTAGACTTTACTAATCGATGATTGATATAGATGAAGGAGGGCACCTCGTGTTCGCTGAGCTGTTGAATGAGACCCTGTTCCGTGTCGGCGACTGGACCGAGATATCTCAGGTGGTTCTCTGCATTCATCAGCCAGTCTTGGAAGTCGTGCAGTTTCCTTTGGAAAACCTCGGCCTATTCAGGGAAAATCAGACCGATCGTAAGCCCACAAGATAGTCCAAATTGCATTGTCAAAGACAAGCACAGGGCAACGGATTGCTAATGAGCACTAAAGCAAAACCAAACATGTGTAACTATGTGTAACTTATATATGATCTAAAGATTGATGTCCAGTGGGGATTTGAGTTTCATTGTTGGAGAAAGAGGCAGAAAAGATGCCAGAGTAAGATGAGAACAGCAGTTTAGGAAGGTAACACAGATAAATACAGATAATGTAGATAACCACGGGTATATAAGAGGTTACAGGTAACTTATATAAATACTGGTAACATTAATTCTTCAAGAATTGAGCCATGCGGTAATGAACAGAGACATGTGGAGAGATGTGACCAGAAAGGCATCAGACACCTATGGGTGATGAGCCCATGGCTGTTGATTGATTGATTGAACATTAATTATGGGTAGCATAGAGAAATACAGGTAACACACATAAATACAGATGAATCTCCATAATTTGTAAAAATAAGAGATGATGCTAACTAAGTAAGAATTATCCAGTGCCTACTGGTAGTACTAACCTTGGTCACGCCTACCTGCATGAGTCCTGCCCCTACCCTGCATACCAGAGGTCGTAGCACCCTCCGCTCCTTGTCACCCATCGCTCGACTTCCTGGTGGTCGGTCCCTCTGTATGTCCCATTGGCTCTGTGGCTAACCCTCAGAGTCCCTCCCGGCACACTTACTTTAGCCTTAAAACTGCTCCTTTTTGCCATGCTGGGGCAGGAGCAACTCTTAGCAGAAACCTCAGAGAGGTGCTATGTAAATTAGTGAAATGAACGTCTGCTGGGCATCCAAAGCACAAGTGCCTAGTACCTGAGCGAGCGCTTCGTCGAGACGTTTCTCTTTGTCTTGGCTCAGACCAGACACTTTGTCCCATTTCGTTGTCAGGTCAATCAGCTGCGACTGAAGGTGAGCGGTGTCCTCGTCGGAGCGTTCAAGCATGTCGGAGGCAGCCTTGTGGACCATGCTGAATGTGGAGTTCCTCTTGTGAAGGTCCTGCTGGAACACCTACAACACAAAGACCCCCAAAGTCACACACATTAATTAAGGATCGATGAATTAATGAATTAATGCATGAATTAATTAAAATAGGTGGATGAATGGTTGCAGGAATTGATGAATGACGATTAAATGAATTAATGAATTAATGAATGGATGAATCGAAGAATGAATGAGTGAGTCGGACCTTGTGCTTTTCGAGGAGTCCAGCAACCGTGTCGTAGTCTCCATAGACGAGTTGGTTGTCGGTCAGCTGGGGTTCGACCTTGTAGAGCCACTCAAGCAGCGCCTGAAGAGCTTCCTTGAACTGACCGGACTGCAGAAGAGCATCCTCCAACACCTTCTGCCTACAAGTCACCCACAGACAACATACACTGACAACACATTCCCATGAAGAGACAACAAATGCTTCTAGAGACCATGAAAATTGGAAAAAACATTTCAGATTAATCTGCAGTTAATCTACAGTGGTTGTTCATATTACACATCACACGTTTTCTGAACCACTTAAACCTCTGCTATGTCATATCAAGATGTGCACAAGTCAAGTGGTTAGTTTGCTGGACTGTCATCTGGAAGGTTGGGGTTCAAATTTCCACACAGGCAGAAATTTGTTTTAGGATTTCTGACCCCTAGCAAACTCTGCAAAGATGAGTACACTGGCCATGCACAGTCAGTGGGGAAATGAGACAAAGAGAGAGGGGGACTAGTTGCCCACCCTCGCATTATTACCAAGGCTGATAAGAACGAGGTTGCTAACACTTCATACCCAGGCTGTCTCCCTGCTTAGCTTAAGGGACTGCTCTTCTTCCTTTATGCTCTCTTCCAATACTGCTTTCACTCATAGCAGAAGAAATGCCAAGGAAACCAGACAGACTTCGACTTACCTATCAACGGACTTTCCACACAGACCGTTCCACTTGGTCTTCACGGCGACCAGCATTTCCTGCAGCGCCGGATGGTCCGTCTTGGGTCCTTTCTCCTTTAGCGTCCGTCCGGTCGCATTCACAGAATCGTACGCCAGCTGCTTTGTTCCAAGCGCCTTCTGGAACTCCTTGTGCTTCTGGATCTGGACCCTGATCGTGTCCGGATCGTTATGGATCGTCGTGTCCGCGTCGAGGATCGCCTCGTTCTCTGCCAGCCACGTCAGCAGGTCCTGACATTCGTCCTCGAAGGCCTTTGCCTGGTTGAAGCCTGTCTCGAGGTGTCTGGACCGATCCGTTGATCGCATGTTGATCTTCTCCCATCGGTGTTGGACGCTGTTCAGGAGGTTCTTGATTAGGACAACATCCTGTTTGTGGCTGAAGTACTTGAGATGCGTTCCCATCTTCTCAAGGTGTGACATCACTTCCTTCTGTTTTGAAATGTCCTTCAGAAGACCCTAGTGTCGGAAACAGAGACAATAAATACTTGTGAATAGACGACAAATGCTTTTGAAGAGACAGCAAATGCTTTTGAAGAGACAACAAATGAATCAAGTGTCAGAAACAAAGACAACCAATTATAGACAACATTGAGTAAAAATGAACAAATTCTGAATGAACATCTAGCAAATGAACAAAATAACTTGAATAAATTTCAATAAGAAACTTCAATTGAATAACTATAAACAAACTTTAATAGACACAAATAAAATCCAAAACAACACCACCAATAACTTGTGTCAACAACACTAAAACAAAGTGAAATAAACTAGAACAAATATGCTTTACGATATTTGACCTTGCACTGACCTCATGCTCCTTGATCTGCTCGCGAACGGTTCTCAAGACTCGGCTGACCGGTTTCAAGTTTCCGAGCGTCTTTTCAATGTTGGTTAACCAGTTGATGGTTTGAGTCAGTTCTTCCTGGAAGTTCTCAGACTGATGCACGGCTTCCAAGAGCTTTGCCTTGCGATCGGCGGCCGCCTTCTCAATGTTGGCCCAACGCGAACGAACGTTCAGCAGATTCTGCTTCAGCCGCTCCGTGGCAACTTCTGGAGTACGCTCGAGCATGGTGTCGCCGTTGACAAGCAGGAACTTGACCTTGGGCTCCAGGTGGTCAAGGACCCTTTCCAGATCCTGATGAAAAATATAGAACATCAACTAAAGAATCCGTTGTCACAAGGCAAGCAGAGAAATATGATTACACGATTTACGGTTATTAAAAGTGATTTATAATCATCTTAAGCCGTAGGTCAGAAACAATATGGCTCCAACATGTTGCAGAATCTGCTTCATCAAACAATTCCTCTGAACATTAAATTTTACTCTCTCTGGTAACTGGACTTAATATCGCTGTACAATCCCACTGACAAGACGACTTCTCAACAAGATGGTGCCCTCTGCTCAGCTTTTGAGGAGCACCTTTGACAATTAAACTCAATGTTGACAATTCAAGTAAGATAAATGGCCGATGTGGCTTCAATATGAATTCGAATATAAACTGAATGTTAAAGAACAAGTAGACGAGCAGTAGACCCTTAGTGTCGTATGAGAGGCAGCCATACATGAGAACGAATTGTATCCAGCAATACCATTCCTCTGAGCCAGGACAATCCCCCTGACCTAATTTTCTCAGCCTTGGCATATGATGGCAGATGGCTAGTCCTTTCCCTTGCCGTCTCGTCTACCCACCAACAGTGATCAGTGCGTTCATCACAGCTTAGTTGGCAAAAAGGAGCTCACGAGGTGTGACAGAATTGTCAACACGAAATTCTGCCCTGGCGGGAATTTGAACCTCAACCTTTCAATTGACTGTCCAGCATGCTGACCACTACACCATTAAGCAGCTGAATTCTGACTGACCGTGAATTCATCGAGTTGTTTCTTGGCTGTCTCTGGGAGTCCTCCGATCGGTTGAGCGGTCGCCAGGTGGGCGTCGATCTCGCTCAGCTGCTGCAGCAGGTCCTGCAGCTCTCCGTGGAAAGACTTGGCCTGGAAGAGATGACAATGCGTCAATCAGACAACTGTGTAACAACTACAATACTGTTCAAAGTGATGATGATGACATTGATAATGAGGATGCCAAACAGGGATGATTAAGGAAACACTGCTCAACAATGCTGCCAAAATTGACGACAATAAAGAAAGACAATGGCAGAAACAACAATAATGATGAAAAAATGATGAAATAATGATGAAAACAACACTTGTTGCCTCTTAATAAGCAATTGTTGTCGTTTCCAAAGCATCTGTTGTCTATTCAGAAGCACTTTTCTGTCTGCTCATACGCATCGACTGTCTGTTCAGAGGCATACGTGGCCTGCTTGTTAGCATTTATTGTTAGTATGTTGTCTGTTGGTTACTAACTGGGTGGAATGTCAAATGAAACTAACAACAATGTTGGACAAAAACAATTGTCACACTAGATCGCACTATAATATGTCACAAAAGACGGACAAAAATGGCGAGCAATAGAGCAAGTGTCTTACATCTCTGAGCGCATCATCGAGCAGCAGGTGTCTGTCCCTCGTCTTGGTGAGGACGGCTTCTCTCTTGCGGTTCAGCTCCTCCAGTTTCTCACGTGTCTGCTTTGCATCCGCTCCTCCCTCGCTCAGCAGAACCTCACGACCGGCCTCGAGCACAGAGTCAATGCTCGGCTGATGGTTCCTCAGGTCGATCTTTATGATCTGGAAATACGATCACTGTCACACATCATTTGATAAGCCAATGATAGAATCGTCAATTTGTCCTTTGATTGATAAGCCATTAATTGACCCAGTTACATGTAAATTTATTGATTGATAAGCAATTGAATGACTCATTGACTTATCATTCAACCGATTGAAAATCCACTACAGTGCACGCCCTCTCATAACTCTTACTGCACACAGTATGCATGCAAATGCGCAGTGCCAGTCCAAAGCCTGGAGAAAGGAGTAGGGCGATCCGTGTCCCATCATTTCACCATAAGCAATAGACTTAAAGCAAATGAACAATGACCTTGAGTTTTGCTAATTCTGTTTCAATGAGCTGTGGATCGCCGTAAACAGGTGTCGCTTCATCCAGCTGATGATTGACGACATCCAACCACTTCAGCTGTTCGTCCATGACAGCATGGAAGTGTCCAAGGCTGATCAGTGCCTTCTGCAGCTTTCCCTGAAAGAGATTAAATTAAAACACACTGTATGTTCATAAACATCTACTTGTCTGTTCATAACCATCCACTTGTCTGTTCATAAGCATCTACTTGTCTGTTCATAAGCATCTACTTGTCTGTTCATAAGCATCTACTTGTCTGTTCATTTGCATTTGCTGTCTGCCCATAATCATATGTTGTTAGTGTATGTTGTCTGTTTGTGACAATGTGGCATGTCAAATAAATCCGCCATATTTTGCTATGTTCCAGCAACAATAACTTGCAATAAAAATATTGCGTATCAGCATTTCGGTATTTTGCAATAATTGTTACCCGAAATTTATATAGCCCTACGTCAAGAGAGAACGAATCTGAGGCTCAGATATTTAGCCGCTAATAGATGATGCACCGAGACATCCAAGTGCCTTAAGACCAAGGAGAAATAGAGAGCATTCTGTCACAGTCATCATCACAGTCGTAACCATCGTAACTATCCGTTACCATTCTGGTGGCGATGTTTTCGTTGAGCGTGTCCCATCGTCTGTTGATGTCATGGACTGGGTCTTTGATGACTGCCGCCTGTTCGCTTGTGTTGTTGATCGTCATTTCAATGGCAGCGCTGTTCAGCCGCTGGATGTCCATGTGTCTTGGAAGGACATCGTCCGTCAGATCCTGTCAATCACAAACTCAACATGAGACCAACAGTTACATATGTTATCACTCAATTATAATCATCACTACTACTATTTTCACCATTACTATTATTATAATTTTTACCTGAGGCAGTTCTGATCCCTCAGGTGAAAAATAATTGTCCAGGATAGACAAATTGTTATCAAACTATTATTATTATCATTATTGCCATTTAATTATTAACCATATATATAATTGCTATTGTTATGACTATTACTATTACGACCACTATAACTATCATTAAATTATCATTGTAAGTATTATTAAAATTATTAATAATAGTGCAGATATGTAAGGTAGAAGGTGCTGAGAGATGTCAAACGAACCAATGCAGAAATAATCAATCTATTTTCTAACAAAATCATCCAATCCGATTGTCATTATGTTATGTACCTATCACTGCGTAGAACCTTAAGAAGGTGTTTGATAAGGTTGAATTAGAACAATGTGGACAAACCTTGAGTTCTGAAATCTGGTGGTGGAGGGCACTGGTCTCGGCTGGAATGATTCCCATTCCGTCCAAGCGGTCTTCCATCGTCTGGATCCAGACCAGCATTTTCTACAGACGACAACACATAAAACAGATATAAAATTATTCATCTTTACTTAAATAAACTAATTCTTTCTAAATCGTTTGCCTGAGTTTTGACCTATTCATAGTAATTTACATGTTAAATAAAGTCATGAGGAATTTCCTGTGATATCGATCATCGTTAATTTATGCAGTTTATATAGCGCCTCTTCAAGATGGCCCAGTCAAAAAGGAAAGTCTTAAGAAGTTTATAGAAAGAGCCAGACAGGTCGTGCGGGAGAGAGCGCAGGTCAGATGGGAGGTTGTTCCAGACACTGGGACCCACAATTGCAAAAGCCTTATTTTGTCTGGTGGCGGTATATGTGGAACCACAAAGTCGCCTCTAGAAGCCGAGCGAAGAGGTCAGCGACCAGAAGAAGCCTTAGTTAAGGTGAACAGATCCCGGAGATAGACAGGCGCATCGCCCACAACACAGTGCCAGACAATAGAGGAGATTCTATATTGAATGCGCTGCCTAACCAGAAGCCAGTGAAGGACGTCCCGCATGTACGTGTGGACAAATTTAGGAACACCACCAATCAAGCGAGCTGCAGCCCATTGAACCCCTCCAAGTGTTGCAATCGAACCTGCGGGAGCCCACAGAAGAGAGAGGAGCAGTAATTCAATCGATTTACAATAAAGGCATGAACCAAGGTGGCAGCAGAAGATGAGGAGAGAGAGCGGAATATTGTGTAGTGTCTTAGCGAGATTAAAAAGGGCAACAAAATATCTATAACCATTCCTACATATAAACATTAACATAATACTTACATTAGTTCAACATAATTTTGATATAACTACATTAATAAGATTATATTAATAAAACAATAATAATAACAATTTATTGTTATAATATTATTACTATTACAACCTAATTGTACAGAAAATAAGAAACAATGATACATTAGACAATTATCTCTCATGTTGCTTATCTACCATTGACTACCCTTCTGTCTTACAGTTTGATCTTTTTATTATTGACCTGATTATGACTTGGTTTTTAAGTGGGTCAGACACTGGTGCTACACAAGTTACTAATCACAAAAAAGCGATTGGATCACTGTCCGGTTCTTCAGCTGAAGAGATAACAAAGAAATTGAGATATGATGAGAAACGAAGATCACCATGAGTTCTTCTTGGAATGTCGTTGCCTTCTGGAGTGCTTCGTCAAGCAGTTTCTGCCGGTTCATCCAGCAATCTCCGAGTCCCTGGAGAGACGCGTCGACATCTTCCACGTTGCGCTCTACTTCCGGTTTGTCCGGTTCCCCGATCAGGCCGACCAGTTCCTCACCGGCTTCATGAAGGTTGTCGTTATCGATGTGGGCCACATCCAACTCCTCCTTAAGAGTCTAAAAGACCAATCACAACTCTTACTGCACACAATATGCATGCAAGTGCGCACGGCCGTACTCGTTCATTCGTTCAAGGAAGCTACTCAGCTCCCGACTCCTAAGTGTCCAAAAAAATATCAGTCTTAAGTTTAGTGAGGAAAGTTTCAGGTGGCTTTCCAGGGTGTAGGCTTTCTGCATCTATTCAGGAGATAAAAACTTTTGCTGATGTTTTCAAAAGATCGTCTAAATGAACTCACAATGCAACGTTCGTCATTGCATCAACAGCTGACATTGCAAAGTATCCTGGAAGTAGCTTACTACAAACTTGCAACGATAACAACCGACAGTTACTGATCTCATAGGAAATGCACAGATGACATTGAAGAATGTGTTGGATCAAGTCTCCTAGAGTTGAGTCAGGCTGCAATGAACAGAGAGTTGTGGAGAGATGTGGTTAGAAAGGCATCAGACACCTCAAGAGGAGATGAGGTTGAATCCACTGTTCAATGGCTTACCTCAAGAGTCTCCTGCTGATCTTTAATCATCTTGGGTTCAAATCCAGGCATTTCCTGATCGGCCAGAGTCTCCTGGATCTCTTTGATCGTCCCGCTGAGCGTGTTGAAGTTATCCCAGAATCTCTCCGACGCCCTGTACGTGTCTTCCAGGATGCGGTTTCGATCTTGCGTCGTCTGCCGGATTGTTTCGTACGTGTCCAACATATGGAAGATCTTCTCTTTCAGATCTAAGACAAGATGTAATGTAATGCAACGTAATGTAATGCAATGTGTGTAATTGGGTTTTTATATGGCGCCCATTCAAGATATCTACTCAATGGCACTCTCTCTCTCTCTCTACGCTACTCTACATGATGTTAAATGTAATTTCTAACGAATAATGTCAAATAGTTAGAAAAACAGTGCACAGTAAGCTGAAAAGGGTCACCAGTGGTTGGCCCTCACAAGCGTGGTACCAACCAACGAATTTCCATCGATAGCTGACAAATAGCATGGATGTTCAGAGTCTCTGGGCCAAGTTGTGTTGCGAGGGTAGAGCAATGACTCAGAGATATTAAAGGGATACAGGAAGAGAGATGTTGAAAAGAATTACATATAAAGATTATCATGATATTGTTTATATTGTTTTTATTGTAATTGTTAATAGAATTGTAAATAATATAGCTCTTATTATTCGTTCTCTTCCTATTAGTCTCATTATTCTTGTTACTACTACTACTATTATTATATTTATTATTATTATAAATATCATTCATAATTATTGTGATAGAATGCATACCGTTTGAACTTTCATCTGTCGCATCTGATTGGCTCATCAGTTCGTCTGCATTTGTCTTTAGTGTGTTTATCATCGCGAGCTTCTTGTCCATATCCTCGATGATCGCCCGGTTGTCCGCGATCTGCTCGGAAAGCTTGTCTGGGTATGCGGATATGGGTTCCACCTTGGTCACCTGCACTGCCACAGTCTCCAGGCACTCCAATAGATTCTCCAGTTTATCAGAGAACTGGAATTGGAAAACAGACAACAGCCCTTAGTACAGCAATGCAATAAGAACAGATGATCAACAGATGGAAAATTAGATGATCAAATGGAAGAGTTGATCAATAGATGCAAAATCATATGATCAACAGATTGGAAATTAGATGATCATGGAAAATTAGATGATCAACTGATGGAAAATTGGATGATCATGGAAAATTAGATGATCACAAGATGGGAAATTGAATTATCAATGAGAATTAGATGATCAAAAGATGGGAAATTATTTCTGCCCTCTGATCTACGACCAGCTGCACAAGGCAAAAACAACAACAAAAAATAAAAAAAATAATAATGGCCATAAACGACCAACAAGGTCTCTACACAGCAAACTCTCAGAGAACATTCAAACCTGCTATAATACTAGTTAGAATAAGAATAAAAACAATAATACTAATAACAACAATAATAAATATTCAATAATTAAAATTATTCCATTTCTTTAATTGATTAAAAAATAATTAAAACAATTAAAAATAAAAAACTTAAAAATAATATAAAATAATTAAAATATTCATAAGCCCAAAAAATAAAAAAATTAATCATAATAGCAATAAAGATAATAATTACAAAAATAACCAATCAGCCACCATCACCCATAACGTAGGTCCTGTACCTGAGATGTCTGAAGAAGAGCATCATCGAGCGTGTTCGTTCTTTCTCGAACGTTGCTCTTCAAAGAGTCGAATCGCGCCGCAACGTTCTCCAATATCTCGTGGATCTTTTCCGCTTCCTTGTCGCCGACCAACTTCACGAGCACGGAACCAGTCTTGTTGAGTCGATCGACGAGCGGCTTCTCATCAGAGACGCTCTGCTTCAGAAGCTGAGCAGCGAAAGATGAACAGACAAACTGATTCAATTCAGTAACTGCTGCATCATCATTATCACTATTATTATTAATAGTATTACCATTATAACTATAATTATTTTCTATTATTATTATTACTATTATTATAATTACTATTATTATTATTATAATTATTATTACTATTAATATAATTACTATTATTATTGTTATGATTACTATTATTGTTATTAGTATTATTATTATTACAGTAATTATAATAATAATAATTATTATTATAACCATAACTATTATTACTATTATTATTACTATTATTGCTATTATTGTTATTACTATTATTATTATTATTACTGTTATTATTATCACTATTATTTTTATTATGACTATTATTATTACTATTATTGTTATTATTATTATTACTATTATTATTATTATTATTATTACTATTATGCTAAGCAATCGCTTGGAGTTTCAAATTATTATTATTATTATTATTACTGTTATTATTATCACTATTATTTTTATTATGACTATTATTATTACTATCATTATTATTACTATTATTATTATTACTATTATTACTATTATTATTAATATAATTATTATATCTTGTTTTACACGAGGTAGTTCTGATCCCTCAGATGATGCAAAATTGTCCACAGACAGAAAAGATGGGTGATCATTTCCTTCTCCCCAACTTACTCCTCCTCCACCTCCTTTGTTTCTTCTTCCTCTCCCTCCTGACCAATCTCCTCTTGTCCTTCTCTTCTCACATCATCCTTCTGCTCTTCTCACCTCGACCTTCTGCTCTTCTCACCTTGACCTTCTGCTCTTCTCACCTTGACCTTCTGCTCTTCTCACCATTACCTTGTGCTATTCTTCTCAAATTTATCTTGTCCTGCACCTCTCACCTTGACCATGTCCTGCAATTCTCACCTTAACCCTGTCCCCTTTACACCTTGACCCTGTCCTGCTCTTCTCACCCTTACCTTGTCCTGCTCTTTTCACCTTACCTTTGTCCTCTTCCCACCTTGACATTGTCCTGCTCTTCTCACCTTGGCTCTTTCTTACCTTGACCTAGTTCTGCAATTCTTACCTTGGTCTTGTCCTGCTGTTCTCGAATCTGTTCAGCCGATATAGCAGGTGGCTCCTGTTCCTCCACCTGCTCCTCAATCTCCTCCAACCATACGGTCAACTCGCCGAGCGTCTCGTGGAAGTCAACCGCCAACGGCAACGCCAGCTCGATCACGTTCAGTCGATCGTTGCTCTGCTTGGCGCAGTTGTCTGCCTGTTGTCGAAGATCCTCCAACTTGTCCTTTATGACCGGATCCTCTTCGATCGTTGACTCTCGACACAGGCGCTTGGCTGCAGATAGGACGTCACGGCTTCTGCTCTTTCGAGCGATTATTTCGTCATGGAGGCCCTAAAGACAGAAATTCATACATGATAATAGCAAAAGTTTCTGTCTAATGACACTGTGTGATAACATAGATCATTAGCGTCGCCCTCCGTCTTTATCCACGCTTGGGACTGACACTATCAGATCGCAAACAGTGGTGCAGTCTAACAGAATAATGTGAAACTAGACGAAAACAGACCATTCAGATTGAAGCAGTCTGTGAAGTCTGCTGCCTTGGAGTAAGGGACTTAAGACATATAGAAAACTAGCACACATAAACTGCTATTGTTCTTTTCTGCTATCATTGTTATTTCAATTATTATTACTATTATTATTTGTCATCATTATCATCATCATTGTCATCATCACAAGATTTCCTAATTACATGACAACAGACCTTATGTTCACTAAGTTGTTCTCGTAGTTTTTCAGGGGTTGAATTGACGCAGTCTGACTCCACAATCTGTCGCTCAGTTTCTGAAAAGAACTCGATCAATTCATCAATCTCACCCACAATCTGCAAAACAAAAACAGAATGGTTAGAAAGCAATGTTGAAGACTTCTGTCCCATAAACTGTGTGAAATCCTACAGATTTGGTCTAATTTAGCATGAAAATGCACAGACAGCTTCTCAACAGTCTCTGAAAATTTTAACACACAGCTGTCAATCAGATCATAGAAAGTGTGGTCTAATATTCAAATGAGCAAGACGTTAGTTATTAATTTTAATTGTGTAAAGTAGCATTTGGTATACACAACTTAAGGTGTGGTCCAATATCCAAATGAGTAATAGGTGCTGATAAAAATGCAAATGAGTCTCAAAATTCATCACAAAAGGTGCGGCCTAATATGCAAATGATGACTCGGCCCCAACCTCCATTGACTTCTGCCTCTCTACTTTGATTCTGTCCGCTCTCTTCTGGAGTTGTTCGTTGACTGCATCGAACTTCCTGTTGTCGGTCGTCAGAAGGTCTGCAACTGCTGCGGCTGATGGACCGGATGTGAGACCAGACAGCTGAGAACCAGTCTCATTCAGGGACTCCATTAGAGGCTTGAACTCAGCACATAGCTCCTGCAGCTTCTGAAACGACATGTCATGAGGTGCTCGTCATGAGAAATGACAACAATGAGTCACATCATATATAAAGACAATTAATTGGAACCATGGAGCCAGCACACATAAGACGTTAGTGTGCACACAAATTTCTTTGGCAAGAATAGCGAATCACTATTTCTATTTATGAAATTATGTAAATCGAATCTCCTCGACACACAAAACATCAGCTTACCTTCCCTACTCCTTGGCTGATACATTCCCCTATTTCTCTTTAGACAAGTAACTTTTCTTAGGTTATCAGAACTTATCACCATAAACTTTTAGATAATGATCTCATTTTAACTATCCTCGCATTTAGCAGGGACCAGCACACAAAACGTGAACCATTTATAAAATGCTGCATAAATAAAATGTCTTGCACATTATCATGAAAAAAATTAGAGGGAGCATTGTTTCCAAACTACCTGAAGATGCTTCTCAACATCCGGACCGGTTGGTTCCTTTCCGTGCAGCTCAGGCTCCATCCTCTGCAGCCAGGTGAGCAGTTTCTCATGTGTGTCCTGGAAACGCTGAGTCAGAGGCAGAGCCTCCTCCATTTTATTCAGACGATCAACGCACCCAGATGCAAGGTCTCCGTAACGCTTCTTGAGGTCCGTGAGGTTCTTGTCCAGTCTGCCGACATCTTCCGCACCGCAGTGCTTCTTGAGTTCTGCACCACTGAGCACGACTTCGTCCAACTGTGACTTGTGACTACTGATCTCGGCATTCAGTTTCTAAAGGGTCAGTCAAAAGAGAAGGACAAATTAAGTAATAAAACATATTAATAACAATAATTTTAGTTTAATTTTAAATCGACAAACCTCAGAAAGATTACAAATATAGTATGAATGAACGTTGAAGCAAGTAGTAGTCCAGACTTGACCTAACATTAACTTATTATTATTATTATTAATTTATTATCATTAATCAAATTTATAACATGCACTAGATCACACCGAAATATGAATATATTTCATCACGTAACCTCACCTTGTATTACTTGATTTTACCTGACCTCATATCACCTTACCATATCACCCGATATATTCCTACCTGATATTATCTCACCTGATATTTTCCTACCTGATATCACCTTACCCAATATTATCCTACCCAATATTACCTTACCCGATATTTTCCTACCTGACATAACCTTACTCGATATTATCCTACCTGATATTACCTTACTCGATATTATCCTACCTGATATTACCTTACTCCGCCTTACCCGACCTCTGCCATTCCAACAACATGCATCATACCCTCTGTTCTTCGATCTGCTTCTGGATGTCTCTTGCAGTCGCCCCAATTGGTTCCATTCCAACCGGTTTCTTCTCAGTCGCATCAATCCACTCGGTAAATGGCGCCACTTTGTCCTGATAATCCTTTGACGCCACAAGCGATGCCTCCAACACCTTCAGCTGCAAAGCGGCTGCCTCATTGACGACCTGCCACCTGGTGATGAGGCCCTGCAGCTGTCCGGTGACTGCTTGCTTCTCCTTTAGATCGGCCTCAGCGATGATGTCCTTCGCCGTGGACTTGATCGATTCAACATTCTCCCTTCGTTCGTCCAGCATTCGTTGGATCATCTGCGATCAAAGCATAAATGAAGACACTGTCGTTAGTGCTGTTGATGGTTTACACGTTAACGTCGTTTCTTAAGCGCCTTTGTAGCAGCATGAGTGTGCTATGGCGCCGTATAAATTTCATCGTTATTGTTATTATTGTTAACATGTTGTTGGATGGTCAATTGATAGGTCAAGGGTTCAAATTCCCACCTGTGCAGAAATCTAAGGACACTGACCTCACACTATCAGCGGGAAAATGAGTAGAGTTGCTAACACATCGAAAAGAACATAATTTATATTGAAATCTTATATTCTTTAAATGTTGAAAACCTGTATGTATTCTTGTTAAGTTAAATCCTTATATTCTTGGGAAATTGTAATCTTGTATTCTTCCTCTAGTTCTCTGATTGCAATACATCAGTGGTCATCACGCCAAATGAGAGGTCGGGGATTCAAATCTTGGCTAGGGCAGAAATTTCGTCAAAGATTCCTCCTCGACCTGTTCCCCATGGCCAACCCAAATGACCATACGCATGAAAGTAATTGGAGTCATGACACGACTCACCTTCTGCATCTGAACCTGTGACCTGATGACCTTGCTGTCAAATGAAGACAGCGTCTGATTGGCCATCAGCTCCTCTGTGTCTGTGAGCCATGATAGCAGCGACTCCAGCGCTTCCTTGAACTTCCCAGACTTCAGAAGAGACAGGTTCAGCTTACGCTCATGGTCGACCATCTGCAAACAATCATCATCAATCAATCTGCCAAACAATAAGCTTAACAATCAATATATGAATCAGCTGTAACTTTAGATATATTAACAACAGCTCAACAGAGTGAAGGCCAGGAAATCACTTGATCAGTTAGCGAGTCAGTCAGTCAATCGCTTCAATTATCGAACATTCCATAAACCAATCACATGTCAGTTGGGTAAGACATGCGTGCGAGTGCCTACCAGTGATGACCCCTTCCAATTATGCACACATTACCTGCTTGCAAATTGGCCATTTGCTCTGAACAAATTTTAACCACACTTAATCTAGTATAGGCAATGATTCAGCATCAATCAATCAATCAACAATCAATCAATCAACAAATCAATCAATCAGCAAATCAATCAATCAACAAATCAATCAATCAACCAACCAGCTAACCAACCACCCAACCAACATACATCATGAAGAGGGCGTACATAAACAATCACCAACAGCCACAGCTACAAAAAAACCAATGCTTGTCCTCAGTGCAAGAACCGAACAGCACATGTACCTCAATAGCACGAACAGCACAATGTTCAGTCATTCAGAGAACGTAGCTTTAGCTGAACTAACCTTTTCATTGAGGGCACTCCATGTGGAATCCAATCGATCGAGACCAGACTCGATGTCATTTGTCCGGACGTTGGCGGCAGCAGATCTCACCAGTTCCTGGCCGAGTTTCTTTGTCTCATCATATTGTCTTAACAACGGATCGACCAGTTCCTTCTGGAACAACTGTAAAAGACAATTGAAGTAAGACACCCATCCCGCCAGTACCAAGCATGAGACAAGGAGGAGGGTGACGCTAACGATTTTTGTCATAAAACTGTGTTGTTAAACTGAAACTAACTACCTACTCAGGTGCCACCATCTAGCGACCAAGCACATCAATCAATAGCATCGAGCAATTGTGAGCAATTGACAAGCTCAATGTTCCACACTGGAACCACCCCAAACGAGTAGACTCAAACCCTTACTCTCCGTATAAGAAGGCGAGCGCCCAAATCAATCAGAGACCATGGTCCCTCTCACCTTCAGCTACTCGCACTTCCTACACTTCTCGAAGTTACACCATTTAACAACACCTCACAACGTCAATTGTGCTTCAAAAAGAAAACAGTCAGAAGCTAGTTCCTGAAAATGGAAAACGCAGTGAACAACCTTGAATGACTCCTGTTCCTGTTTTACAGCCTCCAGATCATCCTCTTCACGTCTTGGGTTGAGAATTTCGTTCTGTGCTGCTTCCTTCAACTCTTCCATCAGCTCCTCTGCTGATGCATGGAACCTTTCCAGGTCTTTGAGTGTTGATGCCAGCACGGAGTCGCGTTCCTTCGCTCCATCCGCCAGAGTCGACAGACGCCGTCTTAGTTGTAGAATCTATGCATTGAAGAAGAAGTAAAGGAGTTCTCTCAGAAGGTCATGACAAAGATTTTCAAAAGCATTGAAAGAATTCAAATCATGCATTACAACCTGCCCTTTCATCTCTCTGGTCTCTGTGCAAACGGGAGTAGGAAGTAAGCCTCACATCGATCCAGGGACAACCCCTCTGATTTGGTGCAGCACACTTGAACAATCTTGTGCCCTGCGCTTGGCTTTATGGTAGCGCTCTAGAAATTGAGATTACGAATACGATTACACTGATGAAAACCAGCCACAACGTAATACAGACACCAGGTGCTTGAAAAACTCCACCACTGCCTACATTCTGGCGGTGCCAGTGCCAAGCCTGGATGAAGGAGGAGGGCGATGTTAATGATCATTGCTATCACACAGTGTCGTTAACCTGAAATTACGACTGCTACAAAAAGAGAGGATCTTGAGCCACAGCTCTTCAGACAGAATGCGATTCCATGTGTACAAACACGTCGAACCATGTCATCATACAGAATGACTCCAAGGACAATATCCAACTACCTGTTTCTTGGCATCTTCTGCATCCGTCAGAGCCTCACAACTCGTCTCCAGTTGATCCACGGTTCTGCTAAACTGGTCCAACTTCTCCTGGTAAGTCTGCAATTTATATAGAGCCATAGTAAGAAACTATTCTCTTTGCATATTCAAATAATAATAATAATAATAATAATTTAAAATTACTGTTCGATTTCAAACTGATTATGATTACAAGTACAGTATACGACCGAATGATGACAAGTTATTACAGGAGTCAAATTCAACCATATTGACAGCCATGCAAGGCGTCTATCATGTCATGCGTCTAATTCAACCAACGCCGCAGCCTCGTTAAAGAAGGACCAGTCAACCTTATGGGGATATCTTATTAGATCGTTCATCTCTTGTATTGCACGATGGTGCTTCATCTGTCAAAGTGCCAGACTACATTACGTGTAATTAATCATAGACTGTATCTGCTTGGATGCTCAAGTTTAATGAAACTGAATGCACCCAGAGACCCAGAAGAAACCATAAATCTGTTGTTATAGTTACCTGGAGATTGCCGATCTGGTTGGAGACGGAATCGATGTCACGACCAGGTGGCGTTTCACCTTTGAGCTCTGCTTCAAGTTCTTGGATCTCCAAGGAAACCTGTTTCACCCGGTTCTGTCGAAAAAAAGATATGACAATCCAAATAAAAAACAAGAATATTACGATAAGAATAAAACACAATAGAAAAATTGTTTAGGATTAACCCAAATTTCACAAAAGAATCTTCAGCTCACGTATTTGCAGGAGCTAAAGGGTGAAAGTGTCTAGATAGCGTCTGACTAAGAAGTAAGAACACAGTCCGACGTATTTGAAAGTCGCCTTGATATTGGCAAACATAGTCTGCTGATAATTGACCCCGAAAATCAATGAGCGTTGAAAACCAAAGCAAGAGACGCCGAGTCCTAAGTGCTTCAAGCACTACTACTTCGAATGCAACCACTAATACTCATAATGCAACAACAACCAGTACTACTTCTAATGCAACAATAACTTCAAATGCAACAATAACTTCAAATGCAACAACAAATTACCACTACTTACAATGACAACATCTACAGAGTGAACCAAACTCCTAGGCGGGAGTGGGACACAACTCACACCATACCTGGAAATCTCCCAGATTGTTTGATGCAGTTTCGATCCTGGACTTGACGTCTGCCAGTTCTTCCCGGAGACCGTCAAAGTCGCGCAGAGCAGCCGAGTGACTGCTAATGAGCTCGGCAATCTGAGAAGCACTCACACCTTCACCTGCGAACCTATCGATCATCTCTTTCAGATAGGAGATACGTGGCTCCACAGCATCCACGTTCTCAACAAGACCCTGTGAAATACAGGCACCAAGAAAATTCATGTCATGCGCTCCAAATGAAATGCGATATGACAAAAGATATTTAACTGCTTCTCCAAAATGTTGCAACTGCATTCAAGATTCCCAAGGTCAATCACTGAGTAAGTATCTTGTGCAGCCATTTTGTATCAAAACCAGTTTTATTGTTTTTTACTAAATACAGCCATTTTGTATCAAAACCAGTCTTATTGTTTTTTACTAAATACAGCCATTTTTTTTATCAAAACCAGTTTTATTGTTTTTTACTAAATACAGCAATTTTGTATCAAAACCAGCTTTATTGTTTTTTACCAAATACATTTGTATTGTATTGTATTTTATTGTGTAGACTGTACAGTCGATGTTCAGAATGGTTGATATCAGTTTAATTATTTACTTCAGAACTTTAGAAGACAATTCAAAAACAGTGAATTAATTAATTCGTACATTCATCCAGGTATCAATATAGCACCCCTTCAAGGAAACGCTGAGAGGCGATCCTGACTCAACACGCCCAAAAGAAGAGTTTTCAGTTTAGTGAGGAAAGTTATATTATACCATCATGGAAGAATACTGCAGGCAGGTAAATAAGTCCAACTGACCTTTATTTTCTCAAAGTGTCTGCTGTCGTAGGCGCTTGAGCCAAGCATAAGGTGATCCGATAGTTTCTCTTTGACCTTTTTCAACTCTCCTGTGACATCCGTAAGAGCATCTGTAAAGTCTTCCAGCTTCTGTTCCACATCACAGAGTCTCTTGACACGGTCGTTCACAGCTGAAAGATGTCGACAATCGTTCGCTCATAACAATTGCAACATTTCTCAAATATATTGAAAAAATTATTCAATGGTATAGTATTGGACTATACACCAAGAGTTTGGGATTCAAACCCCAGATAAGAGATTGTTGTGCGATTGCTGCTTCACTTGTGCATCCAGCAAAACCGGTGATTTTATTGAACATACATATTTCTATGCTCTCACAGTACAGCCTAATCAGAGGCGCTCTCAGTGCAAGAAGCCACATAGAAATTAATGTTTTAAGAATATGGGTAGATAGCGCAGTACACCAAACGTACATGGGCAGCGGGAAGACCACGTGGCAAAGGGAGAGGACTGGACCACCCAACCTCAAATTTCGAGGCCATGAAATCACAAACACTCGAGGAAAGGCTGCCTCTCAGACTGAAGCATATGTGACTATTCGAATGTCATATATATCTCATATGTAATACAACATGTCTGCGTAGATCAGTTGGTAAAAAATATCGGATAATTACAATTATGGCAAATTCATTACAATTTAATATGACAAAATCATAAAATCAAGGACAAAAAGCAATAACAAACAATCATCATATACACTAGACTCCATTAATTTTGGCTCAATATCCATGCCAGACTAAGCAGGCGAATAAATTTGCTAAGTAATTATTTAAGTAATTAACAACAGCGAAATCAACTGATAAAAATCCTGAAAAGCAAATCATAATAGAACAATTATTAAAAAAACTGACTCAGTAGATAACAATCAAAGACAATCAAACCACAAGCAAACAATCAATAAAAACAAATCAACCAACGAACCATTGTAAATCTTCTCCCACTTCTCTTCGACAGCGCTGATCTTCCCATTGACCACCTCCCCATCAACCTCGCTAACGCTCTTCAGAACCTCTCCATCCAACTTCAGCTGCTCACAGTCACGACCCTTTCGCGCCAGCTCCGCCTGCAACAACTGCGCCTCTTCCAACTGTCGGGCTGCGGCCCTCCTCTCGAGACTGACTCCAGGAAGCGAGGCCACTTTGTCCGCACAAAGACCGACCCACGCTGACATCGTCTCAAGGTCATCATAGAACTTGGTCGCCTGCTTGGAAATGTCCTTCACCCTGGCGTTCTTTTCCGTCGCCTTTTCACGAAGTCTGTGGAGAGAAGATTTGGCCGAGTCCAGCCGGTTGATGAGGTTTGAGGATGGGTCGACGCTGTCTGCCATCTTCTGGCCCTTCTCAATGAGCAGGCGCAGCTCTGGCTCACGAGACGTCATCTCGTTCTGGATCGCCTGGAATTGCATTGTGTCACATGATAACGCACAAAAATAGAACATTAACAGAAGAGAAATTTTAATAGGAGCACTTATAGAAGAGTAATTTTAATAGGAGCACTTATAGAAGAGTAATTTTAATAGGAGCACTCATAGAAGCGTAATTTTAATAGGAGCACTTACAGAAGAGTAATTTTAATAGGAGCACTTATAAAAGAGTAATTTTAATAGGAGCACTCATAGAAGAGTAATTTTAATAGGAGCACTTATAGAAGAGTAATTTTAATAGGAGTACTTATAGAAGAGTAATTTTAATAGGAGTGCCTAAAGAAGAGTAATTTTAATAGGAGCACTTATAGAAGAGTAATTTTAATAGGAGCACTTATAGAAGAGTAATTTTAATAGGAGCACTCATAGAAGCGTAATTTTAATAGGAGCACTTACAGAAGAGTAATTTTAATAGGAGCACTTATAAAAGAGTAATTTTAATAGGAGCACTCATAGAAGAGTAATTTTAATAGGAGCACTTATAGAAGAGTAATTTTAATAGGAGTACTTATAGAAGAGTAATTTTAATAGGAGTGCCTAAAGAAGAGTAATTTTAATAGGAGCACTTATAGAAGAGTAATTTTAATAGGAGAACTCATAGAAGAGTAATTTTAATAGGAGCACTTATAGAAGAGTAATTTTAATAGGAGCACTCATAGAAGAGTAATTTTAATAGGAGCACTTATAGAAGAGTAATTTTAATAGGAGTACTTATAGAAGAGTAATTTTAATAGGAGTGCCTAAAGAAGAGTAATTTTAATAGGAGCACTTATAGAAGAGTAATTTTAATAGGAGCACTTATAGAAGAGTAATTTTAATAGGAGCACTCATAGAAGCGTAATTTTAATAGGAGCACTTACAGAAGAGTAATTTTAATAGGAGCACTTATAAAAGAGTAATTTTAATAGGAGCACTCATAGAAGAGTAATTTTAATAGGAGCACTTATAGAAGAGTAATTTTAATAGGAGTACTTATAGAAGAGTAATTTTAATAGGAGTGCCTAAAGAAGAGTAATTTTAATAGGAGCACTTATAGAAGAGTAATTTTAATAGGAGAACTCATAGAAGAGTAATTTTAATAGGAGCACTTATAGAAGAGTAATTTTAATAGGAGCACTTATAGAAGAGTAATTATAATAGGAGTACTTATAGAAGAGTTAGTCAAATAGTACTTACACAATCAAATAGTACTTACACAAGAGTCATTTAAATAAGACTACTTACCAGAGTCATTTTAACCCTTACCCCTCCAATTATTATATCAAACGCATTAAAATTGGCCGCTCACAGCGGTCTCAGGAGTGATAAGGGTCAATAATGGCACATGCAGAAGAGTCCCTGTGATAGGAGTACTTACACAGAAAATACATCTTAATGAAGTATTTACACAAGAGAACTATAAGAGCAATTTTAACAGGAGTACCTACAAAAGAGTCATTTTAATGAGAGAACTTAACACAAGAGTAATTCTAACAAGAAAACTGACACAAGACTCATCATAATAAGACAAAATCTCCCATTTACATCGCATCTTCAAAGCCGTCGTCACCAACCTCATTATCCATGACTTGCTGTCGCAGTCGTTCCTTGTCGCCTGAGACGGGATCGAGCGTTGTGAGTCGACGATTCATCGCTTCGATCCACTGGAGCAAGTCATCGAGCGCCAACTGGAACTTAGTTCCTTCGTGTTCCGCTGACTCGAGCAACGTCTGTCGTTCCTCTGTGAGCAGAAGCAGATTTATTAACTTATTAAGAGGTGATTAATTAAATTAGGATCAAACGATTAACAACTACGTAATTCTTATTAGTAGCTTCTATTGTGCCGGTTCATAATGAACGAGTACTCAACCGATGACAGACCAAAACAAAGATTCACTCGACAGTGCACAGAGATGTCCATTAAATGCATACACCAATTTGCAGCTCTTAAGACCTTCAATGCTTAAATTGAGCAGTATGTACTGCAACAAGTATGCTTACTGCTAAGTACGCCTGATAAGAATGCACGATAACAAGTATGCTCAATAAGAAATATGACCAATAAGACGTAATTCCCAATAACAAGCATACCTGAAAAATCTGGCCATAAACAAGTATGCCCACAAGTACGTGTGCTTATCAACACGTATGCCTCTAAAACTTAAATGTAAATATTTTATGTCCTATGCCTGAGACCGTCATGGGTCCAAAGTGTCAGTCATTTAATCTTTCTCCCCCTCAGCATCCAAAGGGGGTGCGTGTGTGGATAGTCCTTTCCTTCACACTCTCTCACAGTGTGCTGCTCATCATAGCAGAGTCAATTTGGGGGAGGGCAGAAAGCTGATTCGAATCCTGGTGATCCAGCCACCCCCAGCCACGGAAGCAGCGCGCACCCCACCACCTGACCCCTGGATAATTACCGATCCTCCGTTCAAGGTCCTTGAATGGTTTTTCGATGGAGGTGAGTTTGTTCTTCAGGTCGAACTTCGTCAGTGGCTCCTTGACTGCATCGCACATCTGTTGGCACTCGCCCTGTGCCTTCTCAACCACCTGCTTCTTCGACCTCATCTCCTGCTCCAGACTCTGGTTAAATCCAGACATATGTAAAGGTAGATTAAATGGGTTATATGTAATGTAATCGAACATTTATATAGCGCCCCTTCAAGATATCTACTCAAAGGTGCTCTCTGCACTGGTCTTAGAGATGTTAAATGTCATTTCTAATGAACGATGTTACAAAAGTTTGCAAAACAGTGCACAGTAAGCTGAAAAGAGTCACCACTGGTGGGCCCACACACATGCAACGGATACCCGTAGGCAGCTAACAGATGGAATATGATAACACAGAACATGCAGCATGCTGCCGTGCTTGAGGAAAGGGGATACGGTAAATTATTATCAGATATACAATGCAATATCTGTTGCAGAGCAAAATGATAGATGAACAATTACAATTATAACTTTAATTATTTTGCCTTATAATCCATTGAGCTTCTAAAAATGATAGAGAAATAAAATTTAGCAATATTAATAACAATAATGACAATAATAGAAATAATAATAAAATAATAATAAAAATAACAATAACAACAATGAAAATAACATTAATAACAGTACACTATAACCACAACTAATTATCATCATCCTTGTCATTATGACAGTATTAATTAATATATTAATTTTATCATCATAACATCAGAGCATCAATAGCATGACCATTAAAACAGCCATGACATGCTTACCTTGAGTAGCATTCTCTGCTCAGTGAGCGCCTCCGCCTGAGCACCAACAGGACTCGCGAGTTCTTCTAAAAAGTTTGTCTTGGTTGGCACCCACTCGCTCAATTCCTGCAGAGAGTTGTAGAAGCCTGTGCTCAATTCGAGCATGCTACCGAGCGCGGCTTGGCGCTCTCCGAGCCGACTGTTGAGCTTGTCCCATCCGTTGTTGATCACTTCGATCTGTTGATTGATCTGGCTTGCATCTGCTGAATCCGGTTCGATCCGATCCAAGATGGCCAATCCCTTCTGGATGAATTGCTCGTATTGATTCTGCTGTGTGGCAAGCTCTTCTTGAAGTAACTGAAACACGTGTAATAGTAATCCGTGTAATTGTAATCAGTGTAATTGTAATCAGTGTGGCTGTAATTAGAGTCAATGCAATTAGTATAACTGTGGTCAGCATACTTGTAATTATATCACTTCAAATTAGCAAAATTGTAATTACAATATTTGTAATCATCCTAATCATAATCACTATTATTGCAATTAAAAAAATTGTTATTAGCGCACTGGCACTCATCATACCTGTAATTAGCATAAATGTAAATAGTGTGATTGCAATTAGTGCTCTTCTATTGTGCCAAGGCATCAATCAATGACACTTCAAAACCAAGATAACATCAGGTCAACATCGAGAATATCTGTCCGTAGTAAGACAAAGAGAGGAGGCCTATGATGGATAAGCAATTAATTGCAACTAATTGTAATTGAACAAATTCTATGGCACTTGTTAACAACCTCCTTCACTCAGCAAAGCATCTTTACTAAAAGTCCTACAGTCAATGGCGCCTCATCTTGATTTCATGCATGCATCTGTCAGCTGTCAACGAAAATCCGTTGGTTGGTACCATGCTTGTGTGTGGGCCCACCACTGACGACTCTTTCAGCTTACTTTGTACTGTTTTGTTAACTGCTGTGGCATATTCGTTAGTAGACTTTACATTTAACATCGTATAGGTTAGAGAAGAGAGCGCCTCCAAGTAGATTTCTTGAAGATGCGCTGTATCAAGTTTCATTGATTGATATTAAGTTTCATTGATTGATATTAAGTTTCATCGATTGATATTAAGTTTCAATGATTGATATTAAGTTTCATCGATTGATATTAAGTTTCATCGATTGATATTAAGTTTAATTGATTGATATTAAGTTTCAATGATTGATATTAAGTTTCATCAATTGATATTAAGTTTCATCAATTGATATTAAGTTTCAATGATTGATATTAAGTTTCAATGATTGATATTAAGTTTCAATCATTGATATTAAGTTTCAATGATTGATATTAAGTTTCAATGATTGATATTAAGTCTCAATGATTGATATTAAGTTTCAATGATTGATATTAAGTTTCAATGATTGATATTAAGTTTCAATGATTGATATTAAGTTTCATTGATTGATATTAAGTTTCAATGATTGATATTAAGTTTCATTGATTGATATTAAGTTTCAATGATTGATATTAAGTTTCATCGATTGATATTAAGTTTCATTGATTGATATTAAGTTTCAATGATTGATATTAAGTTTCATTGATTGATATTAAGTTTCAATGATTGATATTAAGTTTCATCGATTGATATTAAGTTTCATCGATTGATATTAAGCTTTGTTGACAAAAAAGTCGCCTGATCAGGCTCAAACTGACAATCTTTGGACCTGTCGTAGTTGACCCAGTGCACTGCCAAACAGACCCCATGTCACAAATGCAAACAAAAGAGTAAGATTTCAACGACAAATCAGAAAATGCTGCGAATGAACTTGCAACTCACCTCCACCTGCTGAATCTGATTTCTGACCATTCCTGGTTCCGTAGCCAACGACCCGAGGAACGACACCATCTTGTCCTTCTGTGCCAGCCAAGATATTAGCTGACCCTGTGAAGCCTCGAAGGTCCTCAGGTCCTCCACCATCTCCTTGAGGGACTGGACGCCCGACTCGGACATCTCACTAAAGCCGGCCCAACGAGACTCTGAGAAAAGGAAATGCGGAATAAGAAACTGAATGAAATTCGCCATTCAATATCAACACAAATAACAGCAACAACAACCCTGTGACAACCATACGATGACCAAAGCAACAGCCAAAACAACACAACAACAGTTGAATCATCAACACTCAACAATCACAACAACAGTAACAATTGCCAAAAACCGACAGCAACAGTCGAAACAGAAATAACAGCAACAGTTGAAACAGCAACAGTTCACACTCCTAAACAATCTTAGATTACAAGCTCTGATTTACTGTAACCTAGCATTTAATTACTATAAGTCATTGAGCAGCAACGCTTCTGTCCAAGGCAGAACTAACACCAGAGCCAATGGCCGTTCTACTGTAATAGCCAATCAGAAACAGCACAGTATGAATACACCCTGTCAATATCTCCTTACAAAATTCTGCATCATAAAACATCACCAACCGAGTTTCTGGATTTTCTTCTTCAGGTCTTTGATTCCTGGAACGTGTTCGCATTCCCTGACCAGATCGTCTGCTTTCGTCTTCAATGATCCAAGCAGCGCTTCCTTCTTCACCAGTTCTGACTGAATATCCTGAAAAAACAAGAACAACATTTCTTCTATGTAGAAATGAACTCTCCGGCAACCAGACTCCTCTCCGGCAACCAGATTCCTCTCCAAAAACCAGACTCCTCTCCGGAAACCAGACTTCACTCCGGCAATCAAACTAATCAAAAGGAAATCAGGTTTGACTTGGTTTCTTGCTTCCCTTTTGGCTCTCAATTGGACCACATTGGAATACGACAAAAATGCCCACTTAACTTGTTATGGATGCTATGAATTTTATCACACAGCAGAAGCTATAAGCCAATCCTCAATTCTATGAGCTTCCACAAAGAAGTTTGTTGCCAGAGAGAAGTCTGGTTGCCACAGTAAAGTCCAGATGTGAGAGAGAGATGACATTATTGTGAAATGAGAATATTATTAAATCATGTAAATCTACCTGATACTCCTTGAGTTTCTTTTTCGCCTCCTCTTCACTGGTTGGCAGCGTCTTGAGGGGCAGAATAAACTGTTCCTTCTCGTCGATCCATTTCACGAGTTCCTCCAATTCTTCTGTGAAGTGGCAGACGTTCCTAAGAAGACTCTCCAGCTCACGCTCACGGTCGTTCAAGTGCTCGAGGAGCAGTTCGTAGCGCTGGTTCATGTCGAACAAGTGCTTCTGAGTTTCAGAAAGATCTAGAGAGAAATAAACATAGCAATCATTGAGAAAATGCATCAAAATAGAAGACCACGCACAAAGAAGACAACATTTCTTCCAGTAAGACACTGTTCTCTCTGTAACTGGATCTCTCTCTCTCACATAATTATGCACTTATCTGGCAATCGGACCTCACTCTGGCAATTGGAGATTTCTCAGGCATCGGACTTGGATCTCCACTGAACAAACTCTCCAAGACCATGCTGTGCTCGTGAATAAGCTGGTGCCCAGCGTTAAGCAATAGAAATTTGATGTTAACGACTATAATTACGATAATTATAAAACACATGTTTCTATAGTCCAAAGGTTCGATAGTCCAAAGGTTCAATAACCTGAAGGTTCGATAGCCCAAAGATTAGTGTAAGCTCTAGAGTGCCTAGGGTTCGATAGTCCGAAGGTTCGACAGTCCGAAGGTTCTATAATCTGAAAATCTTCAAACTAGATAATTTTTTTCTGATTATCGAACCTTTGGACTATCGACCCTTTGGGCTATCAATACAGAACCGTTTCCATGTACATGTGCCCCTAACAAACCAAACGAACTGCAGCTATGTCATACCCTGTTTAATTTAACAATATATTCCACTACAATTATCTACATCTAAATAGATATCTATCCAATCAATCAATAATCTGTCTTTATCGAGTAAAACTCCTGAAGAAAAATCATATCCTGGATTAAAACATACACTTGTAATCGTTTACTCGCTGGAGGCTCATAATTCTTACCTTCGGTCGTGATGAGGTTGTCGGATGATGTTGGTTTGCTACCAAGTCCACTTGACTCACTGCTGGACAGCATCGGACTGACCGGGGGAGTGACCGGTGAGAAGGGAGAAGACTTTGCTGGAGTCCCTCTTCCAAAAGCCCTTCTGCCTTCTACAGGTTCAATCAATCAGTCAATAAATTAATTAATCAATCAATTCACATCAAATTGTGGATCAATCCATAACTCAATCAATTAATAATTAAATCTTTTTTACTGAATTCCATAATTCAATTAATTATATAATCATTCATAATAATTTGCCTAATAATGATCAATTCAATAATTATTAAATTCAATATGATTGACAGCAGCCCACTGCACTATCAATCACAAATTAGGATTGAAATCCTTTGAAGTCATAAAAACTTTATGACTTCACAGGATTTCAATACTAAATTTAATGTCATTCTGATTCGATGGAATCAATTAAGAATTTTACTTACTTCTTCGTATTGGACCTGTAACCAAGAATCCTCTTTGTGCAGTTTCAAAAGCATTTCCGACATCGTTTAGCTCGTCAATTCTAGGTCCAAATTCATCGACCTCCTTCAGCAGGGGCTGGATTACAAAAAGAATGAAAGAAACAGTAGCTAAATAATCAATTCGAATCCCGTCTTAGGAATGTAGCCCTGTAGCTAAAACTGTCACAGGAAGGCCCTGTTAGGAATGTATTTCCTTAGCAAAAGAAATGCCACAGGAAGTCCCTCTTTCGAAAGTAGTTCTATAGCTAAAAACACCACAGGAAGCCGTTCATAGGAATGTAGCTCTGTAGCTAAAATCACCACAGAAAAGTAGTTCAGAAACTAAAATGCCAAAGGAACCCCTTCTTAGGAATGGAGTTCTGTAGTTAAAATTGCCACAGGAAGTACCTCTTAGCAAAGTAATTATGTGGCCAAATACGTCACCGGAAGTCCCCCTCCGGAAAGAAAAAATAGGTCAAGAGTTCATCAAACATTCGGTAAAAATTGATGCAAAACCTGATTTTGTTCTAGAATTAGTGCTATAACAAAATGCAATCAGTGTAATAAGTCAACCTTTAATCACAGTAACATGACAAACCTTGAGCTGTTGAAGTTGTGCCTGGATGGCCACCACTTCAACCTGCGCTGGTTCCAGTCGGTCGGCCTGGGTCTCTTTCTCCACCAGCCACTCCAAAACGGCTGCTTTCAGTAGCTCAAACCGGACACCCTTCTCGCTACACGCCCTTTCCTCTTTCCCTCTCATACTCAAAACCGCCTTGAAGTCGTTCCAGTTCTGGGAGACATCTGAAAAAGCATCTCGGACTTTCCCGACGTCCGCTGTACCCGGATTCTCCACAAGCTCCTTCACCATCTTCTGAATCTCCAGCACTCGTTGCTCGCGTTCATCCAGTCCCTTCGACAGCTCCTCGAGGGTTTCCACCGACACATGCTCCCTCGATTCCAACAAATCAAAGATTGGCATCAGCCACTCATTGTGTTTCTTCAC
This sequence comes from Bimastos eiseni, assembly GCA_959347315.1. Classification (NCBI taxonomy): domain Eukaryota; kingdom Metazoa; phylum Annelida; class Clitellata; order Crassiclitellata; family Lumbricidae; genus Bimastos; species Bimastos eiseni. The sequence continues at coordinate 1,458,547 of OY365809.1, read as the reverse complement.
AGCATCTTGGAAATCGGATGTCTTCTCCACAACGGACTGGAGACCGGTTTCCCGGGTCCGACATGCTTCCCTCACACTTGCAAATCGCGAATTCAGACTTTCCAGGAGGTCCCTGATCTCGTCCACCTTTCTCGGATCCGTGCAAGATGTGATTACCTCTTCTGCAGCGCTATTGAGCGCGATAATGCTCGGGGAGTGTCCGTCGATGTCGGTCTTGAGCAGTTGGCACTCCTGGGCCTGTCTTTCGAGTTGCTCCTCGTCGAGACTGAACGGCCTCGTGGCCTTGAGGGCGTTCTCCGTGTCCCGAACCCACTTCAGAGATCCCTCAATCCCCTCGAGGATTCCCAGCGATTGAACCACTGCTGTCTGGAGCCTGTTGGCAATCGTCGTGTTCTTTGCGGTGACAGAGGCGAGTCTGTCGCCTACAGACGAAACCTTTCCATCGATCACATCGCAATTCTTCCTGTCCATCTCAATATTCGACATACTCTCCATCAGGTCTCTTGCCGCTTTCTTCAGCCGCTCCACCTGTTGTCCCTGCGCAATCACCTCTGCTCCTAGTGACTTCACATCGGAAAGCTGCTTCTCGAGTTGCGCCGGATCCGCTGATGTTTTCTTTCCTTCGAATTCGTCCACTCGAGTTTCCGCATCCGCGACAAACCTTTCGACTTTCTGCAGGAGGTCGCTGTACTCCTTCTCGTGGTCGTGAGCCATCTGGAGTTTCTCGGAAAAGCTGTTGCACCCACTCTTTAGAGACTCGTAGCGTTCGGCCAGTTCTTTGATGCTGCCGCGAGTCGCTTCACAGACGTCCAGCTGGCTCGAGACTCGCTTCTGCTTGCGACTTTCGATGCAGAGGATCTGGAATTGCTGTTTAGTAAACACATGTGTGAACACTACATTGTCACTATAAAAATTATGAACCATGCCTGCTCGAAACCAGTAATGTTCATTCTACTCAAGCGCAACTGGCGCAACTCGAGAAGCAGCTTTCCGATGTGAAGTCAAGACTTGTTACTATAGCTACTACTCTCACAATAGTAGCCAGGCATGAATTCTATACACCTCAACTACCACTACACCTACTACTAGTTGTAGAAACTACTAATACTAGTAGTGAATGAAAACTACCGTTAAAGTTCAGCAGAATTTTACTTTTAGAACAACATTAATAGATTATTAATTAATTGCCCTAAGTGAACTGAAATCAGGAAACAGAAGAGACGAACTGATTCTACAAGTGCTACATATGCGGCTAAACCAGCGTTCCCAATGATAGTATTTAATAAATAGCAGCTGTTACTATCAATAATAGTAGTAATAAATTGCAAGAAGATACCTTTGCTTGTTCAATGAAGCGGTTGGCACACATTGACAGGTATCTCAAGTCAGCTTGATGAGCAATGACATCGTCAACAAAAGCCTGTTTCACAAGAAAAAAACGATCTCCTCACAAATCAGACAATTGATAGACTCACAGCTAAACGTAACAAGCAAGTTGAAGTGCAATCTAAGTGATGTAGGGTAGGGCAAGTTATGGCAACAAAAGTAAGATGAGGCGTGATGGAGGTACAAGGTTAGGGAAACATTAGGACAAGTTAAGGTATGTTTACGGCAAGTTACGGAAACAAAAGTAAGGAGATATGTGATCACGGTAACAAGTAATGGTAATGTAGGGTAAGTTATGATAAAAAAGGAAATGAGGTATAAACTCAAATTAAAAAGTTACGGTAGCATACGGTAAGTTACAGTATAAAACTAAATGAGGTACAATAATGGTAACAAGTTATGGTAACGTGGGGTAAGTTACGGTAACAAATATAAGATGCAGTAGATACCTTGTGCATATTTCGGTGATCCTGAACATCCTGGACATTTCCCATGATGCCACTGTTTTCTGCTGATGTCATCCATGACTCAAACTTGGTCTGCTCCTCTTCGAACTTTGACAGCTCCTCTATGCAAGAATTCAATGACCGAAGCTTTGCCTCCGAATCCCTCATAGCCTGCAACATTCACCAGATGACAGCTCAGTCTCGTTGATGGATTGATTAATTGATTGATTGACAGATGCTGATATATTGACTTACTCTGATTGAATGATTACTTGACAGATGCTTGTATAATGACTGACTGATTGACAATCTGAATAACTGGCCCACTGGTTCATAGCTTCTTTAATCATATTGCACGATGATGGCGATGACAAAGACGAGGATGAAGACACTAATTATGACAAAAAAATTCAGGTACAGCTATGTTCAAACTCCATGAAGGCGCTACGCTGATGGCGGAAGTGACAATTATGATAATGACCGTGATGTTGATGATGACGACGATGATTGTGATCACTGATTCTTGCAGTTTTACCATGCTGAACTTCTGGTTGACCAAGTCGACTATCGACCTGACTTCGTCTGCCTGACTGATGTCAAGATCTGCCTCAGAATCCTCGAGAAGTCTTTCGGACTTGAAGCTCAGTGTGAGAACAACCTGTCGACGACTCAGCAACTCATCAAGTGCCCTCTGTTGACAGCAAAACACCTTCGTAACAAGGAGTGCTTTGAACAGTATTAATATGAGTAGCCATATCTTCACACTGTAATATTGACCTTGTTTAAGTCTTTGTATACACATTAACTTTTATCCAGTTAGGATTAGTTAGCCTATCTAAAATTGCTATAATCATAATAACAAGAGCAAAAATAATAAAAGAAATAATTAATAATAGTAAAAAATATACATTAAGAAATAAAAACAGCAATTACAATAATAATAAAATCCACACAAAAATAATAAATAAAATAACAATATTAATAGCAATAATAATAACAAAAATAACAATAACAACAACAACAATAATAAAAATAATAATAAAAATCCTAAACCTAATACGACTGTCAGTCTGTCAGTGTATCTGTCTGTCTGTCTGATCTAAATATAGACTGTCCGCATCACCGGGTGCAGTAACCTTTAGCCAGTTTATCCGTAGATCTTCCAAAAACCTTACTGCACCGGGTGCGGTTAGACTCTTTTAATGAACAGAATAAAAACAAAATATCCGATTCGAGTTTCAAAAAACCTTTATTCGCGTATTTGTCAGTATATTTGCAATTATTAAAATTAAATACATCGTGTAATGTAAGGCATTAATGTAAGTATATTTGCATTTATTCAAATGAGATGCACACTTAATGGATTAAACTCGATTTTGAATTGGCTGAATTGCTGTTACTAATAATATTATACGCGTGTAAGCAATATTGCGCAATCCTCCGAATCCCGGTCCCAAATTATTTCGTATGTGTTATCACATAGATATGCTTGCCAAAATTCTTGTTGGCGGACAATTCAAGTGACGGTTTCATTTTAAATTATGAGACTACAAACTCGTTCGACGCGTTGGCAAGAGGGTTGTTGGCTTGGTCGAGCGTGGTAGCGGACGATGTTGGATGGAGGTTGTTGCCCGTCGAGATGCACAAACACTGGAACGCATTATCAATAATCATGTGTTGCCGAGGACAACAGTCGTCACAGACGCTTGGCGAGGCTATCAGAATGTCGCTCGCATAAACAACGGGGTGTATGATCATGCAGTTGTTGTGCACGCTCATGAGTTCGTTCATTCAGTACACAGGGACATTCACTCAGAAACTATCGAAGGATTGTGGATGCAAGCAAAACGTAAACTCCGGTATCAGAGCGGTTACAAGTCGCGCTCTGTTTGCAAGCTACTTGTAGGCCTTTCAGTGGCGCAAGAGTCACAAACAGAACGTTCTTGGCAGCTATTTGCAAATGCTGTGCGACAATTACAATATTTAGTAGTTGATGACTGGTTGTCTTACAATAAATAACACTTATGCTGTGTTCTATCAATAAATAACATGCTCTGATGTACTATACTTCCTCTTATTAGTATAAAATAATTTGGGACCGGGATTCGGAGGATTGCCCAATATTGTTTAGAGGGCGTTTCACGGGTAAACAATGCAACGGCCGCTGAATTGTTTGCAGTTTTTAGAATGAAATGGAAACTTAATGGGTAATGAGTATTTTTGGCGTAGTTTAGTATTGATCGCGGCGAAATTGACCTATGTTTAGGTGACGCACATTATTCGCTTTGACTGTTTCGCTAAATATATGTGTATTTTAGCTATACGACCCAGTGTCTTAACCCCTACTCTAGCAACGTTAAAATTAAGTATGACCCGTGATTTTTCACGGGTTGAAAGCTAGCAATAATAATAATAATAACAACAGACTTCCAGACTACATTCTCGTATTGCTAAAAAATAATAATAATGAGAATAATAATAATAACAATAATAAAAATAACAACAATAACAGATAAACCTTAACTGCCTCAGTTACCTGTTCATCGTCAATCTGCTTCTGCAGTCCATCGATTTCTTCCGCAATGACACCATGTTCGGCAACCCTCCTCGAGTTCAACCAGTCCAGTTGAGTATCGAGCAGACCAATGAGCTGAGCACAGCGATCGCTCGCTTTGCCCTGCAAAAATCCGCAGAAACTCTAGAGCAAAGGACCAGACCAGACATCAATCAACAGCAGATTGCTAAAATGTGGTGGAAGATCTTGCCAACAGAGAGAAACTTTGAAAGAATGACCAAATGTTCAGTTCGTTTTCTGATGTTGTTTAGTGCAGACAATTATTTGAATGTTAATACAACACAATTCTAATTTGAAGTTCACAAGTGCACATTGAAGTGGGGTAAAGAAAACAGAAAGTCCCATCAGGACTTTTCCAAGAGCAATTCAAATCTTGGGAGCATTTAAAGCATTTAAAACTATATTGCACCTTAAAAATAGATCAAAATGAAGGAATGATTAGGCATCAGAAGATAGAGGATGATAACATTAATGAAATTCAGCAGATAATTGTTTTTTTAATGCACATGCCTATAAGCTGGTCATAATAAACTGAAAGCCTCGATTCAATTCTTTACGAAAGCATATCTACTTTTACAAAGGGATCATAATGGGAATTAATAAATTCAACTAACATCTATACCACAGATATTAAAACACAATAAATCATAATAAATTAAAATAAATTACAATAAGTCATAATAAATTCTTTTTAAACTATAATAAACCACAGTATATATAGTAATAATTTACAATAATAAATCAATACAAGTTAGATTTACTTAATTCATAAATTAAATTACAATGAAATATGTAACAAAATAGTCAAGTTTAATGTCAGACAGCACACCAAACTCTTGTCAAATCCCTCAATTATAATTGTAGCTAGAATTAATAACTTCTGTTGTGCCAGCATCAAATGCAGAAGGCATAAACTGATGGTGCCCCAAAACTACGTTGTAATCAGGTAAATACCCAGAAGATCAGTCCATACGAAAGAAAGGTAGCCAATGCTGCTTAAGCAATTTTTTGAAGAGAGAAGTTTTCATTTGAGAATGATTCTGACAGAAGCGACGGAGCAGAGCGCACAGATACAGGGAGAGAGTTACGAAAAGTAGATCCACCAACCGAAAAAGTTTGTTTACCAAGAACAGTTTTTGATTAAGATATTATAACCCACGAATCAATACACACAGGACTGGCAAGTCCATGTGTAGTGTCCCGTCAATAGTTTGTGGGTGATAAACGGGAGCTAAAAATGTTCACATCTTGTTTACATAATGAACTCATTTAGTAACTTTTAGTTATGAAGAACAGCCAAAGGTCTAAAATATTATATTTTACAACAGAAGCAAATTTAGATTGGGGCGACATGTATGCTCAAGAGTAAAACGTGTACACGGATTTTTGACGAATAACCCATTCCTGCTTGGATCTGACCAGACCAAGATAATCAGAAGACCTCGTTGAATAATTATATGACTGGGGAATAAGGACTGATTCAAGTATTGTGACTGGCCACAGTTCTATAAACTATGAGCTCCAACTTGAAAGAATTCTTTGCCAAACAGGAAGCCAGCAAAAAGATTCAAGCACAAGCTAGGCTAATAAGTGCACACATAAATACGTAATATTGGTAATGGTAGATTATTAATTAACAATATATTGTAATAAATTGCCAAACAGTTAATGAAATATAAAATCAACGGAAGAGTAATTATAAACGGGAATTGGGGTTCATAACAACCATCCATTGATAAATATAATAACTATAAAATTGAAACAAAAGGGATTATAAATTAAAAGATGATTTACATTATTTATCTACTAATGCTGAAAGCCAGGAAACTACTACAAACTATGGACAATGAACACAGACAAGAAACTCCACCATAAAGCAGCAGCAGCGCATTCTGTGCAAGTGTAAAACTAAAAAGTCATATTATTTAACTGTTAAAAAATGTTAACATTAAGTGCTCTTGATTCCATCCACCCACAAGAATTTAACATAGTTTAAACAAATGACACTCCGTACAATGTCGCTTTAAAAATTGCACACAGCGCTAAAGGAGGGTATGATGTTCCCTGCTAGAATGTATATAACCCCAAATGCACATTTCAATTGTATGAATGGTGAATTTTCATGGATGGTGAATTTTCCCTTCTAAACTGAGCATAGCCCCAGATACACATTTAAATGACTCATGACTGGTACATGTTCCCCTTAACCTACATAGCCCCAAATGCACATTTAAGTGGTTTAAGGATGGTATAGTGAAAAAAGAATTAAACAGCATATAGGCACAGTGACCCCAGGACAAAGTTAAACAATATAACCTGTATTATACCTAAAGTTTAGCTTATTAAATATTAAATGACTGACAAATTGCATGGTTTAACAAAATAAACAAGTTCTCTCGATTAAAATGGTGGCGTACGATAAACTTTAAATACAAGTTCCCAATAAAGCACAACAAGAAGCAAATTAGCTCTGGTTCATAGAAATATAATAGCCATGTGAAAAAACAAAGAAAATAATGAAACACTGCCACAAGCCAAAATAACACAAAAGCATTCAAAGTCTACAACAGAAGAATCAAACCCAGCAAACAAAAGCCAAACTGAGCGTACTGTCATTTAGCCAAAGCAGTTTAATCGAAGAAAAGCAGACTTTTACATGTGAACACAGAAACTACTTATAACAAACCACAAAAGCACAACACAAGGCACAAAAAGAAAGCGATAAAACAGCAACGACAGTTTTTCATGATAAAAACTATACTAAAGCACTGTGAGAAAGCTTTTGGTTCCATGGGTAAATTCTTGCAGCACAGGAAAGCTATGATTTGCAGTGAAGGTACCAAAGACTACCAAGGAGGCCCGACAATGCAAAACGGGCAACCAAGGAAAGCAAGCATTGCACGCATTTTACCTTTGAAAGAATTGTATCCGACGCACCCAGCAGAGCCACAGACTCTGTACCTGCGGGCGAGGAAAATGTAGAATCATGGCTTCCATAGGCTGAAAAACTCACAGCAAGCATTTTTTCTAACTGGGCATCCGTCAAAATGTTGTCATAGTCTCCGTGTGACTGAAGAGATCTTTGAACAAACCCAGCGATAGAGGGAGGAGCTGCAGATATCACTTCAGATGCAACTGAATTTTCTTGACTTTGCACAGTTCCATCTTCAATAGCAGACTCCTCAAATGGTCTTCTTGCTTCAGATGATCGTTGTTGCACAAGTACCTTTTCAAGGGCTTCATCTAATCTCATTGCTACCCTCGACTTGGGATGTCTTATTTTGCCTGTGTTTTTGTCAATGACACCTTTCTCAAGAGCATCCACCAAATTCATCATTTCTTTAGTCTCTGGGTTCATGATCTGCTTTGAATTTCCATCCAAAATTCCAGCTTCAACAGCTTCTTCAATAGTGTACTTCTCTCCACTTCTTCGATCGATTACAGTTCCTTTCTCAAAATCTATTAAACCTTTCTCTATGGCGTCCTTCAAGGAGAGAGCTTGTTCTTTCTCAACCTCTTTCAAAAGACCACGTTTCTCAGCTGCATCCAGTTTCAACGTCTCACCACTTGAACTGTCTGTCAAAAGTCCACTCTGACTGTCAATCAATCCTGTCTTCAACGCCTCTTTCAAAGTCACAATATGTCCAGTGCCAGGATCTACAATTTCTGATGAAACTCCGTCAATTAATCCTTGCCTCACTGCTTCACCAAGATTATACGTTTTCCCAGAGTCTGCATCTTTAACTTTACCTGTCTTGCTATCAATCAGTCCTCTTTCAATAGCTTCATTCAAGGTAAGTCCAGATTTCGATAACTCTTCGCTCACCACACCCTTTCTCTGTGCCTCTGTTAAACTCATCATTTCACCACTTGTCGAATCTCTAATTTTCCCAGATTTTCTGTCGACCAAACCTGTTTCAAGTGCATCGTTCAAACTATGGGCTTTTCCGGTAGATGAGTCAACAACTTTTGTTTTCTCTCCATCAATCAATCCTTTTTCAACTGCCTCATCAACAGTCATCACCTTCCCTGTCACAGGATCTGTAATTTTACCAGTGTTTCTGTCCATTACACCTGATTCCAGTGCCTTGGTCACCGATAGACCTTTGCTCGGACTTAAGAGCACTTCAGCAGTACCTGAAACTGTCTTCAATTTTCCATCTGATACATCCTTCACCTTGCCTGATTTCCTGTCAATTAGTCCTTTTTCCAATGCTTCTTCCAAATGCACTGTTTTACCACTTCCTTCATCAAAAATCTGTGGACTTTTACCATCAATTACTCCTGCCTTCACTGCCTCTTCAATTGTCAACTCTCTGCCTGATGTTGGATCTTTCAAAAGACCTGTAACAGAGTCAATTAAGCCTTGATTTGTGGCTTCAGACAAGGTTAACCCTTCTGTTTTCTGGACGAATCCTTGTTCAACTGCTTCATCTAATCTCATTGCTATCCTCGACTTGGGATGTCTTATTTTGCCTGTGTTTTTGTCAATGACACCTTTCTCAAGAGCATCCACCAAATTCATCATTTCTTTAGTCTCTGGGTTCATGATCTGCTTTGAATTTCCATCCAAAATTCCAGCTTCAACAGCTTCTTCAATAGTGTACTTCTCTCCACTTCTTCGATCGATTACAGTTCCTTTCTCAAAATCTATTAAACCTTTCTCTATGGCGTCCTTCAAGGAGAGAGCTTGTTCTTTCTCAACCTCTTTCAAAAGACCACGTTTCTCAGCTGCATCCAGTTTCAACGTCTCACCACTTGAACTGTCTGTCAAAAGTCCACTCTGACTGTCAATCAATCCTGTCTTCAACGCCTCTTTCAAAGTCACAATATGTCCAGTGCCAGGATCTACAATTTCTGATGAAACTCCGTCAATTAATCCTTGCCTCACTGCTTCACCAAGATTATACGTTTTCCCAGAGTCTGCATCTTTAACTTTACCTGTCTTGCTATCAATCAGTCCTCTTTCAATAGCTTCATTCAAGGTAAGTCCAGATTTCGATAACTCTTCGCTCACCACACCCTTTCTCTGTGCCTCTGTTAAACTCATCATTTCACCACTTGTCGAATCTCTAATTTTCCCAGATTTTCTGTCGACCAAACCTGTTTCAAGTGCATCGTTCAAACTATGGGCTTTTCCGGTAGATGAGTCAACAACTTTTGTTTTCTCTCCATCAATCAATCCTTTTTCAACTGCCTCATCAACAGTCATCACCTTCCCTGTCACAGGATCTGTAATTTTACCAGTGTTTCTGTCCATTACACCTGATTCCAGTGCCTTGGTCACCGATAGACCTTTGCTCGGACTTAAGAGCACTTCAGCAGTACCTGAAACTGTCTTCAATTTTCCATCTGATACATCCTTCACCTTGCCTGATTTCCTGTCAATTAGTCCTTTTTCCAATGCTTCTTCCAAATGCACTGTTTTACCACTTCCTTCATCAAAAATCTGTGGACTTTTACCATCAATTACTCCTGCCTTCACTGCTTCTTCAATTGTCAACTCTCTGCCTGATGTTGGATCTTTCAAAAGACCTGTAACAGAGTCAATTAAGCCTTGATTTGTGGCTTCAGACAAGGTTAACCCTTCTGTTTTCTGGACGAATCCTTGTTCAACTGCTTCATCTAATCTCATTGCTATCCTCGACTTGGGATGTCTTATTTTGCCTGTGTTTTTGTCAATGACACCTTTCTCAAGAGCATCCACCAAATTCATCATTTCTTTAGTCTCTGGGTTCATGATCTGCTTTGAATTTCCATCCAAAATTCCAGCTTCAACAGCTTCTTCAATAGTGTACTTCTCTCCACTTCTTCGATCGATTACAGTTCCTTTCTCAAAATCTATTAAACCTTTCTCTATGGCGTCCTTCAAGGAGAGAGCTTGTTCTTTCTCAACCTCTTTCAAAAGACCACGTTTCTCAGCTGCATCCAGTTTCAACGTCTCACCACTTGAACTGTCTGTCAAAAGTCCACTCTGACTGTCAATCAATCCTGTCTTCAACGCCTCTTTCAAAGTCACAATATGTCCAGTGCCAGGATCTACAATTTCTGATGAAACTCCGTCAATTAATCCTTGCCTCACTGCTTCACCAAGATTATACGTTTTCCCAGAGTCTGCATCTTTAACTTTACCTGTCTTGCTATCAATCAGTCCTCTTTCAATAGCTTCATTCAAGGTAAGTCCAGATTTCGATAACTCTTCGCTCACCACACCCTTTCTCTGTGCCTCTGTTAAACTCATCATTTCACCACTTGTCAAATCTCTAATTTTCCCAGATTTTCTGTCGACCAAACCTGTTTCAAGTGCATCGTTCAAACTATGGGCTTTTCCGGTAGATGAGTCAACAACTTTTGTTTTCTCTCCATCAATCAATCCTTTTTCAACTGCCTCATCAACAGTCATCACCTTCCCTGTCACAGGATCTGTAATTTTACCAGTGTTTCTGTCCATTACACCTGATTCCAGTGCCTTGGTCACCGATAGACCTTTGCTCGGACTTAAGAGCACTTCAGCAGTACCTGAAACTGTCTTCAATTTTCCATCTGATACATCCTTCACCTTGCCTGATTTCCTGTCAATTAGTCCTTTTTCCAATGCTTCTTCCAAATGCACTGTTTTACCACTTCCTTCATCAAAAATCTGTGGACTTTTACCATCAATTACTCCTGCCTTCACTGCCTCTTCAATTGTCAACTCTCTGCCTGATGTTGGATCTTTCAAAAGACCTGTAACAGAGTCAATTAAGCCTTGATTTGTGGCTTCAGACAAGGTTAACCCTTCTGTTTTCTGGACGAATCCTTGTTCAACTGCTTCATCTAATCTCATTGCTATCCTCGACTTGGGATGTCTTATTTTGCCTGTGTTTTTGTCAATGACACCTTTCTCAAGAGCATCCACCAAATTCATCATTTCTTTAGTCTCTGGGTTCATGATCTGCTTTGAATTTCCATCCAAAATTCCAGCTTCAACAGCTTCTTCAATAGTGTACTTCTCTCCACTTCTTCGATCGATTACAGTTCCTTTCTCAAAATCTATTAAACCTTTCTCTATGGCGTCCTTCAAGGAGAGAGCTTGTTCTTTCTCAACCTCTTTCAAAAGACCACGTTTCTCAGCTGCATCCAGTTTCAACGTCTCACCACTTGAACTGTCTGTCAAAAGTCCACTCTGACTGTCAATCAATCCTGTCTTCAACGCCTCTTTCAAAGTCACAATATGTCCAGTGCCAGGATCTACAATTTCTGATGAAACTCCGTCAATTAATCCTTGCCTCACTGCTTCACCAAGATTATACGTTTTCCCAGAGTCTGCATCTTTAACTTTACCTGTCTTGCTATCAATCAGTCCTCTTTCAATAGCTTCATTCAAGGTAAGTCCAGATTTCGATAACTCTTCGCTCACCACACCCTTTCTCTGTGCCTCTGTTAAACTCATCATTTCACCACTTGTCGAATCTCTAATTTTCCCAGATTTTCTGTCGACCAAACCTGTTTCAAGTGCATCGTTCAAACTATGGGCTTTTCCGGTAGATGAGTCAACAACTTTTGTTTTCTCTCCATCAATCAATCCTTTTTCAACTGCCTCATCAACAGTCATCACCTTCCCTGTCACAGGATCTGTAATTTTACCAGTGTTTCTGTCCATTACACCTGATTCCAGTGCCTTGGTCACCGATAGACCTTTGCTCGGACTTAAGAGCACTTCAGCAGTACCTGAAACTGTCTTCAATTTTCCATCTGATACATCCTTCACCTTGCCTGATTTCCTGTCAATTAGTCCTTTTTCCAATGCTTCTTCCAAATGCACTGTTTTACCACTTCCTTCATCAAAAATCTGTGGACTTTTACCATCAATTACTCCTGCCTTCACTGCCTCTTCAATTGTCAACTCTCTGCCTGATGTTGGATCTTTCAAAAGACCTGTAACAGAGTCAATTAAGCCTTGATTTGTGGCTTCAGACAAGGTTAACCCTTCTGTTTTCTGGACGAATCCTTGTTCAACTGCTTCATCTAATCTCATTGCTACCCTCGACTTGGGATGTCTTATTTTGCCTGTGTTTTTGTCAATGACACCTTTCTCAAGAGCATCCACCAAATTCATCATTTCTTTAGTCTCTGGGTTTATGATCTGCTTTGAATTTCCATCCAAAATTCCAGCTTCAACAGCTTCTTCAATAGTGTACTTCTCTCCACTTCTTCGATCGATTACAGTTCCTTTCTCAAAATCTATTAAACCTTTCTCTATGGCGTCCTTCAAGGAGAGAGCTTGTTCTTTCTCAACCTCTTTCAAAAGACCACGTTTCTCAGCTGCATCCAGTTTCAACGTCTCACCACTTGAACTGTCTGTCAAAAGTCCACTCTGACTGTCAATCAATCCTGTCTTCAACGCCTCTTTCAAAGTCACAATATGTCCAGTGCCAGGATCTACAATTTCTGATGAAACTCCGTCAATTAATCCTTGCCTCACTGCTTCACCAAGATTATACGTTTTCCCAGAGTCTGCATCTTTAACTTTACCTGTCTTGCTATCAATCAGTCCTCTTTCAATAGCTTCATTCAAGGTAAGTCCAGATTTCGATAACTCTTCGCTCACCACACCCTTTCTCTGTGCCTCTGTTAAACTCATCATTTCACCACTTGTCGAATCTCTAATTTTCCCAGATTTTCTGTCGACCAAACCTGTTTCAAGTGCATCGTTCAAACTATGGGCTTTTCCGGTAGATGAGTCAACAACTTTTGTTTTCTCTCCATCAATCAATCCTTTTTCAACTGCCTCATCAACAGTCATCACCTTCCCTGTCACAGGATCTGTAATTTTACCAGTGTTTCTGTCCATTACACCTGATTCCAGTGCCTTGGTCACCGATAGACCTTTGCTCGGACTTAAGAGCACTTCAGCAGTACCTGAAACTGTCTTCAATTTTCCATCTGATACATCCTTCACCTTGCCTGATTTCCTGTCAATTAGTCCTTTTTCCAATGCTTCTTCCAAATGCACTGTTTTACCACTTCCTTCATCAAAAATCTGTGGACTTTTACCATCAATTACTCCTGCCTTCACTGCCTCTTCAATTGTCAACTCTCTGCCTGATGTTGGATCTTTCAAAAGACCTGTAACAGAGTCAATTAAGCCTTGATTTGTGGCTTCAGACAAGGTTAACCCTTCTGTTTTCTGGACGAATCCTTGTTCAACTGCTTCATCTAATCTCATTGCTACCCTCGACTTGGGATGTCTTATTTTGCCTGTGTTTTTGTCAATGACACCTTTCTCAAGAGCATCCACCAAATTCATCATTTCTTTAGTCTCTGGGTTTATGATCTGCTTTGAATTTCCATCCAAAATTCCAGCTTCAACAGCTTCTTCAATAGTGTACTTCTCTCCACTTCTTCGATCGATTACAGTTCCTTTCTCAAAATCTATTAAACCTTTCTCTATGGCGTCCTTCAAGGAGAGAGCTTGTTCTTTCTCAACCTCTTTCAAAAGACCACGTTTCTCAGCTGCATCCAGTTTCAACGTCTCACCACTTGAACTGTCTGTCAAAAGTCCACTCTGACTGTCAATCAATCCTGTCTTCAACGCCTCTTTCAAAGTCACAATATGTCCAGTGCCAGGATCTACAATTTCTGATGAAACTCCGTCAATTAATCCTTGCCTCACTGCTTCACCAAGATTATACGTTTTCCCAGAGTCTGCATCTTTAACTTTACCTGTCTTGCTATCAATCAGTCCTCTTTCAATAGCTTCATTCAAGGTAAGTCCAGATTTCGATAACTCTTCGCTCACCACACCCTTTCTCTGTGCCTCTGTTAAACTCATCATTTCACCACTTGTCGAATCTCTAATTTTCCCAGATTTTCTGTCGACCAAACCTGTTTCAAGTGCATCGTTCAAACTATGGGCTTTTCCGGTAGATGAGTCAACAACTTTTGTTTTCTCTCCATCAATCAATCCTTTTTCAACTGCCTCATCAACAGTCATCACCTTCCCTGTCACAGGATCTGTAATTTTACCAGTGTTTCTGTCCATTACACCTGATTCCAGTGCCTTGGTCACCGATAGACCTTTGCTCGGACTTAAGAGCACTTCAGCAGTACCTGAAACTGTCTTCAATTTTCCATCTGATACATCCTTCACCTTGCCTGATTTCCTGTCAATTAGTCCTTTTTCCAATGCTTCTTCCAAATGCACTGTTTTACCACTTCCTTCATCAAAAATCTGTGGACTTTTACCATCAATTACTCCTGCCTTCACTGCCTCTTCAATTGTCAACTCTCTGCCTGATGTTGGATCTTTCAAAAGACCTGTAACAGAGTCAATTAAGCCTTGATTTGTGGCTTCAGACAAGGTTAACCCTTCTGTTTTCTGGACGAATCCTTGTTCAACTGCTTCATCTAATCTCATTGCTATCCTCGACTTGGGATGTCTTATTTTGCCTGTGTTTTTGTCAATGACACCTTTCTCAAGAGCATCCACCAAATTCATCATTTCTTTAGTCTCTGGGTTCATGATCTGCTTTGAATTTCCATCCAAAATTCCAGCTTCAACAGCTTCTTCAATAGTGTACTTCTCTCCACTTCTTCGATCGATTACAGTTCCTTTCTCAAAATCTATTAAACCTTTCTCTATGGCGTCCTTCAAGGAGAGAGCTTGTTCTTTCTCAACCTCTTTCAAAAGACCACGTTTCTCAGCTGCATCCAGTTTCAACGTCTCACCACTTGAACTGTCTGTCAAAAGTCCACTCTGACTGTCAATCAATCCTGTCTTCAACGCCTCTTTCAAAGTCACAATATGTCCAGTGCCAGGATCTACAATTTCTGATGAAACTCCGTCAATTAATCCTTGCCTCACTGCTTCACCAAGATTATACGTTTTCCCAGAGTCTGCATCTTTAACTTTACCTGTCTTGCTATCAATCAGTCCTCTTTCAATAGCTTCATTCAAGGTAAGTCCAGATTTCGATAACTCTTCGCTCACCACACCCTTTCTCTGTGCCTCTGTTAAACTCATCATTTCACCACTTGTCGAATCTCTAATTTTCCCAGATTTTCTGTCGACCAAACCTGTTTCAAGTGCATCGTTCAAACTATGGGCTTTTCCGGTAGATGAGTCAACAACTTTTGTTTTCTCTCCATCAATCAATCCTTTTTCAACTGCCTCATCAACAGTCATCACCTTCCCTGTCACAGGATCTGTAATTTTACCAGTGTTTCTGTCCATTACACCCGATTCCAGCGCCTTAGTCAAAGACAGACTTTTCCCCGTTCTCAAAGTTGCTTTAGTGGTGCCTGTAGCCATCAATTTAGCTCTTGACATATCTTCAACATTGCCTGATTTCCCATCGGGTAACTCTTTTTTCATTACTTCTTTCATAAAACTGGGACTGTCAGGTTGTTCGTCTGCACCTATCACCTTCTGACGAGTACCAAATTCATTCAGATGCTGTACATAGGGAATTGTTTCTTTTAATGCACCGTTGTCTTCCTTGTCGCTAATTAGAGTGGCAGTGCTATCGTCAACTTGCAATACTTCATCAAAAACAGTAACAGTGTCTAGTGAGTACATATCCTTTATCCATTCTGTATCAGCCTCAATGTGGCCAGATTTTATTGCTCGTTCAATGGTCAGTTCCTTCTGTGTAATTGGATCAATAAACAAACCTGTCTCACTGTCCATCATCCCTAAATCAAGTGCATCACTGAGGCTAATTTTATGTTCTTTCTTTGGCAAGCAAAATCCAGAAGAATCTGTTGTGTTTGCATTGTTGTCCAGGCCAACTATCAAGCCTTTTGTAACAGCTTCATGTAGGCTAACTTTATCTCCGCTTTCTGTGTCTATAATAATTCCAGTTTCCACATCAATAATTCCCTTTTTCACAGCTTCCTGTAGTGTCAACGCATTTCCAGTTCTTGGGTCAATAATTATCCACAACTTACCATCAATGATTTTTTCAGCAATTGCTTGATCAAGGGTCATTTTCTTACCAGTTCTCCTGTCAGTCACAAGACCAGTCGAGGAATCGATTAGGCCAGCAGTCACTGCGTCTTTGAGCGACATTGGCAAACCTGAGCTCTCGCCTGACTGAAGCTCAGCAGCCATTTTTCCATCAGAGAGAGAAGCAATGTCAGTAAATTTGATATCCTCAGTGTCTAACTGTAACCATTTCTCTGGTGCCCTATCCTGTGGCTCTTCTGAAATTTTAATCTTCTTTCTAGGAACTGGAGGAGGTACTTTCTTTGACCCAACCTTTTTGTCACTTCCAACTATCAGATACGATTCCACTGCAGCAGACAATGTGTATGTCTTGCCAGTTTTCTGTTCCACTACAGTTCCAGTTTTCAGATCAATAACTCCTTTTGCCACAGCTTCATCAAGTGACAATACTTTCCCAGTTTCCGGATCAATGATAATCCACAATTTGCCATCAATGATTTTCTCTGCAATTGCTTTATCTAGGGTCATTTTCTCACCAGTTCTTCTGTCTGTCACAAGACCAGTGGTAGAATCTACCAGACCCGCCTTCACTGCATCTTCCAGCGAGATTGGCACAGTCTCGTCTGATTCAATGGTTCGCTGCAGAGATCCATGTTCTATGGATTCGTCTTCTGATCCTTTGTGCAAAGTGGACATCGAGCTTTCAATTGCAGTCTTACCATCTGTGTTAGTTTTGCTGGTTTCAGATTTCTTTCCTGATTTGCTAGGAATAGGTGGAGGTACCTTTTTAGGTTTTGCATCCTGGCCATCGCCTTTAATCAGACCGGACTTGATTGCCTCCGACAGTGTGAGTTTCTTGCCTGTACTTGCTTCTATCACAGTTCCAGTCTTCAAGTCAACTATTCCCTTCACCACAGCCTCATCCAGCGATATAACTTTTCCAGTCTTTGGATCAACAACGATCCAGAGCTTTTTATCGATGATATTGGACGTAATTGCTTCATTAAGACTCACATTCTTTCCGGTCCTTCTGTCAGTCACAAGACCGGTTGAAGCATCGAGGAGTCCGCCTCTCAAAGCATCTTCAAGTGACATTGGTAAAGACTCACTTCTTTCTGCAAATCTGTCTTGTTTCTCACACTTCACCAAGCTACTTGAAGCCAAGTGCTTAAGACCAGCAGACGCACACAAGTCGTCAATCACCAACAACCGGGACGCCTTATCTGCTTTACTTTTCAGCGTCTCAAGCTGTGCAGTATCGGAAGTACTTCTGTTTTCTTGGGTAAAAAGACCTGCCTCAACTGCACTGCACAGCGTCAGTTTTTCCCCGGTGTTGCCATCCAACACAGTTCCAGACTCCAAGTCCACAATTCCCTTGGCAACTGCTTCACTAAGCGATATCACGTTTCCACTCTCTGGGTCTATGATCACCCACAGTTTACCATCAATAACTTTGGAAGTGATGGCTATGTCCAGTGTCATTTTACGACCGGTCCTCACATCTGTTACTAGACCAGTTAAAGAATCAACAAGCCCAGCTTTCACTGCATCTTCCAATGACATTGGTGATTTCGTGTCTGCTGCCAGAGACTGTTGGAACGTTACATCATATCCTCGTTCCGAAAGTGTGCCCGAAGAGCTGACAAGAGAAACGGTCAAATTCTCATCACCAAATACTGATGCTCTTTCTGATTCTAAGCCTATCTTGCCTCTGGTGTCATTTAATGGTTTACCAGCAACTGGCAGAGGCCTATTTATCAAAATTGTCTCTTTGCTGCTCATTTCACCATCGTTATCAATAATAAGGCCTGATTCAATGGCTGCATGCAACGTGAGTTTCTTGCCAGTACTTCCATCCAGTACAGTTCCGGTTGTCAGATCAACAATTCCCTCGTCCACAGCTTCATCCAGTGATACAACTCTCCCACTCACTGAATCCAAAATGATCCAAAGCCTTTTATCAATGAAATTGGAAGCAATTGCATCACCAAGAAGCAGTTTGCGACCTGAAGTCTTGTCTGTCACGAGACCAGTAGAAGGATCTATCAGACCAGTTGTAAATGCCTCTTTCAGTGACATAGGCATCTTATGACCTTCACGCACAGCTTGATCTCCATCACTAAATTCGTGCTCTTCCTTTAAATCACTTGAACGAACAGATTCAACAGGGCGTGCAACACTAACAATAAATTCCATTTCCTCACCCAAAAGTCGATGGCTAACAGATTCTGCTTTGTCCCTCTGTGTCAAATTTATTGGAAAGAAGTTTCCAGCTCCGGTTGGCTTATTCACTCCAGGAATGTTAAATTTAAGTTCGCTAGTTTCTGTTTTCAATGGACCTTTATCCTCAGGCGAGGCACTTCCTGCTCCTGAAACCGACCCAGCTGTTGCAACTGGCACTTCCATATTTCCTTGCAACACAGACCCTGTGGATAGATCAACAACTCCTTTTGCCACTGCTTCGCCTAAAGACAGCAATTCGCCGGTAACTGGGTCAATTATAATCCAGAGCTTGCCTTCAATAAGATTTGCCTCAACTGCCTCGTCAATGTTCATCTGTCTTCCAGTTTTATCAGTCACAAGGCCAGTCGATACATCCAACAGACCAGATTTGACCGCATCTGCCAAAGACAATGGCCGATTCACATCATCAATAGACACTTCCACTCTTCTTGTTGCTGATGTTGCTCCTTCCAAAACCATTGCTGATGATTTATCATCGAAAGTAAGCATGAATTCAGTTCCAATTGGCACTATCTGACTTTGCACTCGACTTTTCTGTATCTCAGAATCTAGAGTTGCCCTACCTCCACTCTGCAAGGAAAGATTCATTGTAGATATTTCAGTACCACTAGTGATGACCACGCCAGATTCCACAGCCGTAGACAAATTCAGTTTCATTCCAGTACTTTGCTCCAATACTTTTCCAGTCTTCAAATCAACAAATCCCTTTTTCACAGCTTCACTCAACGACAACACTTTCCCAGTTGCTGGATCAATAATGATCCACAGCTTTCCATCAATGATGTTCTCTGAAATTGCTTTCTCAAGGGTCATTTCCTTTCCAGTCTTTCTATCTGTCACCAGCCCAGAGGTCGAATCTACCAGACCAGCCTTTACAGCATCTTCCAACGAAATCGGAACATTCTCCTTTGAATCTGCTGATCTTTGCCAATTGGAAACATTATCCTTTATTTCATAGGGTGCAGTTGAAAGTCTAGGATTTTCGGTCACAGTTCTTTCATATGCTGCTTTGTTCATAGGAATTTCAGGTGCTTCAACTCTTCCACTTTCAGACTTACTTTGTTTGCTGGGAATTGGAGGTAGGACCTTTTTATGCTCAATCCCATTACCATCTCCTCTAATCAAATCAGAATCGACTGCTTCAGACAGTGTGAGTTTCTTACCAGTGGTTACCTCTGTAACAGATCCAGTTTTCAAATCAATAATTCCTTTCGCAACAGCTTCAATTAATGACACGACTTTCCCAGTTTCTGGATCAATAATGATCCACAACTTTCCATCAATGATGTTCTCTGCAATAGCTTTCTCAAGGGTCATTTTCTCTCCAGTTTTTCGATCTGTCACCAGCCCAGAGGTAGAATCTACCAGACCGGCTTTCACAGCATCTTCCAGTGCCATTGGAACATTTTTGCTTGAATCTGTTGCTTGATGCAAGTTAGAAACACTTTCCACTACTTCACGTTCTTCAGTAGAATGCTTAGAAATTCCAGCAACAATTTTGTCATCTGTTACCTTGCAAACAGGTCTTCCTGATGCATCATCTTTTCCAGTTTCCGATTTTCGTTGCTTGCTGGGAATCGGCGGACGCATCTTTTTATGTTCTTCCCTATCTCCTCTAATCAGACCAGAATGGACTGCTTCAGACAGTGTGAGTTTCTTACCAGTGTTTACCTCTGTAACAGTTCCAGTCTTTAAATCAACAATTCCTTTTACCACTGCTTCACTTAACGACACAACATTCCCAGTTGCTGGATCAATAATGATCCACAATTTTCCATCAATGATGTTCTCTGCAATTGCTTTCTCAAGGGTCATTCTCTCACCAGTCCTCTTGTCTGTCACCAGACCATTGGTAGAATCTACAAGACCTGAGTTCACAGCATCCTCCAACGAAATGGGAACATTCTCTTTTGATTCTGTTTGTCGATCCAAGTTAGAAACACTTTCCATAACTTCAAGTTTTGCAGTAGAATGCTTAGAAATTCCAGTAGCAGTTGTGTCATCTGTGGCTTTGCCAGCAGCGTTTACTGGTACTTCAGCCTTTTCGGTCTCCGATTTCCTTTGCTTGCTGGGAATTGGAGGAGGTACCTTTTTATGCTCAATTTCTTTACTATCTCCTCTAATCAGACCAGAATGAACTGCTTCAGACAGTGTGAGTTTCTTACCAGTGTTCGCCTCTGTAACATTTCCAGTCTTCAAATCAACAATTCCTTTTACCACTGCTTCACTTAACGACACAACTTTCCCGGTTTCTGGATCAATAATAATCCACAACTTTCCATCAATGATATTCTCTGCAATTGCTTTCTCAAGGGTTATTTGCTCACCAGTCCTTATGTCTGTCACCAGACCAGTGGTAGAATCTACCAGACCGGAGTTCACAGCATCTTCCAATGTAATGGGAACATTTTTGTTTGATTCTGTTTGTTGACGCAATTTAGAAACACTTTCCTTTACTTCAAGTTCCGCAGCAGAATGCTTAGAAATTCCAGTCACAGTCTTCTCACCTGTTAATTTTTCAACCGGGTTTCCTGGTGCTTCAGCTTTTCCAGCTTCCAATTTTCTTTGCTTGGTGGGAATTGGTGGAGGTACTTTGGTTGGTTTAACTTCGTCACCATTTCCTCTGATCACACCAGAACGAACTGCTTCAGACAGCGTGAGCTTCTTTCCAGTGTTTACCTCTATAACAGTTCCAGTCTTTAAATCAACAAACCCCGTTGCCACAGCTTCACTTAACGACATGACTTTCCCAGTTGCTGGATCAATAATGATCCACAACTTTCCATCAATGATGTTCTCTGCAATTGCTTTCTCAAGAGTCATTTTTTCTCCTGTCTTTCGATCTGTCACCTGCCCAGAGGTAGAATCTACCAGACCGGCTTTCACAGCATCTTCCAGTGCCATCGGAACATTTTTGATTGATTCTGTTGGTTGATGCAAGTTAGAAACACTTTCCATTGCTTCAAGTTCTTCAGTAAAATGCTTAGAAATTCCAGCAACAATTTTGTCATCTGTTACCTTGCAAACAGATCTTCCTGGTGCATCATCTTTTCCAGTTTCCGATTTTCGTTGCTTGCTGGGAATCGGCGGACGCATCTTTTTATGTTCTTCCCTATCTCCTCTAATCAGACCAGAATGGACTGCTTCAGACAGTGTGAGTTTCTTACCAGTGTTTACCTCTGTAACAGTTCCAGTCTTTAAATCAACAATTCCTTTTACCACTGCTTCACTTAACGACACAACATTCCCAGTTGCTGGATCAATAATGATCCACAATTTTCCATCAATGATGTTCTCTGCAATTGCTTTCTCAAGGGTCATTCTCTCACCAGTCCTCTTGTCTGTCACCAGACCATTGGTAGAATCTACAAGACCTGAGTTCACAGCATCCTCCAACGAAATGGGAACATTCTCTTTTGATTCTGTTTGTCGATCCAAGTTAGAAACACTTTCCATAACTTCAAGTTTTGCAGTAGAATGCTCAGGAATTCCCATCACAGTTTTGTCATCTGTTGGTTTGCCAGCAGCGTTTACTGGTACTTCAGCCTTTTCGGTCTCCGATTTCCTTTGCTTGCTGGGAATTGGAGGAGGTACCTTTTTATGCTCAATTTCTTTACTATCTCCTCTAATCAGACCAGAATGAACTGCTTCAGACAGTGTGAGTTTCTTACCAGTGTTCGCCTCTGTAACATTTCCAGTCTTCAAATCAACAATTCCTTTTACCACTGCTTCACTTAACGACACAACTTTCCCGGTTTCTGGATCAATAATAATCCACAACTTTCCATCAATGATATTCTCTGCAATTGCTTTCTCAAGGGTTATTTGCTCACCAGTCCTTATGTCTGTCACCAGACCAGTGGTAGAATCTACCAGACCGGAGTTCACAGCATCTTCCAATGTAATGGGAACATTTTTGTTTGATTCTGTTTGTTGACACAATTTAGAAACACTTTCCTTTACTTCAAGTTCTGCAGCAAAATGCTTAGAAATTCCAGTCACAGTCTTCTCACCTGTTAATTTTTCAACCGGGTTTCCTGGTGCTTCAGCTTTTCCAGCTTCCAATTTTCTTTGCTTGGTGGGAATTGGTGGAGGTACTTTGGTTGGTTTAACTTCGTCACCATTTCCTCTGATCACACCAGAACGAACTGCTTCAGACAGCGTGAGCTTCTTTCCAGTGTTTACCTCTATAACAGTTCCAGTCTTTAAATCAACAAACCCCGTTGCCACAGCTTCACTTAACGACATGACTTTCCCAGTTGCTGGATCAATAATGATCCACAATTTTCCATCAATGATGTTCTCTGCAATTGCTTTCTCAAGGGTCATTCTCTCACCAGTCCTCTTGTCTGTCACCAGACCATTGGTAGAATCTACAAGACCTGAGTTCACAGCATCCTCCAACGAAATGGGAACATTCTCTTTTGATTCTGTTTGTCGATCCAAGTTAGAAACACTTTCCATAACTTCAAGTTTTGCAGTAGAACGCTCAGGAATTCCCATCACAGTTTTGTCATCTGTTGGTTTGCCAGCAGGATTTCCTGGTGCTTCACCTTTTCCAGTTTCCAATTTTCGCTGCTTGCTGAGATTCGGTGGGGGTACTTTGGTAGGTTGTTGTCTTGCTGCTGTCTTTGTTCTCAAACTCACATTTATTTCGGAATGTTCCGTTTCAGCTTCTTCCGTGTGCAGCATCGCATCTTTAGCCGTCTGAACAGGAGTCGTGTGTTTTCTGTCTTCTGTCACAGGCAGAGTTTTTGGATATCGCTCAACCAGTTGTAGCACTGTTCCAGATTTTGGATCACGTATTTGACCAGCATCCTGATCGACCAAGCCGCTTTCAATTCCATGCTTAAATGTGAACACAAACTCAGATTCAAGAAGCTTCAATTAAAAGCCGAGACAAAAATTTCGGTTTCAACAGCATCTCTAAGGCTCACCTGATTACCACTAGCAAGGTCCACAAAATGTCCAAAAGTTTCATTGAAAGTTCCTCGATTCTTCAGGTCTTGGAGTGTGATAAATGGTCTGCTTTCCTCATACAAGAGCCATTGTATTGTGGCATTCAAGAGAGACAGCACCCTCCCAGTGCTCCTGTCATATACCAGGCCTTTCTCTATGTCAACCAACCCCTTGGCACATGCCGAGTTGAAATCAATATGGCACCTAGTGGAAAGTCTAAGTGATACATCAGAAAAGTTCAACATGCCACTACTTAAAGCATCAACAAAACGGACCCTAGTTCCGGATGACGTATCAAGAACAGTAGAGGAAGAAGAGTCAAACAAGACATTATTAACTAAATCAAACAGAGTCATGCCATGCACATCGTCAACAGAATAAACGTAACCATGCTTAATGGCACCAGATATACTTACCGATTGTCTGCCGGCTGGAAGATGAAGGGCTCCAGTGTCCGGATCGACGATTCCAGCAGCGATGGCTTCGGACAGCGTCAGTTCCTTGTCTGTTCCGGGAATTTTAACGATGGTGTGTTCAGCATCGAGCAGTCCAGTCTTAATAGCTTCTGAAATGGACTTCTCCCTGTCCAGCGTTCCTCCACGCGTCGCCTCTTTGATGGTCCGGGTCCTGGCGTCAGTCTCGTCAGTAGCTTCTTGAATACAATCAAATAGAGAGAACCTCTTCCCGGATTTTGGGTCGACTACCACATCAAAATAGTCGTCAACCAGATTCTGTTCCATGGCACTGGCAAGCGAAATGGAATTAGCCGAATCCTGAAGATAGAGCAGGCACTTATCTGGGTCTAGGAGACCAGTCTTGATCGCTTCTTCTAAGCCAACTCTCGCCCCTGTCACGGGATGAATGAACTCTCGTGTTGTCGAATCAAATAGTCCTTTCTGAACGACTTCTGTGAAGCCCAGCGATGGTGGAACATGCGTGTCAACCACGAGTCCGGCGTTGACGGCATCGATAAACGAGATTTGGGCTCCGGTTTGCTTGTCGATAACTTCCCCAGTCACTTTGTTGATCAGCTTCCTCTGCAGCGCGTCCTTCATCGATATGAACTCCCCACTGACAGGATCGGTCACCAGAGTCTTGCCAGCGTCCAGTAGACCTGACTCCAGCGCGTCCTGGAGACTCATTTCTCTGCCGGTCTGTGGATCAGTGAAAGTGCCCGTCTGTACGTTAAAGAGTCCAAGGTCAATTGCTTCGGCCAGGCTCTTCTGGATCTGCTTACAATCAACCATCAGATTCTGGACTACAGCCTCCCCCAAGGACATTGGCTTCCCCGTGGCAACATCAATGAAATGACCACCCACTGGATCGATGAGTCCTTTATCAATGGCGTCTGTAATTGATACCTTGGCACTGCTATTCGGGTCAATGATCTTCGATTTGCCTGGATCGATAAGACCGCATCCGATTGCATCCTCCAAGGTCATCTGTTTGCCGGTGGACGGATCCGTGAAAAGGCCACTGTTCGGATTGTAGACTCCCTGCCGGACCGACTCGAGAAGACTGAGGCCTTTGTCAGTCACTGCAGTCACAACAAGTCCTTCAAGGACGGCCTCTCTCAGCGTCAGACTTTCCCCCTCAGGACTGGACACATCCCCTGTTTGAGGATCCACGATTCCCGCGTCGACTGCAGCATCGAAGTTCAACAGCTCACCACTGAGTGGATGTCGGAACTTCATTGAGTCCCTACTGATTATGCCAGTCTCAATCGCCTCTGCCACAGACACCTTGTTTCCTGTGCTCGGATCAATAATCTTACCACTGTCTTCATCAAACATACCTTTGTCCAGCGCTTCCTGCATTGTCACGCCGATCTTGACATCACCGCTATCAACAAGAAGTCCAAGTTGCAATGCTTGATTCAGAGTGAGCACCTCACCAGTCTGGATGTTTTTTATCTGACCAGCCTTCAGGTCAGCTTCAGACAACCTCAGATATTCGCCTGATGTTGAACCTCTGATCGCAACACTCGTTTCATCTAAAACGCCTCGGTCAATTGCTTCCTGGATTGTCAGGCTTTCTCCGCTGATTGGATCTTTCAACAACCCAGCAGAATCAACTCCGCCAGCGATCAGCTGACGGAAATGAAGCCTTGGGTGCTCTGTGTCAATGATAAATCCTGCAGACATGGCCTCATCTGCTGTCAAAATGTCTCCAGAAATTGGGCTTCGGAAGGTTCTGGCCACTGGGTCGTACAGACCCTTCTCTATAGCATCCTTCAGCGTGAGAGTCAGCGGAACATCGGCGATCACGCCTTCTGCGATCGCATCGACCAGACTCGTCAGTCGTTTCGTTTTGGGATCGGTAAAGTTCCCAGTGAGGGGATCAAGATAGCCCTCCTGTACTGCCTCCTCCATCGTGCACATTGTCCCACCAATTTCAATCATAGCAGATCCATCTATCAGCAAGGCTCTCATAGCCTCTATCAAGGTCATCTGCTGCCCTGTGGTTGGATCCGTGATGCTACCATCTTCCGCACTGATGAGTCCGCTGTCGAACGCCTCACCAATGCTCAGGAAGTTCCCTGCTGTCCTCTGCTCCTCCAGCTCTCTATTCTGTAGAACCAGCTCGACAAGAGTGCCTGTTCCCAACGACTGATCAGTTACTTCACCAGTGAGTGGATCAATCATGCCGCACTGGACGGCGTCCTCCAGCGAAACCGATTTCCCATTAAGCATTGTCACTACCTGCCCTGCATTGATCAATCGTGCATGCATGGCCTCGATCAAGGTCATCTGCGTTCCGGTGGTTGGATCAACAAAAGAGCCGTCATCTGGATTATAGCAACCGCTTTCCAACGCCTGCACCAGACTCAATCCAGTAACTGTTGGTTTTTGCTCTGCCTCCTCAACAGACGTATCCACCACCGGTCTGTTGAGCAAGAGTTTCCCGGCCGTAATGGCATCCTTCAACGATAATACCTCTCCAGTATGGATGTTTATGACATTTCCATGTCTGGCATCTAGCACCCCAGTGGCAGTTGCTCTGGCCAGGGCTATCGGCCTCTTGGTGGCCGGGTCAATGATTGTCGACTGGGGGTCGATCAGTCCGTTTTCGATCGCTTCTTCCAGGGTCAAGAAATGTCGGCAAGTCGGATCAAGGAACTTTCCGGTCGTCTCATTGTAGAGACCGGCATCAATCACGGCTGGCAGGGACATCGGTCTTGAGATCACAATTCCCTGAGCCATAGCATCCTTTAGAGGTAAGCTGCCTGCAGTGGTCCTTATGAAACTGGTAGTACCACTGACGAGCCCCGACTCCATGGCATATTCCAATCCGACGACCTCGCTGCTTGAAGGATCGCTGACCACCACTGAACACGGATCCACCAAATCGCTTGCGATCGAGTCCTGAAGTGTTCGTAGGACCTTGGTCCTTGGATCGTAAAATTCACCAGTCTTTGGATTGTACAGTCCCTCCTCAAATACCTCAACAAAAGACATCGGTTTCGCTGGCAACACGCTTTCGTAGAGCAGTCCAAGCTCCACAGCCGTCTTCAGCGTAACATCCTTGCCATTCGAGTCCCGTATCGTGCCTCGGCTCACGCTGAGAAGCCCGGTGTCAATAAGAACATCGAACCTCACCTTCTGACCAGTCACCGGGTCTCTCACCATGACGTTATCAGTGTTAATCAGGCCGATGTTTAGCGCTCGCTCGAGCGTAATTTTCTCTCCTGTCGTGGGATTTGTAACAGAATTAGTGAGCGGATCGTAAACACCTTCTCTCACCGCGTCAGTAATCGAATAAGATTCAAGTTGGCCTTTTTCCCCAGATGCTTTGTTCACTAAGTCGCCGTTCCGTGAAATCAATGACGACGCAAGTGCCTCGTCCAGACGAAGGGATCTTCCCGACGCATCCACAACTCTTCCACTTTGTCCGTCGACAATTCCTTTCTCGATGGCCGCGCGCAAGGATATCGTCTCCGCTGATTCGGGGTCAAAAATCGATGGCGAATCCGAGTCAATTAGGCCGCGATCGATAGCTTCCTCCAGCGTCAGTTCCTGTCCATTTCTAGGGTCTCTGAATGCATGCCTCCTCTCATCGAAGAGATCAGATTTAAGAGCGTCTGCTAGATGAACTCGCTGGACATGAACAGCCATTATTTGTTCTCTCTTACCCAGATCAACCGGTCTAATCTCTTCTACTTTTGATATGGTTGGGATATGTCCTGATTCAAAAGACTCCTTAAAAGTTTGGCGCTTTCCAGCTTCTGCCAATATTTCTCCACTCTGGGGGTTGACCAATCCCCGACGCAGAGCCTCTGACAATGGCACCACAGAGCTCGTCCTCAGATCAGGCACCGTCGTCGATGATCCATCAACGAGTCCCTTTTCAAGTGCCTCGGTCAATGTCATCGATCTCCCTGTCAATGGATCGACAAGGCATCTCTTTTCTTCATTCCATAGTTCGGCAACCGTCCTCGTTGGCAGAGTACCCGCAGCGGCAGCAGCCAGAAGAGCCTTCCGAACCGACTCCGCCATGCTCATGGTCTTCCCAGTGTACGAATCCACCAGATCTCCAGTCTCCGGATCCATGATTCCTCGTTCAAACGCCTCGGAGAGCGTGATGAGTTTCCCAGAGTGTGGCTCGCTCAACCTGATTGAGTCCTTGTCTACCAGACCCCTCTCAATCGCCTCCTTAAGACCGATATGTTGTCCTGTCGCCTGATCAAAGACCTGTCCGGTTTTGATTTCGTAGAGACCCACCCTTGCCATGTCGTGTATGCTCAGTGGTTCCTCTCGTCGATGGACCGTGCTGTGCAGTTGGCTCTGGCCGGAGCCCGAATAGGACGAGCTGAATACGGTCTGTCCATAGACGTCGTCCTTTGCCTGGGAGTCGCTCGTGTGGCCTTCCGTCGACAGAGCTGAGGCTTCGGAAGTTGAGTCACTGAACTCGTCAGCAACGTTCACAAAAAGCCTCTTCGCAGGAAAAGGTGAAATTTCTCGCTTCTTTTCCTCGATGACAAGAACAATTTGCCGGGATTCATCCTTCTGTTCATCTTCTGGTTTCAAATCCTAAAAAACATCAAATTCTGGTAGAAAAACGAAATACTGAGAAAAATATGTATTGCCCATTGACAAAACAAGGGAGATGCACTTTGGTGCGCCAATTGGAAAAACTTGAAAATCCATAGCAGTCAGATTAAGGTAATACAAACCAGGCTTTGTTTGCCAATCCTCATCGGGGTTTTAACACCCCTCCCCACAACTCCTTCCCTAACCTTCTAAGGTAAGTTACTGAAAAGATGTCAAGGTCAGGTTCAAAAATATCTCACAAGTCCTCATTTGTGTTTCATAATTAACATTAGATTGAGACTTGCATTGGTGCATATTTTAGTAATCTGTAAAATTATTGATCCCATACCTAAAAATACTGATTATGCTTTTTCCAAATCTTCACGGATCATGTCCACCCTCAGTAAAATATGAGCCAGAAACACCTACACCATTGTAATGGCTCATTATTAAAGCACTGCTCATGTGAAACAGAATCTAAAAACTCTGGAATGCAGGACAATATAAAGTTGTATCAAATTAGTCCTTTAAATGTCTCAAGTTTGAAATTGAATGAACGACTATGATAGATCTACATCTAACTTTCCATAGTCCAACGAATCTTAGGATAAGTGATGTTTCATTTACCGGCACTGGATATCAACTGCAATACATTACACAGATGCCTTGTGCATATGACACACAGACGTAATTGAAGACTCAAATTACAATTACAGGTTACACCTACAATCTGACATTCAAACATAAATTTTGACAATTTTGACAAAAAGGTACCAATATAAGAGCTAAGGCTGTCAACGGGTACCCGGGTACCCAACCGAAGCCGACTACCCGGGTAATGAAATCGGTTTTTAGGTACCAGAAATTCCGTAAAAATGCGCGATTTTACCTGAAGATATGCTAGAAATAATCCCTTGGTCATATTGGCTGAGTTGCCCGGCCAATGAAAATTGGTTCTTGGGTAACGACATTCCATAAAAATGCTCAATTTTCTACATTTCCTAACAATATATCCACGCGGTCGGGTACCCGGGTAACCGACCGGCGGGTCGTTATTTCAACATTTTATGACAGCCTTAATAAGAGTATGAATTAATATGAAACTTACTGTCAGTGGTTCTTCGATGTGTAGAATGTTGAGTTCGTTATTTGATCCATCGTCAATCTCGATGATCTGTCTCTCCAACGCATCTTCGATCGACATCGTAACTCCGGTCAGCGTGTTGACCACTTGACCATTGGCATCGACGACAAACCCCGGTTTCTTGACGTAGTAGCCCAGCTGTGACTCCACGACGACATGTTCAGAAGTGGTAGCACCACCGCTTCTGGGAGCGTACTGCTCCTTCGCCTCACCAAGCAGGCCAGTCAAATTGTCCGATCTGACACGAGTAGAGTCCAAGAGGAGCAGCTCTTTGGGCAGCCGATCCTCCTTCTCCATAGTCAGTTTCAGACTAGAAATATCGATTTTGAATTTATCTTCATCCACAGTCATCTCAGGTTTGGCAATGATTTTCTCTTTGCC
Source organism: Bimastos eiseni (assembly GCA_959347315.1). Classification (NCBI taxonomy): domain Eukaryota; kingdom Metazoa; phylum Annelida; class Clitellata; order Crassiclitellata; family Lumbricidae; genus Bimastos; species Bimastos eiseni. The sequence goes on along the minus strand of OY365809.1, from coordinate 1,428,453 downwards.
CGACATCTCCGCCATCAGCCGGTCGAGTTCCTCCAGTTCCTTCAGCGGCTGCGCAGGATTTTCTCCAAACACCGAGCTCGGGAACTTGGGATCCATCATGACAAAAGCCACTCCCGTTCCGTCGTCCCTGTCCGGTCTCTTCCCCTTCTTCAGCCTATCGCTGCTGAAGCTGTCGTCGAAGTCCATGAACTTCTTGGAAACCTTCTCTGTGTATGTCTTCCCGATGCTGGATGTGGTCGTCTCTGATTTTCTTACAGTCGTTTCCTGTCTTGACTGGAGCGTGCCATCAGCGCTTCGAAACACTCCGTCGCTATGTCCTCCCGCTCTGTTTAGAAATTCCTCCGGTGTCTTCTCCTGCTTTGGCACAACCATTCCGTGACTGATGGCATTGGGTAATGGCAGGACCTTCCCCGTCCGAGGATCGGTGAACGTGTTCAGCGCAGGATCAATGAATCCCCGCCTCAGTGCCTCACTGTAAGATATCGCCCTTTCCCTAACTTGCGGGTCGATCACCTGAGGACTTGGTCCGAGCGAAAGCAGGCCTCGCAGCATCGCTTCGTCCACTGACATATGTTCTCCAGTGTTTGGATCTGTGTAGCTTCCGGTGTTCACCTGAACAAACCCTCGCAAGATGGCCTCGTCGAGCGACATATCACGCCCTCTGGGGGCGGCCGCCAGAAGATTCGACGATATGGCACTTTCGAGCGAGATGTGCTTTCCAGATTTCTCGTCAAAGAAAGTCTTCCTGACTGGATCGATGAGACCCTGTTTCAGCGCATCATCTATCGATATCTTGTGCTGAAACCCTCCTCGTGTCAACTGGGGCGTAACCGGGGTCTTCGTTCTCTCGCGTGGCAGAGGAATTATATCAATCGTGGTTGTTGACTCAGCCTTGCGCTCAAACACGTCGGTCTTCCCTCTGTCCAGAGTCACCGGAACATCGGCAAAGAGTCGGCCAGAATCGAGTGCGTCTGCTATCGTCATCGTCTCCATAGTGTCTGGATCCGTAAAGAAACCCTGTTCCCGATTGAGAAACCCTCTTCTTGTAGCTTCTGAAACACCAAGAGACCTTACCCTTGATTCACTCTGTCTGAGCCTTGTTGTTGTTGTCTGCGATTCTGCTCCAGGGAAACCGGAAGACCGCCCTGGAAGGGTGGAGAAGGTGAACGTATCCTTGTTGTCGGGAATCAGCAGTCCCCGCTCAAAGCCTTCATCAAGAGTCAATCTCTCCCCGGTGTTAGAGTCAAGAACATACCCTTGCTCGATATTGATCAACCCTCTCTCAAATGCATCTGCCACAGGCCACCGGGAACCCGTTCGTGCGTCGACCACCTCCAGGATGTTCTGTCGCCTGATTGGAGCACCAGACCTCGATGGTGTTCGTGCTCTTTCCCCCGTTGGCTGAATCAGTCCAATCTCCATCGCTTGTGCTGCAGACAGTGTTTCACCAGTCACTGGATGCCTGTAGAGACCCGTCTTTGGATCAAGCAGGCCACGCCTCATCGCCTCCATCACTGAAATCTCTTCCCCGGTTTGCGGATCGACGATAACGTTAACCCTCACAGCACCCGACTCCTTCCTCGTCTCAACAGCGGCATAGGTTGCCTCGTCACCGCCAAGGTCTTCATAGTCGGGCTCGTCTATCACAGATGCCTTGATCAGCTGCAGGCGTATGGCCTCACTGATAGATATCTTGTCACCAGTCAGTGGGTCCATGTAGACACCCTGGATCTTGTTGATGAGTCCACGTCGCTCTGCCTCCACAGGGTCATACTCCTCGCCGGTACGGGGATCCTTGACGAACTTGATCGAGTAGACCCTAGTGGCTGTTCGATCTCCAATTTCGATCAGAGCATCTTTCCTGACGGCGGATTCAACAGTCTCTGTTATGACGAGCCCCTTCTCAATGGCTTCGTCGATTGTTATAACCTGGTTCGTCTGCATATTCCAATACTCGCCCTTGGCCTTGTCAACAATCTGATGCCTCACGGCGTCGGCTATCGGAATCTCCTCTCCCGTTCTCGGATCGATAACAGACTTGATCGTGAAGGACTTAGTTTCGTGGAGAACGGCAGCCGTGTCCGGGATGATTTCATGTTCTGTTGCGATGACGAATCCTCTCTCAATTGCCTCGCTGATGTTCATGATTTCACCGGTCCTCGTGTCGATGAACTGGCAAATGGAGGAGTTCAGAAGACCCCTCTGTACCGCCTCAGCTGGAGATATCCGCTCCCCAGAACTGGGGTCGATGACCGCTTGAACAACCCAAGATTTTGTCTCAAGGGTAGGGGTCGCCGATGCTGCCGCAATTGGGGAAATTCCGTCAGTTTCCTCGGCCCTCACAAGCCCTAGCTCAAACGCTTTATGAATTGGCATCGACTCTCCGGTTCTAGGATTAATATACAGGCCAGCCAAGAGATCAAGAATTCCTCGATCGACGGCCTCTTTAGGGTGCAGTTCCTCTTGCGTGTTCGGATCGATTACACTCTTGATCGTAAACACCTGTCGATCATGTCTTGTCGATGTGAAACTCAATGACGCTGTATCTCCCTGTAGTTCGGCTTTTATCAGACCTTTCTCCAGTGCCTCCGGAAGCAACATGGTTACCTGGGTTGCAGCGTCAATGACCACACCCTGTGCCATATCCAGAAGACAACGTCTCACAGCCTCTCCCGGTGGTATCCATTCTCCAGTTGAAGTGTCCTTGACAGCGGAAATACTGTAAGACTGCGACGTGCCAACGTGCCTGGTCGTCGAGTCATATGTGATTATCCAGCCCAGCTCAATCGCTCGCTCCAGGGGGATCACTTCCCCGCTTTCCGTGTTGATGAAGTCTCCGGTTTCTGGGGCAAAGATGCCAGCTTCGACGGCCTCTGGTACCGTCAGCTCCTCTCCTGTCCGAGGGTTTATGATTGCCCGGATGTTAAACGTTGATCCCAACCTGCTGGATGGTCTTCGATCACCTCTCCTCTCCTGCATGATGATCAGACCCAGTTCAATGGCATCTTCCAGCGGCATGCTCTCGTTCGTTCGGGGATCGACGTAGCTGTCTGACCTAAAGTCGATGATTCCCTTCTTCAGCGCATCCTCCAGACTGATCCTCTTCTCCGTGTAAGGGTCGATCACAAGGGGTGGATACCCATGCCGTGCCGCTTCCCTGATTGCCTCAGCCGCGTTGCCATACTCGGACGGCCCCAGCGCCAGCCCACCGGACGAATCCCCGGCAGTCTTCTTGGACACTCGTTCGTCTATTTCCTCCGTGATTCTCAGCTGGACTCCACCCTCTGGTATCAAGACGTATCCCTTGCGAATGGCGGCATCAAGGGGCATGAGGACCTCGGTGAGTGGCTCTGTGAAGGTATTGTTCTTCACGTCGATCAACCCCCTACTCAGCGCCTCTTCAAAATCGATGCCTTCCACTTCATCTTCCTCTTTTCGAGGCACGATCAGGAATCCACGGGCGATCGCCGTCGCAACAGACATCACCTCACCGGTCAATGGATGAGTGAACATCCCTGTCCTTGGGTCTATGAGACCTCGATCGAAGCCCTCACCCAGTTGAACAGGTAGCTTCACCGGTGGACCAGCGATGCTTGAGCGTGATGGAAGTGAATCTCTTCCTTCACCTGTCTCCGTACCAAACCGCGTCATCGTCTTTTCTGTGCTCTTCATCGTGTATTCGGTTTCGTTGATCTCAATGATGTAGCCAAGTTGTCTGGCACGGTCCACGTTCATGACCGTTCCAGTTCTAGGATCTGTAAACGTGTCCTCCTGTACGTTGACCAGCCCCTGCCTGATGGCGTCTTCCAGTCCCATGGCTCCCTGCCGTGGAATCGGCAGCCCGTGCTCGGGAATCAGTCCCTCGAAGACAACCTCTGCCAGAGTCATCAACTTCCCAGTGGCTGTGTTCTTCATGTCACCGCTGTGTGGGTCGAACAGCCTTCGACGAATCGCCTCCGATAGCGTCAGGATCTTTCTGGTGGCAGGGTCCGTGATAGTAGAGTGATCGGCGTCGAGGAATCCGAGGTCAATGGCCTCTTCGATCGTCATTCTCTGCTTCGTGGCAGGGTTCGTTATTCTACTCAACGGCACGATGAGGAGACCCTCGGAAACTGCCTGGTTTAAGGTGATTTTACCAGGAATCGATCCACGCCGAATCCGATGCTCCACCAGATACTTTATGTGAGAGTCGATGAGACCTCTTCTCAGTGCGTCCTCAGGCGTCAGTTCCTCATTCGTCTGTGTGTCTGTAATCATTCCTGTCTCCCAGTTGATCTTCACCAGGCCGCGAGCCAGTGCCTCGCCGACAGGCACTTTTGCTCCGGTTCTGCGGTCGAGGACATACCCCTGATTCCAGTACTCCAGTGCCCTGTCGAGATCCCTCAATTCATCAGGCATGTCCCAGCGCTCTCCGGATCGGCCATGTACGGTACGAACCTCCTTCTTTATCGTTGTTATCGTTCCTTCTACTGTATCGTCATGAGGTCGTCTTGGTCTATGTCTCTCGTTCGTATTCGTTGTATATTTATCCGACGGAACATCGTCGCACTCGGCCGTGGATGGCTTATAGGGTCGCACTCTTTCCCCACCTGGAGAAGCGTCTGGTCCTTCCACAGTTGTAGAGAATGTGGACTTGACAACGCTGGGTCTGACTGGTCGGCTCTTTTCGGTCACATCCAAAGTCACTGTCGTGCTAAACGGCCTCTTATCGTCGGATCCAGCATCAGGTCTGTCAGAGAATGGGCGGTGGACGCCAGTTGGCGGTTGACGACTATCTTCCAGGGGAGACGGTCTTGGCCTATCATCCTCTGAGAATGGAAACCGCCCGGGCGGGTATGTCCCGTCAATGGTAGTCTTCCATTCGGTAGTGGTTGTCAATGTTGAGGGGCCTGTTGTCTCTGACGGACCTGTATGTGGTAGTGGCCTTTCTATTTCTGGCCCCTGAGGGTACTTTCCATCGATAGTAGTCTTCCACTCAGTAGTGGTCGTCGCAGTTGACGGTACTGTTGTTGCAGACGGACCCGACTGTGGAAGCGGTCTTTCCCTATCTGGCCGTGACGGCACGTGGGCCATGAACACGGGTGATTCGACCGGCAAAGGCCGACCGGGGTAGTCGATGGCGTCCAAGGGCTTCCTCGGATGCTGCACATCCTCAACAGTCTCCCGGGTCTGTGTCTTTTCCACTCTCTTCACCGTCTTCTGTGTTGAACGGATGGCACCGTCTTCCACACGAACCGTGAGTGGTGTATCGTCAGATGAAGTGTCGATGGTCTTAGTTTCCGAGACCTTCTTTGGAGGCTCCATGTGCTCCACTCTCACGGTCTGCGGGACAAAATCCTTCCTGGGATGTGTTGGGTGCTCGATCGCCGGCACAGACGAAGGCCTGCCGAAGAGCTCCGTTATCTTCTCCTGTAACCGGGCTCCTTTCAGTGACGTCACGTCTGTGTCCAAATCTGTCTTCGTCACAGCACCACGCTTCTTCTCTGCGAGCACTGGTGCCCCAGGCAGGGCGATCAGGAACTGTCTTGCAGCCACAGAGGCTGAGACCACCTGTTTTGTTGCTCTGTCTCTGTATCCCATTGTCGTCGCATCCACCAGCTGATTTCCGAGTCCTGCGTTGATCGACACGCGAGTACTCGTAACAGGGTCAAACACGGTGGGCACGTTCCTGTTGACCTGGCCCGTTAACATGGCCTCCTCGAGCGACACCCAGTTGCCCGTATTTTTGTCTATGACCCCTGAACTGTCTGGTTTGTAAGTGTTTTCAATGAGACCGGCGCTGATCGCTTTCCGGATAGTCAGCTTCTTTTCGAGCTCTGCGGAAGAGAACTGTCCAGTCTTTCCGTCAATGAATCCCTTGTCGAGGGCTTCTTTCAGAGTCGTCCTCTCGCCTGTGGCTGGATTTAAAACAAGACTAGCATCACTTGAAATGATGCCTCGGTTGACAGCCGCTTCTAAGGTCATTGTGATGCCAGTGCGAGGATGTTTCAGCAGGCCGCTCTTCGAATCAAACAGTCCGCATAGGATGGAATCCTCCAGGTTTAGAGGAAGGACCCGGTTATGGCCGATGGTGAACTGTGGGTCGAGCACCATATTGAGACTGGCGGCTTTTGTCTCGTTGATTTTTCCTGTGTCCTTAACGATGAGATTCAACTTCAACGCCTCTTCCAATGTCGTCGTTTTTCCAGTGCTAAAGTCCGTAATGGCAACCATTGCCAAACTGATGATTCCACTCTCCACCGCCTCTCTCAACGAAACTGAGATCCCAGTGTGTGGATTTCTAAATGTTCCAGTCTTGATGTCATAAAGGCCGAGCCTCACGGCAGCATTGAATGAGAGCTTACCTTCCAGCGGTTCGACAACCTCTTCTTCCTCGGTCGACTCCGAGGATATCGAAGCTGCATCCTCGATGTAAACCACGTTTCCAGTCTGATCGACCAGTTGCGTCGTTCTGATCGTCATCCGGATCGACTCTGCCGGGGCCTGAACCTTATCCGTTACCTCGTCCAAGTCCTCTGGAGTCGCGGTCTTGCGGTTGAGGACAGACGCTACGGCGTAGTCGATCATGCCTCTCTTGAGCGCCTCTTTGATCGATATGCGCTTTCCAGTGCTGCTGTCGGTGATGGTGGCATTGCTCCAGCTGATCATGGCTTTAGCCACTTCCTTTGGTTTCTCCATCTCATGCCTGGCTGCATGCGACGTGTCCTTTTCCACGACCTCTACCAATCCCTCTCGGATGGCAGCCTCGATGTTGAGGGTCTCGTCTGTCGCTGGGTTGTAATAGGTCGACAGGTCTTGGCTGATGAGGCCCAACTTGATCGCCTGCCCGACCGAGATCTTGCCGTTCGTCAGTGGGTCAAACACCGAGACAATCTCGTCCCTCCGGAGAGCTACCACGGTGCTTCGGAATAGCTCCTGGTGGTCCATGCTCTCGATGCGGCCCACGATGAGACCTCGCTCCAGGGCGTCCGGAATAGGAACCTTCTCCCCCGTCAACGGATTGACGTAGAGCCCTCTGTCCTCGTCTATGAGACCTTCGGCGATCGCGTCGCTCAGTGGGATCATGTCCCCGGACTCTGGGTCCGCCACCCCGTTAATCTGAAACGTCCTCCGCTCTTCGATGACCTCCTCACTCGCCATCTCCTCCTGTGCGTCGGCCTCGTCATCGATGTGCAGACTCGGAACCTTCTCTTCCCGCGTCTGCTCCCGTTCTGCCGGTCTCCCGTATGCCACCTTCACGAAGTTCCGCTCAATAGCCTCCCCTAGGGAAAGCACTTCGCCCGTCAGCGGGTTCCTGTATTCTCCCTTCGACGTATCCAGCAATCCGGTATTGATCGCCTCTGTGACACCAACCTCTTTCCCCGTTCGGGGGTCAAGGACAGACCTCAGCGTGTAGGCCACTTCCCTAGACGTCGTTATCTTGCTCGACGATGACAGGTCGGCGTTTTCAGTCGTTCGAACGACATCCGCAATCACAAGATGGCGACTGACCGCATCGGGTATCGGAATCGATTCCCCAGTCAATGGGTTGATGTAGAGTCCCTTCGTCTGGTCAATGTAACCCTTCTTGACAGCATCCGCGAGCGAGATCTCCTGCCGTGTGATTGGATCAATGATGCTTTTGATGGTGAACGTCTTTGTCTCTTGGATATAGCGTGGACCCCCATCCTTTGTCTCTGGCTGAGTCCCCACTATGTCGGCAATAACCAAACCAAGCCTGATAGCTTCTGAAATCGGTATGTTCACCGTATTCCCCTTCTCGTCTTTTCCGACATACAAAGAGTTAGCCTGATCGATAATCCCTCTCTGCAGTGCGGTTCCGATGTCGATGCGCCGCTTTGTGTCGGGGTCGACGGCTCCGGTTATTGTGAAGGTCCTCGTCTCTTTGACGGCCTTCGTCGTGGAGTAACTCGCCTGTGAGATTTCGCCGGAAAGAACCTTGAGGAATCCACGATCCGTTGCCTCCTGGATCGACATCTCTTCCCCTGTCCTCGTGTTCTTGAAAATCCCTCTGACTATATCGAGAATTCCTCTTCGCTCTGCCTCCTCTGGTGCGATTTCCTCCGCAGTTGTCGGATCTATCACCATGTATACGGTCGCCTTCTTCGTTTCCTTGATGATTGGGATTTTCCCGGCTAGGGTAGACGATGTAGAAAACGTAACTATACCCCTCTTCATCAGCTCGGCAAGGGAAATTCGGCCGGTGTTGTCTTTGTAGTGACATGTAGCTTCCAGGTGATTCTCTTCCATGGCTTGTTTCACATCGTACTTCCTCTGCGTCCTTGGATGTGAAAACGTGGCCGTCGATGGGTTAAGTACTCCTTTCCTTATCGCTTCACTCACAGTAAATTTCTCGTTCGTCGTCAGATCGCGGCACATTCCGGTCTCGGTATCAAGAAGTCCGATGCTCACTGCATCGCCAAACGACAGAGGCAGCTCAAGACTTCCACCAAAGCCGCTTGTCTTCGTGGAGGCCTGCGAAAGCAGTGTGCGTTCGTGAACGGCCACCGATTCGAACCCGCGGTCCGTCCGACGACTGTGGAACTCCTGTTTTTGAAACTTTTTTATGTGTTCCTGTCCGTCCTTAATGTCCTGCACATAGTCCTCTTTTTCCTCGGACTGCATGTTCTCGTCCTGACCCATCATTGACATGCTGCTGGGTACGGCCAAATCCGAGGAAAACGCTGGCATCGGTCTTCCGGGGTTGGCTGGACTTTTTCCGTCAGGAGACTTCACAATCTCCTTTCTCACTCCATCGGTTGATAATTGAGACCTCGGGGCGTCGTGGGGAGAAAGCCTTGCGACTTCCTCCGAGACACTTCTACCGGCCTCCGACTTGGAAACCTTCTTCGGAATTCCCATGTAAAACTCCTCACCGTTTTCAACATGAACCTGCCCCGCACCGCTTGCAGTCTCCACCTCTGTAATCGTCAGGAAACCGTATTCCACCGCCTCTTCCAGCGACATCGTCTTTCCAGTGACCGGATCCGTGAAGATGTTCTCCTCCTCGTTGATGAGTCCGATCCGAACGGCTTCCCTAACGGAGAACTTTTTGGACGGCTTCCTCTCCTGACTCCTAACCCTCACCTCTGACGTGACCGTCGTCGTGGTCGTCACCGGGCTTGTCATGCTCATCAGCAGCGTCGCTTTGGCGGCATCTATCAACCGCGACGACACAGCCTCCTCCAGAGTCATGGATCTCCGAGTGACTGGATCAACGACCTTCCCTGCGGCCGGGTCGAACAGCGCCCCGGTTATCAGGTCGAGAACCGTAAGCACCCTTCCGGATGCATCCTTCAGACTGCTCTCCCCAAGAACTATAGAGCCCGATGCCCGGTTGATGAATCCTTCTCGCACGGCATCGGATATCGTCAGCCTCTGTCCGGTTCGTTTATCCACAAAATATCCACTCGACCTCTCCAGACATCCACGTGTGATCGCCTCAGCCAGGGTCGTCTGCTCTCCGGAGACCGTGTCTAATATAAAACGTTCTGGAAATGAGATATCCTCATGAATGAGGCACGTTAGTCCATCACTCACCGCCTGCTGGAGCGCGATCGAGGCCCCTGTGGCCGAGTTGATGAATAACCCTTGAGCACTGATTAAACCGCGATCCAAGGCATGTCGAAGAGACAATAGTTCGTTTGTTCTTGGGTCGAGAACAGACTTTGCATCGACGTCCAGTAGACCGATATCGATTGCCTCTAGCAATGACAGCGTTTGGTCATTGTGCGAATCCTTGAACTGACCGCGAGGACCGATGCTGCCTTCCGTCACGGCGTCGTGTAGCGCAGTCTGCTTTCGTAAGAGTCCTCTCTTGATGGCTTCATCAAATGTGATGGACTTCTGTGATTTCTTGTCGAAGAGCGTACCATTTCTTGCGTCAATGTATTGAGACGCCATCGCCTCTGACAACGTCATAGTTCTCCCTGTGGCCGGATCCAAAATCTCTTTCCGGTTTGGCTCAATAAGCTTATTTGCAATCGCTTTTTCCAATGTCATCTTCTCCGCGGATAAAGGATCGGTTAGCTTCCCAGTTTGTGGCACATAAAGTCCTTTCTCGACAGCGTCGCACAGCGTCAGAGACACCTTTACCGTCTTCAGGCTGTCCAGACTATAAAATCCCGATGTCAAAGTCGTCGATTTAGCGGTGATTTCAACGTACGAGAGCTTGGAGGCTGAGTCCTTCGTCAGCAGTCCTTTGTCGGTGGCCATCTGCAGTGAAAGCAGGGCACCACTATACGGATCCTTGATGGAGTTCGAGACCGGGTCGTACACCCCCAGAGCAAGTGCCTCCAGGATAGTCACATCCTTCCCCGTCTTTGGGTCTCTCAGCCTGCTCGGCCGATGCAGTTCCCTGGTGAGCTCATCATCGACAAATCCTCGCTGGTGTGCATCCGTAATCGACATCCTGTTCCCGGTTTTTGGATTGACAAACATCGCAGTCTTGACGTTGAAGACCCCCGCTTCAATGGCCTCTACCAGAGTCAACCTTTTCCCAGTCTCCGGGTGGATAAACCCGCTCGTCTGGAGGACCTGTCCTTTCGGCACGACGGTCCGGTTCACTGTCTGAACGATAGTCTGGACGTTCTGCCCCGGTGCGGTGCCTGGCTTCAATGCTTCCATGATGTTCCTCACTTCCACCGTCTTTCCCAGAGTCACTGTCTTCTCCATTCCGTGTGGTGGCACAGTTTCCGACACTTCGAACACCTGGCGTTCTGTTGTGCCGTGTCGCTTCAGGCTATCATCACGTTCGCCATGAACCACCGTCTTTGTGATGGTTGTGCTGTACCTGGTATCCTGACTGCCGCCATAGGATGGCGCGATGTATGAATCGTCATGAGACTTGATTTCAAAGCTGGGGTGTTCTTCTGGGTAGAAACCCTCGTCCGCATCAAGGATTCGTAGCTCCGAGCGGAACGTGCGAATGGTTGGAGCGTCTCCTTCGATGTTATACTGGAAAAGACATTTACAACTTATGATCAAGGAAAGGCATAAAGCGCTGACTATCAATACACTTGTAACGCTCATCTAAAAAAGCCATAAGCATCACCAACCTTGGTGTAAAACTAATCTAAGCAGGTTGGTCAAAAATCCATCCCGTCGTTAATGAAAACAGTCAACAAGATCCAAAGCATTTGCGAAATCAATAAAAATAGACAATTGATTTGAAGAAGAGCAAGCAGTCCCACTAAGCTACTAGCCTTGAGGATGTATCATGGCTATGATACATGTGTTAGAGACTTCATTTTCTTAGTTTAGGCATATGAAGGCGAGAAGCCAGTTTGCTAATGAAGCTGTCAACATGGTCCCAAGCATTTACAAACTCAATAAAATAATTACCCCATATATTAGCAAAAGAAGAGCCAGTTCCCTGAACCAGTGTTTATGTCAATGGAGTGACCAGCTAACACCGCTATTCACTGGCTTAAAACAAAAGAGTCAAATTAAGCAGAAACATATTTCTTAATAGGAAAAACCAAAACGAGTGCAAAACAAGAAACCGCTTCGAACCAAAGAACGAACTTCCATTACCGGAAAGTAGAGTCCAGCCGCTTCGTGCAATTGTTTGAGCGTCACAAGACGATGATGTAGCATTCCAAGGAGTTCGATGTACCTGTGGTTGAGGTCCTTCAGTTCCACGGATACCGCATCCGCAGCCGACTGACGATGCTGGGACCTCAGCAGGGCGCTCTCGACCAGCGCTGGCTGGAAAGGCTTCAATGAACTGACGTACTGCTTTAGGCATCTTTCGTACACCTGTACAGATAGACCAATCAAATACTAACAATAATAACAATGATAATATATGGTGCCATAATGTGGGTATACCACACAAAGGGCGCCAAAATTATTCTTCAAAATGACAAATAAAATTGAACGACTTTACATTAGAAAGTGATTATTCAAAAAATCAAAAATTAAATAACCTTACGATAAAAAAAGACAAAGTTCTCCAAATAAAGAAAAAATAGAAGCAACTTCACAATAGTTTACACCACAATACTGAACAATTTTAACCATAACTTTACAATTTTAATTGAAGTTTAATATCATATTCACAACTTTATAGTTTCAATAATTATACGTAAAACATAAGAGCCATAAAATCAGCAAGTAGCACATATGTAGATGTATTTATCTGTCTGTGTCTGTCTCTCTTTTGTCCGTCCGCCCGTCTGGCTGTCTGTCTGTCATCACCCAGAGAAATTAAACCTCCTCACCTTCACTTCCTTCATGTACTTTCCTCCAAACTTATTCAGTTCCTCCATCTGGAACTTGCGTGCCTTTACCTCGTTGTACAAACGCTGCAAACAATATGCTCAGAATGACTGAAACCGTGACATAAATCTTTTCTTTGAATGCATCATAACAGATATTCTAAATTACACACCCAGACTTATCCAACTAAAAGAGATGAGATAACGACAATCGATAATTCAAACTTATTGTCGATCAGTCCGTCAGTGAGTGAACTATTAGTGAATACAGTCCATCTGTCTTCTTATATGTCTCTCTGTCTTTATATATGTTTGTCTGTATGTATGTCGATTTATGTCTGTCTGTCTGGTTATATGTATGTATCTCTGTCTGTCTGTCTGTCTGTCATCGATTAGTCAGTCTGCCAGACAGAATTTCAACCATCAATGAACAAAACAGTTTCATCTAATCAGTTGCTGAATATTCAACTGCATGGTAACATGTATACTTCTTCTAATCAATAGATTTCCAAGCGGTTCAAAATCCCTCCCCTGTAGGAGCCCTGTTATACACTCTCGATTTGGCAGGTCATGAAAATCTTTTCTCTGCATCTTGAGGTGAATATCATGTCTTTTCAGTGGTTGAACCAACAATGTGAAATAACATTCCTTAGGTTCTGAATTAGAGACCCTGTGGTCGGCATGCACCTTTCACGAGCCTCTGAAAACTGTCATTTATCAATGGAGTTTGGCTTGGTGCACCTTCTGGTAGGCATCTTGAAGGGAGCTAAACAAGTCTTCTAAATGAATTCTATTCTATTTACAGATTTATAAAGCACCTCTCACAGTACAACCTATTCAGAGGCGCTAAGGTGCCAACTTTTCCCAATAGAAGGCATACATTTTCCATGCATTCCATGGTTTCAAGCATCGTTAGAGAATCATTTGTCAAACTCTTGCCATGGAAGCTTCAACCGTCTTCTGGGCTTCCGCTGGAACAGTTGGTATGGCGGGCAGCCTTCGCAACTGATCTTCCAGGCTGCGGATGCTCGGATCTTCCGAGTTGAAGCTGACAACGTAGAAGTGAAGATTCTCTGCCGCGCCTTCTACATTTGCCATCCTACAAACAGACAGCATCATACATGCAATAAAATGGGAAGAAAAAAAAGATTTAAAACAAATGGGAAAAATAAAGTCAATGATGAACGTAGAAGATCAAACCAAGTGATAAACAAAGTGATAAACGAAGTGAAAAACAAAGTGATAAACGAAGTGAAAAACAAAGTGAAAAACAAAGTGAAAAGATAAACCAATTGATAAACCAAATGATAAACGAAAATGATAAACCAAGTGATAAACCAAGTGATAAACCAAATGATAAACCAAATGATAAACCAAGTGATAAACCAAGCAATTGCCATACACAGATATAAACCAAGTAATCTAACAATTAGCCAACATAAAGAACGATACAAACAAATTTATAAACCATGTCACCTATACAAGCATATACTAGAAATAAACCAAGTGATAAACCAAGTGATAAACCAAATGATAAACGAAGTGATAAACCAAGTGATAAACCAAATGATAAACCAAATGATAAAACAAGTGATAAACCAAGCAATTGCCATACACAGATATAAACCAAGTAATCTAACAATTAGCTAACATAAAGAACGATACAAACAAATTTATAAACCATGTCACCTATACAAGCATATACTAGAAATAAACCAAGTGATAAACCAAGTGATAAACCAAATGATAAACGAAGTGATAAACCAAGTGATTAACCAAATTATAAACCAAATGATAGACCAAAATGATAAACCAAGTGATAAACCAAATGATAAACCAAATGATAAACCAAGTGATTAACCAAATTATAAACCAAGTGATAAACCAAGTGATAAACCAAGCAATTGCTATACACAGATATAAACCAAGTAGTCTAACAATTAGCCAACATAAAGAACGATACAAACAAATTTTTAAACCATGTCACCTATACAAGCATATACTAGAAATAAACAAAGTGAACAAAGAACAAAGAATACCTCTAAACCTGAAATGGTTAAATTTATTGATATAACCTACTTCTAATAACAATTGCACAGAATATTACCCCCACATGTCTGTCAGCTCCTGACTAGATAGTCACTTTTAGCTGTCAATCAACCCACCTGCTGATTGGATTCTTACCTGTCATTCACCTGTAGAGTCACGTTGTCCCATCTGCTTGTAACCTGCTCCACGTCGTTCTCCAGTCGTTGGACATCCGGGTGGAGACGGGTGGCTCCAGGTCGTGACCTAGCAACCAGCTGCTTCACTTTCATCGTCTGCTGCTGAAGCTGATCAATCAGAGGCTGGTGCTGACGAAGAGACACCTGTACACTCTGAAAGATAACGACAGGTAAGGTGAGGTAAACTGAAGTCAAGTAAAGGTAAGGTAAAGCTAAATACAGTAGTGCCCAGAATGAATGAATGAATGAAAAGCGTCAATGGTCTTTGGTACCTGAAGCTGTTCAGAGGTACGTCGGAGTGAGGCTTCGTCTCGATCAAGATGATCTGAATCGACGAGCGTGCGTTCGAGCGAAGATACCGTGTCCTGGAGTTTCCTTACACCGGTCAGAACCAGTCGACCGGCTTCAAGTCTAAAATGCAGAAAACAGTTTAACATCTCTGTATGAAAAGATTTGTTTTTCTTGGTTTCTATCGGCGCACAGTTAATGACTTTGTTTATCTCATTGTATACGTAAGTTAACTGGAATACGACTTAGTTTTATCTTTGTGTCAATATAAGGTATGTTAACGAAAGGTGAGGTGATCAATTAAAGCAAGACGACTCAACACAGTTCAGACACATCAGGCAGGATGATCATAAGAAAATTACTTTATTAGCAGTCAATTATCTGCTCAGATAAGGAAATGTGAAATCAAGAAAGGAAAGATGAAGTGACCATAAAAAGTGAAAGCAAAAGCTAAGAGATCTCAATGCAATGCCTGCAACATGAGCTTCTCACATTTGACACATCTGTTTCTAAAGTGCTCCATCCTGGTCTCGTGAAGTCAGGTCGAGAGTTTATTCTGATCAGTTTCATCGAGGAGACACCTTATAAATGAGCAATTACATCATACTACAATAAGAAGACAGGTATGTAGAAGACAGAAGAAAACAAGGAAAGGATAACCCTCAGTTAATTAATTAATGAACAACAGTAATTACTCTAAAGAAATGATTACCTTTCGTCGTAGAGCTTTGACTGGGACCAGAGCTGCTCCCACTTCTCAACCATCGTCGTCATTTTCTGTTCCACTTCCGTTGTCCGTTGGGAAGAGCTCAGCTGCTGGTAGTGGCGTCGACTCAACTCAAGGCTCGGCTCTCGCTCGTTCAGACTTCTCTGACAGCCCTAAACAGGAGAAGAAAAAGTCAACCAAACGATCCCTGTCACAGACAATGTCTGCTAGAACTACCAACTCCAACACTAACCCCAGTTTTAACCACAAACCTCAACTCAGACTCTAACCCAAGTTTCAGCGACAACCTAGCAATTATATTTTGCAAGCCTCACCTTCAACTGAGACCTCAATCCCAACCACAGCTTTAACCCAAACTGTTAACCCCAACTCAGCCCAAACCCTAAACACAACCCCACCCTAATTACAACTTCAACCCAGAGCCAAGTTTTAACTACAACCCAAACTAATACTTGTTACCCTCAACTATAATGCAAACCCAGCTCAATCCCAACCCAAACTACAACCCAAGCTATCAACCTTTACCAAACCTAACCCCAATTTGAACTTCAACCCCAAAGCATAACCATAACCATAACCATCTCTCGGGTAAGAAACCGTAACACAACCAACCTGGTGCTGTGCAACCTTTGACTGGAGTTCATTGAGGTCAAAGGGCAGTGGCTCCTGCAGGGCGACGGTCAAGCGCCGTTCGAGGTCATCGAGGCTCATGCAGACAGCATCCAGTTCATTGACCAACACCTGGCCTGGACTTGGTTTCCGAGCTGTTCCACAAAACAAACAGAATCACGTAGTGAATACGCCAATTCGCAACTTCTGCCACAGGAATCGCAATAGAAAACAGATTGGCATTGGGAACACAATTAAAGTTTTCATTGGTCATCTTCCAGTGCTATTCATACAGAATAAATATGCCTTCATTGCAAAGAATATTTCCCCACGTACTTAAGCAAAAGGTAATCGCCATTCTTTGGCACACTCTTAGCAACAGTATTGACAACGCCAACGCCAATTATATTGAACAAGCTGTTAACCTGTGAAAAATCACGGGTCATACTTAATTTTACCCTTGCTAGAGTAGTGTTGAACACACTGGGACGGAAAGCTAAAATACACATTTACGAAACGGTGTTGGCGAACTTGCATCATCAGGGTTGGTTAGGATGAGTACTATTAGGGCTAGTGTCATACACAGAAAATATGAAGGAAAGTGCATCACCTAAACTGCAAGTTCGCCACGGTCAATACCAATATATGCTAAAATATACATTACCCATTAAATTTCCATTGAATGCTAATAACTTGAAATATACTTACGTCACAAATATATATATATAAAATATTGTACTTAAACGCAGCATATTTAAATTATTATTAACCACCACATGGACATTATATTTAGAATTTAGGTCATCCTTATTTGCATACGAAGGACGAAACAACAGCACCTGATGCAGTAAGGTTTTGCGAAAAACTCGACAAACATTACTTCACTCGGTGCTGTGAACGTACAGACAGATGCACATGACTTAGGCAATTATTATTATGTAGATTATATTGCACAGTATTAGCCATAATTCTTTCATACAATTATTCCTATTTCATTAACATCATCCATTTAACAACTGAACCATACTATAGAACATGCTCCTCCCATTAGCGTTGCACTTCTTCCCCAGGGTCCACTCTCACTTTACTCATACTCGCCTTAAAACTGTTCTTTTCAGCCGTGCCGAGTTTGGAAGCGCTCCTGAGCAGTTACTTTGAAGAGGCGCTATATAAATCTTCGTAATGAATTCTTATCTAACCTAATATTCATGTTAAATTGATCGAAGGCGCCCCTTTCGTTGACCCTACGAAATCGAATAGAGGTCAACTCACTTTCTTCGTCCATCTTGCCCTTGAGGTGGGAGAAGGTCTGAGTGCAGCGTTGGAGTTGGTCTTGAAGTCGCGAATATTCCGGATCGCGAGGATCGAGTTCAGCCATCATTTGCTCAACATCCGTAGTTAACGATCGCATCATCACTTCCCGCTGTGAAGTACCAACTGACTGAAACTAAAGAAAATAGAAGACAAACTCGGCTACAGAAATACACCATCTGCTCACTCACATCATTATGATAATGATAATTAATATTAATTACTATTATTATGAATTATATAATAATATTATTATTATTATTACTATGGCTGTTATAAATATAATAATTATTATTATCATTATTAAATCACTAATCATTATAATTATGCTAGTTATCACTTTAATAAATATTAATATCAGTCATAATAAAAATAGAAACATTGCTATTAAAATTAATTAATTAATTATTACCATTATTAATTATTACTATTATTATAAAAATCATTATTATTATTATTATGCTGACTCACTTGATTTTCTTGCACCTTGCCTGCAAACATTTGCTCATGTCTGATTAAGATGAGCATGATTGGGTTACGAGCGCCTACGAGAATAAAAAAGATGAACGAAGGAATAAGTGTCATACTTAGGTCAGCTCATAGGACTCTGTTTCTTTCTTTTTATTTAGTACCAGACAAAGGAAACTGCTCTGCACTAGAATCCACTTCACCTTTTGTTATGGCCCATATAAAGCGCCATTTACTGACCTTTTCCAAGTCCCACGACTTCATGACGTCCATGATCTCAGACACCAGTCTCTTCCGCATGTCGCTGTGACATTCGCCGATCGACCTCTTCAGCGACTGAAGCTCCAGGTGTAACCTACAGAATGCAGACACATTCAGCACAAATGAATAACGAGAAAAGGAGAAAAAGACAGACAGAACGTGGAAAAGAGGAGCATCAATTAATAATTACATTAAAAAAATATTCGACTACATTATATTAGTTCTTGTGCCTGTTGCAGATGAAGAATACATTGGTGTTTGACGATGAATCCAGGGTGAACTCTGGTAAGCAAGCTCCAAGAGAAGAGGGAGACAGACAGACAGACAGACAGACAGAGGGAGAGACAGAGGGGAGAGAGAAGAGAGAGAGTAGCAATAAAGAGAAGAGAGCAAGAGGGGAGAGATAGAGGAGAGAGAGAGTGACAAAGAGAAAGAGATGGGCAGAGAGAGAATCAGACAGACAGACAGACAGACAAGACAGAGGAAAGGAGAGAGAGAGAGATAGTAGCAGAAAGAGGTAGAGTGGGAGAGGCAGATCCAGTTTAATTCCCTTCGTAAGCCCACCCCCACCAACAATCAATCTTAACCAAAGACCAGTAATCGAAATACTAAGCATTTAAAAGAAAACAGAAAATAAAATATTAAGAAAAGACCAGAATAAGATATACTGCTGACATTTCGACGAATTTCTCGGCATCTTTGTTAGGTGGCGGAATCTGGAAGCAGATTGAAGGGACGAGACCCTCCGTGCCCGTAGAATTGCGCACCCTCCACTTGTCTGGTTGGGAGTTGTCAAGCAGCGTGCAAGGCTCTCCCTTTGATACGGACATCTAGAGCAGAAGAAACTTGGATCACTCACTGAGCATCTTAGTTGTAGCATTAAAGTGTGTATGTTCAACAATGGTCGTTCGTTAATTTATAGTTAATTATTTTATTTAACTTCCTGCATTTTAATTTTCATAATTTTATTATTAGGTTCACAGTGGTATTTCATTTATTTGTGTTTACCTTTTTCATTTCACCATCGTTATATTTTCATTTTGATATTTATTAATATTTTATTTAGCTGACATATCTTAGTAAGTAATTACAGGTAGTAACTTCCAGAGCGCCAGTGTCTAGCCGTATACGGTGCACTAGTACCGTAATTAAGGAAATATGGAAACAAAGCAATTTTGAAAGGTAATGAATTCTTACACATACAATGTTTAGCCTTTCAAATCTGAATTCATATCGCGTGTAAAGAAACTACTTTCCTGGGTTTGTCATACAGAGTCTATTCAACAGACTCAGACGAAAAATCGTCGGACCACATGCTACCAATAAGGCTTACATTGAGCTGTTTGTAGGAGCAGAGAGCAACGAGTGGCAGTGGTTGGTAGAGGCGCTGGGTACGCAGTCGCAGTGGTACGACTTCCTGACTCTGCCTCGCGAGCGACTTGACGACTTCCTCGTATTGTCCGATCGTCTGCCTCAACTCCTGAGCCAATCAGACGATCAACAACAGATCGATCAGAAGATCAATCAAATCAATTGGTCACCAATCAATCAATCAATTAGATTAACCACTCTACTCCATTAAAGTAAAGTAGGTATATGCCTCAATGTTCTAATGCTAAATATTTTTACGTAAATTTTAAACCGAAAAACTACAAGTTTGAACGAATGACGATAAGTTGTTAGAGAAGTCAAATTCAACTGTTGGCAGCCATGCAAAGAGTCATTGCATTACATGTCTGATTAGACTAAAGCCACCGTCTAGCAAAAGAAGGACTAGTTAACCTCATGGGGAATATGGTTATCAAACTCAGTTCCTCAGCTCTGGACACCTGTAGGCTATCCATTAGTCTACCATCAAAGCAAAGATCAAAGGCAGGATCAAAGACAGGATCAAGTGCAAGGTCAAAGGCAAGATCAAAGGCAAGATCGAAGGCAAGATCAAAGCCTAGGTCAAAGGCAAGATTAAAGACAAGATCAAAGGCAAGATCGAAGCCAAGATGAGGCAACATCAGCATGTACAGATATTTACGACGGGTCTTTACCTGTAGATCTCTTACGATCTTTTCTCCTTCTTCGGGCGTAATGTTACGTCGATCTGCGTAGCTATTCAGCACCTGATTCTGCTTCTTGATCCAACGATCGACCTCATGTGTCTCCTCAGAGAACTAAAAACCAACAATCAGGCACTACCATCACTTCCCGTCTTCCCCAGACTTCCCAAATGGTATACGATGATTCTACCTGGAATGACCTTCCTCTATCTCAAAGAGCTAAACTAATGACTGGCTTCTCTCCATCGGCTTCTCGCTCTTCTCTTTAAAAAGCAATTCTATTTCCCCGGGGTTTCCATGAGCGCCTCTGAAAAGCTATTCTGTGAGAGGCGCTAAATAAATCTAAAGATAAGATAAGATGATAGTCTGCATCAGAGTTGTCAAACAGCAAAAGATGTTTGGTTAGAGGAGTCTTGCCTCAAGTTTACTGCATTGCTAACAATAATAATAAACGAATTAAAATGTCATTAAGTCATGAAGTCAACATTTTGTTATGACTCACTTCAGTTTGGTAGGAGGTGCTGCTATCGCACTAAATGCTAAAGATATGGCCAACCATCAGAGGCAGCGATCTAGTTTGACAGGTGGGAGACACCCAATAAGAGGGGTAAAAAAGGTGGGGAGACAAACGAATAACGTGTCCCCTCTCTGTAAAAGGCGGTGGGGGCGTGTCCCTCTTGATCCCCAGGATAACCGCCCCTGCCAACCATGGATGATGACAGGCTATTAGAGGAGTCAAATTTAACTGTCGGCAGCCATGCAAGGCGTCCATTATGTCAAGAAATGCTTATCTACAAATGCAAAGGAAGAAATAAACGAGAGTGTACTGGAAGAGATAAAAGCATCATCATCCGGGAGTGTGTTGTACAGGTATGACTTACCTGTTGGTGCTGTGTGGCACTCTTCAGGTGTGCATCCATACAGGAAGTCAGTTGCAGCAACCACGACCACTGCGACTGCATCATAGACAGAAGACCCTGCAAAAGAAGTCAGTCAGCTAAGTTGGTCGGCTACTGAAGTTGGTCAGCTAGAGGAGAAGTCGGTCGGCTACATTGACAATGGCAACAATGGCTAAGATGAATACCTCGATAATACTGACAATGATCGTGGTGGTGGTGGTCATCTCAACAATGACAATACTATCGTTGATGATGATGACAGTGACAACAATAATTATCCTTATGGTGGTGATTATGACAATGAGACAATAACAATGCTTCCACAAGTAATTGTGGAGGCGAGTTGTGACAACGACGACGATCATAATCATCATGACTACAATCATAATCATGATTGCAATGACTATGACAATGATGAAGATGATGCTGGTAATAATAGTGATAATAATCCACCTTAACTGGATAAAATGAATGTGAAACTTGAAGAAGGACGAGGGTGACACCAATGATCTTTGTTATGACATAGTGTCGTTAAACTGACACTACTATCCTTACTAAGATGGGTTCTGACCTGAATTGCTTTTGATGCTGGATGTCTGTCTGCGATCAAAGTCTCTCCTTCGTCTTGTACAGATCCAAACTCTCGTTCACGGTTCTTCATTTCCATAACAACGTTCTACAAGATGTCAACAACAGAAAACTATGCTAGAAACCATACCATTGACAAATGACATCTGTCGTTTCTGCAGTTAAATAATTATATTAAAACAAAAATAATTAAAAAAATGCTTAAGAAGCAAGTCAAAAATAACAACAACAATTACAAATAAAATAAAAAGTTTTGCTAACTAATGTATTATACTCATTCGCAGTGACAGCTAACATTTTATTGGCCAGCGTAGAGAGTGTCTATTCGTAGATTTCTTGAAGAGGTGTCATATCAAGTTTATATGATTCACAGAATCATTAAATATGTAAATAAACAACTGAATGAAAATAAAGTATTGGACAACACTCCACATGTATTTGAAATATTATTGGAATGAAAGAACACAACCTTATAATATTGGTTCCATCTATCTCACAATGACCAGTAACTATTGAAAATAATTGATTGATACAAAACTTTCTTTAATTCAAACAAGTGGAAAAACTACCTTATACAGGTTTTTTTATCGGAACAAAACAGGTATAGAATATCAAACACAAATCATTTTCCAAAAATTCAGGAAAAATAGCATAACATCAATCTAATTCAAAATTGAATTTTCCAGTAACAATAAATACACAAAACGTAAACAAACACAACATTACAATAATATTGACATTTTCACCCATTTACCATCTAAAAGACATTTAATATGAACACATCACTCACACAAGAGATGATGACAAACGTGTTAAACTATATCACCAAATGTTAAATCAGATGGCACACATGCTAAATGTAACACATAAAATTATGTGACAAACAAGTAAAACTGGACGAGAAACATGCTAAATTAGATGACATCACACGTCTTATTTAATCAAAATTATGCATTTATTTAAACGAATGTAACAGCAATTAGACGATCTTAACTAAGTACAGCAACTACAAACGACAGCAACTACATCCAACGCAAGTATTCGTAAGCCGTAGCAACTACATAAACCTACAGCATCGATAAACTACCCCAACTACATTTAACCATAGTTCTCGTAAAACTACAAACACTACATCCAACCATAGTACCAACAGATCATAGCAACTACATAAACACAAAGTAGCCACATCACAAACTATACTACATTCAACCAATTTATACGTGAACTACGCCAACAACATTCAACCACAGTTACTACAACAACACCTTATGATCTGTTGGTCTGTCAATCAATTAATCAATCAATCAATCGACTAGATCAACTTGCAATCCAAGTCAAATAAAAACAAAATAGTAAATTACGAGAAACAGAACAAAACTCTGAACAGTGTTCAAATGTCAAATGTACAACAGACAAACCAGAAACCAGTTAAAACTACCAGAATAATCATAAATAGATTAGAATAGACTATCCCCACTACCCAGCTTTGCCAGGTGTTTAAGTTCGCTCTATCATAACAGCAATTTCAGAAGTGAGAAAATTGTCTCCGTGCAAATGTAGACGATTTGTTGCTTCAGAAGTGTTCGTAAGTGTGATCATAATTTCTCCACTTAACACACAACAAACGTACCTGATTTGCATATTAAATTAGCCCCGCTTTCGTATGACGAATTAAATAGCCTTGACGTATTTAATTGGCCCGCCTTCATATGAGAATGGCTGTGTAAATTATATGAAATGACGGCACTCTTGGCAACTCGAAACCATGAATGTCAAAATATGGTAATTTAAAGCAAATAAAGTGCTGACAATAGTCATGTTAACTTAGAAATTCGTCAACGATTGTTTTGTAGAGATTTCAAATCACCTAAGCGCTCCGTTCATGAGCCTTTCGTTCCGATAAAACAGTTATCTTTGCTTTCTAGTTTAGATTACGTTATAATTAGAACAAAGAAACACAGAACACATTCCAATCTAGACTACGCAGAAACTAAAAGAAAAAAGCGTCGAAACGTAGCCAAACCTTAATCGTCCGAAATCCTTGCTGAAAGGTCACCAAAAAACAAATCCTCACCTAAACGTTGACTAATGTAACAAGCTTTTTAAATAATGACACTCGATAGACAGAAATAAAGGATCTCAAAAGTCTGCTGATGACGCCAGAGTTCAAAGGTAAGAGATCAGAAAACTAATGATGTAGAGGGAAGTATTCCAAAGAAACAGCAAGGATAGGAAAATGTTGAACAGTCAAAACAGTCAGTCTATGGTAGTTGTAAGGGATAGACCGATCACTCATTCATTCATTCATTCATTCAACAATTTGTATAGCGCCCCCTTAAGTGTGCCGAGGCTTTGAAATATGAAGTAGCAAGCAGAAAAATAATTTCCTTTTTCGACTGACATATAAAGATATATAAATATATATCTAGCCTCTTGCTCTAGGGCTTGCTAAACACAGGGAAGGCTTTCAATGGTAACTTAGTATTGTTAACCATTGGTTCTACAGTGTAGGGTTGACTTTATATGCCAAGTACCATTCAAGATTGATGTCAAAGTTGTAAATGGCAGCGTTTTGTCAGCCAAGGATGCTCAACAAACGAAAATACAGTTCAATACAAAAAAGCGTAGAAGTCAACTTACAAGTCAACGGTAACCAGCCAGCCAGCTCGGTCAATCAGCCAATCAATATCATTCAATATCAATCAATATCAATCAATATCAATCAATCAATAAACCAACCAACAATTTTTGACATTGGATAAGATGAGTAGATACCTCGTAGAAGTTGTCGATCTCTTGTGTCGGTATGTTCTGGGAGGAGACGTCCAGAGACAGAATTGCTTCTTCTTTCTCCTTCAACCAGTTCAACTCGCGAGCTGCCTGCTCAAAGAATCGGAGCAACAAGTCGAGCGCGAGCAGGTGCAGCTTAGATGACTCCTGTTTTCAGATCAAAACATAAAACCAACAATCATTAAATATTATAATCATTATTATTATCATTATTATATTTTGTCATTATTATTTATTACAATAATTTAGTATTAATACTTTAAAAAAACATTTCAGTTCACATTGAAAACCAAAAATTGTGTTAGCTATTTATTATTATTATCTGTTTTAATTTATTACAATTATTTAGTATCAATACTCATTTATTCATGACTATTAATTAATACTCCATTTATCTGCAGGAGCCTTGCTGCCCTGTTTCAGCTTTGGCTAAATGTCAAGGTCTTCTGGTGGTGAGCTTCTGATGCCCCATGCAGGCACTTCAACCAAACAGCACCTCAACCAAACAGCACCTCAACCAAACAGCTCCTCAACCAAACAGCACCTCACCTTCTCAGTTGTTGGCCCTTCCACCTGGAACAAACTCTCTTTACCGATGCTACTATTACCAAGGAGTAATGTGCCTTTGTCTTACAAGTTGCTTAAGACTGATATGTATCGCCGTGGTTGTGCATCCAGATAGACTTCCCGAGGGGCACTACATATATGTTTAAATGAACGAATGAATGAATGACTAGTAGAAAGAAACTAACTTTTAATTGTGAATAAGCTTCTTCAAGCTTTGACAAGTGTTGACCATAAACTCTAGCTTCTTGGCTGCCCACGGGAAGAGAGCGCTGCAAAACAAATGATAAAACCTTTCAAAAGAACTTAATGAAAAGCAGAAATAAGGCATAGAGATCACACAGCTCAGATTCGCACTAAATATAATTTTAATAATAACAATAATAATAATAATAATAATAATGATAATAATAATAATATTTATAATAATAATATTGATGATAATAATGATAATAAATAATAATAAATCACAAATGACTATTAAGTAGTAACTTTTAAATTAAAAAAAAACAAAGAATGATATTATTAATAATAAATAATGTAATGTAAAATGTAGAAATAAATCAACAGTTCTTGAAGTGGATCATTTAGACCAACCTTGACTGCAATGCATTCTTCAAGGTCTGTCTGGAAATTCTGAATCTCCTCAGCGACCCTGCGATGGCGCTCCAGGGCTTCCCTTGCCGAACTGAAGTCACGTCCGAATCCAGCTGCTTCCAGTTCATCCTAAAGAAGAAGAAGAAGAAGAAGCCATTGTTGTCATTGTCATTCAATAACAGAGGAAATTTGATAGACTTCACTCATTATGTTACAAGGCAAGCGTATTCGTAGTCAAGTATCTATATAGCGCCACTTAGAATCAGCGTTGCTCCTGTAAGACAAGGGCGAGCATCTTCACTGATAAAGTGGGCAATTTTGGGTGATTACGGGACTGATCAGAGGTTAAGGAAGAATAGCTAGTCCTAAGGAACTGAGTTATCCAATTCCAGCTGGAGGGACAGGATCCACATTGGCAGAACTTCTAGACTGAGCCAATAGAAGTATGAGCATCGTAGGAAGTAACAACTGGGTAACAGTATGACACAATGCCTCCTTCTAAAGGCAGACTGTACTCCGCACCAGTCTGCACTCAACGCAGCTGCTCGTTTGATTGCCCGTCTTCCTCGTTTCTCACACATCTCTATTCTCTACTTTCATGACTCAACAACTTTGTTGGCTTCCCCTAACTCAGCGGTTCTCAACCTTAGTCCTGCAACCCCCTAATAATATTTTCAAGGTGTGGCAATCCCGAGCTATTACAAGTAGTGGGTTACTGCCTACACCGTATTTTACTACCACGCATTTTACTTCTATCATTTGATAATTCCATAGCCTATACCTGATTCATAACAGCATAATCACATAATCAGCAGAACAATGTAAAATTTGTTGTGGGTAATAATTTTTTTAAATGAATCATAGTACAAGAAATAAGTAAAAATTAATTAAAGTCACTAGATCAGAAGGCTAGTTTGTGTAACAATCGCGATTATATAAATATTATATTTGAGCTGAAAACTCAAGGCTGAAAACGTTCTTAAACAAATGATTATAGGTTGTACTGTGAGAGGCGCTTTAAAATTCCGTAAATAGAATAGAATAGAATAGAATAACACCCAGAGTGTAGAAAACATCTGACTGGAAAGAGTCCAGCAAAAGTTGAGACGTGCTCCATGTGTTAGAAGAAAGAGTTCAAATCAATTAGAAACCATGACACGCTCAACAGCAAACACGACTTCTGCAGAGAATTTATCCATCAATCCATCTATACACCCAACCACCTACCAACATCACTAGCTACTCGAGGCTGGGAGCGGCAGAGCGATTGAGTGAGCAAATGAACGGACGGACGAGCGAACGAACGAACGGACGAAGAAACGATTGAATATACCGTGAGAAAATTGAAAATCAACTGAGGTCAGATCAATGATTCACCTGTTTCTTGGCGACCCAGTCTGCACACTGCTGTAGGTTCCTAAGGACCTGATTGAGATGGGGCTGCTGTAAGAGCTGCTGCTGTTGCTGTAGCTGAGATGGTGCATCCGTTGGCGTAGGGGTCCTGTACCCGGGTCCAGCGGCCTCACGGGTGGCCGAGCGCAGCGACATCGCATCAAACCAGCGCTGCAGAGAAGCGCTGAGGCTGGCCCAGCGCTGGTTCAATATGTACACTCTGCAAGATATCATACAGTCACATGGGAAATTAACGACGCTAAAGATATCTTCAATATAGCAGCATTACAATTTAGTAATTACTAGCTAGCAATTACTAATTAGTGATTACAGCCTTCTAAACTAGTAATGTCTTTCTTTCTATTTATACCCAAAGTCGATCTGGTATCGCAGGAATGAAATGATAATTGATTATCGTAATCGTGATTATTCCTATTGCCATAATATAGTTTAGGGGCCGTCCACATACTAAGTACGCAGCGAGGGGTAGGGGGTTTCAAATTTCGGCCATTTTACGTACGGGTGCGCATGGTGGGGGATATGTACGTACGCAAATATAATTGTCTAATTATGACGTCCACAATACAGAATATGAAAATCATAACTGTAAACCACAGACTATATTCCTGCCTAATCAGTTTTATGAAGCATTAAAACTGGTTCAAATGCAAGTTTTTTTAGTGTTTAAATTCTTCATAACAGTTAACAAATTTAAGCTGTTAAATATGACGCTTAACAAGGATAAATAGCCTGTGGTAAAATCAATGTCTTACAGATGTTTTTAGCGATTTAACCTTTGCAATGGGGGGGAGGAAGGTGGGGGGAGGGGTTAGAGCTCAAATGTACGTACGCATCGGAGAGGGGGTTCACAAAATGTACGCGGTACAACAGGGTGAGGGGGTCCGAAAATCCGATTTTAATGCATACGTAATATATGGATGGGCCCTTAATCACAATTTATTATAAGTATAGTAATTGCAAATAATCGGTTCTTTTCACACTGAGAGCGCCTCTGATTAGGTTATACTGGGAGAGGTGCATAAGAAACATGGATATAAATTACAATACAGCAGAATCTTATTCTCATAGCCATCTTCATCTCTCTTCAGTCTCTCATACATCCGTCTCTTACAACAATCCGTTGCCATTGGCAACTACAATCCGTTGCCATTGGCAACTGCTGCGCCCCATACATGGGCAATCGGCGAAAATGTTAAGGAATTCGACGAAAGAAGAGAAAAAATACAGCAAACCAGTTATTTCGAGTCCATCCTGAATCGTACATCTTCAACAAACACAACCTTAGCCTTTCCGAGCTGTTCATCTCGAAATTGAAATATAAATCGAATGCTAACGGTCACGGAAAAAGCTGAATTTTAATAATTATCTGTCGAAGTATACACGATCTTTGCGAGCAACGATGCCGGCCGATGACGTCATTATTCTTTCTTGTCTATATTATGACGTCATTGATCTTTCTTATTTAAATTATGACGTAATTATTCTTGATCGTTATTATACGCATTAGTTGTAGGTAGAATGTGTGGCTTCCTTGATGTGGCCCTGTCTCGTTGGGACTGCGCCTGCTTGCCTGCAGGAGTTATGCTTCCTTGGACCTCCGGCTTTTACCTAGAATCTCTTCATGTTCTTTTTATTCCTCTCTCAAATCTGTCTTCTTTGGCCATGGTTGGACTGGGAGTGCCGCCTATGAGTAGATGTCTTGAAGAGACGTTATAGCAAGATTTAGACGCTAAGGAAATGACGTGGATACGACGTCAAACCCATTACTCATTCTCAGGCTAGACTTTTCTTCTTTCACTTCCTCCTCCTTCTCCCTCCCTCAACCGTCTCCCTCTCCTCCTCCTCCTCCTCTCACCACATTATATATCCTCCTCCTTCTCCTTATTTTCTCTCCTCTTCTTCACTCTATCTCTTCCTCAATCTATCTCCTCCCCCCATTATATCTACTCCTCCTACTGCACACTATCTCCTCTCCAATATCTGCTCCTCACTCTATCTACTTCTCCTTGTGCAGTCTCCTCCCCCCCTCCTATTACTCCTCCTTCTCCTCCTCCTCCTTCCCCATTCTTCTTCATTATCTTCTTCTGCTTCAATAAACAAAGAACAAGGAGGCAGAGTTACAAAATTGCATTAGACCGAGATCAGAGAATGATTGCAGAGGGTGGATGACTGTACCCACCGTCGGTGAAGCTGTTCCGCCTGGTGGAACCTTCCCTCCTTGAGGCTCTGGACATCAGATGTCATCATCCGGAGGTTGTCCTCGACGAGCTTCAGCGCATGCGCAGTCGCCTCATAGCATCTCTTCGCCTCCATTGGGTGCAGCTTCTCCATGCGAGCTCCGTCCTAAGTAATTATAGTAATTTTCGTTTAATCTCAAATTGACAAATCGCAGTTTTATTACAAGAACAGAATAAACGAATGATGACAAGTTATTACAAGAGTCAAATTTAACTGTCTGCAGTCATTCAAGGCGCCCATTACGTCATGCATCTCATGTTGACAAAAGCCGCCTAGTGAAAGGACTATTTTGCCTTACGGGGGGATACGGGTATCAAACTCTGTTCCTCAGTTCTGTGCCCCAGTGTGTTCTCCATTAGGCCTACTCTTTGGCCCCATAAGCAAGCCAGTCAAAAATTTTTATAGCGTCCTTTCAAGGTAACTACTCAAAAGCGTTCCCAATTGCAGCCCCCCAATAAACAAATTTTCAAATGACCATAAAAAGTACAACTATACGATTTATGGAACAGGCGAAACCTCAGAGAAAGGCCATTCCAAACAGAAAGGCCTACCACAGACAATATGCAGTTATGCATAGCTGTTGTACTGGCAAATGGACCACAAAAATCCCCTCTCAACAGATCAAAGGAACCGACAAACATGCATGTATACATTATATGTATAAATTGTATGTATACATGTATATTATATATGTGTCTATGTGCTTATGTATGAGTTCTATGTACGTTTTGTTACGGCCGAGTGATTTCGAACAGTGACTATTTGGGAGCGTCTGATGTATGTTAAATGTTGAAAGAGGAGTTTCAGATGTGAATTGAACAAAAACAGGAATAACATTGTCACAAGAAGAAGAAGAGCATTGTGACGACATGCAGATAAATGATTATGACGACAGTTTTGGACAGGATGACGTCATGCGTCGTTGGTCGACCACAGTTACAACTTTGTAAACGATCATCGAGAATGTGAATGCGCATTTCAACTAGATTTAAGGCCAAGTTCCATAAGAGTAAGTGATGCATTCATCATATAAGATTATCAATCATCTTAGGTGATCTTAATTAGTGTATGATTAGCAATCATCTTAGGTGATCTTAATTAGTGTATGATTAGCAATCATCTTAGGTGATCTTAATTAGTGTATGATTAGCAATCATCTTAGGTGATCTTAATTAGTGTATGATTAGCAATCATCTTAGGTGATCTTAATTAGTGTATGATTAGCAATCATCTTAGGTGATCTTAATTAGTGGGATCTAGATCATTTCAATGTCCACCCCAATTGTTACCAATGCCACATGAATCTTAGCTTATTAATGTTAAATTGCTTGGTTACAATGAAAAAATTGACTGATTGATTGACTGATTGATTGATGTGTGTACTGTGTATGCTCGTGATTGGAATGAACTGCCAACATACGATGTATTTAGTTGGTCCTAAACAGCATGACTCTGGTCCAATCTGGGTTTCCATTTGTGACCAATGGAATAGTTTAGTATGGCAGGACATTATTCTGTTTATTCTATGGAACAATAAACTAATAGTCATGGCATTAATGTGTATCTATGAATACTTATCTTCATATATATATATATATATATATATATATATGCGTATATATATATATATGCGTGTATTTGCATACATGCATTATGTGTATTGTCTTATGTAATGTAATCGAACATTTATATAGCGCCTCTTCAAGATATCTACTCAGAGGTGCTCTCTGCACGACCCTAAATGATACTAAATGTCATTGCCAACGAACGTCCCATGTAGACCTACTGATCTTCCGTATGTTGTTTTATTTAAGGCTTCGTCTGTTTTGAAGCGCCATCGATCGATGCTTCGTGCCTCTGGCACAATAGAAGTTACCAGTTACAATACCATGTGTTAAAACCATGTAATTCTACCTCTGCCAGTCGATGTTCTACGCCATCGAGGTCGTCCTCACAAGTGTTGCAGTCGCGATGGACCTTCTCGGCGAGGCGCTGGAGTCTCTCCAGTCTGAACAACAGATAATAGGAAAAACACAAGACAATGAGCAGCGGGGAGGGGTTAAGAGGACACATGGAGCTTACAGAAAATGCAACAGTATGGAAAGATAACACAGGGCAAGGGGAGGAGAGGAAACAAAAGGCACAATTTAAAATTCTCATTCTAATCTTCAAGGTTACGCAGAGTCTTGCCGAGAAATATCTGGTTGATGTAATTCTTTGGTTTCATGTGTCTTCCTCCCTTCGTCCAATTCGTTCATCCAACAGACTTGACCTTTTGGTTCCTCGAACCATAACATCTATGGCTCAGTTTAAATGCTTTTCTCAAAACCTGTTTCTCCTTGTGGTGTCTTGTGCACTGGCAGTGCTTCTGAAAGTTCACCCAATTAGCGCTTTACAAATGTTTCAATACAATAAAAAAAAAAAAGCAAGATGGGGATAGCTATGGGAAGAGCAAAAGAAAACTGACCTCGAGATTTCGGCAAGAAGGGCAAGGTCTCTTTCCTGTTGAGCGGCCATGAACCTCTCCCACAGGCGGTTGATGCTCTCTGGATGGAGGTCTGGCTCCAGCGGAAACGTCGACGGAGAACCAGTGTTCTGAATCCAATTCAAACCAGAAGTGTAATTAAAATTGTTTTCACATTTAACATCTTTTAATAAAAAACATCATTCATCACTGTCTTAGGTCATGGGTCGGCATACATACTGATGCCACCCCTCTGGCAGCTTCTACCCTCTGCTATTTCAATGATAAATTCTTACACCCAAACATTGCAAAGAAATACCGGCCCCAACTGGCGGCCTTTCTGTCCAAACCCTCAATACCAGCTGCTGCCTATCAGTGAAATAATGATATCCCGATAACACGAACTCCTTTGTAAACCACATCCCTTATTGAATGCTTTAGGGTCAAATGATAGCGATGAAATCGTGAGACTCGATCGAGGCTGGTAGAGTGAGTTTCTCAACACGTACGCTCATCTGTTCGAATATATTTCCCAGTCGGTATTTGTCGTGCAGTCTTCGCGGAACGTCTTCCGTTCGAAATCGTGCGAAATCGTTCAGCATCATCTGGACAGGAAAAAATAACTAATAATAATAATAATAGTTATAATAACTTCAACAGTAATTTTAATAATAACATTAATGTACTGTGGGGTTTTATTTTGTCCAAAGTACTGTGAAATGGAGAGCGTGACACAATTGTCTTTTTAATGACACAGTATCGTAAAGCTGTTTATAAAGAATATAATCACTTACTAATGTAATAATAACAATGGTAAGAGTAACATCAATACATATAGTAATACTAATACGAAAAGTAACACTAATAGTAAACATTAAAAAATAGTAATTATAATAATAGTATTAATAATACTAACAAGTACTACTAATAGTAATAGTAGCACAAATAATAAATATAACAATTATTGTAATAATAATAATAATACTAACAATAGTACTAATAGCAGTCATAGTATTAATAATGATGATAGTAATAACTAGAAATGAGTGAATGCCAATCAAAGATAGGACTGGTAAAATGGGCAACATCTTTTCCAGCAATCTCCAATCAGAGAGTGGATCAGTATATAGACTGCAGAAGGTATGATTGTATGACGATACCTTCAGTTCAATCTGTGTTGTTGGGAAGTTGCGATCTTGCATCGCAATCGTTGATTTATTCAACCAGATGAGAAGAGAAGTTGCGAGGTCACGATAATCATCCCAATGTAACATCAACTCCTGTTGTGTTCAGACAATCAGCTCCCACATTAAATAGTCATTCACTTGTAATATAATAAATGCAAGTATATATATATATATATATATATATATATATATATATATATACGTAAATACATACATAACTAATATATATTTATATATTCACAGCATTTTGTGAGGTACCTAAAATACACTACGCTAAGTAACACACACTGAGCTTATGAATAAAAGCCCAACAGATATCATCAGATACAAACATCAAACAGTCAACAGATATTCATTCAATCGTTCATACATTTATATAGCGCCCTTAACAGGCGTACTTGTAGGTGCTCCCAGCCCAACCACTGCAACACAAATCAGTCTTTAAAGCAACAAAGGCGAATTACTGTAAACTTGGCAACAGTCCCATCTCTAAGATATCGTCAGATGAATTCACATAATAGACCAATTGGCCACCAGATGTATGTCTGACCCAACCAACCAACACAACAGCATTGAAGCCGTGAAACTCTGCTTTGAAAGATGAAGACAAGAGACCTTTAATAGGTTGTCATTCGGTCACTTACGTTCTCTCGTACGGACTGTTCAACGCTCGGAACTTCAGGAAAGACGTCGTACAGAGAAGATACGTATGTAATCAACGACTTCTCATCAGGTTCCTCAACATCAACATCTGAAACAAAACGAAAATAGCAAATTAATTAAACTTATTCAACCATATCATTTATATTATCATCATCATAATCAGGGCTGTACCAGCCATTTGGTGATGATGGGTACGAATAAACTATCTCCATCGTTCGCAGTCATTTATCAAGTCCACATCTTCCCGTAATGTCGCTTCAGGTGACATGCAGGTCCTTATTTATTCAATTATTAAAAATTTATATAGTGCCCTTTTGAGGTAACTACTCAAAAGCGCTCCCAACTCCACCCCGGACAAAATTACCATCCCTCTGCCTTTTCTATCCTTTGCCTTCCAAGTATTCTCATCTTCAACCAAGCCTACCGCCTCTTGGCAGCTTCTCTGCTTTATCTGGTCTCTCTTGCAACAGAACTTAGACCTTGATATCTAAACAACTCCCTCAGATACGACACAACAACAAACTGGTGCATCTAACTGGCTACGGGGTAGCATTATAGAAATTCGGACTTAGCAATTACGATGACACTGGTCCATTGGAAGTGAAAAGGACAGTTGACGATTGGTAACAAACCTTCTGGGTCGAGAAGTTTCGTAACTCCCAGCTCTCGATCTGCCACGTTGAAGGCCATCTCGAGGTTCTGTCGGGCACTGCGTTGGCGTGCCGACTGGTAATCTACGAGGTCCGGCCTGAATTACCACAGAGAAAAAACATAACCAATCACAGACCATCAGAAGATCAAATTCACTGGATAAAATTAGAAAAGAAAACTCCATACAAAGGAGCAACATAAACACTATAATAAGACTACAATTATACTCGTACATACACAGTTGATACAAGGGTAGGCCAATCAATTCATTGAATAAAAGTGGTGCACAACTGTATCTCCTGACAGGGCCCACAGTGGGAAAGTCCCAACCACGACTATTCATTGACTACTCATTCGTAGACCGAATAGGTAACCTATCCGTTGATACATCAAAACGTATTATAGGTATTATATCTAGGATCCAATAGTATTACCAGCTGTAGAACGAATGGCTGTTATAGGTCAACAACTCAACGGAAAACAGGCCGATCAGAAGATAATGGGACACACCCTAGTACCATGCTATT
>OY365809.1:1376211-1391211 GCA_959347315.1 Bimastos eiseni | reverse complement strand
GAAATAGAGAAATAGAGAAATAGAGAATAAAGAGAGTAAGAGAGAAATAGAGAAAGAGAGAAATAGAGAAATAGAGAATAAAGAGAGTAAGAGAGAAATAGAGAAAGAGAGAAATAGAGAAATAGAGAATAAAGAGAGTAAGAGAGAAATAGAGAAAGAGATAAATAGAGAATAAAGAGAGTAAGAGAGAAAGCACAAATGAAAGACAGACAGAGAGAGACAGACAGACAGACAGAGACAGAGAGAGAAGTAGAGAAAGACAGAATGAGACATAAAGTGACAGAGAGAAAGAAACAGACAGGCAGAGAGAGTGAGACATCGGTAGATAAAGAGGTAGAAACAGACAGAAAGTGCAAAAAACAGACACAAATACAGACACAGACAGACAGATAGAGAGAGTGTCTGTGTGTGTGTGTGTGTGTGTGTGTGTGTGTGTGTGAGATAGAGAGAGACAGACAGACAGACAGACAGAGAAACAGAGGAGAGGTACTAAAAGACCAAATCAAATGCCTGTTTGTCGCTATTTAATAAAACCCAATTAGACAGAAGAGATTTCTCTACTGGTCTTTCTCTCTGTCTCTTTCTTTCCAACTGCTTCAACTGTTTCTATTGGTATCACAGCCCAACATCAGCGCATAGCAGACGATGGCTTAATTCTCGGTAGAAGATCGTTTCACCATTCCCAGATTATGAGGGCAGGCCTAAGCCGCCTGGGCCTATATAGGCCTACGTCTAATTGTTGTTTACTCCTATGCATAGACGGCTAACCTTAGGCAAAGGTAAACAGTGGCAACAATGCAGTCGAATAGTTTAGTAAAGGCAAGGAGTGAAGGCAAGGCAACCGAAGAGGCGAGGCACAGCATCAGGGAAAGTCATAAACCCATACACACGTACGTGTAAACGTAGTTGCCATAGTTCGACGATTCGAGAATTATGAATTTTAAAGATTTTAATATTTCACGACTTTTAAAACAGGCAATGAATGTAATTATCTGTTTACTTTTCAACCTTTTAACCAAAGAAGGTCAATGTCGTGGACATAGAGCATGCGGATCGCTGTTAGTCTGTCGATGCTGGCTTATGTCAGCAATTTCAATCTCAGGCTTGCATTGTAGTAGTAGCAGCTTCAGTTAAACGACACTGTGTCATAACAAGGATCATTATCGTCACCCTCCTCCTTTATCCGGACATGGCACTGGCACTGCCAGAGTGCAAGCAGTGGTGGAGTCAAATACAGGAGTAGGTGGAATAGTAGTAGTAGTAGTAGTTGCAGTTTAACGACACTGCAGTGTTTGCTAGCAAGGATCATTATCGTCGCTCTTCTCTGTTATTCGGTCTTGGGACTGGCACTGCTAGCATGGTCCGTACAAGTGGGGCCTTTTGTTTAATGGTCGTGTCGCCCATTAAAACAGGCAGCGGTGGTGACTAATGACCATGGTCGTTGCCAAACCAACGTTTGCATTCTACATCTACCCACAATGTAGCCATAATCGCGTGAACGGTCAACTCTTCTGGGCCACAACAAAGGAGGACAGGCCAATTTCTCATTTGACCTGCCCCAATTCGTTGATATCTGGCCAAAGCCCTAAGGCAGCCGAGGGGTCATGACCTAGCTGCGTCATCGCACGACGTAACCCAGTTACCATGCATTAAAAACAGCTGAGAATCCCTACATATAAACTTTCACATGCTTTACTTAAACACAGACCCAATGTAAAACAATGTCCTGCGACGCTGATGATTTTTCTTATCACTTCTTATCACACAGTGTCGTTAGTTATTATTGTTATCATTGGTTATAATTATTGTTATTAGTCATTATTGGCAAACATTTTAAAACATTTTTAACGGCTGCACAGGGTCGACAGAAATACGAATCGGAGCTGTGGCTAAAAAGTCAAAACCATCAACACACATGACTTCGTCAGCCAATGCAGTTTAAATGGCAATTACATACAGCAACTTTTTAACAAACGTTCCACAAACGACCCAAGCGGCGAATATAGACTCATAATGGCTTTGACCAGACAAGAAACGATCATTCATCGCAAAGTGTAACACCAGAACCATACTCCAGATAAACAGACTGATCAGAGAAGAGAAGCAACCAGTGAAACACTGGATTTTAAAGAAGGTCATAGAGCAATGGAGAAGACACTGCAGGGACAAAGAGCTGAGTAACAGTTCGATTCTCGCATACCCCTTAAGGCTAACTAGTCCTTCTTTCGCTACGCGACGGCAATGGTTAAATCAGACGTATAAATGTCAAGGGCGCATTGATGACAGTTAAATTGTACGCCTGTAATAACTACCGATTATTCGTTCATACTATGCTTGTCATGTTGTGTTATTTAAATTAAAATGAAATTATTAAATATTATATCATGCAAATAATACCAACTGCGGACGACATATGATATCTAGATTCCTCATACATAATTATATCCACCACAATTAAAACATCCAAGCATGTATTTGATGCAGCCGTCGATCCAGATAACTGCCCACTGAGTCCAGCGGGCAGTTATCCACAATGCCTGAATATCAAGAATTCGAGATCTAGAGGTGTTATATAACACAATCCTTCTGGTCTCGAATCAAAGCATTGTCATATAACTCAGCCACGGACATTCTCGGGCGGTGCCAGTCAAAGGATATAGATTCACGAGGAGGGCGACGCTAATCATCCTTGTTATGGTACAGCCAGCCAGCCAGCCAGCCAGCCAGCCAGCCACTCAGTCAGTCAGTCAGTCAGTCAGCCAGCCAGCCAGCCAGCCAGTCAGTCAGCCAGCCAGTCAGTCAGTCAGTCAGTCAGTCAGTCAGCCAGCCAGCCAGCCAGCCAGCCAGCCAGTCAGTCAGTGCTTCTGGACGGTTCATCCTACTAGAGGCACTCTACAAGCGCTTAAAAGCAATATGTACCATGCATGCATGTATTTCCACATGAAGACAAGTGTACATACATGCATGAGTGCCTTTATGTACGATTGTGTATGTATGAGTAGACATCTCTACCTGTTCCCTTGAATGAGTCTGTAATCCAGTTGCCTGTCGGACTTCAACTGAAGTGTCTAACCGGTCGGTCGCCCTGAACTCCCTTTCCACTTCCATCGCTACCGCTCCGCTCCGATCGAATCCCCCACCAGCACCCAACGATCCCCAACCCCAACGCTGACCTTGACCCCAACCCTGACCCTGTCTCTGAATCCAGACTTCGTCGTCGCTCTGTACCCCAACAGACGACGTTCCGACGACCCCGGTGGGTGAAACTGAAACACCCCTGCCCATACCTTGAACGGATTCTTCCGACACCGCGTTCTTGATCTCGGTTCTCCCATCGTTGTCGTGACGAAGCAAAGGAGTGCTCCCCGTT
Organism: Bimastos eiseni; assembly: GCA_959347315.1. Taxonomy (NCBI): domain Eukaryota; kingdom Metazoa; phylum Annelida; class Clitellata; order Crassiclitellata; family Lumbricidae; genus Bimastos; species Bimastos eiseni. The sequence goes on along the minus strand of OY365809.1, from coordinate 1,387,841 downwards.
GGATGGTCTCTCTTACTCCTCTTCTTGTCCTTCTTTCCGCTGCATCCGCAGAGCATCGTCTTCGAGAAAACTCGGCCTCCAATATCCCTCGTCAAATTCCTTGTCTAAACTCTGTCTCAAAATTGGCCAAATAACACCCCCAGAGCCAAGAGTTTCTTCGGCAAATTCCACTGCTATTATTAAGAATTCCTCGCCAAATTCCACCTCTTGAATCTAGTTTTTCGCCTCGCCACGACACAGATTGCAGTTGTAAATTCATAAAACAGTCTCCGAAAGATCGAAATGCCTTTGGAAGACAACTCCTACTGCACGACTAAGCACCCTAACTCAATACAGGCCAAAAACACATGGTTTCAATTGCAGTCAACATGCATTCTTCGCAGTTACCGGTAAATCCAGACAGTTGGAAACGTTGGCTCTACTTCTAAACTCTTCCGCAAACGCCACATCATCCGCTAAAAAAACCTTTCCAACACGAAGAAAACAGCCAAATCCAGTCAACTGAAAACGCCAGTTTTCTACACTGACAGGCTCCGCCAAGACTCCCCAACAACCACCCCACGAAATCTAAATCAAAACTCGTAACGTCTGGTGTTTACAACACCCGCTCAGCTCTCAAAACAAACAAAACCATTTTCTTTATTATCTACCATCTACCAACTCTCCAAACTCCTCTTCCAATCACACGCACCAGAGCAGCAGAGACACTTTCACAAAAAATCCGACTTACTGAACACCAACCGCCTGGAGCAGTATATCCAAGCAATCGGCCTTCAAACGGTGAGAGAGAGAGAGATAGACAGAGATAGACAGAGACAGAGAGATACAGAGAGAGACAGAGAGAGAGAGAGCGAGAGATCTCCAGCCCCATCCAAAGCCACTCCCGACGATGACAACTTTTCCCAACACCCAGCTCAATCGAAAGTTCCGGACCGCGGATGGTCTGTAATTCCGAGCCACGTATCTGCGCGGACTGCCCCCTCCCTGATCCAGAAACCTGGCTATAGGTGCAACGCTGCCAAGCGACCAGCTGGCGTAACTCCAGTTGCCGGATCAGCCAACCCCCTCCCCCTCCACCTCCCCCCCTCCGACTCCTTAGCCCCGCCTCTGACCCAACAACAACGAAGCAGAAATCTATTTATAGCGGCCGTGGATCACGTGACCACAGGCTCCGCGACTCGACTCTCGTGCCCAAGAACAGAAAGGTCTAGTACGTACTATGATTGTACATGTGTGTATATATAATTTATATATATATATATATACATATTGTATATGGATATATGTATTTATATATAAGTCAATCAGTATGTTTAATTGCCTATACATATATATATATATACATATATATATATACATATATACATATATATATATATATATTTATATATATATATATATATATATGGACATACATGCCAGCCACTGTATCATGCGCCTGAGGACATTTAAACCTGCTCCTGTATAGATAATCGTCCATCAGCTGTTGTTAGACGGACTGCTCCTCCGCATACCTACTTACTACCTCAAAAGGGTGCGGCTACGTCAAGTCAGACAGAGCACCAATCGAACAAGTGTCGTCAGCGGAGACTAATAAAATCCGAGGATGTACGTTAATCAAATCATAGGCTGATAAATCCATCTAGAAAAGTTTCAATCTGTCTATAATTATATATTATAGTAAAATGGCAGTTACGTTAAAAGACACAATCAATGTGCCTGAGTACATGTAATTATCCATCTATCTGTCTGCTTCTTTGTCTGTCTCTTTATCTCTCTCTGTCAGCCTGCCCGTTTGTCTGTCTGACTTCGTGTGTATCAGAGGGTCTCTTACTTAAACCACTGAAGTTCAGAGTCATTTAGTTTTGTCTCTGTAAGTCTTCCTCCCTGTCTCCCTGCCTGCTTGTCTGTCTCCCTGCCTGCTTGTCTGTCTCCCTGCCTGCTTGTCTGTCTCCCTGCCTGCTTGTCTGTCTCCCTGTCTGTCTGTCTGCCTATCTGTCCGCCCGCCCACCCGTCCGTCCGTCCGTCCATCCGTCTGCCTGCTTGTCTGTCTGTTAGTACCTGGTCGGGTCGAGACGTAATCAACACAGAGTTCAGATATCTAGTTCGGTTGAAAGGTCACATAAACCAGGTCAGAGCAACTAGGACTAGGTCATCCAATGAAAACGTTTCCCATCATGCTACAGCCTCCATACATGCCGCCACCGCCACAGACTGTCTGGCTAGCTCTCTCATCGGCTCTAAATATTGACTAACAGCCGCCTCGTCAACATTACCTTGCAAAGGTAAGCCAAGGTAAGACTAGACGGTATCAAGATAAGGCAAGGTAACAAACAAGGTAGCAGTCAAGTAGTTTACGAACATGAAGTAGATCAATGGCAGCGACAATCTTTAGGCAATCAACTAATCAATCAATCAATCAGCCAACCTTCAATCAATCAATCAAATACATAATCAGTAAGTTGGGCAAAAACAATCAATGAATCACTCACTCAATCACTCAATAATTCAATCAATAGAGTCAATTAATCTGAAATCAAACAAACGAGCAACCAATCAGTGCGTTGATCAGTCAATCAATCAAGTGATTCAGTCAATCAACTAATCAATCAATTAGTCAATAAGTAAGTCAGTCAATAAATAAATCCAGGCAGTGAGCTTCAATAAATCAACCAATCAATTAATCAGACAATCAATAAGTCAATCAATCAGGAAGTCAGTGATTCACCACTCAATCACTCAATCAAATCACCACCAGAAAACCCCATTTAGACGAAAACACCTAGCAACCGTTTCCACGACAACTACCCCAACTCGACCCCGTCTCCCTAACAACGCCGACAACTCACCATGGCGACATTGCTTAGCAACACTCAGAGAAAAAGAAATCCGGTTCGAAATTCCATCGAAAAACGATCCAACATCAGCGTGTACCGACTCCTCCCCTGCCTAAGTGTGATGAGCTGGCTGCATTCTCAGCAGCCAGCATCAGTTGAGGTAAGCATCACACGGTGCCAACAGGAAGGAATTCTATTATTACCAGCTGCTGGCCCACGCATCCACCAGCATCTGCAACCGCCAGAGCATCTCAATTCATAATATTATAATTATTCGTCCCTGGTTCTCGACTGAACCAGACCGCGCATTTTGGATTTCACGTAAGAGGGCTTTAACCATAGATAAGTGGTAAAACCTGTCATGGATATCAGATAAAGCCACCCAGGGATATTTGGTAAAATCAGTCGTAAGTATCTGGAAAACCAGTCAAAAATATCTGGTCAAACCAGTCCAATAATTATATCTGTAAAAATCAACAACATCTCTAGTAACACCAGTCACGATTTCACAATAACCATTACTATTACAGTCATGGTCTCGTGGCCCATAGGGGCCTCATATTGGGCCGCCGCTTGAGCTGGCCACAGCTGTTGATACCTAGCGAGCCCATGTCAGAATGAAAGAATGAATGAGTGACTCATTATGATACAGAGTGGGGTCAGAGGTCAGAGATATAAATGAGAATTGGTCAATGCTTCTAGATAACAACTGCCCTCAACATACAGCAGTCTATGACTTAAACAGAGCGGTAGATCTCTTATCGTCGTCTACTCAACATGGCATGTGCTGCCGCCCAGCGACTGATAAGGAACTGACAAAGCAGACCAGGTCAACGCAAAGAGGGTTGTTCGGCTTCGCTTCTCCTGAATAGAGAGAGTCTTCTCACTCAGCGGAACAAAGGCCATCGGCTTATATCTGATAGACGCCCAACTGATGACACATGTGTACTTGCAAATCAGGCAACATAACATCACTTTCACTAGCACAAATGACAACACAGCATCATTCCTATAAACACATCTGACAACACGACAATAACAGATCATAAAAGAACTTGCAGGCCAACGCCACTAAAGCATCCCTCATAGCAAAGCAGCAGCCAACATTACCCAACGCCAACGTCATAACAAACGATGGCATGTAAAAGATCATTGTAAGCGACATCAATCATTGTTAGAGTCGTCATACCAGGTTGACTGGTCACTGTCCTCCCTCACCCCTCATCTTCATACCCCATCGGTACATGCTTACACAGAATCTTTGGGCATAGGTCCGTGAATCAGCCATTCTACGACCACGTTGGTCAGAAGTCACTATAAAACGCCCTGCTGGCTGAGTGTTAAATCTCAATCCATAACCTTTAAACTGACAGTTCAGAAAACTAACTACTACACGCCAGCTTTGTTAGCTGCACCCGGATGTAGTCTAAATCTCGGCTCCTAGCCAGAATATTGTCACGGGTATCTTACATGTAGACCGAACGAATTTAACTTGTTCTGGAGCAAAATACGACAAGTACGGTACTATCTGGGACCAATATGAAATGGAAGTGAACCCGCAACGTGGCAACCAATCAGTGATGGCCTTTTCTTATACATTGCGGGCGATGTCTGTGCCTGCGGTCGACTTTGTAATCAGTGAAGTGACATCCGGGTACCCGGCAGGATAACTTCGAACGTATAATCGCCGAAAAGCTCATCTAAATCAAAGCTGCTCCAGTCAAAAAAATCTTCCTTAGAACACATTTTATTTATATTGCAAGTCCAACATACTAAGTCGTTTTACTTCGTAAAAAAAAACCCCGCCGATTAATCCTGCAAAAGTCCCGGATGAAGTTACAAACATAATCTAGGTCAATGATCCAGTTTTCATCGGCTTCATATCCCTTCCATATTATCCAAGGTAATACTCAGATGTTTCAACTGTTTAAACAGATTATAGTAAACTTAGTAAAGTGTCAATAACTACTATATTTAAAAGACCACTACGTGCCAACTCGGTTAGCTACATCGGTATTAACGTCCGTCCCATGCGCCCTGTGCGTCTGAACTTAAACTATGAGATGCTGCATAACTAACGGTTGTTCGAATGTCGTATTTAAGTTCATTGCGGGCCAGGTCGGGCCCTCTAAAAATCGCCTGGCCCTACCATATACATCGCCTTCATGAGGTTCTTACAAGGCGCCATAAAAATGCTCCATATACATACAACGACCGCTCCCTCAGCCAAAGACGATAGCACCGTGCGACCTTCACGGTCCAGAGACCCTGTTTGTCCACAAAGGTCACACCCAGATGAGACGAACACGGCGACTGTCCGCCGCCATCCATAATCCCAATGCTCTTCTGCGCACGACCAAAACGACCCCAGTCACGGAAACGTGTCTACGAATAAGGATTCCTACTCAGCGGTCATTAATAAAACCTAACGAAGACTAGGATAATACCAGGATCCAGACCGACCCTGGATAAAGAGTGCCGTGCTAATCGTCGTTTGATACGACCCCGAGTCGCTAAACAGACAGATAGTTAACTACTCCCTGCCTTCAGAATCTCTCTCTCCCTCCACCTTCAGCTAATAGTCACCATCAGAGTTGGCCCAAGGACAAGGTCAACACGACATTGGAAAGACTGCTAGAGCTGTCCTGCATCTGGTCTCAAATCCCGAACGTTGTGCTCTGCTCCTATACTTTAGGATCGTACACTTCTACAGTGATGCGCTAAAAGAAAGAGTTTATTGACCAGCTAACAGGATCGGAACTATACAAGGGTTAACCTCCCTACTTCCCTACTTTCCTCCATTCTCCTCCCTTTCCTTCCTTCCTTGTGCATACAAAGACACAGAAACCACACAAACACACACACACACATACAAGTACACAAACACATAGGCAAAAAACATAAACATAAAAGTAGTGAGGTCAGAAAGGTATTATTAGGTGTATCCGATGTGAGAGCCAAACGAGCTAAGAAGTCAGAATTAGGTCCCGGAGTCAAAGAGCGGTCACAGTCTGAGAGATAATTATTAAGAGACAAAAAGAAAATGTTAATTAGTTCGGAAGACGACATTCGCCACACCATTTGAGCAAAATTATGACCCATATCTAAAGGATTAGGCTTCCCATGTTGGCCAATAATTCTGTAGCTATTGACAATGAACAGCTTTGGGATGGCTATTTTCCACACAACACATGATATTGGCACGACCTCAGCGTAACGCAGTCACGGGTTCAATTGCCGTCACAGTAACGGAAAGAAAATAAGTAATTACAAAGTGGCTGCAACAAGATTACTTCCAAATATGACTCTAAAAATGCAGCAAGATGCTAAGTTAAGATATCATACCACACATACAAACACACACACAAACACACATACATATAAGCATAAACACAGAGGTAAAAAAACACACTGACACTTTGTTCAACTGACGTGCCATCTAGTAATAAACACGAGAAATCGACGAAGCGCGACCTGTCCTAAACTGATGTTCACGTACCCTGGTAAAGCTACCACCTCACGAGTCATAAACGATGCACATCAAATCGAATCGACACTATACTCTCAACAGTTAGAGTCGACATCTAGCTGTGCTTGATTTATTATGACGAGCAGAAGCAATTCAACCATGCCACTCGTTCAAACATACAGGACCACTTTAACCCCAACTCTAACCCCAACTCTAACCCCAACTCTAACCCCAACTCTAACCCTGGCACAATATTACAACGGACTTTATTAAACGCCCATTTAACACCAAAGCCAAATCGAAGCTGAGCCACTGTAGACAGCGTAGCCTACAATGTAGGTATCTCCTTTTGCTTATTAAATACTATAGAGCCTCTCTATCGAACACCAGTGAAGTACACTGTATCAATTAACACACTGCATCTGTAGGCCCATCAAAAGTCCACACTCAACAACTACTCGAATACAGACAGCGCCAGGTCCAAGTATGGATACTTCCTCCTCGGGTGACGCTAATCACCTGTGTAATTACAAAGAATCGTTAACCAACCACTAACCACCAAACTTAGAACAAACAGCACAACAAGTAGTGCAGGACCCAAGGCAGGATAAAGGAGAAGGCCATCGTTCCTATATTTACTAGTTTGCACATAATCATTATTCATTTAAAATTCATGCTTGCAATGTAATAGTCAGGATGTTTTACTTTCATTTTCAATCAATATCAATAAATCAATAAACTGAACCGAACTGATCACCTGTGTAATTACACGCACCATCATAAACCAAGCCAGTAATTAGCGACTAAAACAGGAACAAACCCCTCTACAGATAGCGCCAATCCCAATCCAGGATAAAAGAGGAGGGCACTTACATGCATGTGGAGATTTCGAGCTGACGGGCAGCCACTTATTCCCGCTCTCTTGCGCCTAATGACTGCTCTTCCGAGAAGAACCTCCCTCCGATCATCCTCTTGCCGCAGTCGCCGATAAACAGTCAGCTTCCGGGGCCTCGACAGGAAGTGATACTCAAGCTCCTCGCAGTCTACCCCATCGACGTTCACGGGGCACCGGTACCCAGTCCAGGCAGGAGGGTAGACTACCGTCATCGTATCTACCTCCAACGCTTAGTGATCTCACCGATCTTATCAAAACTTTGAACCATATCGTGAACTCAACGTTTCTACAGCGCCGCTTGAGAGTTATGCGCAGGGCACCAGCTTACTCACGAGCGCTGAAGAGTAAACGCTTGCTCACAGTTGGCAGATCGAGTGGTGATACGGTTGCTTAAACGAAGCATTTGTTTCGATTAATGCAACAATCCAAATTGCAGCGAGGTATTTCCATTTATTTGTTTTGCGTTCTTCCTCTGTTTGAGATTTAGGGTCGGATTACGAAGCCGTGGATAACATACAATTTCAAGCATAGATACCACGACGTTAATGTGTATTTACGCATCTCGGATGGCTTAAATGCCAATCGATGCGTTTCACAACGGTCACCCACGAGCTTGTGTATACTTCGCGCGGAGTTTAGTTGATATCGAGCAGGCGTTTGACAGTGTAGCTCTTAAGCTGCTTTGATTTCAAGCAAGCATTTGACAGCGTACCTCTTTGCAGCTGTTCACTGCCACATTCACTCAACCGAAACTGTGCTGCTGTGATGTATACACCAAACACAACTCTAAACACAACACACGTCTCGACCATGTCGTCCAGAGGTATATAGGGAAGCACTCTTGGAAGAACATTGGGTCTGGGAGGCACAGTGAAAAAGACACAGGGACAAACTCACAAACATGACCAGGCAGGCAAGAATAAAGGGTTGTTTAAACGTAGCAAGGGACCATGACTGCGCTATTTTGAAGGCAACGACGCGTATGTAGTGCACAAAAGCGTCGCAGATTTTTGTTCGATAGAGATGTAACGTCGACCGTTTAGTCGTATGAATGTGAAACCCAATGAAAGCACCGCCTTCTCATGGGAACTGCCGACAAATAACAACACTACCACGTGAACAACGGCTTTCGTATTCCCCAAAACACCACAACGACCACGGAATTTTCAACGACCACTACCTCTACCACCGCCACCACCTCTACCGCAACCACCTAGCGCTACCATCCTTACCAGTCATATACATCCGGTAAAACCAGCTATAAGTAACTGGAAAACCAGCAATAAAAATCTGGTAAAACAAAAATCTGGTAAAACAAAAATCTGGTAAAACAAGCCACAGAAAGCCTGCAACCACAGACACCACCTCTATCACCACCATCTCTACCACCAACATATATCCCATTATTACAGATGTACCACCACTATCACGACTTCAAACATCACTACCCCAACACTACATCAACTCTAATATCACCAACCCAACCGTAAACATCTTTTACCACTAGCATTGCTTCTGCCATCATCACCACAAGCTCTACCACAAAGACTTCATCAACTCTGATAGATATCACAACCATCACATCTACCCCAAAAGCTCAACCATCATCGCTCTATCCCTACAACCTATATCCCCACCCACCCTCACCATCTATACCACAATCAATACCGCCTTGCTGTCGATCATTCCTTGAGATAAATCGTCCGCTTGGCCCTAACAGTGCTCGTGATTCTGCGCAACGCTCTTGAATAAATCCGTGTCCTGAACCATAAACCTTCGAGCATACGATTACAATGCAGACCCGAGGTTCGGAAACAGCGGCGCCACCTGTAGAGTATAGAGCCAACTATTGTTGAGAGAGGTCCCACTGCCTTTGCAGCATTTCTGTACAAGACCCTAAGGCAAAAGACCCCCTCCTGAAAAACACCCCCTCCTGAAAAGACCCCCTCCTGAAAAGACCTCCTCCTGAAAAGACCCCCTCCTGGACCGCTTCCCTGGTCACGTTTCACATTTATGTACGATTGCGTGCAGTGATTCGTGCGCTAAGCAGTCAACCGAGGGTTGGAAATTCAAATCCCAGCCAGCTTAGAACCATATTTGAAATTTCTGTTCGAGAGCCACAGTAGTAAATCATCGTATAAGGTAGTACCATTGATTCTGTCTTGCTTTTTCCAATATTGACTGACCCATGTTTTGACTTGCTTTTTTATCCAATGGTATATCTCCAAGCCTTGTTGTGTTTCTTGCCTTTGATTCTCATATCCTTGCCCTTCCTTTCCTTCAATATGTCTATCCTTGCCCTTCTTTCCCTAGCCTTCCATTTATCCTTCCTTCCTTGCTCCTCGTTCCCTTGCCTTTGCTTTCCCATTCTTTTACTTCCTTACCAAGACTTGCCTTTTCCTCATCAGCATTGCCCTGCCCTGTTCTACAGAGTTACACAAACACTTCCTGTTCGCCCATTGCTGTCACTGCATCCCAACCGTTATTCAGTAAGCCAAGAAGCTTAACTTTCAGCATTAAAAAAATTACTTCCTTGAATACAATACTTCAAATTGAAACAATATGCAGCCACTCTATACTCAAGCAAAGGTCCTGTTTTTAAACTCAAAACATATTGAACAGTCCGGGCAGCTTGCTAAAAAAGATTTGAAAGCCATATTTCGAACACTACTTATCATCCCAGAAAAACAATTTAAATTGAAACCCTGCATATATAAACATACTCAAAATACTCACCAGTAATTAAGCAACTTCAGTTATTCAAATAGGAAACAACGAGTTTTAAAGCGAATCTCAAATTGAGGTGTTGAACTTTGTGAAGGCCAAACTCTTTCTAGGAAATATTCCAGTCTCAAAGCTCAAGTCCGATTTTGAGACTCCTGCAGTAGCCTACCACAGTTACAAACGACGTGTCCGTCATTTCGACTCTTCAGACATCCACATCAACAACGTTAGTAACGGTAGTCACACAAAGCTCCCTCGATAGTCACTCAGAAGTGAAAGCTATGCGTAAAAACCCATATAACGAAAATCCTGGAGGTCAGAGACCATGTTCAACAGTAGAAAGTTCCAGAGACGCCTTCGACGCAGTATAGTAGTACTCGAAAACCTTTCTGAACTCATAGAAGCCTATATACATCAAAGCAATTCCCCAACACATACACATAGAGTGTACACATGTGCGTACTGAAGAGCATACGACACGGTTGTATGCAGTAGGAACAGTTTGGTTCAAGGCCGTCGCGAAGAGCCGTTTCAACGCTCGTAGATGATAATAATACACTGCACAAAAGTGTACGTTAATATGCTTCAACTTATACTCGCCTTTAAACGTTGAAATAAATACTGTGTAATGAAGCATTCATGTCACAACAAGTCTCAAAGCTCAAGAGAGTCAAAGAAGCAGAAGAAGAGGAGTCAAGATGGCCGCAGAGGTACTTCACGAAACAACCAATCAGATCGATGATACGTCCGCATTGCCTGCGATCACCAAATTCTTTACGATGTTGCGACGAGTTATACCAAGAGCTTAATTTGCCGCTGAACAACCGAATCGAATGCTTCGGCCAATCAATGAAAAACTTGAGTGCACCAGTAAACACAGAATCCTATGTGTGACTCAACCCAAATTAAGGAGCTAGCAAATGTAAAGATTTCAAGGAGCAGGAGGAATAGGTAAGGCATTGGTAGGGGTAGATAAGGATTAGGTTAGAAAAAATAGGATAGGATATCACAGGATAGAGTAGGGTAGAGTAGGTTACAGTATGCTAGGGTAGGGCAGGGCAGGACAGGGTAGGGCAGGGTAGGGCAGGGTACGGTAAGGCTGACATGGCACCATATCGAAATGACCTGTGCAAACATAGTCTGAGTTTCTAAACCTACCTGGAAGTGGAGAATGATGGTCCAGATGAGACCGAGAGTGAGCTTTGGATTTCCATCGACAATCTCATCCGCACGAATGTTCACCAATCGAATCTTATATTAACAGATGACAACAAATGCAATAGATGTCAAATATATCGAAGGGAGAGACGAATACACAGCCACAGTTCCTTCTCAGGGACAACTCAAGGTGCGGATCTTCTTCTCTCCTAATCCTCCTCCTTAATCTTTTCCCCTTTCTTTGCCCTACTCCTTCTCATCTTTCTCCTCTACCAATCACCTCTTTCGTCCTTCCCTTCTTTCTATTCCTCCTTATTCTTCCTCTTCACCCTTCTACAGTCCCCTTGCTTCTTCGTTTTCTCCCTCTTCTTCTCCTCTTCTTCTTATTCCTCTAACTCCTCTTTCTCCCCTATTATTCTTCCTCCTTTCCCTCTTCCTCCTTCTCACCTTCCTCCTCCCCCACTTCTTCCTCCCCTCATCCTCCTCTTTCTCCTCTTCTTTCTACTCCTCCTCCTCCATTTTTCTTCCTCCTTCTCCTCTTTTCATT
>OY365809.1:1223882-1376011 GCA_959347315.1 Bimastos eiseni | reverse complement strand
CACTTAACTGACCTCTTTACGCCTGAGGAAGTCGAGAGCAGTCTGGACATTCTGCAGAGCGTGAAATCGCATCTTGCCTCTCTCGTGTGGCTGCCAACACATAATTATCATCATTATCATCGCTGACCTTGTTTTCATCATTACGTCATCATCACCACTATTGTCATCATCAACACCATCATTATTATCCTCATTACGATAATCACCATCATCACAATCATCATCATCACTAGCCTCTTATCATTATTATTGTCATCACCATTATTATCATCATTATTATCCTCATATTTATCATCGTCATCACTGTCATCATCACTATAATCATCACTATAATCATGATTATTATCGTCATCACCAATATCATCATTAGCATCATTATCAGATTAGCATCATTGTCATCATCGTCGTCGTCGTCGTGATGATAATAGTTGTCGTCATGATCATCATCATCATTATCACCACCACCACCAGTCCACCATCAACAGCTTAACCCGAAGCAATTCAGCACAATAAGTCTTAGAATGTAAGATGTTTTATTCGTACCAGTGGCTCCTGAGATAGAACCTCGAGGAGGCTGAGTAGTGCATGTCCATCTCGAAGGTCGTAGAACAAATCGCCAACCATCTGACCACACTACAAACAACACAACAGTTAATGCAACATCATACAATCAATCAATCAATCATTCTTGATAATGTAATGCCTCTTCAAGAAATCTACTCAGAGGTGCTCACACTCTACTAACTCCTAGCATCCCTCCTCATCGTCTGCGATCATCAAATCGGGTATTCAGCTGAGCCACGATGGAGAACGTTAAGGCCTCTCGTGTATTAGCTTGCCTCTGTCTTAATAGCAAGTAAATGATTAAACACAAGCAAACGATAGGTAAACAAGAGCCCATAGCAAATACATCCATGTACACACCTTAAAGGGACCATAGAGTACAGGAGGCGACACTGGGGCGCAGACCTGAGGAACCGAGTTTGAAACCCGTATTCCCCGTAAGACTAACTAGTCCTTGTTTCGCTAGGCGGCGGCAATGGTTAAATTAGATGTATTACGTAATGGACGTCTTGCACGGCTACCGACCGTTAAATTTGACTTCTGTAATAACTTGTAAACATTCGTTCATACTGTACTTGTAATCACAATGAGGTATGTCAGTTTGAAATGAAACTAACATTATTATTAATAATATTGTAATTAATATTACAATTATTAATACTGATACACGAACATGATTTCAATTTCTACCTTAATGGCAAATTTAATTTAGTATGAAGGAATGATCGCAAATTTTACACGAAAACTCATTACGTCGTGCTGCTCATTCTAACAACGCCACCTGGTGAATGAAAGGCTGAACTGCCCTTAGTGAGGGTACAGGGTGTCGATCCCGCATCACGCGGGTGATGTTACCACTCGTCTATCACCCCTTCCCCTTCCCTCCCTCACAATCATCAATCGCCCTCCCTACCCAAGGCAGGCGTTAAACAGATAGACATAAATAAAACTTAACGACATAGATAACTGACACGTTGTGCAAGAGTTTTCAGAGCAGAGGAGAGTATTCTCATTGAAATTAAAAATTATTCTCTGTGCAGTACGACAGCCGAACAGTGGCGGTTCTACAGGGTGCGGGGGACCGGTGTCCCACCAACCAAGCGAGTCGCTAGTCCCTCGAAAGCATAGTCGACTTTCGGTTTTGAAGAAACGAGACGGTTCTAGTGTTCGTGTCCCTACACGACCCCCTCCTCAGTTGGAAGAGTCTAGAGCCGTCACGGCTGAATCGAACGGTGTCAACGGAAGGAATTCATAGGAATGAAAAGACGCCTTTCCCATCTTAAACGGTCTCTTATCGATCTCATTACCAGCGAAAGTAACGAGAGAAAGAATGACGGACGAACGGACTAAAACACAGATGGACTGACAGATCCACAGATGGATAACGAACGAACAGACAGACAGACAGACAGACAGACAGACAGATCAGTAAATAAACAAACACAAACAAAATAACAGATATGTGTATATATGTATATAAGAAAGACAGACAGACAGACAAAGAGAGAGAAGAAGAGGCAAGGAGGAGTAGATTGAAAGAAAGAGCAGAAGACGGAGGAGAGACGATAGCCACACATACGCAGAGACACACAGATACTAAAATAGAGACATGCACATAGACACAACGCAGAGAGACAGACCGACACAGGCTCAGCACATAGACAACTAGAAGGCCACAGAGAAGAACACACGCAGCCATACAGAGACGCACAGACAGACAGACAGACGAATATCCTTGTACCCTCACACAGAGCCTGCCAGTCAAAGGTAATAGGCCAGCTGCAGTCAGTCAAGTCGAACATTTAGGCTAAAGAGGTCTTTAAACCGACACAATGGAATTCTTGTAGTATTAACAATATACGTCTCCTGCAAAGCGACTCTCAATGATGAATGTAAACACTGAAACCGTTCAAGTTAAACGACAGCTGAAATAACCCTCTACTTATTAGGCCTCCATCTCCTTCTTTTCCTCGCCTTCTCTTCTCCTTCCCTTCTACGGGAGGGGGGGTGCGTAGAGTGGTGGCGAACACACTGGGATGCAGCGCTGATGAACCGTGTTTCCCCCGTATTCCCCATCAGGTTGACTTCTTTCCTTCTTTCACTAGGCGGCGGCGTTTGTTAAAAATTATATGTATAGCGTAATGGGCGCCCTGCATGGCTGCCAATGGTTAAATTCGACTCCTGTAATAACTAGTTGTTATCATTCGTTCATACTGTACTTGTAATCATACCGCGGTTTGTCCGTTTGAAATTAACGAAAATTATTAGTACTATTTTCTCCTCTTCCTTATATACTTATCCAGCTTCTTCCACTCTTTCCCCTGCTCCTCTTCTTCATCCTCTTCACCTCTACCCTTTCCTTCTCTTCCTCTAATTTCTCCTCCTCCGCTTCAATATGTATATATGCGTATGTCGTTGGTTAAATCATCATATGTATGTACGTAAGAGATGAGAAGTGTCGTAAAGGTAGGTGTTGCCATCCGCATTGATAGCGAGAGGAAGTACTTGTCTCGAAACTCGGCTTATACCGTCCGAACTTCCGATAATATAAATTGGTCTATTAAAGATAAGAACGTAGGTTATTAAAGTTAAAGAAGCTCTCCACAGGTTAGTATCATTATTATTATTAATTAAGGTTGTAACGCGCGCACGGTTACTAGGAAATGTGAATCTGAGGCGCGGATAGTCAGTCAGTCGCCAGGAGCAGAGGCACTTAGATTTCAAAGTAATTGAAAGCTAAGGAGAAATAGTGAGTTTAGACTTTAGAGTAAATTTTTTATAGAAGGAAGAAAATTTAAGCTACAAAGAGAGAGAGTGGCAGATGATTGCATTTCTCATATGCCGAGACCAGGAAAATGAAGTTGCTAACATTTCATACCCGTGGTTGCCTCACATGGACTGCTTCTCTATACTTGATAAAATATCATGCCATGAAATTTAGATATACACAATGCACAGAAATTTACATCAAGATCAAAAGAACCATAAACATGAAATGTACAAAAATACCTACAAAAGTAATGCAAAGTAATGTAAACACAGAGGACACATGTAAACATAAATCTGACATCACGAGCACACATACTAACACTCTATACTAGACACTGTACAAACGAACTAGACATGAGGCCACAATCGCATAGGTACGTCACGCAGTTGGACCAACCTTGTAATACCTCCAGTGCTGCGTTGAAGTGGCAATAAAAGAAAGACTTTAGTAACATATCGACAATGCATTCTTACGCTAGGTTATACGACACTATAGGAATGCTAGCAAACTCAGTCAACTCCTTTCTCAACAGATCATACTGTCGTCACCATCATCATCGTTGTCGTCATCATGGTCATCATCATTATTGTCATCGCTATCATCATCATCGTCGTTGTCGTCGTCACCATCGTCGTCGTCATCATCATTATTGTCATCGCCATCATCATCGTCGTCGTCATCGTCGTCGTCGTCGAAGTCGTCGTCGAAGTCGTCGCCATCGTCATTATCATCATCATCAATCACATCGTAAACAACATAAAAAACCTATCCCTAATCTGTAAAAGTTGGCAGGACAAAATGCATTTACTGCGTCAACGGCGAAATATGTTTTCAATTGGACTTTGTTATTAGAACAATTGCAGTAATTGGCAAAGGACCACAGAACGTATACGACTTTCAATTACTTACACCCTGTCTTTTATTCTATGATATCCGACATTTAGCCCTCTGACATATTCTCTATTCACAAAATATATTTATATATTTTCCCATAGATAATCAATAATTCATCTTCATCGCGTGAGATCTTCTCGTATTCCTATTATTGTGTAAATCCTCTATCGACCAATTCCAGAAAAATTTTTGCTTGGAATCAGGAAATTACGCACAATTATATCACCTATAGATGCTTCCCATCTGCCTGTCTCTGTGTCTGCCTGCCTACATGTCCCTCTACCCGTCTGCCTCAGTCTGTCCGTCTGCATGCTTGCCCCTCTATCTGTCTGTTCTCTGTCCGTCTGTACCTCTGTCTCTCCATCCGTCCGTCCATCCATCCGTCTATCTGTCTGTATATCTGTCTGTCTGTCTGTCTACCTGTCAGTCCGTCTGTCTGTGTATTTGCCTCCATGTCTGTCTTAACACCTACTCTGGCAGATGAAATTGGCGAACTGTTTTAGAATGTCTTTGACAAATTGTGCCATTTAATACCTGATCATCTCTTTAATCGTTCAATTAAACATTAGCAATATTAAGCATATATTTTTAACTCAATCTTTATTATTTCGTTGAACTCGTAATCATTTGAGGTATGTCTGTCTGTCTGTCTGTCTGTCTGTCTGCCTGTATGTCTGTGTGTCTGCTTTCGGTCGGCTGTTTTTACTGCCAATATTAAATGAATATAATATTGAAAAGCATTAAAATATGAACAGCTCAACTATTATAGTCCTAGGTCGACTGTTTGCTAACTGCTCCATGTCTTCGTTAAATATTTGGCTAACTATCAACAACACGAATGACCCGGCAGCCAAACAAAGCATAATAGGTCATTGAGAAGAGAGAGAGACAGAAAGACAGACAAAGACAGAGATAGAAAGAGACAGACAGATAAAAAGAGGGCACGTCACCCACCCACTCTTACGCCCTCAATAAACCCTTAAGAAAGATCCCCATATGGTTTACTATTCCACCCATACCAGCTGTTTCAATTCTGTAGTTACGTACATGCTACCCTCTGACAGTTTGGGCATTGTATTGTATCCGCAAATTCATATAGCGCTATCATTCAAAGGCGCATATGTACGTGTGTGTATGCAAGCATGAATGAGGGTGCAGCCCGGTGCAATGCGTTGGAATAAATATATTGCGCGCTCAAGTATTGTATTGTATCTCATCACTTATAAACTCCGCCACTGCGTGCACTCCTACAGTGCCAGTCCCAAGCCTGGACAAAATAGGAGGGCGACGCTAATGATCTTCGTTATCACACATTGTCTTTAACCGAAACTACCAATAAGCCGTTGTTGAGAATTCCCTCTGCGTCCCGTAAACCTACCTTGACGAGGTGTTTGTTGACCCATTTGGTAAACGTTTTCTTCTGAACGGCATCTCTTTGATCTACAATTAGCAGAAAACAATAGGTCTTATTATTGACCTCATCATAGTTTGGTTTTGGTGCTTCATCGATTGCCTTCATTTTTACATACAAATGGCCACCAGAGGGCAGTTGTTGTATTGTGATGTCTGGTCCACCTTTGCTCCCTAAGCCAACTCGGTTATAATGAGACACAAAACCGGAGGGAGAATAAGACGTTGAGGGTTAGGAAACGAGACCAAGACACCAACCAGTCTTATTCTCTAATATAGTAGGCCTACACACGTCATAATAATTCCGGTGTAACGGTGGTAGTAACACTAGGTGCTAGTAGGTTCACTACTGGTGTTAGCTCCCCA
The DNA here is from genome assembly GCA_959347315.1 of Bimastos eiseni. Lineage (NCBI taxonomy): Eukaryota > Metazoa > Annelida > Clitellata > Crassiclitellata > Lumbricidae > Bimastos > Bimastos eiseni. The sequence continues at coordinate 1,370,007 of OY365809.1, read as the reverse complement.
CAGGTTCCTTTACTCCACCATAAACTTTGCATTGTTTTGCTAACTGGTGTAAACATTCTCCTTGGTAATAACAAATAACATCAGTTAGGCTAGCACAAAGAGTGCCTCTGAGTAGATATTTTAAGTGGCGCTATATAAATGTTCGATTGCATTACATAACTCATGCGATTGGACACACACACACACACACACATCCACTAACACAAACCAAATTACACAAAGAACCAAATGCACTGACAGACAATATATGTATGTATGTATGTATGTATGTATGTACATATGTATGCATATGAACATTTATATAGCGCCCTATATTGTATAATATAGTATAAGAAAGGTTTTAAGTGGTTTGCAGGACATGTAATCAGTGGTCATAGAACTACTTCAAGTGATAATTAATAGTCCAATTTTCATAGCTTCCTCTTAGACAGAGACGTGAAAGTGTCCAATGACACAGAATTATATCATCCAAACTATTCCACAAGTCTACAACTCCTGCACTGCAGAATTTCTGCTCAAATCTTCCTTTCTACTGTATAAAAGATTTATACACGTGTCCTCGAGCTGCCTGTGGTTTGGCGCTATTTCAAGACCCTCTTCCTCTGTAGTGCTTACTTCCAAGAGATAATCTTGTAGACTCATCATTATATCTTCTCAGCTTTTGCTCTCCAATGTTGTTAGCCCGTAACCTTTCAACCTTTCTTCGTAACCCAGATCCCTGTAGCTCCAAATGATCATTTGTGTGTCTCTTCTTTACACTTGCTCCAGTTATTCCATGTCCTGGTTTGGGTATTGACCCCATGCCTGGATGTAGTATTCCAACTGCGGCCTAACCAGTGCTTTGTAAAACCTCAGTATTGTATCCTTGTCCCTGGTTACTACTGTTAGCCTTCCTTGCTGCTTCAGCGCATTGCCTTTTGTGCATATATCTCCTTCAGGCTTGATTTAATACCTCAAAGGGGAGGGTCAGCCACACGGATCCTTCTTCTCCATTTTACTCTGTCACAAGTGTCTTTACATTGCTTTTGTGCATAATCATCGTCCTTTATTGGCTCCCCTTCTCTCAGCGGATCTCATCATTGGTATGGCGCTGTATCGAGAGATCAGCTCCCAAAAAATAACCACTCCCAAGACCCTTTCTTCCTCACTCGCTTCCTTCAGTATACTGCCCCATTTCAGAGGAATACCTTTGGCTTCTTCCAAATAAAAACTGCAATCGTACAACCAGTTGACCAACGTAATGTAATCAAGCATTTATATAGCGCCGCTCGAATCATCAGCGCTCTCAACGGGCGTCTGTGCTTGGCAAGGGAACGGGAAAGTCTTACGGTCTCTTAGAAACTGGCAAGGTGAGAGGGTCAGTAATTCCAGGTGCAAGGGCTGTGGAATACAGTTCCAAGATGACGGGCCAACATAGGCAAAGCACTTCGAATGGGCCTTAGCAGAGCGCATGCGCGTACTAACAAGAAGGTCGCGAGTGGAAGACGGCAAGGAGGCCCTTGCAGGAAAAGAGGACGCCAAAGTGCAGAAATGCCTCAGGTACGGTTTAGGTGTAATACGAACACAAGCAACCATCAATCCCACATCCAGAATCACAAACATCCCTCAAACACAAACCAACACATCCAACCAACAACCATCAGACGCCACACAAAACCTCCAAAAACATCCCCAAGCATCCGCTCCACATCCCGACCACCAACCAACCACTCACAAAAATCAAACCCGTAAGCACCCCCGCCGACTTGCCTGTGTCAATCCTCCTACTAAACTCGTACGCACTCAGGACCGGTGTCTCCTCCTCGGCCATCTCTCCCTCTCTCTCCCTCTCTCGTGTCAACGCCAGGCCTCAAGGCGGCGGCGGCTATTCCTCATGGGGCGTACGCGGATACGACACTCCAGATACTCCGTGTGCCGAAAAATCGCTCCTCTTTAAATTCACACGAAATATCCTGCACAGCGCAAGATCGAATTGAAAACCACGCAAAAGGATTAACCTCTGAGACCAAGAAACTGGACAAATATTCAAGATTCGTCACACTAGGTCGGTCGGTCGGCTCTCGGCCTAGGCTCACGGCGACTCGCAGGAGACCTAGACACCGCTAGGCCTACGTGTGTGACCTCACCCTGTCCAGGCTATACGTTATACTCATGGCAGAGCTATATCTAGGCGGCCTACAATGGGTCTCAGCATTCTTTCTTAGCTGTCTACGTGTTGATGTATGCACGGCGTACAGCTGTGTACACATAATTATTGTGTAAATCAGTCTATGTTCGTGTACATATGCACATATCTGTGTGCATATATGTGCGCGCGCGTGTGTGCGTGTGTGCGTGGGGACTGTCCATATGTGTGTGTTTACGGGGAGAGGGGACTTTGAGGGCGTATTTGATGCGGCCTGTAGGCTTGTATACGCATTGGCCAGATTTAGAAACTCGTTGGCCGACTGCAGCCTATGAGACAGGATGGACACAGACAAACAGAGGCAGACAGAGGCAGACAGAGACAGACAGAGGCAGACAGAGGCAGACAGAGACAGACGGACGGAGATAACATTTAGACTGCTGTATCAGATGACAGCGATCATTAGCAGTTAGTTACTATTGGAGGACCATGAAGACACAGACAGAAGAAGACACATGATGAGACAAACAAAGGGACAGGCAGACACACAGAGACGCACAGACAGGCAGACACACGTCATGGCAATGAGGCACAAAGAAGCAGTCAAAGGCACATACGTGCATACACAAAGAGAGACACAGACAGACTTAAAGAGACAGGCAAAGAGATAAACAGAGATGGACATAGATGCAGAGAGAGACAGACAGACAGACAGACAGAGACAGACAGACAGACACAGAGATTGTGATGCATACAAGTATTCAGAAGTAATTAATGCTTCTAAACATGATGACATAATCATAAGATAAGTGAGGAGGACTTAACATCAATTGAACCTAACATTAATCCTAAGGGGATCAATGGACGTTACAAATGATTGAGGACAATGGCGATCATTTATTCGTACCCATCGCCGCCAAATGTCTCGCATCAGAGACTGACGATGAGGGCGAAGTTATAGTACAGAAAGACAGGCATACACACATCCAGACAGATATACAGATATATAGGTAAACATATAAGCAGACATGCAGGCAGACAGACAGAGAAAGAGAGACAGATAGAAAGACAGGCATACACACATCCAGACAGGTGTATCTCATGTCAACTACGGGCACAAGGAATGCTCCGTGACTCATCCTTTACCCAGACAGACAGAATGAGTTGGCAACGTCGCCCACGCCATCGTCATCAGCCACTGATGCGGCAGCTACAGCAGCTGATGGCAATCAAAGCAGCTGCTGAGGAGGAGGAGGAGGACATCCCAGTAAACAACAATACCATCTTCTTCGTCATCACAAGCAGCAACAGCAGCAGCAGCCCTGGAGGCAACCAATAATGACGAGGGATGTCACAGAAAAGAATCACTCTGCTTTTCTAGTAGGTATGCAGCGGAAATGCAAGATAAATAGTCGTGATCACCAAACTTCTAAAGCGCCACTCGAAAGCCAAGCAGAGGGTCAAATCTCCATACAGACTTCTAGCGTCTGTTTAACGGATATTCATATAGGCTGTCTAGGGAACATAATTCATTCATTCATTCGTTCGTGCATTCATTCGTTCGTTCATTCATTCAGAATTTCTATACCACCCTCTCAAGACACAACTCCAGCCCGGACAAAAAGATAGGTCTTCAAATGGCCATAAAACTTACCACTAAGCGATTTACGGCACAGGTACAACTCCAGAATTAGGCCAAAAACTATTATCGCCTATAGGGCATTCCACAGAGAATGCACGGCTTCGCATAATAATCGTCTAGCAATTGGGAACGGGTATATCCAACTTTATTCACGAGTGCTGCGTAAAATCAGAGGGGTTGTCCAAATGGTAGTCCGAGATAGGTCAGGGTTCGGGTTCCAGATGGTCAGAGGAGGCAGGGTAGCTGTTCAAAGTTCAGGCGGGTGTCGTTTTGGTCGAGGATTAGAGGTTGGATGGTCAAGTGAGTCTGGGTAAGAGTTCTTGCAAAGATGAGATGCTACCCATATCAAGTGAGCTGGCCGACAGACTGAGAGACTTACTCACCGAACTGGGTGGAGATTAATTTCGGAGAGTATATAGCATAACCCTTTACCATGAATATGGGAAGTTGAGAACTACTTGGCGTCAAAAGGATAGAGACAATTTCTGGCTTCAGATCGGAAGGTTGCCATGGAAACAGGTAAAGGCTTGGAATTAAGACATAGGCCTAACATAAAGAGATGAAATAGCAAAGAGTGCGTTGGGGGTCGTTACAAAGGACACCGCCCGTGTGATACACTTAATAGTCCAATTAGCGATTATAATGAGATTAATATCCGCACTTCAACAGACCTACCGCGGCTGCATTGACTCTGCCCGTCTGGCTGTCTGTCTGTCTGTCTGGCTGTCTAAGGATCTCTGTGTCTTTGTATATATTCAGCGTATGTAAAGAATTGACGGTCTACAGAAACGAGTTTTAATCAATTCGAAGTACTGATCGTTAAATATTACACTAGTAAATTGTTAAAAGGCAATATATATATTTAGATAGTAAAATGGATGTAATGCTAACAAGTAAGACGATATTAATAAATTGGATTATTGGGGCGCCTTTTGGTTTCAAGCTAACTTTTAATAGGAATGCAATTGATGAAAATTAATAAGTCAATACAATTGTTTCTCTAGATTATCTTGTGCACAACAGACTACGCACTTGCCCATTCGGACAATTTTGGGGGCCCAAGAACGTGGGGGCCCTAAGCAATAACTTGTTTCGCTTATACGTAAATCCTGCACTGGGCGAGCACCTTGTCCATAGTCGTTGCACAGTGGCTCAGGCAGATTCAAAGCTTTGGATTCCCAATTACAAGGCAGAACCTTCCAAAGCAATTATCATACACAAGAAAGTTCTTTTTGAAACTATATATATATTACAAGGTTGTTGCAGTTTAACGACTGGCCGAGTACTACCAGATGTATTTACGTTTATATATAACGTATGGTGTCACGTTAAAAAGGTGTTCAGTTGTTTAACAGCCACAGTCTCGCTTACAACTGCGCCAAATGAATGCTTAAACTGAGGACATCATTTCCATTACCTTTACGATTGATTTTATAGAATTACTCGTCTGCTCATTCTTCTCTCTCCCAATCTCTCTGGAACGATCTCAATATCATTCACACTCAAAAGAGTAAGTGAGGTCCTCTAGCGAATGACGTGAAGACTTTCAACGCGAGACTCATTAACTTGCGTTGACTGTTATTAAGTTCACTGGACAAGACGATGAACCTTAGCGGCATTTATGGTATGACGTGTTAGCGACTTCATTTCCTTATCCTCGGCATATCATGGCGGATGGCGCCCCTCTCTCTCGCCGCCATTATCATCTCACAGATCATCCATTTATTCACTTTTAAGATTTACCTTCAAGACATCCTTTGAGATGCATATAAAACAATACTGTGTATTTGTAATACAACAAACGGTTATAGTTACGATCGCGGTTAATGTAATAACCCAGGGAGCATGACAAGAGGTATGACATGACATGCGACCCATATATAGCCCACAGGGATTCCATGCGGGCAAGAAAACAGAGGGATTTTAATAAGTGAGAACCTGGGATACGAAGTAGATGTGTCGTTCGATCTTACCTGCGATGACCAGAACTCTTCGATCGGCTGGATCGAGCTGGAGAATCGTTGGCAGAACGAGGAAGTCGGCCTGATCCTTAGCCAAGAAAATGTCCAACCAGCTCGACTCTCCATAGGCCATGCCGACGACCTGGTTGCCAAGGTCACCTGGTTGCCAAGGTGGACCTGGTTGCCAAGGTTGACCTCGTTGCCAAGGTAGATCTTGCTGCCAGGGTAGAACTGATTACCAAGGTAGATGTGGTTGCCTAGGTAACTAGGTAAGAGTCAAAAGGGACGAAAATGAGCCTGACAATCTGAATGGAGTTGAGAGTTCATCCGGAGTACTTTCTTACTTATATTCATACGGCTAAAAAACACAAAGGTCAAAGGTTGTTGAAATTAATCAGCAGAGCAATCATGATATAAATATATATATTATTTATTTTATTTATTTGGAGGATTTATATAGCGCTCCTTCAAGACATCTACTCAGAAGCGTTACCGACCCATATATATATAATAAATATGTATGTATATATAGATTATAGATATATATATATACAATGATATTCGTTTATTTAGAAAGAAAACAATCTGACAAAACGGCAGAAATGCAACAGCGCGCAATAAAACTAGTTAGAATTGAGTAACAACAAAACTAGTAAATATATTAATAAAATGATCTGGGGATAAATTGATTGTTGTCTTTGGTTGGGAGAACATGGTCGTGTGCTCTTCGTCTTAGTTGGTGAATGGAGTGGGGAAGGAATGGAGGCAGAAGCTGGTGAAGAACATGCTTAGGGTCGACGTGTAGCGAGGCCTACCAACCTTTATTCCAAGTCGTTCTGTACAATGAAAAGAGCCATTCACTCATGAGATGCATTCTCTCTAGCCAACAATTCAGCCCCTCTCATCCCAGGAGGGATAGTATACACCTCGTAACTTTAATCACCCAAAGATAAAGACAATCGATACTCTATAAAATTATCTCTTATTTATCCATCATTTCTTTCTGTCACGTTTCCTTTGTACAACTACAACGTTAATATTTTATGCCTTTTCTTAACTCAATAAACAAATATGATAATTAAGATGACGAGAAACAATAAAAACATCAATAATAAAAAAAATAACAGATGACAAAACAAGGCGTTGCCTAGCACCCATTATGACGTAACAGATCAATGCATCTTTCATCTGCGTATTACTCTAAGGAAGCAAACTTTTAAGCAGTAATTTAATTAGTTACACGAAAGAATACTTCGCTAAGTGTAGCTTTCTATTATCATCATAATTAAAAGTAATATTATTTTTGTTGTCGTTGCTGCTGTTGTCGCCGCCGCCGTCATCATCATCATAATAATAATAATACATTACTATAATAATAATTATTATTATAACTATAATTATTATTTGACCCGAGGTACGCGTAATCCCTTAGGAATATAATAGATGCTACAGGACCTGTTATGCGAGTATCTGGTAATTTAAAAACAGAATATGTCTGCCTGTATGTGTGTGTGCGTGTGTGTGCGTGTGTGTGTGTGTGTGTATGCAAGCACGTACGTTGTACTTAAGTATGTACACTCACGCATGCACGCATGTAGGGACGCATACACAAATGCACTTTTTGTATGTACCTCTCTTTGGTATAGTATGATAATTATAATTATAGTGTACAACTGTTGGTCGATAACTACTTCCTCGTCAATCTTCCGCGATCATCGTCCAATAAACATCATCTAATTTCCGACACAATAACCAAATAAAAATCACGGTCTTACCCCCACCATTGCGGCCCTCAGTCGATAGCCATCCCTCCCCAACAGAGTTCAAACCAGTACACGCAATTTATATCCGATTTTAATTGAATTTCTTTTAGTTTCTAATCTCTTGTATGTAAGCCAGAAAGAACAATGTTGACGGCGGATGAATACGAGAGCCAATGGTGCTTTTGCCAAGTGCAGCGAACAACCCCATTTATAGTCTGTGCTGTTTGTCGACAATCTTTACCATTGATAAAGTAAATACAGATAAAGTTGCTTCAGACTAATTTGCACCGCCGTGGTTGGGCTGGGAGCGCATCAGAGCAGACTTCTCGAGGAGGGCGCTATATAAATGTCAAAATGAATGAAGAATGAAAGTAAATGTGGGTACCGCAGTACTTGTTAACTGAAAAGTACATGTTTTCGTAACTCGTGTAAGGCTGACTAGTCCTTCCTTCGCTAGGCGGCGGGGTTGGTTAAATTAGATGTATGACGTAATGGACGCCTTGCATGACTGCCACGCAGCTAAATTCGATTTCTGTAATACTGTGCAGTCTTTCATTGACTACATGTACTTGTAATCATACTACGGTGAGTCAGTATAAAATAAAAAATATATAAATTATTAATAATACTAGTTTTAATTACAATAATTGTAATCTGCAGTGACGTAATTGCAATTCAATTGACAAAAGCTGTCAAAGGAGTATCATTGTGACGCGGTGTGCTCAGCCCGCAATGCAGAGAGTACGGGTTCGAGCCTCGGTATGAAACAGTCACTACGTAGGGACCTCATTAGAGCAAGTCCTTAATGATCCATAAATTGCTCGGCCTTTTTGTTGTTCTATCGCAAGGCAGAGTGTGATAATGAACATCTTAAGAGAAAGACATTTATTGTCTCCGGGAATTTTTATGACCTCGGGTAAGAAAAACTAATAATAAAACAAACTGCATCTGACAATGACACCATGGAAACGAGACAATGAATTGTTTTGGCAGGACTCAGGACTCAAGGAACTCTAATGATCATCATGATGAGCTGGTAACATACAGCACATTCCTGACTCTGTCTGTCTGTCTGCTGTCTGGCTCTGTCTGTCTGGCTGGCTCTGTCTGTCTGGCTCTGTCTGTCTGGCTGGCTCTGTCTGTCTGGCTGGCTCTGTCTGTCTGGCTCTGTCTGTCTGTCTGGCTCTGTCTGTGTCTCTTCTGAACCCGCCCTTCAATCCCACACCCCTTCCTTCAAACCGCTCGCTGACACCCAGCAGCACCGCAATCATAGTCCATCCCAGACCGACTCATCATCCTTGAAACTGAAACGAGAGTCGACAGAAGACAGAAGAGGGTGGAGTGAGGACAGTAATCGAGAACGCCCTGTTTACATCTAGAAACTGTGCCACAAAACAGAGAAAGAAATGCCAATCTCATTTATACCTTGTTATGAATGTATGTAAGGATAAATGTATGTATGTATATATCTATGCATGTATGGATATATATTTATAAATGCAGGCCGACATAATAATAATATATTCATATGATTTAAAATTGACAGACACGCTCAATATCTGTAAAAATGTCATATTTTATGTGATTCATATAAAAACCACTTGAAAGCGCCACCTGATCGTGTCTGTCTAGTTCAAAGCGCATGACATAATTATTATATAAACTGCTTCATAATGTAAACCGCAGTATCATTACAAGTGCAGTATGAACGAATGATGACAAGTCGTCGGGAGAGATGCAGGGCGCCCCTGCATCGAATTTAAACAAAGCTGCCGCCTAGCGATAGAAGGATTAGTCAACCGCTGGGACTCAAACTCATTTCCTCAGTTGTGCATGCCAATGTGTTTTCCTTTGATCTACGCCCCTCATGTATTAATGTATATGTGCTGCAAGAGTCGATGAATATACATTATGTATATTTGGGTATATATGCATAACCTGCATTTGTGACTTTATGCACTCATTTATGCATAAATGTATATGTATGCATCCATTTTCATTGTGAGAGATCAATTCAAGCCTGAAGGAGATATATATGTATGAATGTATGTATGTATGAATGTATGTATGAATGTATGTATGAATGTATGTATGAATGTATGTATGAATGTATGTATGAATGTATGTATGAATGTATGTATGAATGTATCTATATGCGTATGCATGCATATATGTATGGATAATAGGTGTGTATGTGTGCATGTAAGTGTTAACATATGTATATGTATGTTTGTATGTAGGTATATTCATCTGTGTACCTCTGTGTGTGTATCCCTTTATGCATGCATTCATCTGAACATTTAAACACGACCTCACTCTTTCTCTCTCTCTCTCAGTCTGTCTGTCTGTCTGTCTCTCGTTGACCTTCAGCAAAACATCGAATGTAACTGAGTACAAACACATCCATCTCCATCAAAAACAACGATGCTGACGTTGAACGATGACGTCATCTGGACAACAGATGAATCGTCAGCATCCGAATCGCAAGCATCTCATATGGAAACAAAACCTGCATCCGCCAGGGACATCCTTGACACCCGCTCCGCATGAAAAAGTCATCTGGTCGTGTCCGAATCTGGAATTCGAGTTAGAGGCAGAAAGAGAGTCCGGGGCAGAACCGACGTCATGGGATCATGTGAAAAAACCCAGCTGCAGAAAATCCCAGCAGACAATTTAATTTCATCCTTGCAGACGCTGGAACCAGTCTAGACGTAGAAGTCCTTTCATAACCATGAGATCCAGTGTAATGATGTAATCCAACTGTGCACACTGCGCATGGATCTAGTCCCAGAAGAGGGAAATCCAGCTGTTTACTCTGGGACTTGCTGTCTATATATAACATGTAGAAGTGCTTCAAAGCAAACCTAGATCTTCAATCTGATCTAATCATAGTGATGTCATCAAAAAACAGATGCTTATGAATCAAATCCAAATAGCATCGTATTAATCTAATCATAATGATCAAATCAAACACAGGTTCTGTATAAAAATTTAGACACAAGCATAGATACGTACATACATACACACATACATATATACGTAGAGATGTAAATGCATACTAACGTAATTGCATAAACACTGGAATTCAATAAATATATATACATAGATGAATATATACACACACACACACACACACACACACACACACACACACACACACACACACACACACATAACTGCATACATAAATGCACTCATGCATAAATACATACAACAATACATTCAGGAATACACACACACACACACACACATGCATACAGGAATATGGGGCTACATATACTAACTCCCTACCAGATAGTCAGATGATAAGATCATTTTCTGACCCATTAGCATCCCCTTCTGAGCTGAGCTCAATGAGCACACCAACCGTACACTATTATAGGAAAGAGCAGATGAGGTACTAGTAGTAAGGCAACAGTTATTGGCCATTCACCCCAATAGAAAGCCCACAAAAATTAACTGTCATCTAAACTTAATAGCCATGGCTGCCTATTAGAGTAAACCCTTCAAGGAACTCATTCGTCCTTCATCTTCCTCTTCTTTGCACTCTTCACCACTAACAACATCATCATAAAATAAAATCTGTAATAAAAGTAAAATTACTATTTATATTATCATCGTTATCGTTGTTAAATACTTGAGGCTCTAATGTCCATAAAGCGATTGAGAATCAGCTGATATAAAGCACTTATCTATAAAGTAGTGCTTCAAAAATCTGGAGATAACAACATAATAATACAATTATTATTCTCAGTATCAGTTAACCCTGCTCACACCAACTAAACTGCACAGTGTCAGGCGTTTCCATTTTCCAACTAACAGCCTGCATTAAAACTTACTGCGATTAATATGAACAAATATTCGAACAATGGGCATTATTTACATACAGCTGGGGCTATGAATCACGCACAAAAAAGCATGACTACAGCTCAACCATGAGGCCCTTAAGTTCGCCTTAACCACTTTCCCCCAAACACGGGTCATATCGACTGATTAAAGAGCGTGCGATCTTAACAAATTCCGAAATTTATACCAGGAAAAATAACGTCACATATTACTTACAATCCGGAATAGTTATAGCCTCAAAATCTGTCGAAATCTAGCGGTATCTATGGAAAATTCAGACAACATAATCCGCCGCACGACGAGTCCATATTTCCTCGTTCGAGGAAAGACACCGCTCTTCCAGGGTCGCCCCCGTCCCCGAGAAAATAACCGCACGGTCAACAGATTTTTAAGACTCGATTTCCTTTTTTAACTGTCGCAAGTCTGTTCTATGATGCGACTCGAGTTTGATTTAAATAACATCTGTCAGTTGTCATAAATTATAATTTATTATCGGGTTCAGACTGCGTTTTAGCTTTCGAAAGGCGTTGCTTAGCATTCTGCAGAAGGACGGACGGCAACAGACAGAACAGCCAATGCGCTGCGACGAATGCCATTGGTCAATTGACTGCGCGACACTTGATTCAGAGGCTGAGGAATCGCGGTGCCAGTCTCCAATAATTATGTTTAAAGAGCAAACACACCACAAATGACTGTGTTGTCGTAAGCTGTCGTAAATCTCTGGAGCCACACGCACTACATTTCAAAAACGTCCGAACCATCAACTTTGGAGGAGAATCTGTTGGCTGGGCTCTATCTTTGTGTCCTGGATCTTGTCATTTGTGAATCTTCTTGTAAGCCTAATTTCCGACTGACTGTACGATAATAAAAATTACTGACTTTAACATCTTGCAGATTAGCGCCTCTGTGCAAAAATCTGGAAGGAGTGCTATACGAATGTTTCGAAATGAAGAAATAATAATAATCCCGTCTGTATCGTCGATTTCTGCGAAGGTTGCCCAATGAAACGGTATACTATCGTGAAAGCGGCTAGGATCTTAGGACGCGGTGCTCGAAGAAGTGGCTCAGCACGGTAGTCGATTGGTCAGTTGTTTGGTTCTCACTTATAATATTGTTCTGAATCATGGACGTATGTGTTTATGTGCTTCGGAGTTTTAAAAGAGTGCAAGGTCGAATGCAGTTGCATGTACACGAGTTGTGTCTAGATAAATGAGAGTATGATGATGGTGAGGCAGGTCCATTTGGCTTTATGCCACCCTTGGATGAGGTAAGTGAGGTGGTTTCAGGCACGTTGCCTTCCTTACAGACAAATATGGGTGACCAACTTGTCCAAGGGTACTACGCAATGAGGGTTCGAACCTTCGATCTTCAAAACGCAAGGCACCAAACATCCCACTACGCCATCACGCCCCACTAAATGAGAGTACAGGAGGCAATATATGGAAAAACTTAAGTGAAATGGCACGAAGGAACAGAGAGAGGTATTCTATGCTAATCAACTTTTACAGCACCTATATGTAGCAATTTATGGTGGCCCCTACCTAATAACCTAGCCCCAACAAAACTTGAAACCGTGTTCGGATTGCTGGGAGGTAGAGTGAAATCATATTCAAAGGTAACCTTGAAATAGATTTCATCCTACCATCTGCGGTTCCAATTTCCCCTCTCATAATATTTTGTTATTTGTGTTTATTTAGATCCTTATTTCTTGCATAAAAATACATTAACTTACAACTTATACCTCTGTATCTGTGTCCCTATCTACATCAGATCTGCCCATCATTCCCATTCCAAAGCAACAAAATAACGAATTACAAATGCTGATGCATTTTAAGCCATTCTGTTAAATACAGGAGCAGGGCAATCTCTAATGACTATTCACCATTGTCATTGTTTCTTGTAGATTTACCCAGAGTTGTATGGTCTCAAGACAGTGTCTCGGTCTAGAGATGTCACGAGACAGTTTTTTAGTGTCTCAGTCTCAGCAGCCTGCTGTCTTGGTCTCGAGGTAGCGTCTCGAAACTGTTTTTTAGAAACTGTCTTAAAGTGAAAGTTCTGTTTCGAACAAGAGATCTCGATAAGTTTTGCGTTAACTGTCTTAAAATCTTGCTCCAATATAAAAACTGTTTTCAGGAATTGGTACTATACATGTATACATTATAAGTTTCAAATTGAAATTACGAATAAACCTTATTCCCGAAAACTGATACATGTACATTAGTATTTTACAGCATTTCATATAGGATCACTGGTCTTTTACTGTCTCGTACTGTCTTGAGCCTAGTGTCTCGATCTTGGCACCTCACCGTCTCGGAGTTTCAAGTCTTGCATAAAACACTGGATTTACCCAATTAGATTGAATCATCATTTATCTTAGGTTTATATGAAGTCATGCATTTTGAACTAGTGTAAATCAACAATTTGTTTTAGAAAGATTACATTCTCTCTCTCTCTGTTTCTCTCTCAAACAGTTTTTGGCTAGATTGGCAAGTTAACCACGAGCAGCTCTTGACAGTTACAGTTGAACAATCTTTCTTTTCTCCTTCAAAGTATTATTCAATTGCGCTCCTAACCTGTCAGGTCAATTCATTGAATGGTGCAGTTGCAGATGACAAAAATGTTCTCTGCCACATGATTCAATACAGCAATGCAACAACCAATCCATGAGCAGAGGATATCAGTTTATAACTACAAAAAAGATTATTAATGGGACATGATTCAAAACATGATGCTATCTTAGAATCAAATACAATACTACCGTCTGACTTTCCGAATTGAATATCAATGCTTGGTCTAGCCGGGATGAGCTCACATACATACATTCTTATATAAATACAAAGACAACATACATGTGTATACAAGCACAGATGCCAGTGCTGCTAATTTTGAGTGGTGCTATACAACTGTACAATCACAGTACATTCCTAAAGAAACATACATACGTAACCTAAATACATTCATAGACTTAAAGAACAAGTGAATGTTTCCATTTTCATTGCATACATCAACATGGTACATCGTGATTCGAGACACGGCAGCACACAGATACTTTCGACGATCGACTATGTTGCAATTAAAAATCCTCCATGTCACACCGCTCACTCTAAATTACTCATCACCATAATAATTATTCATACTGCATTCAAAACGTCACTAAAATCGTCTATCCATAATTTCAATAGCAAAGTTCCTTCTCTGTAGTTAGGCAAGGATTTCCTCACCCAACTCATCAAACTATTCGCCCACAAACATCGGCAACAAACATCTCTTTCTAAACGTGCCTCTGACCCGCGCGCATATAAACCGCTGTCGCAGCCTCTCTTGGCGTAAATACCTAGCGAAATAAATCTACAGTTCTGAATGTTAATCGAGACGTGATTTCTCTTTCTGTACTCTCTGAGCGTACGTTCGGGATACGAGCGAAACGGCCTCCATGTAACGGTCCATACACATCGCAACGCATTTCTGAAATTACAGAAACCAAATACAATCAAAAAATCAATGAAACTTGATAGAGCTTCTCCAAGACGCTCCCAGTCCAACCTCGGCCAAAGAAGACAAAAGGTATGTTGATGCAATGGAAAACCGTTTCCAGCGCAAAGAAATGCTATCAACTGACGCTCAAAGCGTCATTAACACCGGCGCTATTCGAGTCCTTGGACTATTGTTAATCACGTCCGGTCAGTCTCATGTTTCATCAAATATCAACAGACTTCACACTATATTCTGTTCATATAAAGCATAAAACCAAACATTATTAACTTTAATTCAATTCAATCAGTTATTGACAAGCCACAAACAGATTGAAATTTAGCAAACCTTATGTAATAGAAGTAAAAAATTCTGAAAAGGGTCTCATTGGTCAGCTAAGTATACATTTCACTCACCTCCAGTCAATAGCCAATGTGCTCACAGTAAAACAATAATCATACAACAATCAAAAATCCATCACTATAGTAAAGTAAGTAAGTATTCGTTACTTGCTTCTTCTGTTTTGTTCAATAGTACATTAATACCCAGTCGTCACCTATAGTCATCATCTAAAGTCATCATCTAAGACATCTATAGTCATCATCTATAGTCATCATCTATTGATAAGAAGGAACCTGTACGCTCTGCATTACAAGTGTAGAACCTGAGTCACTTGTCTACCGTGCAAATTCACAAGAATCTGGAAGAGGGTCAAGGGAATCTCAACACCACAGACCGGTCATAAACCAAATGAGAGACAAAGAACAGTGCTGTAAGCCACCCCTGGAGACATAACGGATTTATGTTGTCCATACAACCTAGGCTCACACTCATTCTCACTGATTTACCCATCTAAACCATCTACATCTGATGTAAACAACACACTGTCGATTCACCATAACATACCATTTGTCATGGCAGATAGCTGAACCATTGCCAATCCTTATTCAATTAAATTAAGCATTGCTCAATATCATCACGCACATGTGCGCATGAACAAAAAATAAGACACAGAGTGTCTAAAAATACTCACTTGTTCGGAATTATCCAGGGACGTTCCCGGTTTCGATACGCACTTCTTGAAGCACTTGTCCGACATTTTCTAAAAACCAAAAGCCATGTAAGTCAGGGTCAACATTTATTTCCAATGAAGCTAGCTAGTTATTGTTTTTTCGGTTGCTATTTTTATCTTCTTTGTCATTGCTACGAACTGGTGTTGATCATTTCTGGTTTAAAAAAACTAAGATGGTATGTTTGCTTATAAGCCTTTCTAGACACTTCCCTCGTTTGACAGTGAAAAGGAAAAGATAACCAATTGTTCAACCTACGTTAAGCTCACCTCCATCCAGTTAATAGCCAATGTGTTCACACCTCTATGTACTGTCGCTGCTAGGCCTTAGAGATTGAGATGGGGACAAAATGTGTCCCCATCTCAATTAGGTCTGTCCTCATCCAACACCATAGAAGCAAAAGAAGAAGCCACAAATGATTATATATGACTTATGTTAAACCGTTCTCTATAAATTTTAGTTTTTATATACAGAATACTTAAATGAAGCTGAAAAGATGATGAATATTAAAGACTCACAAAGTTGTATAAAGATATATTTATATGCAGATTTTTTTAGCATAATGGATAATTAACTGTAACACAGGACAAAGTGATAACCCTTACCACGGTAATTACCGTGCTTGTAGTTCCATCTAGAGGTAATACCACAGGCTCTGCTACCATCAGTATTCTTGATTGACATTAGCTGAGAAGGTGTATGATGACAATGGGCCACACATGATGCAATTTATCACACATTTACATTAGAGTTTTCATATTGTACTATCTTTACCACAAATCAACAAATCCGCCTGCCAAGCAATTCTTGAAACCTTTAACCATCGTTTCTGCGGCCGAAGCCCACAAAAAATTACTTCTGCGGCTGAATGTTCTTCGAATATGTATAGACAATAACCAAAGCCCTAAAAGATCCACACAATGCAGTACTACTTGCACCGTGTTGGTCTGATATGAGCGGGTGTTGGTTAAATGCGAACCGCGAACTGGCGAACTGCGAACCCGTAAAACGCGAACCAAAATACGAACCACAGGCGCGAACGGATCAGGTTAAGGCATCGTGAGGGTAGGTTAGGGTCAGGGTCGGTTAGGATTGGCATGGTGAGGGTCAGTTAGGGTTAGTGTAGTTGATAGATAGGATTCAGGGTCATGGCTAGTATCGTTTAGAGATAATTGCCGAAAACCTTGGGCTGCATGAATAAAAATATAAATGGCAACCACAGGCGCGAACCGGTCACGTGACCTTTGGCAGCCAATCGAAAACAAGTTCTCAAACGGTTCGCATAAATTTTTACCGGTTCGCAGTTCGCCGGTTCGCATTTTACCCACACCCGATATGAGCAGCCAAAGTAATACAGTTGGAAACAAACTATATTATCGCTCTCACCTGCAATAACTCTTGGAAATTCGCAACAGCTATTTGTGCTTTCACTTGTTCCATCAACTGCTGTTTCTGCGACGCATCCAGTTTTCCAGCAGTTGCCGAAGCCGAAGGGAAATCGCGATCCATTATATCTTATGAAAGTATTACAAACCACAACCGGTCAAAGTCGTATCCTATGTCCTTCGATTACAGAAGCATGGCCTGTGCTTTGAACGAATGAAGTAGATATACCGATTATACACTTAGTGCGTTTTAGGGCTCTGATGTCTGTAGCGCCATCTGTCAGTTCTTCAACATCATCGTAATCGTAAGTGCGACAGTTTATCGAAAGGTGCAGCTCTATATAATGCCACTTGCATACAGAACGTAGGTGAATTAATTTATTCACGTGTGCTGCGCCTAGTAGACGGGTTGTCAAGAACCAACTGCGATTGTCAAAGGCAGCTGTTTCGAAAATAATTCACCATGGTTGCACACAAAATTGGCTTTAAGATGTTATATGAATGGTATACTTGTCGCAGCGTATAATATGATGTTTTGCTCAACATAGGCAACGGGTTATTGCTTTCAAAAGTAATTCGAACGTCGACCTATGCTGCAACTCCCATTTCCTCAACCTTAAAGCCACGCAAATCAAACTTCTACGACTCATCAAAAACTCATTAGCCAGAGCCATCAGGCCCGTCACCAGAACACCCAAGCATCACCACATCACTCCAATCCTCAAATCACTTCACTGGCTATGAATGCCAGAGCGCATTCACTTCAAAGTTTTATCACTAACTTACAACTCCATACAATATTCCCTGCCCAAATATCTTCGCGAACTCTTCCCCATCCAGCCAACCCGCTCTACCCGATCGTTCTCTTGCCTCACCCTCACTCGACCCCCGATTACATCTTATCTCGAATTCTCCAACCGCGCCATATCTGACGCCGCACCTCGACTCTGGAACGACCTTCCTCCTGAATTTCGTGCCTTTTCTACTCTTCCACCATCATTCACTGCCCGTCATGCAACATCATCTGTCCCTAGCGCCCCTATCAATCACACATCGAGCTCTCCAGTCTAAACTTATAAGTCACACCTTTTCAAGAACTAGCTCTTACTCAGACTCATTACTTGACATTCCATCTGTCAATCCTCGACCAAAACGACACCCTCCTTAACAGCTACTCTGCCTCCCTGCTGACCATCTGGAAACCGAACTCTGACCTCCCGCGGACTATCCTTTGGACAACCCTTTCGATTTTACGCAGCTCTCGTGAATGAGCTGGTGCCCTGCGCTTAGCTTTCAAGTGGCGCTTTAGCAATTTGGAAATTACAATTACAACTACGACCTTCTTCATAACAGTGATGCTTGTGTTAAGTAAATACGACATTTTGCACCTTCGCCGCTAGTGGCGCCAAACTTCTTGGACACCAGCAGATTTACTTAATCGACGTGAGATGCATAAGACTTCCAGTACTGTGTATGACAGATCTTTCGGCCTTCACTGTTCAGCGTTTTTAGGTTTATCAATTACTTCGTCGGGGTCAAATATGTAAGAGGTCGTTGTGGTCAACCACAACTCGAAATAGGGCGCCGATAACGATAATTATTTGTTATCATACAGTATAATCTATAATATATATGAGACAGTTTTTTGATGTTTGTTGTGGTCCTTGGCTTTTATACCACACGCCTGAAAAATCGAAGTAAGGTTGAGTTTTAAATGCGGGTTCTTTGAAAGTAAGTGAATAGAGCTACATAATTACACTTGTGCATTCATTCGTTCATCTATCCATTTGTTCATTCATTCGTTCATTCATTCATTCAGAGTACTTATATAGCGCCCATCCAAGATGAACGCTGTGAGCGCTCTGTCAAGTTTGTCTGATGTTTGCATTCTGATATTTGATATTCGGTATGGAAAGCCGCATGCCAAATACATTTAATTTTTATTATGCTTTTCATAATTTCGCATTTCTACATGTAAACATTGTTCCGTATGGGTCATTGTTCTCATTAAATCACCACCAATCAAATGTTGTCCACCCAAGCTATCAGAAAATAATCACAAACAGATTTGATTTGGCGAGAGAGTCAAAGGTGGGTAAAAACATGGGGAAGTCATTTTCTAACTATAGCTTGTGTTAAGTTTGCTAGTGTTGTGAGGGTCAGGGTCATGGATAATGTCTTCGTTAGACAACATGGCACCTTCCTTGCAGCCACTGCAACATGACCAAAGATGCCGTACAACATGTGGAACCATGCTCATCCCAATACCACAAGTTTACAAACACAGATGCCGAAAGCATGGACTAAGATTTAACCATTCGTTTTGAGCGTTTCTGGGAAGAATCATGCATACTGTTTTTAATGTGAACTTTCTAGGTGCAGTTTGTACTGGGTGAGGACAGGATTTCTTGTGGAAAATGACAGAGAACGAAAAAAACCTCAAGTCGTTTGATACGAATTTCTGGGTTGGTCTGTGGGAAGAGAAAAACACGCCTTGGCACAGGACGGATGTCAACCCGTACGCAATCTTGTCAAAGGCTTTCTTTATCTATTGTATCTTAATACATTATGCTTGTAATGCATTCTTCTGTGCCCTAAAATGTGCTTGCCGTTACTGCTAGCTGTGGACTGGCTTCTGTGAGATACTTAACACATTGACCACTGTGGATATGTATGCACAATTTCACATCCCTTATTACATTACATTATTGCATGAATTTAGGGACAAAGTTCATCAGCCAAAGTGTGTGCTATGTTGAGCGTCCTATTACATACATACATGGGATTTGAATTTACTGATTTGGTTAGTTCTGTGGTTGTGGACAGTTAATGTGAGCAAATGCTTCCTTCAGACTTTGTCACAAAAGTCTATGCTGTGGGATTGCAGAAACATCTTTGAAGAAAGTAATCGGTATCTATGCTTAAATTAAGTTAAGTTGGTGAGAACAGCACACGTTTTTCTGCCCCCATACTACTCAGACTTTTCTT
Source organism: Bimastos eiseni (assembly GCA_959347315.1). Classification (NCBI taxonomy): domain Eukaryota; kingdom Metazoa; phylum Annelida; class Clitellata; order Crassiclitellata; family Lumbricidae; genus Bimastos; species Bimastos eiseni. The sequence goes on along the minus strand of OY365809.1, from coordinate 1,349,756 downwards.
TTCACACAGGGATTTTTTTTCAGACTGGGAGCACCTCTGATTAGGTTGCACTCTTGAGAGATGCTTTAGAGATCCATTAATACAAAGATAAGAGATAAGTCTTTTATTGAACAGATTCACGTTTTATGCTTCCTTATGCTCAAATATGATTTTTCTTATTAAGTTTCACGTTAAGTCTTGAGTTAATTACTAAAGTCATATGCTATTTGAATAATATAACAGATCCTTCTCTTACTCTATTTTAGACTGCTGGTAAAATACATCCATCTGTTGGATGGAGGAAAGAAAAACGTGAAGATCTTGGTTCCCCTGTGCGGAAAGTCGTTCGACATGAAATGGTTTGTTTTTAAACATATTCATTTGAAACCTATCAAAGCCTTGTTCCAAATACTTTGGTTATTTATTAAAAGCTGATGATTCTTTGATCAAGGTTTTCAGTTATGTATGTGTAATGCAGATGTGTTTTATTCAAATAAATGTTACTTGATTAACTAAGAATGATGATATGCTGGAGTATGTTAGCATCTCTAAAAGTATGTTAGTATCTACAAAAGTAGGTTATTGTCAATAATGTATGTAGATCATATCTCTATAAGTTTGTTAGTATCTTTAGCAGCATTTTAGCAAATCAAGATGTATATATTAGAATCTCTAAGAGTATGTTATTATCTCTTGACGTATGTTAGTATATCTATAAGTAGGTGAGAATCTATATAGGTATGTTTGTATCTCTAGAAGTATGTTGGAGGATGAGCATCAATAGTATTGTTAGAAGTAGATTAGTACCTCTAAACATTTGTGGTATTTCTAGATGTGAGTATATACAGAGAGGTTTGTCAGTGCCTGCAATAGCATCTTGTTTGCTTTTAGGCTTTTTGACCAGGGTCATTTTGTGGTTGGAGTGGAAGCGAGTCCATTGGCCATCGAGACATTTTTCAAGGAGAATTCCATAGAGTACAGGACTGAGACGAGGAATGGAGTATCAGTCTTTCTCGTAAATATCTAAACTTTATTGTATTTCATGCTCCATGGAGACTAAGAGGTATGTCAGTGATATTGACCTGATTATTGCTTGGGTTCAGTGCATTGTTGGGTGTTGCACTTTTGCAGTAGATGCCAGTTCATTTGAAGTTACAGATTAAGATTGCAATTGAAAGTTACAGATTAAAATTTGAAGTCGCAGATTGCACTTGGAAGTTGCAGATTAAGATATAATTGGAAGCCACAGATTACAATTGGAAGTTTAAGATTACATTTAGCAGAGATTATAATTAGAGGCTACAGATTATGATTAGAAGATACAGATTACAATTAGAAGCTACAGATTACAATCGGAATTTGGAGTTACAGATTACAATTGTAAGTTGCAGATTAATATTATAATCTTTTAAAGAACAGTTTGTTGTTAGATGCCAGAAATGTGTATTCGTTTTGTTCAAGTGTTTTAGTTAATTATTTCGTGGTGTTTATCCTATGGGTTGATCATGACAATGTTTTCAAAACATGTGTTTTTTGAGATCATGAATGATTGAATAAATGACTGAATGAATGGATGAATGATATTGTCCTAAACAATTGCTGTCATGATTTCTATTGTGTCTTTGAAGACTTTATTTGCTTGAGCATGAATTCGGATATAACTTGGATCACACATTGAACATAGCTATGACAAGGTCATAAACGATTACTTTCAGCAAATCTGTGTATTATGTTTCGTACATTGCGTCAACTTGCAAATGAGTGAATTCACTTTTATACGTGCATGCAATGCAGAGTGGATTCTGTAAATGAATAATTTATTAATCTCTGTACAACTGTGTTCCTTATTTGTTTGTTTTAGGAGAAGTCTGGTCGAATCGTTATTTACTGTTGTGATTTCTATGCTTTTGACAAGTAAGCTAAATCTAATGTTTCTTCAGCATAGCACTTTTGACTTGTTGTTTCTTGTCGGAGAAATAACCAGCTAGCAGTTATTAGCGTTGCCGTTGAGTTTTAGAAACTAGCAGCAGAGGGGCCGTTGAGTAATGGATAACACACTAGAGCATAGAGCTGAAGAACCAAGTTCTATTCCCGTATAAGAATAATAATATTAATAAACTTATCCTTCAACGCCCTTTGCTTCGGCTGTGCTCTGGCACTGTACAAATCGTCTTTAATTGTTACTATTACCGGCATCTGCCATACATGTTCAGTGGTAGAGTATTCAACTGCCTCTCAGAATGAAGTCTTCTCTATATTTCTGGACCTCCAATGCCCCTGACCAACTTTTCTATAGTCTAGGATTAAGAAATATAGTTGCCAGCAATTCATGTCTCTGACTGCCTATCACAGTGCAACTTAAAGTTCTGTTCCTTCACTATAACTGTACAATGCAGTTCACTCGTATCTTGTATCATTCCGTAACTTTTATTTCTATGAATTTTCACTTCACATCATTTTGTTGTTGTAGAACTGGTGAGGGTTCATTTGATGCCATATGGGATCGGGGAAGTCTCGCTGCTGTCAATCCAGAAGACAGAACACGGTAAATATTGCTTATCCCAGTATGCTTAACGTTATCTGTACTATTAGATGTCTGGTTTATGCTAGTACAGAATTTGTCACAAAAATTCTGTCATTGGCATTTTTCCTTATACATAGTAATTACCTGAGTAATGCCAGTGGCACAATCAATCAATCAATCAATGGAACTTGATGTAGCACCTCTTCAAGAAATCTACTCAGAGGTGCTCCCAGTTCAACCTCAGCCAAGAAAGACAGATTTCAGAGTAGAAAAGAAAGGGGATAGAGATTTCTTGGGCAAGAACCAAAAATCCAATAGGAGGGTATTCTAAGCACAGTCGAAAAAGCATGATACTGCATAAGAGAGGTCCGAGAGAAAGGGACACGAAGAAGACCCTGCAAATAATTACTCATTTCCACATTAGTGTTGCTATTGCAGAGTTCCTATCATTACCTGCATTTCATGATAATCTTGTTATTTGATTAAACATGCATTGCATTTTAATCACCAAGTATTAATGGTTTGTTTTCTTAAGTTATCGGGATCTGTTGTCTACTTTAAAAACTGCCAAATGTCCTCATCTCATCGAAATCTACGATTATGACGACAGTGTACATGGAGGTGAGCACCCCAGTTCTAAATGAATCTTCAACAAGTTTTGCTGATCATCATGTGTGTTGTGAAGTTGTGTTCTGTGACAATTATATCGTGAGCTGTTGTTCAAGTTTATGAAATTTAATTCTCTTCTTGCATGTTTTTCTTGACTTTTATTTTACATTGTTGGATGTTATGATCAAATAATTACTATCAAAAGTTATTGCACAGAATAACTATTGAAAGATCTGTGATTGAATAATTGCACATTTGAAGTGTAACAATTGAGGCTGTTAACGATTAAAAAAATGTTAATTTAACTATTTCACAGTAAACTATTATTAACTCTTCCTTTTGATTTCACGATATTTGTTTATAAGTTTAGAGCAATATTTTCTGTCTACATACAATGAGATCACAAATATCTATAAAATGATTTAATCTATTTTTCATTTCCTTTCACCTCTTCCTTAAATAATTAAATTCAATCAGTCTTATCCTAGGTTGTTTTCTTCTACTCAAATCGCTTTGAATCGATGAACGAGATAATTAAATCATTTACAGTGTGTTACATTAATTACCAAATTTAATGTTACCTTGTCTAGGATTGTAAATTAGCTTTGTCTTACCTTCGCTGTTCTCTTCAGCTTACTCTACCACGCCATAAGTGATAAACTGTGGAGTGTGGAACATGCATAAAGGAATTTTCGAAGACTCTTTAAAAGGAATCTTTGTTTTTCTTTTCAGAATTTCCATTTAGTATTCCGATGTCGAAGATCGTCGAACTGTTTGGTACGAAAACCCTTTTTTATTTTTAATCAATTCACAACCTTATTTTTTGATTGTAAGACATGAATTGATGGTTGCCACTAAGTGACAATGATGAGAAAATCTAATTCCGGGCTAGAATCAATGAACGTGGATTAAGTACATGTTCGAAACAGCAATGTACTGATTGAGGTCCTGCCTGTGTTGAGCAAAATGATGTCGGCAAAGATGAACAGTGTTCTATGTCATTTACGGACTTACAAAGCTCCACTCCCAGTACAGACTAAAGCCAACTCCCACGGGAAAGTAAGTCTTAAAGAGTATGGGCAGAAACAGAGGTACTGCCATTTAAAATAAAATCACGAGTTGATTGTAGAAGGAATATTGTTCCAAAGCAAAGGGCCAACAGTTGCAGCCATCCAAGTCCAAGGTACCAAGAGGTTGTGTCGGTATGAAGAATGGAGAGGACGACAGATAAGGTCACAAAGAGAGCGTGAAGCCTGACCCATAAAGTGCATCTCGCTTAAAGTTGCAGAAGTCAAAGCCAGGAGGTTGCCCAGCTTTATATGCACCTTCACAGACTCCACACCAAGAATGCAGTTCTGTAAGAGATGCACTGAGTGAAGGGAAGCCAGACTTAGACACTGCGGTATCTCCCACTTATACTGAGATATGTGGCTAATAATATCGATTAAAATATTATTAATTATATTTTTATAATCTCCATGGGACCAATGACTGGCATTTCTATTAATAATTATGCAATTTTTCAATTCCAGGCGAAAGATATGACGTTAAGTTGATTGAAACTCAAGATTACCCAGAGTTCGGTCAACGTAAGCAAATCGTCTTTAAATGGTTCAACAGGAACCTCTTCTTGGTTACTTAAAAATGATTGTTTCCTCAAGTCTCAATTGCCGATTTCGTGCCTTAGACTCGTGCAGAGAAGATAGATATTTACCGGTAAATATATCAGTTATACCGGTATGTGATATCAGACAATAGTTAAACAATAACTCAAATTGTTGGGAGTAACTCCTCTAGTACCAACATAACCATGTCTTCATAGTCAAATGGAGACTGCCAAGCCAGACATGATGTGATGCAAATTGTTTATATATTCTAATATCCGTTCAATGATCGTTATGTGGAGTTCCTTAATTAATGTATTGTGGATTACCGAGAAAAATCATTCATTGTGCAACATGTTGCCTTTCTTTGTAGCTTTTTGTCAAACCTATCTCTTCTAGTCTGACTATGACTCTTAATGGTTGCCTGGCTTCAATGCGCACTTCTGAACTTTTTCAAATTATACTTTTATTCAGTTTATTGTATTTTATTGTACTTGGATGAAAATGATGACAACAGCCTAAGAGCAGAACTCGGAATGAGGAGCTCCTCATTCCGAGTTCTGCTCTTTCTCAAATTAAGATTTTTCCACCTCTGTGTTAATACGAGGTGACATATTAATGCACACGTCTTTTTCTTCGGGAAGTACTTAGGATTAGTTTTTGATGAGCGATTCCAGTCTTACCTTAAGTTTTCGTTGATTTGATCGGGAAACCTGAAAAGCTTGAATTATTTTTTGTTCACTAACTTCACTAGTTTATATGAACTTGTTTTTATAACATAATTTTGCTCAACAGTTTTCAATCTGATTAGACGCTGTATTATTATTATTATTAGTAGTAGTATTATTCATTGCCAGATACGCGCACGTACGTTACTTCGTCCGGATCTACAGATAGATGAGGCACTCTGGAATAGAATTTGATCACTTCCGGAGAAAGTTCCTGGAAATCTGGGTTCGACTTTTTCTCTTGCGGCCATTTCTGCTTGTTTAGCATCTTTCATTTCCATGCATTCTAAAAGGCTGCTTTGCTCTTAGTACCTGGAGTAGTGGAGTTCAATTGATTTCTTGTAATATATGTTGGTGATATCTGATGTCACCACTGCTTGCACTCTGGCAGTGCCAGTCCAAAGTGGGATGAATTATGAGGGCGACGCTAATGATCTTTGTTACCGCACATCGTCGCTAAAGGGCCGTTCACATATTACGTAGGCTTACACAGCGAGGTGGGTTCGAATTTCGGCGATTTTGCGTTCTGGTGTGTATGGTGGGAGAGAGGGAGTCCAATAATACGTACGTACGCAAATATAATTGTCTATGCTTTACATTCACAATACAGAATATGAAAATCATAACTGTAAACCTAATCACAGACTACATTCCTGCTTAATCAATATTATGTAGACTATAGCATTAAAACGGTTTCAAATGCATTTAAACTGTCAAATATGAAGCTTAAAAAATAGCCTGTGGTAAAATCAATGACTTAAAGATGTCTTTAGCTATTTCGCGTTTGCAAGGGATAGATCTCAAATGTACGTACGCATGGGGAGGGGATCCACGTAATGTACGCGGTGCAACAGAGGGAGGGGGTCCGAAAATCCGATTTTTTGCGTACGTAATTATATGGATGGGCCCTAAACTGAAACTATTTCCTATACGTTAGACCAGAGCTGACCATACCATTGTGAAAAATGTATATTTGTACAATGTCAATTAAAAATCTCTCAAAGGCTCTTGAGGTCATCTAAGATTTGCGAAAATGTTTCTCGAGTTCTCTGTGATAAAGCACTACAGGGCCTACTGTTACTAATATACTGTACTAGGAGAATGTGCGGCTCTTTTAGATGACCTTAAGAGCCTTTGAGACGGTACTGCGTATTAAAGGACATTGACATAAAGTTGACAAAATCCTTTACCCCCAATCACGCTATCAATCGTAATCTCCAAACTTCTAGAGCGCCACTTGAAAGCCAAGCGCAGGGCACCAGCTTATTCACGAGCGCTGGATCATTTGGGCAATACTTAGTTATTAGACAACTACGTGAAACAAACGTACATATTGCTGTTCAATAACAAACAGCATTTCATGTCTTCCAGCAGCGGTCTCCATTTTGTTTGTAGGCTTACTGCGACGTAGTATTTCCGACCAGTGGCGGCTCTAGGTTTTTCCATCAGAGGGGCCAAGGGCCCCGGGAGGGAGCCAATTGGATACCCGAATTTGTCGAAACTGAGAGTGCTTCGACCAGATACATGTTTATGCATTATAGACCAGCATGAATTTTTCACATCAACGACCTCTAGATATTTGGAAATAGAATGACTTTATTTAAAAGTAAAGCATTAACTATGCACATTGCATACACTTAATGAAAAGCAAGAGTCAAACTGATCCACAAAGACATCCATGGTAATGGACTCTTCACGAACAGATTCAATCGACAGCATTGTTAGAGTATACTTAGACGAATACGAGACATAGTGCATTTTAGGTATGTATTAATTAATTTCAGAACAGTAAAGCTTTTCCGACAGGCTGTTGATGTTACTGGTAAAACAATAGCTGGTCGACATTCTGTGCATTTCATGAACAGCAATTTTGTATGGTTTCATAAAGAAGCCAGAACTATCGTTGTGGTCATATATTATTAGTTGCTCATAAACTTGAATGCATAAGCAGGCGCCAAAGTTGGAGAATTTCATGGTCGAGGTCTTCAACATTGCTGTCATACAATAGTGCAAAAGACACAACGTTATCATTATAATCATTTCAGGAAAGACATTATGTTTTGGCATAAATGCCTGTCATAGCAATAAGTGAATGTCCGAGAATCGGAAGTCCTGGCGCCGATCACACGAACTGATTCCTTCTAGAAATCCAACGCAAATATTAATCAAATGGTGTGATGAGACGGAGGGGACACTTGGGACAGTGGGAACTGGGCCATCATGCTCCCTTTCGCTCGTACCACAACGACGCAACAAGGCCTGATCATCTGGAATGGGCTCCCAGAGAGCTACACCTCTTGCCTAAAAATTCCTCGCCTGCATTTTACTGTTCATTGAAATCCGTGTTTTTAGCCACAGTCAGACCGGGAGCGGCGCGCCTCTGAGTAGATACCTTGACGGGGTCGCAGATCTCTATGTCAAATTCACATTGATTGATTGATGCTCAAAGCGTGGTGTTATTTTGATCTGTTAGATAGTCAGAAGTGTAACGGTTGAGTGGCAAGATTTCGACAATCCAATGGAAAACATTGCAAAAATAATATTGTTACATCGGCTAAGTGTTCTGAATGCACGACTTAATTGTGAATATATAACAATTTAGAAAAAATCAAGTTTTCCAAATACAATTCTGTTTCAACTCTAATTGATTTTTTTAAACAATACCAGCGTTTTAAACTACTCAAACTTGCTCAGATCTTTTCTCACTAGTCGCATACAAACCAAGGTCGGTTGCAAGCTCCAACAACGCATTGCCGCTGAGTTTGTACCGTTTTAAGCCTACAAACATCGCAGGCCTAACTACTATTCAACATGTAAGGTCTGGTTCATTCTAGACTATCTAAAAAATGTATAGACTTTAAAAAAAATTGTTATGCTCGAGAGCCTTTTTACACGTTATACATTCAAGGTCTATACTTTCCCGTGACCTTTAACCGGGTTTTACAGGCAGTCCTTATAGAAAACGTAGGCCTACCGGCAGGTCTTACAATCCCATTGACGCCAGACTTAAATTCAATAGGCCTATCCAGGCATAAATTGTGTTAGTCCCTGCGAAGAGAAAGAAAACACATTAAACTGGCGGTTTTCCAGAGTCGTAACTAAGGCATTTAGTATTAATCCTCATTTTGGCGTCTCCTCTAACTTTGCGCCAGAGGACTCATGTCCACCCCCCCGCTCTGCCCTCTTAGCTACCCCTCTGCGGTTGTCATGATTTGTTGCCTTTGAGTGTCTGTTGCGTTGAAAAAGAGTGTTGTTAGGCCCACTTTCATTTTGCATAAGTCAGCATAACATCATTATATGCCTATTATAGAATCGCTTTTAATACTAAGTAGGCCTATAGATGACAGTTGTTTAGGGTCATTTTATCAGTCGCAACCACACGTCAGCTGAAGGTTTCAGAGTCGAATGGAAGATTTTAGTGTCCATTGAATATTCCGAAGTCAGTTTCAAGTCTATATTTAATATTACTTTAGGAACTGTCTTCTTGTTTAATTTGGAAACTACGCGCATAGGTTCTCCGTTCATTTTAGTACATATAGGCGTGAGGATTTATTAAAATAAAATCTTGAAGGTAAGAACACAGTAGATAAGTGATTCGATGTAGACCTATATATGGTTTAGTTGATGATTCAGTCAGTAATAATACAGCAACCTTTTCCATAGGATATTCGCCTTCGTTTTGTTGCAGAACGTATTGTCGAAGTTCATTTATACCTCTAAGTCCAAAGTGAAAAGTCGAAGGTCACTCAATTCCACCCTCTGAATGAAATCTACGGATGCGTTGTCTAAAGGAAATTGGATCTCGAAGAAGTGGATAGGCCCTGTATTGAGAACGATCAAACGCCAGAAGACTCTCGTTGGGTAGCCTATGCAGTAGTTGCCTAAATGTTCTGCTTTATATATATATACAGGGTGGACCATTAAAAGTAACACCCTCTGTTTTTTAATATTTCGGCCAAAAGTAGAGATTAGTAAATGACATTTTACAGGCGCTAAGCTAATTCACATTAACATATAACCGCCAAATTTGACTAAACTATTTCACACACAAAACAGTTATATCACAGTTTAGTGAGTGCAACCACTGATTTTTGATACTCAAAAAACATTTTACGCAGCAAAAGTTACAAAAACGATTGTATGATGTCACATCTCAAGTAACTGTTATTAAACAAACATGATATTGTTTTACAACCTGTGTCTACCACCAGTAGCCACACATATTCTGAGCAGGGGTGTAACAAGCGGGAGGTCAGAAGCACCGCCCCCACCCAGTTTCAAAACGGGGGCAAAGCCCCCCGTCAGTTTTAGTGCTCAATGCCCCTCATGTGCCCCAAATCGGTTCTTTTTTTATGTTTATCCAATAGCTTTTTAAGATTACCTTTGTTAAAATAATTTGTGCCCCCATTTTTCAAATTTCTGGGGGCCAAATTCAAAAAGTGGGGGGAGGATTTTTTTGCCGCTGTGCGCAATATTTTTGAAATTATGCCCCCCCCCCACTTTTCAAAACCTTGTTACACCTCTGATCCTGAGTCTAGTTGGCAAGTTTCGATGACCTGGTTTAGGGCAATTGCATCGGTGATAATTTGCCCAAGGACACGGCGAAAAATGGTGAGGTTCAGATCTTCTTTGACAAATCTTCTAACAGACGCTGAAATTCGAAGAGCACTGAGATAATTTCTGATGTTGCTATTCTCGGAGCAATTAGGTTCGTCAACATGAGCTCCATATTTGTTCGGGTGCCGATAGATTTTTGCCTTCCGCTGACTTTACGACGTTCCACCGTCCACCTCCTATCATCAATGCGTCCGCATATTTTTATAAATGCTCAGCCAGAGTGAGCTTTGATTACAGCTTTAGCTCCAAGATCATGCCCATGAATCATGAAGTGTCTGTATACGCATTTTGTCTGTCATGGACACCTTGCACATTTTTATTATGTTGCAAATGCTATCATTAAATGATTAATCGCTAAAACATTTTTATTAATCAATTTAACCGACTGCTTGCTAGATGACGTAAAAGTGACTTACATTTGCGATAATTTCCAGTTTCTTTTCTCAATAATAATAATAATGATAATAACGATGTGTGTTTTATTACAACTACTTGAAATGTGTCTTCATAAATTCGCTTTTTATAACTGTTGCGGCGTTAAATGTTTTTTGACAATCAAAAATCAGTGGCTGCACTCATTAAAAGTGATATAACTTTTGTTCTGCTTGAAATATTTTAGTCAATTTTGGCGGTTATAATTTTATGCAAATATGAATTGGCTTTCAGCCTGGAAGACATCATTTAATATTTCTAACTTTTCTCAAAATATTAGCAAAAATCCTTAGGTGTTACTTTTTTGGCCCACCCTGTATAGGCCTATGGTGCTTGCTATTGCAGCGGATCATGTTGCAGTTGTTTATATAAAGAAGGAGCGCAACAATTTTTCTGACCGCTTATCATCCTTGTCATGGATGCGTCGTTAAATAAACTTATTTCACACATTTTTCTGTGTTTATCTTGACTTTCAGAGTTTCCTTTGGTTAATGATTGCAGTTGTAATGATAGTCATGATAATATTTTATTTTGATCTGATTTGATTCTCTTGAAATTTGATATTGCCCTTCTTCCAACATCATTTACTCAGAAGTGCACACTCCTCGACAGAGCAATTGTGCGCGAATGACTTGCTCACAGTGACGCCTCGGACGAGGGTCGAACCAGAGCACACTGAGCGTTACGGGCTGACTACTTTAACCGACCAGCCACCGTGATAAAAGCAATAGTAATAATTGTAATCGCATGATGATGATGAGAAAAAATAATCATCGTCACCACCATAATCATCAGTAGAATAAAAATAGCATTAATAATAGTAATGATAATAATGATAATAATAATAATAATAATAATAATATTATTATTATTATCATTACTATCATTATCATACTATCATTACTATTACTAATGCTATTTTTATTCTGCTGATGATTATGGTGGTGACGATGATTATTTTTTATTTTTTTATATTATTTTTAAAATGTTAATAATAATAATAATAATAATAATGTTATTATTATTATTATTATTATTAATGATATTATTATTATTATTAATAACATTTTATATTAATAATAGTTTATAATGATTATAATAAAAAAAATCAAACATTAACAAATAATATTAATAACAACAATAAAAATGATATTAATCTTGTGAAATGATTTCCAGTGCAAAATGACAGATCAAGGAATGGACCTGAAGTATTTAACGGAGGATTACTGGAATCGTAAATGGTACGGCCAAGATGCGTCATGGCACAAGGAAGACGTTAACCCGTACGTAGGTCTACTATACGAACGTCTTTCATTGTATTTGGCTCATGTCAACGCCTGCGTTCTTTCCCTATGCTCTCTAGCATTGAACTGGCGGGCACTGCTGTGCTGCTTTCAGACTCTGTCAAAACACTTGGGGTTACCCTCGACAGCAAGCTCACATTTCGACCAATTATGTGGATTGTATGTCTTTTAATGTGCTTATAGGCTGGGGTGGGGTAGGGGTGTGTGTAGCATATCTGTTATATAATATACGGGTGGGGGGATCCCAGCTGCTGTTATATAACGTTATTAGGGGTATGGGGTGGGTCAAAAATTGGGATTTCATGCGTTATATAATATGTGAACGACCCCTAAGCTCCAGAATCGAGAAGGCTCAATGCTGCATCAGGACAGCACGTGGAAATGGAACGACGAAAAAGCCCCGGACAGCAGAGCATAATGCTTTGCATGTGGGCGTCAACAGCAGTGGGGTCTCGACCTCAAACAATGGACCCAGCACAGAACCTTAGGGAAACCCAAAAGTAACAGAGCGCCAGCTGGACCTGGATTAGCCAAGTATTTATAACGCACGATGTGCTTTCAGTCAGAAAGGTGTGGAGCTCTCAAGAGATTGGCCAGCAAGGCCAAAAGAGACAAAATAGTAGACATCATTCATTCATTCAATCATTCATTCAATCATTCATTCAATCATTCATTCAATCATAGGGCTTATAATCTCAATTCCTATGTTTTTATCCCTCCGTGCGTCCAACTGTTTTGTTCCCTTGAATTCCACATTTTCAGTTGGACCTGCAAACATTCATTTTCAGAAGTGCAATTATTCTGAAATGCAACGATATATTTCTTCTTCAGTTTGTTTGGGGTTTCAAACAATCTGATGGTTAACCCAGATGGCACTGATTCAAATCCTCGTTAGATAGCTTTTGTGCCGTATACATCAGAAAATCGCGCAGATGAAAAGTTACTATTCAATTCGCAGTCAATCAATCAATCAATAAATCAATCAAATGCTTTATTGTTCACCAATAAAATACACACATATATATACATATATAAATTATATATATATATATATATAGGCTTGCATGTAGGCTATGATGTAGCTGTGATTTAGGATTAGCCTGAGATACTAATTTTCCTTCTTGCTGTATACATCTGAATAGAACTGGCGAAGGACCGTTCGATGCCATTTGGGATCGGGGCAGTTTCGGGGCTGTAAATCCCGAAGAAAGAGAACGGTAGGCTATCAACCCTATGCCTTATTCTCTTAATGGTTCCTTAATCTTCAAGCGATGATGGTGATGATGATGAGTTCTATTACTTTGCTAATATATTTATGGACAACTATTATCATATGGCTAGAAGATGCATAGTCTATAAAAAAAATGCCAAGACAATTACATTGGTCAGGGTTTCGTGGCACCATAGTCTGTCTGGCAGGTTGTGGGCTGTCTTCTTAGAGGTAGCTGCAGGCATACCGGGATTGGTTTGAGCAAGGCGTGCGCTTGGCTCGTTATTGTACACACACACACACACACACACACACACACACACACACACACACACGCAGAATATATATATAATGTATGTATGTATTAATGTATGCTTGAAGGATGAGTCCCTTGGTTTTATATCGCATGCTAAATAATGATTCTTTGATTCTTTGCTATATTTAAGGGAACTGTATAATATTCAGCGCAGAGTGGGATCTCAAGATCGCACGACCCCAGTGAAACGTGGCAGATGTAATTGGCCTAAAACGACGAGATTCAAGGTTAAATATTTGAAAGCATATAAAAGCTCAGATGAAAGTAGGCCTATATTGCTCTAGAACCTAGGTCTAGGTAAATAAAATCGGTCATCAATATTTTCACAGTGATAACAGTTATGTAGGTCTACCTTGTGACACAATTATTCTTTCGTTGTATAGGCTACCACGTAAAGTCACTGCGCGACTATCAAAAAATGCAGAATGTCGCAACATCACATAAGCTTATATCACAGATATTGCGCCTGTGAAAAGACTGGTCCCCGCGACTTAACTCTTGTGGGCGCTGTAGAAATGTTGAGATTACGATTACGATCTCAATCAGTTCATAAGCACAATTAGTTTGTTCTAAGTCAAATTTCGTAATACGACGGGCGAAGAACCCGTGTTCGTCATCAATTATTTAACTGCATTCCAGATACGCACGTCTGTTTACCGCTCTGAAGACTGCGAATACGGGTCACCTGTTAGAACTGTTCGAATATGACGATCGTCTGTTCAAAGGTATGATGGCCTTGTAAAAACAATACAGTCTTCACTAAAAGCTATGATGGCACCTAAAAAGACATTAGCTTTTTCAAAGGCTACTTTGACCTTGTTATTCCTGGAATTACGTTGTAATTACGAGGACTACGATCTTCATCTGAAGCTGACTGTGTTGTAGCACGATCACTTAGAAAATTTGGAAAGTGTGCAGTTCCATTTGCCGACCCTAATAAATGGAATTAAACTGGCGGACTTTATTCGCAAATCTCCTTAAAGCTCTTTGACGACTGGTGCGCAATATAATATGGATAAAGCTCTGCTTCTCGTCTTTTAACGCTTGACTTTCAACTCAAATTGTTTCGTTCTCACCATTGATAAGCTGCGGGTGCAGATCATAGACCTACACGTGGTTCCTTGGAAGGCTTTCGAGAATTACATAGACCCTATTGCATTATTTGATTTTCATACAAGGCCGTATATACCTTTGCTCTACCACACAAGGCGACGCGGTGTTCCAATGGCTGGAACTTCTACCGCGTCCCATAAAAAACTTCGCTGTGACCGGTCCATCGTTTTCTGGAGTAGGTTACCTATAGCAGCCTTCGTAATGACATCTTTGTCTGTCTTTGCCGCCTTTCCGCAGGTGTTTCAAAATCGCTCTAGTCGATCGTGATTTGGTGTTGTCAGATCGATCTGGAGATCGCCTTTGATGGTTTCTCTTTTTAAGTGGCGCTATATAGCTCATTGATTAAGATATAAATTCGTTTGAAGTGAATGTTTAATTTCTTTGTAGAATCTCCGTTCAGCATTCCAATTTCAAAGGTCTTCGAATATTGGGGTACGAATTACTACAAAGCCTGCGTGTTCTTATCTAATCGTTCAAGAATTACATCACATCACATCTAATAATACCGGCAAACAATGTCTACATAGCAGTAGAATATGAAGCCAATTTCATTTATTGATCAAATATATTAAAAGTGTCAGTCTCTTGGATTTTGCATAATTAATAACGTTGATATATAATACAGAAGGAAACTGATGTAGGCCTAGTAATGTATATATATATATATATATATATATAATATTGATGATTAGTTGTG
Source organism: Bimastos eiseni (assembly GCA_959347315.1). Lineage (NCBI taxonomy): Eukaryota > Metazoa > Annelida > Clitellata > Crassiclitellata > Lumbricidae > Bimastos > Bimastos eiseni. The sequence continues at coordinate 1,334,623 of OY365809.1, read as the reverse complement.
CTAATATGTATATACATTATATAAATGATGTGACAGAGACGACGGACGATGACAAGCCGCAGCGCAGGGTAGAAGTATGCGATAATCACGTGACTAGTTCAAGGAAGAGATGAACTTCAGCAGCAAAAACTGGCCGGTGATATACGCTAAGGTCAAGGCTGAATATTGTCGAGTTACTCTCTGGATAAGATTGAGTTAGGCTTGGAAGACTTAGTAGAAGAAATAACCGCAAGCAAACCTTGTCCACGATTCTCTTCTTCTACGGCGCCAATGGTCGACAGACAACTACAGATGATGAAGCGACATTTGGAACAGAGAGTAGAGATGACAGGAAGACGAGAAGGACTGAGATTAGAAGGAGTGAGAGGTTAAAGGGTAAGGTAAAACCGAATTACCGGGAGTTAGGCAATTACCTGCTAGAGTAAAGAGATCTCCGTAGCGACTTCCTATGAGGAAGCTAAACTAGGGCTGGGGTCTACGTCTCTGAAGAAAAACCATGAGGAACCACCCTCATTCAAACGCTGCGGCCTAGCAGTCGGAGCGGAGCGGAGCGGAGGGTTGGGAGGGGGGCACGACAACAGTATTAGCTTCGGGAAATTTGCTGCGCTGACTCTAATAATATTTGTTGGGCGTTCTTTTCCTAGGCAAAATATACGACGTCAAGTTGATCGATTCCGTCGACGCTCCGGATATGTTGAGGAGCGTGACATCGAGATAATACGAAACGTCTTCTTCATTACTCTCAAGTGATTGGAGGAATTGCTAAAGAACACCAAACAGATATATCTCATATGTGTCACTGTTGTCGAGAAGATGAACCTCAGACACTCTGTTCTGCTATAAACTGAAATGTTTAGGGTACAAAGCGTCATAGCAGCTGATTAGATAACTCATTATCAAAATATTCTTTTGCAACTTTTTGCAATTATTACTTCAGGCTACATAACCATGTATCCACAGCTTTGTTAGTTCAGGGACTTTTTTAGTAGCTTTCGACACATATACATGTGTAGCTTTTATTGGACTATACTTCTTTGTTGCTTTGGGGCATTGCATAAATGACGATTATGACGTCAAAGCGTCTAGGGGGTGTTGGCTCGACGATGTGTGACGAAGGGGAGGGTCGACAAAATGTGACGTCACATCGTCACATCAAACATTAAAATGCATGCGTAACCTTATTAAATATTTTTCTCAATTACACAAGTTTGACATTACTAAGAGTAATTGTTACCACAATTTAACAACATTAATTAGGATTATTGTATTCCTAATTTTTGAATTGTTTGCTTTACACTCGGTGCCAATTTTGGGATTTTGGAAGCGAGACAGCTATTCTGTAACAAACATTGAAGCAGTAATCATTTACACCGCCCAAACTCACAGGTCATTGAGAGTCGCTGAAACAAATAAAATGGACAGTGGATATTATTTATTTCGTGAAGTAACATTTTGCTTCACCGCGGGAAAATGGAGAAGCACAGGTCTACAGTTTGGATGGTTTCGAGTTATTGTCACAAATTTTTTTTTCGTAGTTGTAATGATGCTGCCAGAGCCTTTTGTCCTCAGGAATGCACAGGATCATAACAATTATACTTTCTTCATTTTTCTTCGTTCTACTATTTTATTTCAAGTATTTCTATAGTTGTAATTATTTTCTGGATAATTATAAGAAACATTAGATTATATTTCTGGACATCTGGTTTTTTCGGATGGGATATCAGAACGTTGTGACGTCATATTTGAGGGTGTTCATGGCATTTGTAACGACATGTGACGAAAGGGGAGGGGTCAAAAATTGTCCATAAATGCATGACGTCATATACGGCCTAGAGTAAGAGAACTATGCATCATCCTTACTCGTCGTATAATTGTTGATTTACTTGAGGAGAGTTGGTCTAGACTTTATCCAGTGTTTGAATTGTAAGTCTTTTTTTCATTCCTAGCGTCGTTACAGCGCATGAGATTTTAGAACTGAGTGTTTCGTCATATTTGGGCTAAGGTTAGGGTTGCGGTAAAGACTAAGGTTGACCGTCACAGGATTGAAAACAATGCTTTTCTGACCTTCACCTTACACTGTTATACCCTTCACTTCGCACACAAGTCTGCGTGCCTTTCTTCTGCCCAGGCAGACCAACGCTCTGGCTGTTGTGAGTCTCTTGACCTATTCAAACTTATAATTGCAACGTCGCCATTTTATTCCAGAGATGGTGGACACCATCGTGTGCTTTAGCAAACCTATTGCGAAGAGAAATATTATTCTTGTATTGTTCTGTAAAGTAGTCGATTGCCGTTTGTTGCGGTGACAAGCCTGACATCCTTGGCATAGGCTCTATGTGGGACCGTAGTAAGCAGTAAGCTCATGGGCTCCATCCCCAGAGATTGGATTGTGGATCCTAAATTACGTACTTCGTGTAGGTACTCTGGCAGGTTTATATATATATATATATATATATATATATATATATATATATATATATATATATGTACGAATGAGGTTATTAGTAAATTAAGAACAACGAGTCAATTATTATATTCTAAGAATAATGAGGTAATTATTAAATTGTAACGAATAGCAAGGTTATATATATATATATATATATAAATAATGGTCCTACGTTGAAGACATATAAGACTTTCCTAGATGTTCTCCGTTTGGCTATGTTGAGCCGTGAGCGCCTCTGATAAGCAGTGGCGCTATATAAGTTTTCAATTACATTTGGAACTTACAATAGGAGCATTAGCTAGACCTCATCATCGGCTCACAAAGGTCCAATTGGTATTTGCTACCGAAATCCCTCGAGATAAACGCACTTGTATTAGGTTGACCAAAGTTTCTGGAAATCTTCACATTAGCCAAATCAACAGCACAAATTATATCATGTCAGATTGAATTAGAATTAATTAAGTATGAAGACAGACGTAAAGAGTCAGTGGCCGAACATATAATAATGAGGTTATTAGTAAATTAAGAACAACGAGTCAATTATTATATTCTAAGAATAATGAGGTAATTATTAAATTGTAACGAATAGCAAGATAATAACTGAATATTAAAGAGTGGCGAAGTAATTAGTAAATTATAAGGAATGACGAGGCAATAAGCAAATTGTGATAATAATTGTAAAGAATAATGAAGTAATTAGTAAATTGTTAACATGTTCTGATTGAGAATTAAAGTCGCCGTATTTGAAAACCAATGACTTGTGACTGATTCACAGTATATGTCACACGCAGTCTTTATGTCACCATAATTATTGACACATGCCTTGTGCCTCAGAATTTCGTAATCTCAATAACCTTAGTTACGCATTTCAAATCGTTATGTCAGTTTGATGTACACTGATGACCAGTGTAGTCAAGTAACAGTGACCGACAACTTCTGAAAGCAATCACTTGAGCGTCAGAAGGTAGAGGCTTCTCATAAACGACTTGAAGTCGATTTTAAGTAGTCTGCACATCTCTATGGCCTCGTGGGAATCGATCAACTTCACGTCGTGACTCTCGCCTAGAATACGAAACACTTCTTCATACAACGTTAATTAAATGTTCACAAATCATTATAAAGAGGACAATAGAGCACCAGTAGACTATTATTTTGTTGTGTTCTTCTCTGTTATTTAATGCAAATAAATTCACAATGGATTCAGTAGAATGCAGAGAAGTGCCACTCGACCTACGGCGCAAACGGTTGATGATGGAGCTCATCACGAAGGTCAACGCGATCCCAAACCACCCGACGCAATCCATCATCAGCGGTCGGAAGCTAAAAAGCGCAAAAGACGACACCGACCCCATACGCATCAAAGCAAGACTTATCGACCAAGAGATCGAAGCACCAAAGATCACACCCGCTCCTACGACGCGCGAGTTGCTGCCTACACGGATGGAGCCAAGAACGCAGCAGGTAGGGTATCGTGCTCATTCTACGTGCCATCTAGCGGCCACCACGAAAGCTGCCGAATGAGCGACGGCCTGGCAGCTGAAGGCCATAAAGAGGGCTGTGGAATGGGCCACCAGCGCAGATGCACACAGTCTCGTCATCTTCTCCGACTCCCTCGCCGCGATCCAGAGCGTTGAGCGATAGCAGTCCGCTGCCAGACCACAGCAGCTCACGGAACTGCTTCACGTGCTGGACGCCTACGCTCAACGCACCCAGTTAACCCCAACCCTGGTCTGGATCCCTGGACATATCGACATCGAGGGAAACGAGACCGCTGACACCCTCTGCAAGCGAGCGCTAAAAAACGACGTCATCGCCATCCCGACGACGCTCGAGTTCCAGGAAGCTCGAGCAATGTACAAAGACCACTTCCTTCGGAGGTGGCAAGCTGACTGGACCAGCTCCGACACTTGTTCGCATTACCGAGCCCTGGAGCCGAACGTCGGGATGGCAAAGCAATACAACGATCCCAACCGGAGGAAGGAAGTCACCATAAACAGGCTCCGGCTGGGGCATTGTTTCCTAACCCACAGCTTCAACTGTGGGGCCGCCACCCGACCGGGAACTGCTACGAGTGCGGTGACGTCCAGGAAGCCGTGCGCACTTCCTGCTGGAGTGCCCGGCCCAGCTGGGCCTAAAAAACATTAAACTAGAACAGAGACACTTAAGACACTTATCATAAACGTAAATATGTACCCTGTATACTTGTACTTGTTTGACGCATATCATCGTTGTTATGGATGCGTCGTTAAATAAACTTATATCAATCAAACAATGGATTCACAAAAAGCACAACGGACATGTGTCATTACGTTAAACGTGCTGCTATACTTTAATTAAATTAACGAAAGCAAATTTCTGTCACTTGGATCAACAATGGGCTGGGGCGAAGAATTTTGATGAGCACACTAGCTGACTAGCGTGAAAAGTAGTAGGAGGCGAGCTAGATTTTCGAGCGATGTTGACAAGGCCTTCCATTGCCCTTGACTGCAGCGTTAGCTAAATTAGATGTAAGACTTGCTGAGCGCCTTACATGGCTATCGTACATTTTAATAATTCTCCTGTGATAACACGTGATCATCCGTTCATAAAATACATGTAAATTGTAATCATACTGCGGTGTGTCAGTCTGAACAAATGGACGGGGAGCTTATTAATGCTATTTGCTATTCAAGTGCTTCCCCTCACCAAGGATATGTTGACGACAGTTAATATCATCCAGACTGCATTTCCCATCAATGTAACTTAACGCAATAGTTTTAGTTGCAGTTTAACGACCCTGTGTCGTAACAAAGATCACTAGAATCGACCTCCTCCTTTTTCCAGCACTGGGACTGGCACTGTCATGGTGCGAACCTTGGCGGAGTTGTGGCTAAAATCGATTGATTTATCACAGCGACACAATACAAGCGATCAGATTATTAGAATAGAGAATGAGAGCTTAATATGACTTGCCCCAATATTCCAAGACTTTAGACATAGGTATGCTGAACGGGGATCCTGAAACGTAGAATGTAAATACATTCAATTGAACATGAAATTGAAACTGCTAGGGGGGTGTTTATTGTTTAAGTGCATGGTAAACCTCCGACACACAAAGCAGAAGATGAGCAGCACAGACGTGAAATCGATACCCAATCCCTTCCCTGGGATCGACTCAGCCTTTCATTCGCTAGGTGACGTTGGTAACATGAGCAGTACGACGTGTGAGGGCTACGCATGGCTGCTAATCAATCAAATTCGACTTCTCGAATAAACTATACTATTAAACGTAGGTCTACTGTGGTCTGTCAGTTTGAAATCGGGCAACCGAACTCTGACCTACCTAGCTCGGACTATGCCCTTTGGACAACCCCTCTGATTAACTGATTAAACGACACTGTGTTAACATAGATCATAAGCGTCGCCCTCCTCCTTTAGCCATGCTTGGGACTGACGCTATTGGAGTGCGAACAGTGGCGGAGTAGTCTATTATTACCGTTGTACAAACGGTCATCGTATGTGTAAAGTTCCAAGAGATGAGCGGCGTTCTGAGTCTTCAAACGGGTCGACAGATCCACGTATCTGAAATGCAAAAGACACCAACAGCTGCTGCTGACAGTGAACACCTCAATCGCACGCAGGATTACAAAACCTAGCCCACTAATGGATTGGTTATAATGTCATGGTAGTTGCAATGGTAGGCTCCCATCGCGATCCTACAGCTTATATAACCAACATCTCTACCTAGCGAATGGAAGGACGAGTCACTTGCAGTACATGCTAATTTTCATATTTATTATTATTATTAATTAGCATCTTTTATGGCGTCGGTGTATACATAAGCCAAATATCCTCAACACGTGGTGCACAAAATCGAGCTGTACTCAGATCAAAACCCATTGATATGTCTATTTGAACTGTATACTGCACAATAACAGTTATACTAAACTTCGTGTCCTTAAAAACTGATTACTGATAAGCACTGCAGGTAGTCTGTGCCTCTGTTTCAATGTTAGCACTGTTATTGTTAGCAATATTATCAAAATTTAAACAAAAAATACAATATGTCTTACACGACTCATTTTTGATCCAAGTTACCGACATGTAAGAGTTACAAAAGGGTTTTAAAAAACGTTTGCCTCGTCAATACGAACAAACTAGCCCAAGATAACTAAAATCGGTCAAGTAGTTTTTGAGATATAATAAAAAGAAGAATTTTTTGCATTTTGCAGCCATTATCCAAGATGGCCAAACGCATCATATTTGGAACATGTGACCAAACTTTTTTTACACTCTCACATGTCTGTAACTTGGATCAAAAGTCAAACTGAGGGTACCTAAAAGTGCACACGGGACATGAGCCAGCTCGTGCACTATACGTAAGCCCATTTCTTTCGAAATGTTTAACGTTATGTTGGACCACTTAGGTCCATCTCCAGTAAAAATGCTGGGCCTACTTTTTCTAACTCGCTCCCCTCTGTCCTTGCGCATTGCTCTGCAAGCCCTTAAGTAATTTCGTTCTCAACTGTAGGGACCGTCTGTAAATGATGCCACGCAATTTAGAAACGAATTTTCACCCCATCCCTTCCCCTCATCACACGTCCTAACAAAGGTAATACCTCCCTCAAATGCGACGTCACAAGAGTCCGTCCATAAAATTATGTCACGCAATTTTGGCCGGATTTTGACCATCCTTCCCTCGTCACACGTCGTCACAAAAGTCAAAACTCACTCAAATATGACGTAACAAAGTTCTGCACCCCACCCCGAAAAACACCAGATGTCCAGAATGCTATACGCAAATTTTCCTAGGATTATCGAGTAAAGTAATTTTACTAAATTTAACTAAATTTAATTAGTCCTTTATAGTAGAACGAAGAAAATGGAGAAAATATAATTGCTACAATCATTATGCATTCCTAAAGATGAAGGACTTTAGTGGAATCATTGCATTCATAAAAAGATGTTTAAAGACAATTAATTGAAACAATCCAAATTTTTCGCTTCTCCGTTCTGTGGGTGAAACTGGATATAGACTCTAGTATACACAAATATGCTTTTCAAGAGTATTTTCAGCACAAACTCAGAGAATGTGAACTAGGCGAATATTGTACATGGCCTACCAGAAGACAGGATGAAACTGCTTTTGGTCTAAATGCGTAGTATAATTAAAAATAACAAATGGACAAGAAAAGAGAAATTTCTGGCCCCTGTAGGTTGCGGCTTGGGCATGAAAATTTTGAGCCCATAGTCTGCCACGGACCTTATAGGCCTACACGGAAACGAGTGTTCTCTGTATAAAACAATAATAATTACGATAACATGCAGCTAAACTGCTGTAGCAAAGTGTCAGCAATGTTGTATCTAACAAGGCACAAATCATAAACTTTCTTAACCGTAATGATTTTCGAAAGTTGATTGTGAACCCTGCTACGGCTCTTAAAAATCGCTCCTTCTGTGCGGCCTTGTAACCCATTGATCCTTGATGACAAACATCTTTCTTATTAATTCATTAATGCATTCCTTAAGTTGGCCAATATATCCAACGCCTACAAACTAGACAGTGATAACTTTCTTAGACTCTTGACATATTCAAAAATTTTCTAACAAGTTTCCTGATAAGCACAAAGCAATTGTGACTAATTTTGTCACATTACGTTACTATTGCCAGAAGGCTAACTGCTATAAAACAGGAGCATTGAACTTTTTATTTTCAGAACTGAATACATTGTCAAGATATTGCTTTAAAATGATTCACCAGGTAGATTTAAGCATTATTTTATTTTAGCCTCAGTCCCCGCTTGCGATTGTTACCAATCATAGGCCTACTATAGAGAAATAGTTTACAGACGTTAGCTAGATGGCGATAGTTTCGTGAAAGCTGCGAATGTTGAAGAATTTGCAACTTGTAACTTGTAGAATAGACACTTATATCGTGACTTAGCTTATGTCTAATGCATCCAAGGGCGGCGATCCCAGGTGTCGAGGGGGACAAGTTGCCCCACCTTTTACAAAGAAGGGACACACTATACGTTTGTCCCCCCCACATTTCTTATTCCTCTCAATGTGGGTCCCCAACCGTCAAGCGAGATCGCCACCTCTGAATACATCAACTCTCAAGTTATCAACCGAAATGGCACCTCAAAAACCAATCGTAATCAGATCAACAAATTCAGTCGACTGGACAGAGCGGCGGTCTATGACGAATAAGCATTTTGATATCTAAATAGCACTTGACCCTGACCTCCCTCGGAGGCTCGGACTACAATATAGACAACCCCTCTGATTCGACACAGCGCTCGTGAATAAGCTGGAGTCCTGCGCTTGGATCCGAGTGGCGCTTTAGAAGCTAGAATGGGTGGCATGCCCTTTAAGGTCCCCACGTGTGCGGATCGTTTTAATTAAGAGAGAGAGAGAGAGAGAGAGAAAGAGAGAGAGAGAGAGAGAGAGAGAGAGAGACAGACAGACAGACAGACAGACAGACAGACAGACAGACAGACAGAGAGAGAGAGATGAATTAATGGAGGTCTGTTTCAATTTGTTTTTATCTGGTACAGCAGTGCACTGGGCTCGTGATCCTGTTATAGGCGCGGGCAATTACCCACAGCAACTTTTAAGTATAGTAATTATATAACACAGGTGTGCCGTGATCTAGTGGTTAATGTGCTGGACTGTCATCAATCGAGAAATCGATGGTTCAAATGATCCTCACCAGGGCAGATGTATTTGGTTTGAGATTTCTGCTCCACCTGCGCCCTCTATAGCCAACTCAGCTATGATGAGTACTGGCCACCCGCTCTATATGCCGAGGCTAACAAAATGAAGTCGTTAACACTTCACATCGATGGCTGCCTCTGGGTTGGCTTAAGCCTTAGGGGGGGGGGGGCTGTTTTTCTCTACTTCTTAATCTTGATCAAACACTTAATGAAAAGTCTGCTGGCTTTGGTTGATTAAACACTATAATTATAGTCTATAAGAAGAAGGAAATGTAAGACAACCAACAATGTTAAAACACTGTAGGGCAATCAAGGTTAGTTAAGGTATTGCCTACGAACAATCCTCGACTAGGTGACTAAATGAGGTATATTACTTAGTTAACAAAGAGTGGAAATTATTCGTTTATCTGTAATTAAACTATTAAAAATCAATTCTTATCAACTTACTGATGTAAATTAGAGCAATAGCCAGTGTGGTTATACAGCTAATTATCACTACCAATAGTTAATGATCAGATGAATAATAAGTAACGAATACTCAAGTTGGAGATGGGTCTAAAGTTTAAGAAGTTGTTGATGCCCAAGTCATCTTTCGATCTCCAAGTGCAAAGGCGTGACTAAGAAGGCAGACTTAACACATGGTGAAAACCAACTTTCTAAAAAAACAGTTTGACCAGATGTTTTGGGCGACTGTCGGGGGTAAAGATATACCAAGCAGACGGCATAAACATGCTCATAGGCCTATGTATTGACAAAGGCGTAGTAATAGTCAATGGCATGGATCTTTGCACCATTATCGCATTCTATACGTTGCTAGTTCCCAGTCTGTTGTCGTTTAGAAAGACTTCTTTGCCTTCTGTAGCAACGGTAGAAGCTCAGACAACACATCTGTTTATCTGCTCCTAAACAGAGGCTTCTGAGAACTGAGCGGAGGCCCCAGGGTCCAACGACCACTCGGCCTAGCTGTAAACAACAACGCTACCCTCCAGATACAGGACACCGTTGTTATAATTCACTCTGGGGTCTCAGCGCTGTCGTTTGCCTGCGGTCTGCCTTTTGTGTGTCATTGAGGTCAGTTGGCTGTAACAGTCGAGGACTTGAAGCCTCTACCCTGGGAATCTGCTGTTAACATCTTTCGAGTAGGCCTACGTGTGGCCAAGAGATTGTTGAGCGTATCCTGTACGATTAAGACGTAGGCCTACAATAATCTGGGCCTAACACTCGAACGAATCAGTTGTACTCTTGGCCGATGAATTATTAACATGTTCGGAACGTATACTGAAAATTTCCTTAAACGGTGTATCATAATATTTAAGAGATTTTTAGCTAGAGTTAAAGGCTAACCCTAACCCTGACCTCCCTCGAACTACCCTTATGGACAACCCCTCTGATTCGACGCAACGCTCGTGAATAAGTTGATGCCTTGCGCTTGGCGCTTTAGAAGTCTGGAAATTATGATTAGGCCTAGCATCTCCTTGGTCGAGACTACAGCCCGTGCTATCACTAAATCATAAATATTCATGAGCTTGAACAACGAGCTTAGTAGGCCGAGTGTTCTTGATTCGCTTTAACGGATCACTCTAAGTCTCTAAGGCGTTTGAAACGGTTTGATATGCTGTGAATTATAATGGTAATCTCTCAGGTTCAAGCTGGCGTGAACCATAGTAGTGTCCTTCAAATTCGTAAAAATGCGTTATCATGGTTGCTCTTACTCGTCAACCCAGCACGTGATCTCACTATCTGACTTTTACTCTTACACTAGCGTAGGCCTACGTACTGTTAATAGTCACAATTTTCTCACCTTGCTTTTTGTCACGTTAAAATATCACGTTCCTCACATTATAGTCCCATAGAGACTCCACTGTGCGCGGCCTAATCATGTAAATACGCTCATGGCCACATCATTAGCACAATAATCTCCCTATAGCAATAACACATTCGTTTGACAATATCTCGTCATCAACCTGGTCTGAATGAATTGAATCCCTTCTACTTGTTCACCTCTCTACTTAATGTTTGTGTTAGGCCGCCTATCCATAGCATTATGCTATAGTTTTATAGGCCAACAGCATGACACACGGAAGTGCTATGTAAATACTTATCAGTTTCAAACGTAGGACAACCATTAGTGGGTCTACCACTCCAGATGACGACAAAAAACGTGCTTAGGTAGTCGTGTATTATACCACAACCTGGGATTAATTTGGAAGTGATATGAAGCCGAAACGTGGTAGCCAATCGGTTATCGTCTTTTCTAATAGACCTACATTGCCGGTGATGTCTGTGGTCGGTTGTGTGATGAATAAAGTGACATCCGGGTACTCGGCAGGGTAACTCTGAACGTATAATCGCCCAAACGTTCACCTAACGTATGCTACTACATTAAGTAGTTTTATTTCGTTAACAAAAACAAGTGTCCTGCATAAGTTCAGGATGTAGTCACATACATACCCTACTCTAGGTCAACGACCCAGTACTTAGCCTAATCGTCGGCTTCATATCCATTCCACAGGTTATTAGTTCCAGTCACAACCCAGTACTATTAGAAATGTTTATTGTTTTACGTGATACAGATAATTAGTTATTTAAAACACGATCATCAGAATGGAAAACCCTCAACTTTATATTTAATCTGGTAAAATTACGTATGTAGTTTCTTCAAGTAGGTCTTCCTTGTGTTGGTTATCAGCAATCTCTGATTTCAAGCGTATCGCTTAAAGTTTAAGGTTATATGGAAATATGAGTAGGTGTTTCCCTCATCACATCGGCCGAAATTCTACACAAAGCTTCCTTAGTAATGAAAACATTTCCAGCACAAAGACTACATATATTTGCATATTGAAAAAAGTGTGCGTCGATTCGCCAGTTATTTATACAGCCTTAAATTCGATTGGTCATTATTTATAGAGTCTCTGCAATGATTGGGCAATGAGGACTTTGATTGGCCAATTTTGGTCACGTGCCGAGCTCGTTGCGCTCAAGTAGGTGAGGGTCGGTTGTGAGCCTAAGACGCCGCCATTGTTGTCGAGTAAATGTGAAAGCTGGGTGTGGATCAGGTTTTGGTCGCAATCGGGTTTGAGGAGGGCTGGCCGTTGGTTTGATTTCGCAGTTTTGGTTGACAAAGGTCTGGTTTGGGCGTCGTCAGAAGGAAGCCGCAAGAAGTTTCTAAACGACCCCGACGGACGATATTTACCTTGGAAAGTAGCCATCCATATGTGACAGCGAGAAATCGGCACATCTAGTTCACCCAAATCATCCTCTTCAAATTCACAAGGATCCTCCCGAGTCACACAAGGCTTCTCGCGAGTCTACGACGTTCTTCTTCGCCATCACGAATTCCAGAAACGATGTTCCGGGAGGTAGGTAGCGTCGTCGGCTTTGTCTCGAATCTACTGGCCAAGACCAGTCTGGCTGCCGAGAAGATCACGCAGTTTGCTGAATCGTTGACGTCGGTCCTGTTCCTGCATTACCGAAATCACTGGTTCCCCGATAAGCCGAACAAGGGCAGCGCCTACCGTTGTATTCGCATCGCCAACCGCGAGATGGACCCCCTGATAGTGAGAGCCGGTGGACGGGTTGGACTGTCCATACCCGACCTACTCGCCATGCTACCGAGCGAACTCACTCTCTGGGTAGACCCGTGCGAGGTGTCATACCGGATCGGGGAGGAGGGCAGCATCGGTGTACTCTTCAACGGCAGCGAAAGCGAGTTCGAGAATTCACATCCGACCGTCTACCAGTCCTGCAACGAACAGATGCGACTGTCCCTCTCGACGTCCGGTTCCGAGCAAATCAGCTGGGACTTTCTTACGGCGTTCATCGCCAGCTAAAAATGATACCCGGACTATGGCCATCGCACACTCTGGATCTCATCTCGGCTTTGTTTCATGATTTTCTCAGTTTAAGCAAAATTCCTACATTTAAGACATTTTCAGACTTGCAGCTGCGACGCAGAGAAGTGGACCAACAACTGGATAGCGAAAGGACTGGTGGGCTGTCTCAAGACAGTGTCCATTTAGGCTTTGATGAATAGTGTTCCGTGATTTTGTAACGTGTGGCTTCAGAAAAATTTGGCAGTTCAGTTTAGACGAGAGGGCTGATTGCGGGCACGTGAGGAAATTTGTTGTCTGTGGGGATTTGGGCTACTGATGAAATGTTTTACCTGTGAAGAAATTTTTATCTGGTGCGATTTTGTGTAATAGTAGATAGATTTGTTACCTGAATGGATTTTTGGTAATGGCATAATGAAATTTGTAACCATGGGGATTTTAAAAATGAAGAAGTTTGTTATCTGTGGAGGTTTTGGGTAATGGCATCATGAAATTGTTACCTGTGGTGTCTTTGGTGTATGGCACGAAATTTGTTTTACCTGTGGGATTCTAGGCAATGACAGTATGAAATTTGGTTCCTGTATTGATTTTGGTTGATGACAGGAACATTTTTATGTTGCCTGTGGGGGATATTGGGTAATGGCATGATGAAATTGTTACCTGTGGCGATTTTGAAGCTATTACAGTATGACATTCATTTTACCTGTGAGGCTCTTTGGTAATGTTTGTTAGTTGTGAGGATTTTGGGGCTTTAGTAGACAGAATTTGGCTGGATCGGTTTGATATGCATATTTGACCCATAAAACCCGGTTAACAAGTCTTTTTAATTTATTGCACTCTCTTCAGATTTGATTTTTTGATGGTGGTGATAGGTTTTCAAAAGCAACTGTTTTAATACAGTACCCAATGGTTTTCAGCTAAATTGCAGCAGCTTTTGTGTTCAGTGAACTGCGTCTTTAACGGTGACTAGTGGTAGTGCCTTGATGGCAAAATGATTACATATCTCTGTGACTGGAGTGACTTTTTGTGTGTTTGATGTGATGTGTGAATGGCTGGAATGGATGTTTGAGATATTATTTGTGGGCAGAAACCGCAAGCAGCTGAATTTGTTTGCTCTGTTTATCGAGAATTTAAATGAAATTAAGTGAAATATTATTTTAATTAGGTGGAATATTCATTGATTTGAGGGATTACTACTATGGAACGAGGCGTTTGTGATGGATGCATTGCTTAAATTAATTATTTATTGATTGATTAAATGTGTGATGCTTCCTTAAGTCTACAGGATTTTTAGATTTTACTATTGTGCTTTGTTCAACCTTGGGCTGGGTCGGGCAATAGTGCATTTCAGCAATAATTCTTTAATTAGGTCACATGTACTTATTATATATATGTAATTATGTGTAATATATATATATATATATATATAAGTACATGAGGTATGTACTTATATAATTATATATTACATGTATAATTCAAATATTGGGATTTAACTTCTTAGTTCCGTTAAACTACCAGCTTTGTGTTTTTGATTGCCGATTAATATTTTCCAATGGTGCTGACTTTTCGTCTGTACGTTGACAATTTGAGGGATAAAACTATAACTTGTCAACTAGCGCGTATTTCTCTTTGCAACATGTATTCTTCAGCAAAATTCCTCAAGACGCAGTTACACGTGTAATCGTTTAAGACTATGGGTTGTATCGAGAGTGTTCGGTGTTGTGGAAATGGTCGTTTTTAAACTGGAAAACTGAATTTTGTGCGTGAAGCAGTGTGTGTGTTATCGACAGCGTTTGCGGTCTGTAATTTATGGAGCACTTAGGTAAGAGCCGCGATCAGTTGCAACCTGCAAGCAGCAAAATTCTGTATAATAGTTGTCAATTTGTTAGATATGAAAAACATAGTAGCAGCATACTTGTGTTGAGTTCGTTTAAAAATTAACATTCAATGATTGGTCCCTGTAATGTATTGTAAAACTAACCTACAATGACTGGTCCTTGTAATGTATTGTAAAACTAACCTACAATGACTGGTCCTTGTAATGTATTGTAAAACTAACTAACCTTCGATGACTGGCCCTTGTAATGTATTGCAACAGAACATTCGTAGACCTATAGCATGTCTTCATAGCTTGGTCCTTGTAATGTATTGTAAAATTAATTCTCAGTGGCCTGTATCATAAAATGGTAAGGTGTTTAGGTGTCATAAGTGAGCTTTTATAGAGGTCAAACATTTTGCAGACTACCAAAATACACACATGGACACTGGTCATCTGAGCTGACAACTAGTGAAGTATTTTAGTTTCCTGACCCCCCAATGTATTTTCAGTTACTTAGCCTAAGGGGTTACTAGAAAGGCTGGAAGGCTGTCCATTCCTCCACTGCTATCAAATAAAACACTTGATATGCTTGCTCTCTGGAGTCTTCGATCTTGACTGATGTCTACGTGATTGACATTGTAAGAAGCGCAGTAATTATTTTTAATGATACAATAGATTCAAGTAGGTTAATTAACCAGCATAATAGTAAACAAGCTGTTGGAGTGTATAATTAAGTAATTATGCTGCATAGTACTATGTCTTAGAAGTCCTAGATTCAGTTTTAAAGTAGGCTTTCCTTGCATTGACAAGCATACACTGGTTCTAAGAGGGAGGCTGTGTTCAATGTACAATGAGTGCAGTCCCTTAAGCTGGGCTGTTACAAAGCCATGGGTATACGAAGTGTTGGCGACTTCATTTTCTTAGTCTGAGCATATGGTGCGTGTGGCTAATCCTCTCCCTTGCCGTCTCCTATACCCACCAACTGCACAGTCCGTGTACTTATCATAACTGATGGTTGCTACGAGGCACAGCTGAAGCAAGAATCACACAGATTTCTGCCTTGGCATGGATTTGAACCCTGGTATCATCAGCCACTGAATGATGCCTAATGTCATTACAATCAAATAACTTAATCATGATGCCAAAGAATTGGTTGATGTTTGCTTTACAGCTGAAATGGCAGTCTTAATAGATAAAGGAAAACGAAATCAGACTACAGTGGTGAAGTTGACAGATGGGTTTAAACAACTGTTTCATATTGCCCTACTCCCAAGACTCAGAAGTTCATAGACGACCCTACTAGACAGTTATAGTCAATGAAACCTGATATTAATTGATTGATTGATACAATATAGCTAAAACCATCTTTCAGTTTCAAAGATGAGTTGGATGGTGAACAATTTATTCTTTTTTACCCACATGGTGACATTGGTCATTAAAATAACCTCGTTCAGAAACTTAAGTCAATGATAAATAATGTACGCACTCATTACAACGTCATTAACAACATGAAGCGCTGGAGCTGTAGAAATTGTAAGAGGAAGGACTTGATAGAGAAACCATGACACAGTCTTAAGCATCGCTGAGTAATCTGGTCTCTGCGTGATCATCTATGTTTGTCTGAATGTCTGCGTATGTACGTCTGTCTCGGAGGCGTCTGATATCATCATTCGGTTGACATCCAGGCCAACAGCTTGGGTAATGAATCATCTTGCTCTGACTTTTCGTTGAGTAGTTTCAAAGCGAAGAGCGTGTCTAACCATTAGTAAGCTTGTGTAGTTTCTGTAGTAACTGTAGCAAACATGGCCCGCTGGTCATGTTTGCTGTGAATAATGACCTGCTCCGACATTTTCGAATTAACTTGTCAAACCTGCAAATAAATCTTGATGGCTCATTTTGTTGCGCTATTATAAGGTGTAGCTATTCATAATCCATTCACACACATTACCCGTTACTGTTCTTGTTGCCTGCGTAGCATAATAATAATTATTATTATTATGTAAAAAAGTGGTACATTGGGAGATCTGATTGCGCGTGAACGACGCCATCTATCAGATCAAGATAAAAGTCAGTCCCATTTAAGTATAATAAACGACGAAATCGGTTTTTACTTTTATTTTCGTACAGCAAATAGTAAAACAATCAACGCCACCATAATCAGGTTCAATTATTGTTTTTAAAGTAAAATGGCGCGACATAAATAGGTTACGTAATGCCAAGCTTGGAATCTGTAATAACGGTAATCCGTAGTTCTTGTCTGTCTTTTAGAAGAAATCGATAATTTATCGCATTTTCAGTTAATTTGCGTCAGTATTTTGGCCGAAATTTACAGCGGTGTATTTAGTGAGTACTTCTAGTATTGTGATTACAGCTTTAAAAAAATTATATTTTGCGTCTAAATATGTGGTGTTGATGTGTTCAAACACGTAAGATCGTCGAATAGATTGTAAGGCAGTGTACTCCGTAGGGTGGCTAGGGCCAAACACTGCTCTGATCCTATAGTATTGTTATGTCGATCATATTTAATGGCGTTAAATTTTAAGTTACACTGTACACAGATTAAGACAACTAGTAATTTAGAAATAATCTTAAATTTATAGTGGCGAAAGATCTTCAGCAACTTGAAATTAACTTCTTTACTGGTTAATATTGTCGATTCTTGTATGTGAAATTGGATCGATTGAAGTGGTCAATTTGACTACTAGAGATGTTCTTTCACCATTGTTTGACTTTTGACTAGTTTGGTACATCTCAGAGAAGTGGCACTATATAAACTTTACAGTTTCAATTATCAGTCTGATTTTGGGGATTTTAACTTGATTTTCTTGTGTTTCACGTCTGTACATAAGGTGTTTCCATTGTTATAGTGTTAGCTGTAGTTGGGCTGTACTCCTCAATCTCATTTTTACCCGCTCTTCGTTCCCCTTTTGGCCTCTACTCAACTTTTCGATACCCATTTTATTCGGTGGCCATAACTTGTGGGACCCTTCCTTCCTTAATTGGGTTGTCGGCGCCATTGGCAATTATTTTTATTAAATGTTCTCATAAATTGTACCTTATATCACCAAACAAACCTTTATTAAATTACGTGATAGACATACAGAATCAGGTATATATCTATATTAAATTACATCTGCAGCAGAGTTACAGTTACCCTATATTGCTGCAACTGTTCCAATAGAGGTCGAACCTTGAACTCAATCACATTCCAATTGCCGTCAGAAATTCCGTCATAACACGAATCCTATCCGCAGAAGTCGAGAAAAGATGTCTTCGAATCTCGCAGTTCAGAAGGCCGTCGTCGAGAGTCTTCGAATTGAGTGCAGCGTCAACCGCATGCGCCTTTCTCAGACGATGAAGGAACTGATTCAGTACACTGAGCAACACAGACAGCACGACCCGCTTCTCAACGGAATCGACAAGAAGGTCAATCCCTTCATCGAAAAGAGCAGCTGCGCCCTCGTGTAGAGTCCGTGATCGTGTGACGAAGATTTCCGGCAAATAAAGCTGTTCCTCTATATTCAGAGTTTTCTTAGGTTAGAGATGGGTCGAAGGTCAAAGGTCGAACCAAAGTTTGTGGGTAATATGTGTCGTGCCTTGTACTGTGTTGTCGAAGCCAGCTTTCAGTGTAGAAAATTTGGGGATTTTAAAATCGGGATGGACGTTCCTTCAAGTAATTTCTAGAGAGGTCATTCTTCTTTAGAACATGGTTGGCTAAGGCAAAATCTATGATATTGTGTTTCAAACTGATTATAAAGTTTTGAACAATGATCTTCAAAATCATGATCGAATAAGATAAGGCATGGTTTTCAAGTTGATTTATACTAAATTTTTATCTGTTTTTATAAAATCTCGCAAATTCAGCTATGTAGAAGTGGGGCTGTATTTCCACTGGCCTTGGGGCTCCGTGTTTCTTGAATCCGTTGGCCCATCTCTGCTTCCTGTTTAGTCATTTTATATCTTGTATCCGTAGGTTTTAGCAGGCACAGAAG
Organism: Bimastos eiseni; assembly: GCA_959347315.1. Lineage (NCBI taxonomy): Eukaryota > Metazoa > Annelida > Clitellata > Crassiclitellata > Lumbricidae > Bimastos > Bimastos eiseni. The sequence continues at coordinate 1,315,841 of OY365809.1, read as the reverse complement.
TTCCTAAAGCAATTAATCTTGCAAGAACAATATTTCTATGCATATCTGCCACAGTGCCCATTTTCTAGATTACAGCGTCTTCGGCTCGTGTTTAAGCGTTTCCATTGTCCTGAGAATGTCACATCTTAGTGTAGTATAACCTGTGACTATTATGGAATAAGAGATATGAAGCCACAACATGTCAGCCAATCAGTGATCGTCTTTCTGTTACATCGTAGGCGATGTCTGTGCCATGGATAAATATACTCTGCAGGATAACGTTGAACGCTTGATCGCCAAAAGGTTGATCTAAAATTATGTCAGTCCAGTCATCAAAATCTTCCTTTGAACATGTTTTATTTATATTGCTATTTCTATTTATCAATTTGATTTAATTTCGTTAAAAATAACAAACGAGACTGCTGACTTACGCTGCGAAAGTCCCAGATCTAAAACTGGGCCATACACATAAATCTAGGTCAATGACCCAATTTTCGTCGGCTTCATATCTCTTTCATATTAGCCCCAGGTAGAATCTGTGCTTCTGTTACAATACTTGTTACTGACATGTACACTTCTGTTACAATACTTGTAATTAACATTATACGCCTCCTTGTAATTGCGTGTAATTTCTGTAGCATGGGTAGGAACATTGATTTGTCGAATGTTGACGATGCAGAAATGGTCCTGATTTAATGTCCAGATATATAAAGGTGTCGGTGGGATGGTTTTATTCTGTTGCTGAATTACCACTGCTGACGCTGTACTTGCCAACATACTAGAAGGGGCAGGGATTAACCTGTTCGGGGCATCATTGATTGGGGATGATCTCTTGGTTCCACGACAAATCGTTCACCGACATTTTGTTGACGACAAATCGTTCACCAACAAATCGTTACTATTCACCCATGTATGGTGAAATAGAAGTTGGATTGATGATTATAATGCTTGTATTTCAGCAAAAATTATTTTAATCAATCCAACTTCTATTTCAGCAAGAACTATTGTAGTCAATCCAACTTCTATTTCAACAAAATTCTTTTAAATAATTCAACTTTTATTTCAACTACTATTTCATCTATATATCATCTAACTAGGAAGAATTTCTTTCACCATTCAAACTTATATTTTCATGAATACAGTGGACGAATAATAACTTTTGGTTGTAAGCCTTTTGTCGGTGAACCATTTGCAGGTGAAGCATTTGAGGTCTTCTGAAAGGCGACCTGATTTGGCATTCCTTGTTTATTAGACAGTGGCACAATTGAAGTTACTAAATAATCTTACTTACAATGTGTTTGTTAGTAAAAATCATGTAAACATATTGCCTAATCCCAGATTCTATCGTGTCTACTGCTGTCTGAGAATGATGTCAACTTTTAAGGGAAGGCACAGAGATGCTACGATGAAGTCTACCGATGTTAAAACTGCTTCTTTTTTCATGTTCTTCCGTTAATGCAAGAGACACTCGCTGAAGCTTACTGTTTACTCTGACTTTTGGAAACGTGAAGCAAAGTAATTTCTTGCGTCTGTCACACGATGTTTTATTTAGCCTTTTCTCTGCAACCTGTTAGCTATTATTCATGTTAATCATCTCTGATCAATTATTATGTAAATGTGACCATGTCAGATAAATGTATGTTCACACAGAATGTCTTTTTTCCTACCTGCAACCGTCTAGTCTTACAACAGCAAAATACTGCTTTACAACAGGGATGCAGTGTTCAGATTGCATACAACAATTTTTGTCCTTATAACAAAGTGCTTCAATGTTCCCTCTAAGCTGCAATCATGCGCACGCACATGGGCCGTGGAACCAGCGCACACATGTTTTTTACATGTTCCCAAACTAGTAAGACAACCAACAGTTTTTTAAACAGGCTTTACAGGAAAGTTGGACAACAGTTCTTTAAAATGGTCATCACCTGAACATTATATTACCAAAAGTTTTTTCAAACCGGCATCACAAGAATGCTAGACTGAAGAAAGTAATTTGAAGAGAGTCAATAGTGAAACAAAACACAAATCGTTGTCAAACCAAATTGCCAATCAACGTTTTATCATATTACTTCAGTTGATACACAAAGAGAACCCAAAGATAGCTAAACTTCTGCCTCATGGGGGTTAAAACCAAACTTGGAACAGACTGCAAAAACTCATTAACACAATATTATGTTCCAATATCTCGTACAGGTGTGTTTTGTAGTAATGCTTAGACCAGCGTTTCACAAACTTGTTTCCATGGCCAGGTTATTTTTAGTTCTTCTTCGTGACCCACTGAAATTTTTATCGCCAATACTGGCCTATTAATAAAATGAAACCAATATGAATGTCCATGCAGTTTTCTTGTGTTTTTGTGCTGCCTCGTAGCCAGAAGGAGTGACTGACTGCTTGTAGCCATAGAATTATATCTTTTGATTTATCTAATTTAATTAAATTAATCAAATATTAAATAGCAAGATTTAAGAGACCTGGAATTTTTTTGGGGGGCCCGGTGCCAGGTCGTGACCCACCATTTGGGAAAGGCTGGTCTAGACAATTACTCTAGTGTCTTTTGAGTACCTCATGGCAGTGCAAATAGAGACAAACTATAATGTCAAAGTTGGTGCTCATGAATAAACTGGTGCCCATGAAAACTGGTGCCCACGAGTAAGCCTATGCCTGTGCTTAACCTTAAACGTTGTGCTTTAAAATTTGTAGTGGACAATTACATCACGAGTAATGTTAATCAACAGGCAAATAGTGCTCTGAAAACTAGGAATTGCTACGAGCAGTGTCTAAAAGATGAAGGCAATTAGTGTAAAATTAAGACATTAGTTGGCAAGTAACATCTGAAGCAAGAAAGACGGATTAAAACGTCCTTAGGACACCGTAAACAACTGCAAATATAAGTGGAAGAATACAAACACAGAGAGATGTTTGTGTGCAGACCGCGTGAAAGGGACGACCATTCAGAAAGGATCTGAACTGCTGGTCGTTTCTGCTTGCGAATAAAAACTAGAAAGCTAGTCTGTTAAAACGATGCATACACACATTGCCGAAATAATTGATCAAGAAAAATTTAAAGCACACAAGACGAATGCCTGTGGATTGTTTTGAATATAGAATAAAACCAGTACATGTAGCCCACACCCATTGCTCGCGAATAAGCAGAGGTATACACTGGGGTTTGATCCCAGAATGCAATGGTCAATGCCAAAATAGTACAGATTGACTGAAAACACTTAACAGAACACGATAAACTTCTGATCAAAGTATGCAGCAAAGATGTTTTCATATTTAATAATATACATCAAATCATGTGCAGATACTTTCAAGCATTGTCAAATAATTCTGCAAAGAGAAATAAACTAAAATCTATCTATATATATATATGATACCAGTAATAATAACAGACATAATATCAATAATATCTTAATACTGCAGTTATATATTAGAAGAACATGTTCATCTTTAGAAGTACCAGTTCTTCTACAAACATCTATTTGAAAAGAACTTGGAATAATGGTCCTGCTACCTTCATAGCTCAAAGAGTGGTTCAAAGTTATCCACACCAGACTAGCTAGCATTGAAGTTCTGCAGTTGACTCTTGACCAGAACACATTCAGGTAAATATTATGTAAAATGACAAAACAAAGCCCACCACAAAATATATTCACCCTCAGTTGGGGGGGCCACAAAACATACATGACAGCATTCAGATTCACACATTAACGAGAGCAGATGAACCAGCGATATATCTATCTATGAAAACGTCGACAATCAACAGGTATTACAATCTTTGCCTTAGGCAGAGTTGCTATCATATTGCACGCTAGTAACACTCTTCCCAATAAAATAGACGTCAGTCAAAAGAGACATTTTTAAACACATCACTGTAGAGTGGACAGAAATACCAGTTTGTTCTTGCAATTCAACCTCATATAGACTAAATTTTCTGCTGAATCTTCCAGATTCTTTTAAATTCAAAATATGACAGGAAAAGACAAATTCAGTGGAACAGAGACACGAAAGGACTTTAGACAACGACGAAGATTAACGAATCTTTGCAATTTTTTCACGTAGGGTAGCAATCCCCTAATTATCCAAGTAACTAAGAGTTAAGCATTTTCTTTATTTTAACCAACTGCATATACCCCAATTTGTTTCACAAAACATCCTATTCGCGACCTGCCAATCGCCACAACATAAGACGCAACAAAGGGCGGTGATAAAATCGCAAGCCAGAGACCCGGCAGATACCATCCATGACTTACAATGGGACCACGTCAGTCAACCCTTTTGTCATAATATGTATGATCAACTATATTTGATATCACCCTCTTCATATTCTTAGATTGGAGCCACATATGTACCATCAACCCCTGCACTCACTGAAAGCAGCAGTAAATGCTAATCCCATGCACATCGCTATTAATATCAACCTCAAATCTATTCTCTCGTAAAAGTGTTCACACAAAAATAAGACCTGTCGCGCAGAATGCAACCATCATATCCGTAATATAAAATATAATTGTATTTGATACAATACAATTATATTTTTGCATCCGTAATACCATTAACTGCACGTGATAGAATGTGGCATGGTGGCCAATTGGTTAGAGCGGTGAGTATGCGCTGAGTGAGCGGGTTCGACACTCGTCCGAGGTGTCACTGTGTAGGGACCTTGAGCAGGTCCTTTGTACACAATTGCTCTGCATTACAACTGCAGTTGCGCCATCGAGGCGCGTATGCATTTCTGAACTTAACTGTAAGAAGAACGACATTAAATAACAGTTGTATTGTATTGTACAATACAACAGTATTTAATACAATACAACAATATTTGATACAATACAACAGTATTTGATACTATTATCCTCTATCCAAAGTTCACAAAAGCACAAAAAGCAACCATACGGCAGAACATGGATGGCGCTGAGCAAATGTAAGCGAAGGACATGGTCCTCAAGGTCCCTAAACAGTAACCGCCTCAGTGGAGGAGGATCGAACCCGTACTCAATCCCTCACAGGCCAAACACCCTAGCCAATCAGCCACCCCAAGTAACAAATTACTATCAGCACATAAAAACAGTGCTTGCTTAAAATATTTAATGTAACATCCAATCACAAAACCAAAAAGGCAATCATTAGCTATGACAATAGTTCAAGAATTACATCGAAACCTAAAAACGAATAACCAAACGTCAGCTGCAGGTGTCTACAATCACACAAGAAATTACAGTGATCCTCGTTTAGTGACTTGCAGTTGTAGAACGATCTCGATCCATAATGATCACGATCTCGATACACCACGATCTCGGTTCATCGTAATCACAGTCCAGTTATGAGCGACATGACGTGAATGATAACGAAACAGATTGGTTGTGCGTGAACGGAGAAATTAAGAACGGAATACGGATGAATTCTAACGAATGACTCAAAACGAAATACAGATGACATCATCTCGACTGAATTATTATGCAAATCAGAGTACGACTTAAAACATCTGCTTATTCAGTTCACAACAAAGCAAAATAACCTACATACCTACCTACATATAGTCAAGCAAAATGATACAGAATATGTATTGTATGTGTTTGTATACATATATATAACATATATATGTATACATACATGTATGTGTGTATGTCTAATATATGTATATAATATGTATGTGGGCGAAAAGACTTAATACATCGTTTAAAAAACCATACAAAGCGGCTGTGAATGCGACAATAAAACAGATCGTAACAAGTGTATCACCATAAGACAGTTTGAAACCACATACATGTATATATAGACTTTATGCATGAGTCTGTTTGTCCAGATACTAACTGCAGTGCCTTTTAAGTATACAACAAATGTGCTGCCTATGCCAGACTATGCAGTGTCAAGAGCTTGTAAAGAAGAACTTCACACAGAAGTGATGCACGGAGAAAATTCGTTAAATTCACCACTGACAGAGATTGCCTGTAAAACCTAAATGAACAGTTTGCTAATGAAAACATTGTAGTTGTCAGTAAAGTTATTATTCCATTCCCACTGAGAGTGAATCAAGAAGTAATACAAATATCGTGCCGTGAGTGATTATACATACAATTTTACCTTAAACTGAATCTAATAGGACTTTACTTCCTATAGAAGTCTTTTTTCCCCAGAAAGTAAAATCAAGCTAAAGACTTAAAATACAAAAGCATGTGAAATCAGAACAATATAGCTAAATTTGAATCTTTCCTCCTTTTTCTTATTTTCAGTATTCAGTGTTAAACTCAATGGGTTAAGAATATTTTCTTTGCAAACAAGTCAAAAAAAACTACACAGTCTTAAGGCCTCAAGAGACTGGCAAAGGTATCAGGCTTTGGCACGCAAACCTCACACAAACATAAAACACTACAAACGGTTCTAATTTTCCTACTGGTTTCAAGAAAGCTCTTCATTTTGATTTAAGGCAAAGAACAGAGGCTCAAATATTTAGTTTACTAAAATAAAATTTACGACGACCAAAATCTAAACTCGTCAGAACGAAACGACGATTTAAAACAGAGCAGTATTCGATCTCGACAGAAGGAAACACAGACTCGATTGACCAGCATTTCAAACATCAATCTCAAAACATTTACACAGAGAAATCAAGTCAAACAGAATATAGCGACATGACCAAACTAATATTTCGCACCTCGAAACTGTAGGACAGTATGATTTGCCGACAGAAATACAAATAGCACAAAACATCGCCTAGATAGACGGTAAGACGCAGCTGATGGCCATCAAATACCAGAAAGTGCAGCAAGCAGGCGACAGAGGACAAGACAAAACTTCTTCAACAGCAGTTCGACTTCTTCTGGGATGTTCCGGAAGTCTGTGGCAGCGACACTTTCTGCGTGCTGTGGATTGTGACGCTACCGCTGTCCGAACCGTCAGATATCTGTTTCCTCGATATGATCTTGTAAATAGCTGTGGGGAAAATAGACAAACAGCTGATGTATGTATGTATCTGTGTATACAGACATTAATGTATACATGTAAATATCTATTTAGATACACATCTACACATTCTGCAAGCAACCTTTATGTCTCGCCCTCAATGGTTCACTCAAGTCAACAACAGGCTTTTCACTCGATATATGTCGAAGGTTCGGCATTGGCTTCCCGTCCGACAGCGCATTGAGTATAGAGTTGTCTCTGTGGTTTGGCGATGCCAACCTGGCCTTGCACCAGCCTACCTGAAGGACCTTTGTCAGCTGGTATGGAAAGCCCAGAGCAGTCGCTCCCTTTGCTCTGCTGACAGAGGGGTTCTCGCGGTTCCAGTTGTCCGTACAGCAACCACGCATTCTCAGTGGTTGGCAATAGGGTTTGGAATGGCCTTTCTCTGGAGTTACGTCTGTTCTATAAATAGTATAAAGGTACTTTGTATGATCATTTAAAAACGTACCTTTTGTCTGGGCTGGAGTTGGGAGCACTGATGAGTAGCTATCTTGAAAGGGTGCTATATAATAATTTTAATGAATGCATGAAACATAAATGTAAGTAAAGCCTCATGTTTACTGATGCCCCTCCCGTCTATTAATGCCCCTCTCCGCTGTTTACACCAAAACTCCATTGAACATAAACTCGAGAAAACTCCAGTCTCACCGGACAATATGTGTTGAAAGGAGGCTTCCACGTTGGTCGAATCAAGCGCCGAAGTTTCGATAAACGACAGACCATTTTTCTCTATCAACATAAATAAGAAATAAAATTAAACGAAAAATTACCATAAAACAAAATGCAACCCACTCAAGAGTGTCGTAAGACTTCATATACTTCGTTTTCCCCCTATTTAGCACAGGTTCCAACAGAAAACAGACAACACAAAGACCTCAGCCCTTGTGCTCACTGATGCAAACTGCCTCAGAGGTCAAGAAAAACTTGAAATCGTGAGTCTTTACAAGTATATAAATCGTCTGCCAAACACAACCCGACAAACCTGCAGCCTGATGGACAACCTAATCATGTACGATAACACCTAAAAGCTCTCATTATACTTGCGACCCCACAATTTGTCAGGGTCGACTGGAACCTTCGAATTAAAAAAAGTCGGCAGTGTTGCTTCTCATATTTAATATGTATTTAATCATGATTATTACACCATCTATGAAACCGACTTAAATTAATCCTCATTTATTTCTTGCACAATGATCCAATTAACCAAATATTATACAAAACAAATTATAAATTGTTCTGTTAATTAATGATTAATTATGCTGTTATGCATGAGATGTATGGATCATTATCAAATGGTAAGAAGTGAAATGTATGCATGGTAGTAAAAATGTGGTGAAGGCAGTAACCAATCTATTTCATGGTAGGGGTGGAAAAAACTTTTGATATTTTATCAGGGGTCGAAGGACGTACATGGTTGACAAATTATATTTATCATAAGTCGTGATGCAGTCAGTCATCCGCATTTTATCTTAACGACAATAAAACGAACATCGTCGCCATGTCACCTACCAGCAAATGCCTTTGCCTCATCGGTTGGCACCGCCCGAAGATGTCGCAGGTCGCTCTTGTTGCCAACAAGCATGATGACGATGTTGTCATCTGCGTGGTCGCGCAATTCCTTCAACCAACGCTCGACGTTCTCGTAAGTCAGATGCTTAGCAATGTCATAGACCAAAAGCGCTCCGACAGCACCACGGTAATATCTGTTCAACACCCAAGGTAATATCTGTTCAACACCCAAGGTAAAATCTGTTCAACACCCAAGGTAATATCTGTTCAACACCCAAGGTAATATCTGTTCAACACCCAAGGTAATATCTGTTCAACACCCAAGGTAATATCTGTTCAACACCCAAGGTAATAACTGTTCAATACCCAACTATAATAACAGGCCACTCACCCACATTTGCTGAGGCCAAGAAAATGAAGTTGCTAACGCTTCATAAAAGGAATAATACTAGCATTTGAAATGTACAGTTACAGAAGGATATTGCAATTGAACTGGACACAAAAAGTAACACACATTGAAGTAAGAAGAAGACTAAACATCAAAGAGAATATGATGAAAGCCATAATCAAACGGAAACTGGGACTATTTGAACACATTTGTAGAATGGATAATGAGAGAAAATTAAGGAGTGTAATGACAGGAATTATGGAGGAAACGGGAAGAAGAGGAAGACCTTGCAGAGAATGGTTAGATGACATTGAAGACTGGTGTGAAACCGATACACATAACTTATGACAGCTAACCCAAGACAGAGAAGCATGGAGAACACGAGTCAAATGTGCAGTGGACACCTAAGGACTTTCAGTCCATGGATCCTGGTAATGATGAGTGCTTCATACCTGTGGCTGTCTTGGGGCTAGCATACGGGACTGTCACTCTTCATCCTTTGAATAATCAGTGTCTTTGGCAGCTTAAGATGATAATTTTAACTCCAGCTTGTCATCACAATTGCAACCACATCATCCATTATACCCATAATGTTTGTTAAGGGACGGAAGAACTCACGCGCTGGTGATGGCCCGGTATCGTTCCTGACCCGCTGTGTCCCATATCTGGGCCTTTATCCTCTTTCCATCGACTATGATGCTCCTGTGGAGAAAAACAATCACACCAATTGCCCTCACAGCATTCGTAAAAATACACAGTTTAAGACAAGGAAATTTTTTTTAAACAATGGCAAAGACATCAGACCTACAGAACCTCTAGGGTATGATAAATTTTTGACCCAGATGCAAGTCTCAACAAAAATTACATTGTGGTCACATAATGCATTCAGTTGATTTCTTTTGAGAGTCCCCAAAATGTTGTGGTCATTTGATGATGGTTTATGGTGCATGGTCAACAGTCACACTACATATTGGTTTCCAAATTAAAAATGAAAATTATCTAAATGATTTTAGTTTGCAGACACCTGATCACTTTTACTCTTTTAGTATTGGGGAGCATAGAATTATGGCATTGTTTATCAGATTTTATGAATAACCTGTAACAGCCATGCAATTAAAATCATCATTACTAAATACGTCTGTTTAGTTATGATAGTGTATGTTATGTTGAAATCTATTGTGATACCTTATGATCTACAGAGCAGAGACAAAATCTTAAAACATTTTAAAAATCCTTTCTGACCAATCCATTCTTGAGTATCTGTCATTTGCTATGATTTTTCATTTACATTTATGGTACTTGTTTTCGTTTCTTAATTACTTCTTCATGTGTTACAAATGTGATGATTGATGCTATAAAAAAATTTCTTTCATATATTGCTTGAATACCCATGTTAAGCAAGGATTTACATCTGATTTACAACACCTTGTGGCAAATTCGACACCAATCGTACTCTTGCTCTCCAGATTGAACTCATTCCTCGTGAACCGCGACAGAAGATTACTCTTGCCAACACCAGAATCGCCAATCAACACCACTGAAATTAAAAACAGCTCCATGAGCATCCAAGACAGACATAATCATAAAATAATATGTGAAAGTGAAAAAATGGCAGTATGATTACATGTACAGTATGAACAAATGATGACAAGCTGTTTCAGGAGTCGAATTTAACTGCAGCCATGCAAGGCGCACATTACGCCATACACCTAATTTAACTAACTTCGCCGCCTAGCGAAAGAAGGGCTAGTCAACCTTCACCATATGTGCACAAAGAGACACAGTGCTTTCCACAGCCATTGCGTTCAAAAATATTGCCCACAATACGATGAATGGAAAGGATATCGAGGTATGCTAGGTGCTTCAAGATACAAAAGCTGCAGCTTAATGTGGAATAAAGAAGACTAATAGTCAAATGGCTAAGAATGTTAATAAGATTAAGGTCCATTGCTAAAGAAAATGATTGCTTCAGCTTACGACATAGTAAAGCTCCCTAGGCATGAAATTTTATGATCCATGCCTGGGTGAAATCATACGTACTGGCTCGTAGGTCATAATGATTATAGGTGGAAACAAAGTATGCAAAACATGGTGAGGTGAAGAATCTCATCCAATCAATTCATTGAAAAAGGAGCAGGGCTCTTGCACGGGGAGACAAATCGTATGGTTCGCAAATGCACTTTGGTGTCACTAAAGGAGCGTAATATCTAATATCAACCTAGTAATGTATATATGTCGCGGGTGAAAACGTACTGTCACTCGTATTAAAAATCATCCCTAAGACAAATAAGCGCAATGAAACCCATACCACTAGCGTCGAGTAGAAACGTATTTCTAACATACAACCTGGGAGTAAACGCATGTCTCCATCATACACGCCCACAAGACGGATGAAAATGGGAGGGGTAATATTATTGTGGATCAAGCATCCGCTTATAAGGTTCAAGAAAGACTAATCGTATGGTTCATCAAGTAAAGATTTCAACAGGAACCTTTAAAGAGATAATCGTATTCGTCTTCTCTATTGCCAGTTGCCATTTTTTAGCCTTAGCTCGCAATTTGTAATGAAATCGAATACTCTTTCTCGTCTGTAACCACTAAATTCCGGTCACGAGAAAGCTTACATATCGACTAGTCTTATAGCGCCAATTTTCTCGAACGCTGTTTTTTTAAAATAACACCAGGCGTAACTTTAGGTTTGCATTTTAACTTCAGAGTATAATATGTGCTCGTTTTTATCTACCAATGATATTTTGGCTCGACTCGACCAGTTTTTCAATGAATTTATCTGAAAAGATACTTCACCATCGCTCGTTCGTTTGGACGCCACGCCATTTTAAGGTTCCCGTGCAAGAACCTGTACGGCTACTCGATGTTAAAACGGTTTTAAAAAACCTCGGTTTTTAGTTCTTTTTAAGCCTAAAACCATCCAAATTCAATTTCGGTTTTCATTATTAAAGTGAAATGTTCCAAATTTTGTGGAATTCTGATTTGTGAATTTCACATGACATTCTTCGCCAACCGGATTGATCGTAATTGCAAGATTATATAGCCTACATATAATTATTTAGTTGTGACAATTTCTTCATGTAAGTTACATCTCGGTCATTTTTTGTGCCCTGTGTGCGACTGTGCATGCATTAAAGCCTAAAAACCTAAACTCTTACGATAATTGTTACTTTTTGACTAGATTCTTAAGCCTAAAGCAATTAGGCCTACTCACTTTCTGGAAAGAGCATATAAGCCTATACTAGCTAGCCCTATAGCCGGACATATTATAGCCAGAGATTTAAATCTTTGAAATAGACTAACATTTTTAAAACCGATTGCCAATGGCAATAGCAATGGCAATTGGTTTGCCACAGCCCTGCATGACTAGAGGGCATGTACCAAAGGTGTCACAAACGGGGGGAGGGCAGAGTGTGGCACCGGCCTCCACTGTCCCAGTTTCAAAACTGGGGGCAAGGCCCTCCCGTTTTAATGCTCAGTGCCCCCATGTTCCCCCATGTTCCCCCATGTTCCCCCATGTTCCCCCATGTTCCCCCATGTTCCCCCATGTTCCCCCATGTTCCCCCATGTTCCCCCATGTTCCCCCATGTGCCCCAGATCGGTGCTTTTTATGTTTCACCAATGGCTTTTTAAGATGATAATTTGCGCCCCCCATCTTTCAAATTTCTGTAGCGCAAAATTCCAAAAATGGGGGGCAACAAAATTTTTCCGAAATATTTTAGATATTGTTCCCCCACTTTTTCAAAACCTTGTTACACCTGTGGCATGTACATGCGGTATTTACAGCAAACAATGTTCCAAACATGCACATTTACATTTACTTCGCTAAAAACGCTTGCCATTCATCACTTTTAGTATTTGTAGGTATAATTTATGGATTTTACTTGGAGCCAAGACATAGTCAGTGATGCTTCTGCTTCAGACTGCACGCTTTCGATTCTGCCGAATTTCTGCGTACACAATAAAATTATAATCAATCTATTATAGTCTACTGTCATTAAATTTTAATATGTAGAGTACAGTGATTACTCAAATAAGATTCCAAAGTAATGCCGCACAAACTATTATGTGAGCTGTGCAATGCTATGTTTATAAGCGCATCGCTCCAAAGGAATGCGCCTTATACTGAACCACTGGAACGAATAATTTACAATTTAAATGGCGGGTATTGATATTGTATAAAAGCTAGTTTATTAATATAATTACTAAGAATCAATTTATAAGATAGAAAGTGAGTTACATTTAATTAGTAAATAATGTGTTAAGGACAGAGCAAAAAGATTTTTATCTAGAGTGGTTGATAAAATGAGTTATTAAGAGACTAATAAGAGTTCGGTTTTGTCTAATGACAGGGTGTTGGGTTTGCGATATCGATTCTGTAATTAGCCCATACTAACAGCAAGTACGCTTAAAAATAAAGGGGCACAGAATGAGGATGATGAATAGGAGAAATAGGAGGAACGAGGTCAAGGAAGAGGAGGAGGACGATAAAACTGGCTAATGTAACTGAAGGAGATATATACTAACGCAGACGCACCTAACGTTCCCAACGATAACGTCATTTACACGATTTTTTAAACTCAGGAGCATCCGGGTGGCGCTTTTTGACATAATTACACAAGGGCGAGCTTAGGAGATGTTTCTTATTAAACATAATTGCTATGTGCTAACAGTTTTGCTAACCGTAGGCTGGTTTCTGTCATTTAAATTTCGGGTTGTTAAGGTTCATATACCTGATAAGTGGCCAGTATTGTTTCTTAGGAGTAGCCTTTGGAAACGCAATCTCACAGTCAAAAGAGTAAAATACTTTATTTTTCAGACGGACCAAAGAGACATCATGCATGTGATCGTGTGACGGACCATTTAGGTGAAGCACAACTGCGACAATAGCAATATGACGACAGACCATTATCCACATCTGATCTAAATGGCATTATTTATTTATTTATTTCTGACCACTAACAGATCGGCCACCATGCCACACCGGGATAAGCGGGATAACAATGATCATAATTATGATTTTCATGTAGATTCCGATCTGAAGAATGTTGACTGTGGATCGTGTTGTTTCGATGCTGGAAGTTCCAGTATTTCACCCGACCATCGAGGAGTTTCAGAATGTCATGCAGTATGTGCAAAAGATTAGTCCAGTTGCAGAAAAAGTCGGAATCTGCAGAATATGCCCACCGCCAGTAGGTGACGATCAACATTATTATCATCATCACACGTGTTGTAAGGGTTTGTAAACTGTAAAGTAATAAAAAACATAACTGTGATACGCTAGATACATCTAATATCGTTTCCTAAGATTTATATAGCACCTCGTACAGAATAACAATTCAAAGGCGTTGTCAGCATGGAAATCTCTGGGAAACAACTAACGTCTCTAACCCATTAACAACCAGCGTCATTGATTATGCCGTACGGTTTACTACGTGGTGGTCGTTACTGGGTTAAAGAGTGAGAAGTCGATGCAGAGAAGCCAGTCATTAGACTATATAGCACACCGATGCTTTTCGCACAGCTACCACAGTGGCATCATACCCAAGAACAGTATCGTTCTGGTTCCTTGTTTTGCTTGCTTGTCTTCCTGCAATATGTCGACTTGTCTCGGTTCTGCTCGGCAGGCAGCTACAGGATGTTGTTCAGCCAGAACTGGACACTGGTGTCTTTCGGATGAGAGCTTGTCTTGCATGAGTTGCTTTCCGGTTACATGGCGGATGGAATCTTTCCAGTGGGTTCTGGATTTTGGATTTTACTCCGGATCCGGACTTGGATCATCCTCTGATGGCCCTGGAAAACCGGTCGTAATCGTATGGTCCTAATGTCTAAATTGCTACTTGAAAGCTGAGGCATGAGCACTTTGTCATGCTGTCCAGGGGGGGTCAGTGGCCTTTGGACATTATGCAATAATGTTTGTAGTATTTATTAATGCTTGTTCATTAATGTTTAGTAACATGTATTCGTGCCTATGTTTGTTTACTGTTTGTAAATGTTTCAGGACTGGTTACCGCCCTGTCTAATGGATGATGATTTTCAATTTACGGCCTCTGTCCAACACTTGGGTCGCGTCGAGGTTGGAATTCATATTAAGCTCTTTACAAATTGCATCAAAGTGTCTTTGTTTTTGCTTTGTGTGTGAGTCTGTTTGTCTTTGGCAATGAATAATAATACGCAGCTGGCGAAGTTGATGGCAACAAGGTTCTAGTCGTAGCGTAGGATGACATATTATTACTATTATTATTATTTCCGAAATTTGATACCGCCATTCTTTCAACATCTTTTGCTCAGAAGTGCGTACACACGCCTCGATGGCGCAATTGCAGGTGTACTGCAGAGCAATTGTGTGAGAAGGACTTGCTCAAGGTCCCTACACAGTGACTCCCGGACGAGGGTCAAACCCGCTCGATCAGCACACACCGAACGTTACGGGCCGACCTCTCTAACCGATCTAAGTTTCCTTTGCTTAGCATACGTTTAATCTTCTGCCTCGATTTTAGGAATCTGAAAGATGCAGCAAGAAAGGTGACAGTGGAAGAAAGACCCAGTGCAGAGCAGCCGGGAACAACCGATATACAGTTCTCTCATTTGGTGAAATGGCTGACGACTTCAAAAGAGATTACTTCAAAGTGCCGGTTGATGTACGTCCAAATTGAATCTCAAATTGTCGTCATGTGTTCGTCGTTTTTCTAAAGTTGTTTTATCTGTGAATGTAGCGCCCATAATCCAACTTGGTCCAGAGACTGAACATCACCTGTCAGCTGTCGATGGGAATCTGTTGGTTGGTTCCACGCTTTCAGCCTACTGTGCACTGTTTTGCTAACTGATGTAAATTATTTCTTATGAAATGACATCATTTGGGCCAGCACAAGTGCAACTCTACATAGATATCTTAAAGCGGTGCTATATAAATGTTAGGTTACAGTACATAATAAATAAACATTTAATGAATCATGTGCCAATTTTCTGATGACAACGCATTATATGATGGGTCTGAGCAATCGTGAGTTAGGGATTCGCTCAATGTCACAGGAGGAGTATCGAACCCAGACACTTGGCATTTCAAGATGAGTGCTAGGCCTAACGGAAGTGTCCGGCTGGAACAGGTTACCTAAGTCATTTTCCATTGGAACTAACTATTCTTCCTTAATCCCTGATGAGTTCCGTAGGCACCTGAAGACTGCCCTCTTTGTCAGTGATAACACTGGCCTGGGTCTAGAGCGCCTCTCACTTAAAATGGTGCTATATAAATACTCGATTACGGTTTACTAATCGGTTATGGTGTTCCACTTCAGTAATGTAACTACCGAATAATCGTGCCTGCTATGTAGTACTTACGCTGAACTTCACATTGTATATAAAGCATCCTAAAAGTTGCTACTGATGAAACCATTGAAACTCGTAATTACCGTTACAATTACGTGTCGTTACGGTTGTTTTAGAGAGTGCCAGAGAAGATTATTGAGAAGGAGTTTTGGCGACTGATGAATCCTTCCGGAAAGGACTCTGTCACTGTCTATGAAGGATGCGACTTGGGCGACACAAGCGCATTTCCTAGCATCACTTCACAGAACCTATACCTCGATGATCTGGTAACCATGGCCTTCTGGGGACTGTTTTTTTTATTGTGTTTCGGTTATTAGGGATTAATTGAAACATGACTTGGAAATTCTTCTCGGCCGAGTTTCCTAGTGCTTGGCATTACTCGGACAGACGATGGGACCAAGTGTTAGTAAAAATTGGCTTCCCAATTTTCTGTTTCGATAGCGAATTTCAGATTTTTTTGTTTGCAAAACGACAATCGACCTAACTAAAAACACAAATACTGTAATTAGTAGTACTTACTGGTTACTACTTCCTAGTGTAAACTGAAGCAATAAAATCATAATAATTGTGCCAACTGCTAAACTAAAAATCAAGAGAATGAGACTTGTTGAAATATTTCAAACTCTGACTCGGTACAACTGAAAATCTGGTTTGGCCAGAAATTGAAGTTCAATCCATCCCTATCAATTATTTTTTTAATTTAAATGATATAAAGTCGCCACCTAGGGATGAGTTTATGTTGTGTGTCCAGACCAAGCTTTTCCATCCTCATCGAAAGAGTCGTGCTTATGCTGATTGTTAATTTATATAGCACTTCTATGTATATCTGTGTATATCTGTGTATGTTAGTATGCATGCATGTTCATGTACAACAACATTAAAATATATGTGTTGCTACTTAATTAATTTTAAGTAATTACTTCATTTATTTATATTTGTATTATGTTCTCTGTTCTGTCCTGGAATACAATTATAGTCATCTTGGCTGATATTCTTGATTAGTTTCCTTGATTGCCGCTATAGAAATATTCATAGTAAATATTCATAATAAATATTCATAATGAATATTCGTAATGAATATTCATAATAATTATTCATGATAAATATTCTTAATAAATATTCTTAATAAATATTCTTAATAAATTTTCTCAATATTCTTAATAGATTTTCGTAAAAAATGAAAATGTTGTTAATTCTGTCTTTTGTTTCTTAGTCTTATCTGGATTCGAACTGGAACCTGAATAACACAGCTTCGCAAAGCGTTCTCAAGTATCTGACGCAAAAAACACCGATGAAGGTAGACAGATTTGCATTTCGGGAATCCAAATCAAGCTGTTACATGATGATAATTACAATAATAATGATAGTAATGATAAGAACATTCATGGGCTTGCTTTCTCAATATAATTTTGTTTAACTCAATAGTTCATTGAATTGCTATTTATAACAATTGTAAAGTTTTCTCGGTTACTGATCTTTGCAACGTTTTGATTGACTTGATGACAATGTTGATTTTATTTTGCATTTCCCAAAGTACTTAATTGGAATGTGATTTTATGTCAATGTTGTGTTAGTGTTCAGAAAGCTGCATTGCGATATATGATATTTTTGTCAATGTTATGTTATTTTAGAATCCAAAGTGTTCCATCGGAATGTGTTTTTCGTACACTCCATTTCAGACAGAGAATTACTGGAGTTACTCCATCCACTATCTACATTGGTAAGTAAGTTTTTCATGATATTGTCAATGGCAGATTCTGAGAATGTATTAGACCAACTGCCTCCATTCATAAATATTCTAGTTCAACATTTTTCCTTACTGTTAATAGAAGTGTAAAAATTTGGGTGGAGTGACTAAACAATGATTCAATGGGTCACGTTTGAAACATCCAAAGTTGTATGCTCTGAAAAATATTAAGAGTCTGGCAAATAATGCACAGTGTATTGCTTGCCAGACTATTAAATTATTTTTATTATTTATGATACTAATTAATAGGGAAATTGGTCTTTGTATTTCAAGAGAAAACTAAGAAGGATATTAAGTACTTCAAACCCTGCATTTGGTTTTGTTAGTATTTCATGTGTTAAGTGTGCTATGGAAATAAAACGTAGGATGGCAATAGAGGGAAAGCTGCAATGAATGGACTGGAAAAGGTATGGAAGGACAAGCATGTGAGCATAGACACAAAAAAAGATTAGTGAGTTCAATGACCTTCCTACAGTATTATATGCTTGTGAGACGTGGACACAATGCCAAATTATATACAGAAAAAGATCAGCGCATGCGAAATTTGGATATGGAGGAAGATGCAGAGAACATCGTGGATGGCGAAAAGGACAAATAAAAGGACAAATAAAAGGACAAATAAAAGGACAAATAAAAGGGTGCGCATGGAGTTTGGAGTTGAGAATGATGAGTCGTTACAGCAAACAGCGATAAGAAGGAAGTTGGGATACTTTAGACATGTTATGCGATCAGGTGGATTGGAAAAAGAAATAATGCTGGCATAATTATGGAGAAGGAAGGAGAAGACGAGGGCACCCAAGGAGGAAATGGATGGACGAAATACATGAAAAAAGCGGGAATAAATCTGACAGAATTAAGAGACATGACATTGGATAGAAACCAATTTAGGATGTTCATCATGACGGTCGCTAGAACTGACAGCACAAGGTGAGTATTACATTTATGTGAGTAGAGCTCTTGAATGCGTGGTATTTGCATTCTGTATTCGGTACCATCATGATTGCAATGCAGTACGAGCTCAAAAACGCCTCTATATAAACTACTAAGAGATATTTGTTGCAGTTTGTCTTTTTTATACAATACAATACAATATAACTATTATTTGCTATTGTGATTCTTACATTTTAGTTCAGAAGTGCACACACCTCGACGACGCAATTGCAGTTGTACTGCAGAGCAATTGTGCGTGAGGGACTTGCTCTAGGTCCCTACACAGTGACTCCTCGGACGAGGGCGAACCCGCTCACTCAGCGCACACTGAGTGTTACGGGCCGCAAGTCTACCTTAAAAATAAAACAATTTAAAATGGAAATGAAGTGAATTCATATGTTTAGTTTATATACTTTAATCGTAAGTTGTTTGGATGTTCAATTCTACCAGGGGTGAATGCCAGACGTGGTACTCTATTCCCGGTTCCGCCCTTGACTCGTTCGAGAAATACTCAAACGATTGTGATCAGGAGATTTTGACGAACGTGACCAACCGATCGGTTGATCAAGGTCTCATGATCGATCCGGAAGAATTGCTCTCCAAGGGAATTCCTGTAAGATGTCTCGTGCTAAATCAGGCAATCTAAAAATAGACAGCAATTTTTAAGTTTGCTGTCTAACAATATAGGTGGAACTTAGACATTATTGTGAGTGTTTGTGTGTATGTGACTGTCGCTGTTTATGTAGCACATTTTTTGAGCCCGACAAGCACTCTTCTTTGTCTGCGAATAGCCTGCTGCAGGTTGTGTGATGTGGTGAACTTCTTGTGTTTATGTACTTAATTACTTTCATCAATGTGTAATTCTAACTTACCTTTATACATGCCTATTTACTTACTTACCTTTTGTACCTGTTGGCCTGCCTAATTACGTACCTGTTTGTTTAATTACATACATACATATCTATCTAATTAGTGACTACTAATTACCTGATTGTCTTAGTTTCATTGTTGTTGATGTAATATTATGTACTCCATTACTTACATACTTACTTGCATGCTGGATTGCTTGCTTACTGAACTACTGTCATGTAGCTTATTTGCTTATGGTCCCAGTAAAGTTTTATCTGTAGAGAATTAATAACTTATTTAATATTTAACTTGCCAAATTATTTACTTAAGGATTTTTATTTTCAGGTTGGGTGCGTTGTTCAGCAGGCCTGTGAATTTGTTCTCACGTTCCCTCGATCGGTTGTGGCTCGAGTCTCACACGGATTTAATTTAACGGAGAAGGTCAATTTCTGCCCCAATAACTGGGTAAGATCAAGGATCATGTTGGAATGAGTTGATGATAATCATCTGGGTCAGTTGAACATTCTTATCTGGATCA
This sequence comes from Bimastos eiseni, assembly GCA_959347315.1. Classification (NCBI taxonomy): domain Eukaryota; kingdom Metazoa; phylum Annelida; class Clitellata; order Crassiclitellata; family Lumbricidae; genus Bimastos; species Bimastos eiseni. The sequence goes on along the minus strand of OY365809.1, from coordinate 1,295,600 downwards.
TTTGACGAATCTCATCTGTGTCAGTTGATTTTTGTATCTAGGTCATTTGAATATTGTCATCTGGGTCAGTTGAACACTCATATATGGGTCAGTTGAACACTCATATATGGGCCAGTTGAACACTCATATATGGGTCAATTGAACACTCGTATATGGGTCAGTTGAACACTCATATATGGGTCAGTTGAACACTCATATATGGGGTTAGTTGAATACTCATATATGGGTCAGTTGAACACTCGTATATGGGTCAGTTGAACACTCATATATGGGGTTAGTTGAATACTCATATATGGGTCAGTTGAACACTCGTATATGGGTCAGATGAACATTCATATATGGGTCAGTTGAATACTCATATATTGGTCAGTTGAACACTCATATATGGGTCAGTTGAACACTTATATATGGGTCAGTTGAACACTCTTTGTTGGGGTCAGTTTAGCACTCTTATCTGGGTCAGTTGAGATGTAACTCTGTGCTCACTATGTCTTCACTATGCAAATGGAAACTTCTGGTCCTGTGTTTAGATTCCATCTCAAATACGTGCGTTATCATCATTAACAATGTAATCGCTTAATCACCATAAGCAATGGAATTGCGTGATCTTTGTCAACGATTTAATTACATAATTGTCATTTAACCATGTAATGCATGTGCGCTTAATAAATACAGATAAAGTTACTTACTTACTTCTCTGCACGTCATTTTCACTGGTGATATACTGATACTCCAGTGATTGGTGCTATATAAATTTGTGATTACATTTACAATGACAACATTGGTGTCCTCTTCACCTGCACGGGCCTCCTTACGAGCTTCCACTTGCAGCCTTCTTATTATAAGGCCCAGTCAAAGAGTTTTGCCTATGTTGGCCCCTCTGTCTTCCTAGAATTACCAACCCTCTCACCTTGCCAGTTCCAGAGATGTCTTAAGACTTTCCTGTTCCCTTGGCCAAGCCTGTCGAGAGTGCAGCAGTGCTATATAAATGCTTGATTACATTATAATTACAATCATTTTATTACAGTTGCCGATCGGAAGGGACTTTAGCAGGCGACAGGAGCATCTAGCTAAGAGATGCGTCTTCTCTTATGATGAACTTCTCTTCCGAATTCTCCTTCACGTCGACTCTCTTGATACGAACCTCGTCAACATCACGCACCAAGTCCTGTCTGTCGTCAAGGAAGAAGAAGTAGAAGCGATCGAAAGAATATCGACAATGGTCTGTATGGGTTTCCTCAGGGATTTCTACGGGCATTAAGTGGCTCTGGCCCACTCTCCCTAGTTAAATACATGTAGGATCGGCCCCAGGGACCAATATGCACTTGACTGGAAGGTCCCTTTGAAACGTCGTGTCACTAGTTTTTCAGCGATAATCGAGAGCAAGAAGCTTCCACATCTTGTTGACATAACAAGCTGGTTTTTTATTTTTATTTATTAAAAAAAATTAAGAAATTATTATGTCAGAAAACAAAATAAATGCTTTTGAAACTTAAAACATATTTTTATATAGAAGCAAAGTTTAAATTCGGACGACATCAATGTTTAAGAGTGAAATGTGTACAAGGATATTTGACGAGTAACCAATCCTCTAATATAGATTCCTTGGGCCAGCCCCCAACATTCTCATCCATTAAGTGACGACTTAAAATTGTGTTTATTCCGCGAATGCCTCGGTCACTTTGCATCCACCCTTCTTGGCTGCCACCTCGCACTATGAACATTTTTACAAAGCGTTCTTCAAATTTCTAGGTCAACGTGATTTTTTCAGCGCCATTTGCATGTGCATCTTCTCAAGGCTTTGCGAATTTCAATGTGCCAATCCAACAAGTTAATTGTAAAATCATGACCTCATTCGTAATACTCGCCAAATGGAGCGATCAGGAGACCTACACAGAAACAATTTCGAAAGCGCAGGGGCATGTCCGCAGAGTTAAAAAAATTCAATCCCAGGCAAAACTGGATTGTAAGGCTAGTTATTGTATAAAGTAATGTACAGTTTGACATTGTGTAGGGAGGAACCGAGACGCGGCTCGGACGCTTGACTCGGCTCAGTTTGTTAGTACTCAGCTTAAACTCTGACTCGGACAAACAATGAGTCTATGTTTAATAAAAAAATGTCTTTCCTATTTTCCGTTTTGAAAGCGGTAATCAGATTTTATTTAACCATGTACACAAAATGACAATCGACCTAACTATAAACACACTTTTACTAATAGTACTTACTAGTGTAAACTGAGGAAAAACCAAATAACACATAAAATTGTGCAATCTGCCAAACTAAAAATTAAGGGAATGAGACTTTCTTTAAACATTCTAAACTCGGTGCCCTGTGTGTCGAATAGCGAGTGATATTAGCCAGTGCCTGGTGATGAGTCGGCGTTGTCTGTCTGTCAGGGGCTGACGAAACGGAAACGCGAGATCTTTGAGCTGCTCCCAGACAACGATCGAACCTGTTGGATCTGTCAGAAGACCTGCTTTCTCTCTGCTGTCACGTGTCAGTGTAGCGACAGTAAGTATGTCCGGCAGCACTTGATGCGTCTGTCGTACCTATTGTAATTGTAATTAGAAATTTATATAGCGCCACTTGAAGAGGAGAGAATCATCAGCAATGATCAGACTTAGAAGTGGGTCTGTCCAGAAGCTATGCCCTGAGGTGGCCATTTTTAAGAAATGTTGGTTTCTTCATTTTCTTTGCCTCAGTGTGTATTAGAGTGCTACTAAAACCTACTGAATGTATTTAATGAGGAAATTAATATGTCCCTTTTGTATTTGCAGTAGCTTCTAAACGACACTTGTTGGATTTCAGACCCATTAAGCTACTGTTTAAACCGCCCTGGAATGCTATATAAATCTACTGAATTGTATTGTATTTAAGCACTCATAGAGCACTTGTTGTTGGGTTTACCATTCTGATGCGCTGTCAGTGCGCAAGTCCCCACAAGAAGAAGCAGGTTTTGAGAAAAGCCCAAAAGTACTGGAGACTTTCAGATAGAATTTCAGAGCGAACAGATGGAGAAAGCGCATTCCATAGAGAGGAACCAATTGAAGCAAAGGATCGAGACTGAGCCATAGTTGTTCTAGTTCGAGGAACCAAGAGGTCAAGTCTATTGAACGAGCGAAGTGGACGAAAGGAGGAAGCTGAATGAAACCGAAGTATTACATCAACCCAGTATCTCAATGTAAGACCCCGCTGAGCAGAGGCGGTGATCCCAGGGTGTTGAGGGAGACAAATCCCCCACATTTTACAAAGAGGGGACACGTTATATTTCCCCCCCCCCCCAATTTTCTACCCCGCTCATTGGGTGTCCCCACCTGTCAAACGAGATCGCCGCCTCTGCTGCCTAGCGTTGAAGATTAGAATGAGGGTATAGAATGGCATGCAAGAATGTATTTATTGAAGAGATTTACATCTGTATATGATCTATTGTATCCTCAATAGAGTTGGTCTGTCTGCGAGATGCGGCCAAACTGTGTCAGTGTTCTTTCGGTCGACGTTGCCTTCACTATCGCTACACGTCGACGGAGATGGAGTCTAAGCTGGAGCGCCTGCGAGGTCGGATGAGGGAGTACGAGCGATGGGTTCAAAAGGTCAACGACACTCTGGATGCAACCGACGACGAGGAAAAGCTTGGTGTGCTGCTGTTACTGATGAGCTTACGTCAATCGATTATCTAAACTGATCTGTTCCAATCTCTTCTATGCTTATTCTTTCTAATCTAATCTGTTCTATTCTGATCTGTACTACTCTTATCTAATTTTTATCTATTCTAATCTTTTCTGCAGTGACCTATTCTATTTTAAAAATCTCTTTTAATATGTTGTGTTCTGACTGTTTAATTTTTGAACTCTGTATTGTTTGCGCTGTGTATTGTGTGATTAACACAACATACAACAGGTTTTCAGTGGTTCAGAAGAAGTATAGTCCAACCTCATCTATTCTGATCTAATCTATTCTAGTCACTACACTTTGACCAGCAGTACTTAACATCCAAATTTTCCTATCTTCCTCTGAAGAAAAGCTGCAACCAGTGTCCTCTATGGCAGAGATATCATACAAACCATTTCAGCAGTCTTGCTCTAAAAAACTTGTTTGGTGAATAGTGTTTTCCATATCTTACTGTGTAAAGCAGTCAATGGTTTTTTGTTGTTTGCAGACGTTGTGCAGATGAAGCGACTTAAATCCGAAGCGATGGAGTTATATCCGCAGAGCGCACTGGTCATTCGTCTCCAGCAAGTAGTTGCTGATGCCCAGGCATGTGTCGCCTTTGCCCGGCGATCCGTCTGCGGTGTTGAATGGTCAGAAAGGCTTCTCCTATTGCACGATTGTTTAGGGGTTGGATGCTGGCCTGTTGATTATCGAAAGGTTGGGGGCTTAAACTCTGCCAGGATTTGGATAGAAATCCCTGCTCTGTCTGTGTGATTTAGTGAATTTTGGATCGTGGGTGCAAGGGAGAGGGTTGGCTGAAATGATGAGAGGCTAAAGAAGTGGGAGTCAATGGGAGTTGAAAATGAAGGAGAATTAATAAGAAATTGACATGGATCACAATCACCACCTCCTTTTGATTGACAGCCCAGCACAATGTGTCGCATTTTAATTTGGCGCCTCTTTAATAGAGATTAAAATTGATTACAATAGATTAGTAAGCTGTATGCTTGAGCTTGTTCAAAAATTACACCAGTTCCCACAAATTATAAGTTCTCACGAAACTAGAATGCAAGTCAATGTTAAAATTATTTTTTACTTAATGCATTGAATGATGTCATAATTGTCATATTATATATAAGCACTGTGGAGAACACAATTTTTTAAGGCCTCAAAACTTTCTATGTTCTTAAGGCCCCAAAAATTCTTCGTATTGTGAATCCATCAGCTGTATTTTTTTTTATCTTATGCATAAATCCGCCAATGGTCTAGCATGTTGTGTGTCTTTACGTGACTTGCAAAATTTGTCTTTACAATGTGTACATGACTTGCGACTTTGTACGTGACTTGTGATCTTGTATTTACGTGACTTGCGACTTTTGTCTGTACATGACTTGCGTCTTTGTCTTCACATGACTTGCGACTTTGTGTTGCAGTCAGGCGGTCAGCGAGTCCGGCAGTGACTCATCCAGTTCCAAGTTGAGCATCGATGAGTTAGAGAATTTCTTCAAGACGATGAAGACGATTCCAGTTCGAATGAAGGAAACGAAGAATGTGGCCGTAGGTTCAACTCAACTTGCCTTCATGTTTGATTGCTAAAGTTGCAAAAGTTGTACAGTTAGAGTATTCAGGGACTTTATACATCAGAGATGTGGCATAATGCTGTTATTGTGAGCTGAATCTTGTGAGCCTTGTGTTGATTATGTAGTGATTGATGGATCGTGTTATGCATTGTTCATGTGTATCAACTACTTCGATCATGCGAATGAATCTCTACACTGCATGGATCATGTGGCGAATGGATCATGCAATACTTAGAACTATTGTTAATCTCTAATTATATTTCTGCCTTTAATTTTCAGTCTTAATCTGCTGTTTATTTATTAGTTTTAATTCTTTTATTGATCTCTAATAAATCTCAGTATTAATCACATGTCTCTTCAATCTATTGTTCATCTCTAATTCGATTATTGGTCCCCATTAATATATTTACTATTAGTTGTTTATTTCTTAAATCTTTTGCTGATCTCTCATTATTATTTCTATTTTTATCGAATATTTCTTCAAATGCTGTTATTATCTAGTCTGCTCTGTTCCATATGAATCAATTCTATGCAAAATGAAGCGTTGACGTTATTCTCACAAGTCCAGATCTGTATAGTCTTTTGTTCTGGTTCATTCATTGTCTTCAGTCGATTCTTGAAGCGGCTGTTCGCTTTCAGACCAGACTCCAAGGGGTCATATTGGGTTCAATTCCGGACTGTTCTACCCTTGAGGAACTCGTCAGTTCCTCACATGGGATGTCGGTCAGCCTTCCGGAAACGGCGCATCTTCAGCAGGTGAGATGTGGCGATAGGTATGGTTATTTGACCAGTTGTTATCATGAACATTTATGGCACCCTTCAGCAAAGAGTTTGGTAGTTTCTGTTTGACGACAATATGTGATATCAGAGATCATTGGTGTCGCCTTCCTATTTTATCTAGGCTTGGTACTGGCTCTGCCTGAGTGCATATGGTGGCCGAGTAGTAAGTTTCAGTTTAATGACCTGTGTGTTGACAAAGATCATTAGCATTACCCTCCTCCTTTATCCTCACTTGGGACTGGCACTACCCTAGTGCAGCCAAAGCAGAGTGTCAATACATACATCAACTTATTTGTCTATAAAACTATAAAAACATGAATTTAAAATAGCGAACTCCACACAGCAAGCATAGGTCAAACATAGGTCAAGCATAGGTCAAACATAGGTCAGCAGGCGAATGAGGTTAGTCTGTTAATCGTTGCAGTTGGTGGAACAGAGGAAATGGTTGGATGGCGTCGAGAGACGACTCGTCGATCCGAGTCGAGTGACGATCGACCTGATCGGGAGGCTTATCGAGGAGGGCGTCAGCATCCATCCGCATCCGTCGTGCGAGAAGATGCTAGGGCAGCTGCAGCAGCAACAGTCGCTCTGCATTCGATTGGAAGACCGGGCTAAGCACTGTCTTCAGACCAAGTTAGTGTTACTGCCACTGTTTTCATTTCTAAGTATAACATCGTTAATCGGAGTTTCATAATACTTGGCATTACTCGCACTTGAACCAACAATTGGTTTGAGTTTTAATAAAGATTGACTCTCCGATTTCTGTTTTCAAATCGAAAATCGGATTTCTTTATTTACAAAATGACAATCAACATAACTAAAAACACAAATACTGATACTAGCTGTGCTTACTAGTTGCTAATTATTATTGTAAACTAAGGCAAAATCCCAAAAATTCCTAAAAATTGTGCAATTTCCAAGAATAAAAATTAAGAGAATGAGATTATTTGAAAATTCGAAACTCGAATTTGGTGCAACTTAACTCGCAAAACTTAGTACCCGGACGTGGCCAGAAATTGACACTATGTTCATTCCTATTAAACTGTTAAGCTTGCAGTATCCATCCTGCATTGGTTTCTGATTTGCTTTGGTCCATTCTCCTCATGAATGTGTTAAGCACTCAGTATCCATCTGGCATTGGTTTCTTTGTCGTTTACCTGTTTCAGACCGAGCAGTCCATTGTCATCTGTGGAGACATTGCTCGATGAGGCGAGCAAGGTTCCTGCTCACTTACCAGCAATTCTGGAATTGAGAGAGGCGGCAGAAAGAGCCAGCGAATGGCTGGCTAATGTTGAGAACATTTTGGTGAGTTTGGATACGACTATACAATTAAATGCGTTTTTATCTAATGCTGCTTGTTCTGATGCGATCTGTTCTAATCTATTCTATTCTATTTTGTTCCATCTAGATGTTGCCCGTTCTAATACAGTTTAAAGGAGTTTGCAAATTTAAGTACGAGTGCATCACCTACCGGGAAATGAGATGAGTCCACCATCTACCAAATCGAAATGAATATGTGCAGCTTGACAGAAAAGCTGAATGATATTTCTGTTCATTTATTATCTGTTCTAAACTGCTCTGGTCTATTTTTACATAGTCTAATTACTTTACACCCAGAAAGTAAAAGGAGAGATTTTCCGGAATTATTCCAGAATGGCCAGTGTTCGCCATACCTGATCGAGGTGGAGAAATGCCTACAGATTGGACACGCCATTCCAATTAAGCTGGAAAAGGCGGCAGAACTGGAGTCTCTGATTGGGAAGGCAAAGGATTGGGTCGACCGGACTTCGAAGGCTTTCATTCGGAAGAATTCTGTCTATTCGCTCTACGAGGTCGGTTATGTCTCTGATTTAAATTTATTTAAGCAGCGGTTGCATCTTTGGTTAATTGAAAAATTGTGTAGGATTCTTAAATTTAATTTTAGTTTTTCTTAGTTAAGATGATAACTGCTTGTCTTCACATTGTACTTTTGCTCTATAAACTTTTAACTTCATTGAGTTCGGTATCTTGTTTCGTTTAAGATCTTGTGTCCTCGGACGGACATTGGAACGTCGCAGAGCTACAAGATTCGACGGAAGAAGGCGACGGATGTCAAGCTCGGTACGTCGACCGGACTGCCTGTGCACTTTCTTCTGCCCGACCTCAATCTTGACTACCCAGACCCAGCGACTGTTGTAAGTTCATTCTCATCATCATCATCATCATCATCATCAGTGTTCTGCCCCTCACTGGGGAATTATTGTTGTTATTAGTATTATTGTTGTTATTGTTATTTTAATTAGGAACATTTTTATCGGGTTCAGTCACACAGAAATGCAAATTTGAGCTGACATTAGTCATTTGCCAAAGGAATTGTTCGAGCATGTATGTCTGTGTATATATATCATCTGGAACCCTTGGAAAGCGCTCATGAATCTGAATGGTTCTATCTTGACATGTCTAGGAAAAATGGCCTGAGCAGAATCTAATTGGGTATATAAACAAGTGGGGTACAGTTGACGTATGTTTCTGAGAAGTTTCTATTGAGCCATAAATCGAATGGGGTACAAATTAACTTATGCATCTGAGGGGTTTTTATTGAGACTTATGAATAACTCATGTTTCTGAATGGCTTTTACTGAGATATATAAGTGAGTAGGTTACATTTTGCTTATGTTTCTAGGGAGTTTCTATTGAGGCATATGAGTGAATGACGAGTAAATCACTCATAAATGAGTGAATTACGTTTAGCTTATGCTTCTTTTGAGTTTCTATTGAGGCATATTTAGACTTGGGTTGAATTTATCTTATGCTTCTTATGAGTTTCTATTGAGACATAGTTAGACATGGGTTGCATTTAGATTATGCTTCTATGGAGTTTCTATTGAGGCATATAAACGAGTATTACGATGAGGGGTGAGCTTCGAGTTCCTTGGTCTCGTCTGGTTATTGTGTCCTAACCGTCAGGTTTATGCGAGTCACTTGAATCTCTCTTGCTTTAGTCATGGCCGGACTGGGCTGGGATCGCTCCTGAGTAGGTTTTTGAAGAGGCGCTGTATAAATGCTCAAAATGAATGAATGAGGCATTTAAGCAAGTGCAAGTATCAAGTATGACATCTCTAAAGACTACTTGCGGACATTTTATAATTGACAGTAACACGTGTTAACAAGAATGTTGAATTTTGAAGCTTCTACTTTTCCTGTTGCAAAGGCTGCGGCATTCAAAATGGCCGAAGTGAAGGAAGTGGAGGACATCGTGACGTTGAGAAGCACAAATCTAAAGAAACTGTCTTCAGACTTTACATCATCAGCCAAGTATTGTCTCTGCCGTCAAGGAAAGACATCAAATATGATGCAATGCGAACTCTGTAAAGAAATCTTCCACAGTAAGTAGACGTTTCTCTGTCTCTCTCTCTATTTCCTTCTGTCTGTCTGTATCAAAATATTGACTAGTTGGTGATGTTCCTTGTCCTCTAAAGACGTGGATGTCTATCTGTCTCTCTGGAAATCGTCCTCAATAAGTAGATGTTTCCAGGGCCGTGCCGAGCTGTAATTGCACCCTGTGCCTAGCATCAATCTGGCCCCCCACATTTTGAAAATAGTGCATTTTTGTGGAATAATAAGTTATTCCATCCTGAAATTTGTGCCCTTTCCACATTTGCGCCCTAGGCCACGGCCCCGCTGCCCCCCCTCGGTACGGCCCTGGGTGTTGCTGTCTGTCTGTCTGGAGATCTTTTTCTCTTATTAAGCTTTTCTCTGTCTGTATATCTGTGTCTGTCTTGCTCTGTGGCTCTCTTTATGTTCATAAATCTTTAACATTACCCCGGTATTAAGCCAATTTAAGTGTGAGTTTCTACTTATGTTTCTCCGTCTTTCTGCCTGTCTATGTTCGGTGTCTCCGTTTAGGTGTCAGTCCGTATGTCTGTCTGTCTGTCTCAATTTACTGGAACTGATGTTCTTTGGCTTATAAAGAGCCTATTTCAATGAGCAGTGGTTGTTTTCCTAGATGCCTGTGTCACTTTGCCAAAGTCGTTCCAATGCAAATCGGGCAAAACGTCATCGACTGCATCCTCCTCCTCTGAACTCAAGTTCTTCTGCCCGATGTGCATGCGCTCGCACCGTCCCCGCCTCGAGACGATCATCGGCCTCCTCCTCGATCTTGGGAAGTTCCCGATTCGTCTGCCCGAGGGCGAGGCCCTTCAGTCGCTCGCGGAGCACGCGTTCTCCTGGCAGGATCGGGCCCGTCGCCTGCTAGCGACCGACGAGCTCGCCCGAGCGCTCGCCCGTCTCACCGTGCTCAACCAACAGATGGCCGAGCATGCTGCCAAGGTTAAGACGGATCGAATAATTCGATCGGAGCTGATCAAAGCGGCAAAGCACAGGCATGCCAAGCACGGTATGGATTATGAGTATGATTCAACATCGTCGGTTGCGCTTTGTACGACAGGCATGTCGGGTACGGCGTTTGATGGCTCGAGTCTACAGTTACAGGATGTTGAAATGCAGATGAGGTTGACAGCGCTTGGAGGAATGCCGTTTGAGCACGCCTACTCGTCTGCGAGCAAGCACAGCCAGCGTGAGTCTGTTGTCTGTTTCATGGTACTTCTTGAAGAGAAAGTTTTTGATGGTTGGTAGTCAGAGACATTTGCAACTCAGCCCAATGTCTATCCTTGATAATACTTGTGCATGTTAAATCAAGCAAGATGTGTACTTTAATGCATTATTGTGCTTGATAGAAAAGTTTCTATGCTGTCCAGTATGGTAAAAGATGTATTCAGTCTGTGGATTATTGTTATCATATTTTCACCTTGGATCTTGTGTTCCTTGATCGGTGTTTAATCTTGGAACCTTTGATCTGATTGATTTTGGAACCTTTGATCAGTGTTTGATCTTGGAACTTTTGTTCTGTGTTTGATCTTGGGTTGGGGTCTTTGATCTGTCTTTGAATCTCAGACCTATGATGTTCTGTGCTTCTAAGGAGTTGTCATGGAGACAAATAAACAAGTGGCTTACATTTAGCTTATTCTTTTAAGGAGTATCTATGGGTTCATGTAAGCAATTGTGTAAGCAAAGCACCCGAGAGTGTTACAGGAAGGTATACCATTATTTTCATCGATCACAATCTGTTTGTAGGACATCACTGTCTTACTTATACATTTATGGTATATTTAGATACATTCAATTTGTGTTTTACATATCTTCTATATTAATAATATAAATCTGTCAATTGCTGTCTCTTAGTGACATCTGGTGGCCAGCATTTGAGGAGATCCGGTTCAGATGAGTTGATTCTTGACCTCTCTGACTCTACGCTTGGAGAACTTGATCAGCTGATTATCGAAGGTGACCTTTTGGAGGTTTCACTCGATGAAACTCATCACCTCTGGAAGATCATGAAGGCCTGTCATCCGAGTCAAGCGGAGACACAGGGACAAGCATCGGTGGGAAAGCCTGTTCAACTGAGCCATATAAATATTTATTTAGTAAACCACAGTCAGTTGTTGAGAAGAAACAAGATGATGTGTGTGGTGCCCCGTGCAAGCACGTCGACCAGGCAGCACCATGCTTTCTCAGTTGTTGGCCCTTACACCTTGTACACACTCCCCTTAAAAACGCAACTGTTGCCAAGGAGTAATGTGCATTTGTCTTATAAGTTGCTTAAGACTGATTTGTATTGCCGTGGTTGGGCTGTGAGCGCCTCCCAGTAGACTTCTTTGCATGGTGCTATATAAATGAGTCTGTGGGCAAAGCTATGTTTGTAAGATAGAGCTAAAATCAATGGAGTTGGTTATGATTGAACAAAGCAACACGTCCAAATCAAACAAAGTGTCGATTTTTTATTCAATATTGAACCGGATGAGTGATTGCGTTCTTCCATCGTTTTTAGAGTAGTAGCGGAGGAGACTTTGTTGGAGAACTGGATGAGAAGTCGGAGAAGGTGATTCGAAGGAAGCGAAAGGCTTCTCACAACACGAAAGTCGATGAAAGTTTCGAGGACGAAGCCATCTGTGCAAAGCCAGCAAAGCAGATGAAAGTGAAAGCTCACCAGAGGGAGAAAGGTGGGAGGAAGCAAACAAGTGCTGCATTACACTTTAATGTGTTCTATGGGTGGCTGTGAGCCAGTGCAGCTTTCACTGAAAGGTTTTAGAAGGCATGCTATCTGTTTTAGATATACTGCAAGTTAACCTGACATGATTATTATTACTAGCTAGTTTGCACAATTAACATTTTAACGTTAAGCTCGACCAGCAATCAACTTGTGAAAGATTATAATCAGTTAAATTCAAAGTTTATTATTTATGCCTTACTGACTCTTAACTATAATAGTTTACTTTTTTAGCATCTGAATATTACCTTACTTATCATATTTTGCTAGAGAACTTGCTTGCTTAAGCGGCCTGCGAATGTTCTTCTTAAAAATGACCCAGAGTTTCTCTACCTGGGGCCCGAAATTTCTCTGCATACAGACCCAGAATTTCTCTACCTGGGGCTCTGAATTTCTAGGCCTAGGCTACCGGAATTTCTCTGCAAATGGACCCAGAATTTCTCTACCTGGAGGCTCTGAATTTCTCTGCCTGTGGATCCGCAATTTCTATGCTTGGGGCTCGAAATTTCTCTGCCTAGATGCCCAGAAATTCTCTATCTGGGTGCTCGGAGTTTCTCTGCATAGAGGCCTGATGTAGAGTTGGAAACTAGTTAGCACATGAATCTGTTGAATGACCAAGATATTCTTTTTAGGATGGTCTGGTCAGGAAAGGAAGCTGGACAAGAACGCTGGAGAGAAGAGCGTTAAGCCACGTACGAAGGTTGTAAAACGAGAAAGGAATCTGATTGGCCTCGACTCTGATGAGGACGAAGATGAGTTGGCAAAAAATAGCGAAGACTGTGAAGCAGAGAAATGTCTACGTCCGCTTGGTTTGTACACTTGTTGCCACTTGCGTACATGCACACAAAAACAAACACAGATACAGACATGCACCAACAAACATTACACACACCAACAAACATTACACACACCAACAAACATTACACACACCAACAAACATTACACACACCAACAAACATTACACACACCAACAAACATTACACACACAGTCACACACACAAATATTGCACATTTGTGTATTAAGCCTCTTTTGGGGAGCTGGGAGAACCTTCGAGTAGACCACTTTAGGGGCGCTGTATTAATGTTTGTATTAATCAATGCCAATGCTTTTATATGGTGCAAATGATTTTGATTACCTATATGAGTTTAATTTAGTTTTTTGTGGATTGAATCTCTCCCTAAAAGTCTGTATAAGAATGTGCTACTGCATTACCATCATTGCGATATTTCGATGTGATAAACTTTTCCTACAGGTAATGCCGTCAAGTGGGTGCAGTGCGACGGCTGCGAGAAGTGGTTTCACTACTTCTGTCTCGGTCTGTCGAAACGCGACGTCTCCGAACACAAAGAATTCCTCTGTCAATTCTGTCGTTCTAGGGATCATGGTCAAGTGGTTACACCATCTGATGGATCCAGGTGTAGCAGCAGCGTCTCAATGTCCAGCTACCCAACAACGATTCCTTCTCAGGGTGGTACATTGCAGTGAATCCGATCACACACGTCTTACGCACTGATATTCTGGATATGTTGTTCGGAATACAGCTTGGTTTTGGTGCATCATTGGTTGATGCCTTTCACATTAGACACCTGCGCTATAGAAGTTATTAATTACAATTACGGTGTGGGGTACACAGAGTGGTGCGTTTTCTCTCTCACAGAGCTTGAACTCGACTTGTATGAGGTTTTTCAGCATGTGGCATGAATTTCCGAGAGATTGAGTAAAGTCAGGATTTCATTCTGAATTTTGGACCAGTTCAAGTGTGTTGGAGCATTTTAAGAAAACGTTTGTGTTTGACATGTCTGAGGATTTTTGGTACTGGACACAACTAAAGCTCCTACAATGAAAACCTCATTGAATCAGTTGGTGTGCCACTGCGAAGGTCGTCGTTAGGTACGTGTCCACCGTATTTCACGGATATCGCATTTGGTCATGAGATTGTATGGACTGAATGATACGATGCGACATTAATGGAACTGTTTACTGAATTTCGTATGCCTCTGTTAAGGTGGTACTTAAGTGCGCAACATTAGTATAAACTAAACGTGTTCCTAATCGTTGACCGCTGTCAGTGAGACCTGTGAAACAAAATGCCTATAATATATCTTTACTATAAACCAAGGATCAAATTTTTCTTTGGGCCGCAAAGGCTCACGAACGGAACGCTCAAGCAATATTAAATTTCTACAAGACGTTCGTTTCAATTTCACAGCTAACATGAGTATTTTCAGCACGCTGTTTACTTTAAATTCCGCTATTTTTATATTTTTATAATATATTTTCGAATTGCTAGAACTGCCGGTAATGTTTTCATATTTATGCATACATTTGCATAACGATACAAAAGCAGAGATAATTTAATGCGTCGTACGATGGCGGGGCTAATTTAATATACATATCACATGCGTTTATTATGAAACGCGACGAAAATAATTACGATCGTCTATGGAACACTTCAAATCGCCTACATTTGCACGGAAGCAATTTCACGCTAAGTTGTTGAAAAGCCAATCCTAGGCGAAACTTGGCTGTAGGCCATAAGGCTAGTTGGGGATAATTGGTAAGTGAAGGTAATTAATTGCTGTTCTGCAGAACATTAATGGAAACCATGTTGGTTGTAGATGGTGAGGCAAAGATAGGAGCGGGATACCGGCGGTCGAGGGGGACAAGTCCCTCACGGGCCCCACATTTGCAAAGAAGGGTCACGTTATTTGTCCCCACATTTCTTACCACTCTTATTGGATCCACCCACTTCTCTAACGAGATCGCCGCCTCTGCGCGAAGACACCGATAACACAACAGTAGGACATTATTTAATAGTATTGTATAATTCTTGACACATAGGCTAAAGAAAGAACGTAACAACAAAGCTATTGTACTCGGATTTCATAATATGTAATCATGATAACATTCTTAAAAAGAATAAAATTTGCTTAAGGAACAACAGTGACAAAGACGAACTTCCGATGACATAATATGCCTAATTAACACTCAATGTACAATCTTAATTAAGGGGCTACAACTGGCAACCTAACGCTGATACAACAGAAATTCAAAATCCTCAACAAGACAGCTAACAAATTGGCTTAACTGATGAGCAGAGATGGGAACAGAGATAGGACAGATGTCCTATGCTTAATTTCCCACTATAGACACATGCTAAAGCAACAATAACAACGTGACAACAGAATGGTTAAGGTCTCAATTATCAAATCTTGACCACACACACACACACACACACACACACACACACACACACACACACACACACACACACACACACACACACTCCATACTAGTAATGAAAAACAGATCTTAAACAGAGTAAGGAATATGATATTAATATATTGTATAGCAACATTAACTGCCAACATCTTACCTGCTTACTATATTACTCTTAACATGTGATATTGAAAGCGCACATTTATGTGGTGCCTATACACAAAGAGGCTCTCACAACCAAAATAATACAATGAAACCATGATTGAATAGAAGGGTATTAAATTGGAAAGAATTTGACAGTGTTAAGAATCATAGAAATAAATAGTAACTGACAATACGGTACAAATTATCGTAATTATTAGTCGTGATTACCTGAAGGCTTACCGCCTTGAAGCGAAATATGAATGCAGGATATTGTGATCTCAGTTTTCAATTCCTAAAGTGTCACTCAAAAGCCAAGCGCAGAGCAATAGTTTATTAACGCATATATTCATGTTCACCAATTGAGCTGTAGGCCTACAAGCGGTTTGCGACCAAACACAAGTTAAAGATGCTAGAGCTAAAAGCAATTAGATGTTAGGTCAACTTTCACCTCTGTGCATTGAAAAGTCATAAAAATGATTTGAAGAATTAAATCCAATTTAAAGGATTCACTCAATGTGGGAACAATCTCAAAAGTGTCAAGAATGATTAATTTTAATGCAAGGGAGTATCATACAAATAAACTTTAATATATATATATATATATATATATATATATATATATATATCTTTCACAAAGTACACTTAAAATGTGCAAGCATCTTTATAATCGGAGGCCTTGGATCTCAACCCATTCACTGGGCTTCATGCCAAGTGTTCCTAAGCAGTAAAAGGCGCTCTAAAACGTGAACAGCACAATTTATTATATAAAGCCTAAACTGCAGCAAAAATCAGTTCCTTCAGCTACGTTAATATCCATCAAACATACTGGAATCAGTACAATCATCCAAATATTCGCCGCAGCAAGACCGGCCTGAATACGGTTTTCAGTAAACGTCAACATATTGGAATACAGTTTCAAATGTTCAAAACCGTGCACTCTGAAAATGAATGCATAGCAGCGTGAAGCAAACAATACTTTGGAATCGATTAAACATTACAAAACCATGATCTAGAAACTCAAATGCTCATAAGTTGAGTAAACGACAGTGGACGTCATGCGATCAGATCTGGACGACTTTGGTTTGAAGCAGACGAATTATGGGTTTGCTGTTTGTTTAAACTGCGCCTCAACCTATAGTGATTCCGAACAAGGCAGGAGGTTAAGATTGTGGACGTGGGGGTTGCTTTGCAAATCGTCCCTAATGGAATGCGATACCATCGCAAAAGGCCATTTTATTTATTACCCCATGATTAAAAATTGGTTACCATTGCGGTGGGGTATTTTTTGCAATAGGGCCGTCCATAAATGACGTCACGCGCCTAGGGAGGGGTCACACATTTTGGACGAGGTGTGACGTGTGGAGGGAGGGGATCGACGAGATGTGACGTCACATCGTCCCATCAGACATCAAAATGTGTAATTTTGTTAATAAATTACACTCAATTAAAAAAGTTCCACTTAATTAGCAGTAATTGTTACCACAATTTAACAACACTAAATATGATCACTGCATTCTTAATTTTTGGATTGTCTACTTGTACACTCGCTGTATATTTTGGGGTTTTGGAAGCGAGGCAGTCATTCTGTAACACACAACAAGGAATCAATTACCACCACCCCCAAAACGCACGGGCTGCAGAAAGTCGATGAAACGGATTGGATATTATTTATTCCATGAAGTGATCCTCCATGGAGTAAATAATATTTTGCTTCACCGTGGGAGAATGGAGAGGCATAAAGTTTTGGATCGTTTCGAGTTATTAGTATTAAACATTTTATTAAATAATAAAATGCCAGAGCCTTCCATCTTAGCGAATGCACACGATTGTCACAATTCTCCATTTTTCTCCGTTCTACCATTATAGTTTCAAATATTTGTATAGTTATTATTACTTATTAGAGAATTATAAGAAAACTTGCATTACATTCTGGACATCGGGCTTTTTCAGAGGGGAGGGGTAAGAGCTTTGTGACATCGTATTTGAGGGGTCATGGCATTTGTGACGACATTTGACGAACGGGGAGGGATCAAAAATTGTCCAAAAATGCGTGACATCATATATGGACGGCCCCATATCCGATTTAGGGAGTTAAGTCAAATTGCAAATCAGTCATTGTGCAATTCACTAACATTGCAATTTTAATAGACAAGCTACGATTCACCAACTTTGACACAAATACTGTAAAGCTGTCGCTTTGGATCACCCATCTGTACTGCTGCTCATTTTACCAATGCCCCACCTAGCGAATGGAAGGACTAGTCAACCTCATGGGCTGTTGAGCCTCAACTCTTCCTTCTAATCTTTGTGCCAGAGTGGAACGATTCAACCATCTTCCCATTGTTCAATCTACCCAGAAAGAAGATTGAATTTATAAGTATAGATGTATATTATATATCCCCGCTGAGATTTGCAAATTCTTCCCCAGTACAACCCACCAACATCTGCCTCCATTGGGCTCCCTTATTCATCCATCTATCTTTCCACTCTCAACTAATTCATCTGATTCTGATCCTTCTCGACCTAAACAACATTCTCCATAGTGGCTCTTCTACCTACTTTCTCTCCCTCTCTGTCTGTCTGTCTGTCTGTCTCTGTCTCTCTCTCTCTCTGGACTCCCTAAAACCAGACTAGGATCTACACGATCTACTTCTGACCACCCTCTGGACAACCCCTCTGACCTGATGCGTAGACCTGTGTCCTCCTCCGCTCAGTTTCAAGTGTCACATTCAATATTCAGAGTTTACAATAATGATATCTTTTAAATGCACTGCTCCATATCAGTACTCAACCTCAAACTCTATCTCCCAACCAACAGATAAATGCAAGAATATCTCATATCCACATCAGACTACCATGGCCATTTTTCAAAAGACTAGAATTCATCTGCAAACCGTTTGTTGTTCTTAAACTGCAATGTTCAATGTCAGAAGTAGGCGTAAATTCTGCCTTACATCAGGAAATCCTTACAACATCAAACTGGACTCACGAGTCATTACTTTCTAAGTCCACACCATTGGAATCGTATCCACCTCTCTAGACATCCTCGAGTCAGGGGACTTCCTGCTACGAGTTAGGACACGGGACACTCAAACTGTTTCATAGTTGATCGACAACTGCAAAATGCGCTATATAAACTGGAGAATAGGAATTGAACGACTTGTAGATTGACTGTAGAGGAACGAGACGTCACAGTCGCCACTTTGGTCAACTGTTTCTTCGTCGCAGGTAGTCCAGGGTGTCGTTGACCGAATGGACCAGCGTAGCTTTGTGGCGGACGAACGACAGATTCTTGTAGTAGGTGGTGTTGAGTAGCGGCTGGCTTTTGGTCGATAAGACCATGGTCCTGTTGAAGATCAACTCCTCCATGCAGTCGTATCCGATCCATTGGTAGTCGCTATGGAATTTGTTGACGAAGAGCTCTGGTCTCTCATAGAGCCACGGCATGTCCCCAACGCCGAATATGCAGATCTGTCTCACCCACTTGCCCTGGCAGACCCAGGGCTTCCAAGACCAGTTGACCTGGAGAGAGAACATCGACCAGATGGTGGCACGGGCCGTGAACACTTTCTTCTCAGGGTCACCTGTCGATGATTAACAAAACAAAAGGATTAAGAGTCATGCCAATCACAGCTGGGCTATTCAATCACCAACCATCTTCCGCCTCAGGCTTCTCTATCCATCACTCCTCCGGATATCCACTCAAAACTGAAGTCTCACCTGTTCAAAAACTTTTACCCCTCCTTCCAATTATCGACCAAAACGACACCCACCTTAATAGCTACTCTACAACCTCTGACACCCTGGAAAGGACTCTGACCTATTTCTAACTAATCTTTGGAGAACCGCTCTAACTGGATGCAGCGCCTGTGAACACGCTGGTGCTTTGCTTTGGCTTTCGAGTGACCAGCGTAGAGTTTACGATTACAACGTCCCAGTTACAAGGCGCCGATCATTACGCTCCCAGCAGATTTACAAGATCCTCAATCTAACATATCATTACGAGCTAATTGTGAGTTTTCGTACATCAGCTTAATACTTATTTTGTGGTTGCCTGAAGACTTCTCCTACAGTGTTTGCCCAGGTTCTAGAATATTGGAATTGAATCAATAGAAACGGATAGATCCGATAGTTAGCGACCTATTAGCCAGAATAAGTTCGAAGCTGGCGACAGGTAGGTTGCGATTAATGATATATGGGTAAATTGGACATTTGGTTGTCCTACTGATTGTCGTAATGCGGTTCACTTATGAACTTTGTGCAGAGTGCATTATGAAATTATCATGTATTATATATGGATTTAAATAGCACAGCGATTTACAAAGAGCTGCTAGAATGAAATCGTTAGGAAATTGCTAAAATTATTCAATGGATAGAGGCCAATCATTGGAACAGTCCACCGTCCAATTAACCCACCAAATGAATCTCAGCCTAGCTGGCATCTGCTTCCAACTCATATGGCTAATGAGGAGCTATCTATTCGTTTCGATTGATTTGTCATTTTTCTTATTTGACGACGAGCATAGAATTGCTTTTTGTACATACTAAAAGTTTTTTCGTTTGACGCAGCGTGGTACAAATTCTCTGAATTTATTGATTACAAAAGTTAAAAGACGCGTATAGTGCTGATCAAGAACAATATCGTAATTGGAAGCAGGTTTCTGCCCGGGACGGAGCAGTTCAAGAAGAACTATACGACATCTCCATATATCGACGTTTTCAATGTTGCTTGATTGTTGAATTCTCAATCACAAAGTACGACTCCGTCCCATTCTTTTCCTCATTCCTCCTCACCATCTCCTCCATTTCCTGCTTCTCCTGCTCTTCCTACAACCATTCCCCTCCTCGTATTCTCATGATAAGCCCTCTCTTCGCCTTCCTTCTCAATCCATCCATCTCCTCGCCCTCATTCATTTCCTCACGCCCTCTTTCTCCACAGCCTCTCCCTTCTACTTCCTCCTCTTTCATCTCCTTATCCACCTCCCTCCCGTAGTCCTCCATCTCTCTCTCTCTACCCTCTTCCTCCTCCTCCCATACCCATAACTCCTCCGTCCTTCATCGCCTCCACGTAATCCTCCATTTCCCACTTCCTTCAATCCTTCTCAATTCACTCCCTTTCCTCTTCCTATGCCTTATAGGTGCTCGTGGAAGGCACGGTATCTGCGGGAGCCTTGCGTCCTAGAGTGCGTAGACCTCGATAGGAAATAACTTTATGCGAGTCAATCCACGCGAGTGGATACAACTTCCCGGTCCATGTGTTTTTTCGCCCGCAGTGTTTTTACGATTAAGGCCAACGTGGATTCTAGCCTTCTGAATGTCGTGTGTAATACATATGTACAAATGTGTTTTGTATGCATATATCTTTGTATGTTTGAATGTGTGTATGCACGCTCGTGTGTATGTTTTGCATATATCTTTGTATGTATGCATGTATGTATGTACTATGTATGTATATATGTATGTATGTTTGTATGCATGTATGTATGTATGTATGTACATAGGTATGTTTGTATGTATGTATGTACAAAGGTATGTATCTATGTATGTACGTACGTATGTATGTACTATGTGTGTATGTATGTACCATGTATGTATGTATGTATGTATGTACTATGTATGTATGTATGTACCATGTATGCATGTATGTATGTATGTATGTATGTATGAATGTGTGTATGTACTATGTATGTATGTATGTACCATGTATGCATGTATGTGTGTATAGTACATATATACATGCATACATACATTAATACATACATACATACATACATACATACATACATGCATAGATACATACATGTATATATATATACATACATATATACATGCATACATACATACATGCATACATACATACATACATGCATACATACATACATGTATATATATATACATACATATATACATGCATACATACATACATGCATACATACATACATGCATACATACATACATACACACATGCATACATACATGCATATATATATACATACATACATACATACATACATGCATACATACATACACACATGCATACGTATATACATACATATATACATACATACATACATGCATACATACATACATACAGGCATACATATGTATATACATGCATGCATATGTATATACATACATACATACATACATACATACATGCATATATACATATATACATACATACATATATATATACATACATACATATGTATATACATACATACATACATACATACATATATACATACGTACATACATACATACATACATACATACATGCATGCATACATACATGCATATATATATACATACATACATACATACATGCATACATACATACACACATGCATACGTATATACATACATATATACATACATACATACATGCATACATACATACATACAGGCATACATATGTATATACATGCATGCATATGTATATACATACATACATACGTACATACATACATACATGCATACATACATACGTACATACATACATGCATACATACATACGTATATACATACATGCATGAAAACATACATACATATAAATATAAATAATAACATACATACGTACATAAATGCATACATACATACAATTTACATACATACATGCACACAAACATATATATATATAAAAATATATATATATATACAAATATACATGTAAAACCATTTATAAAGCCACACTTCACCGTTAAAACTAATTAAGTAAATTGATTAGTTAAATTGTAGGCTTCACTAAACTGATTAATAAGGGACTCTAGTCATCCACAAATCCAATCATAGCCACAGAAATCGATCAGACTAATCCGACATCCAAAGATCGATTCATCCGACTGATGGGGTCGACTGATACGTACACGGATGCAGACCGGGTGTAGCGCCGATTCGGTACCAGTGAGAGAATGGTTCAAGTGCGAAAAGGTTCCGTGCGAAAAAGGTTCCCACTCTAAGACTCCTTACACCTGATGGGACACTGAGAAATGCGACTTTCAAAAGTCGATCTACCCTACCTTTGCCCCCTCTGTCTCCGTGGTCTGGTTCTCTGGACATCGTTCACCTGAGTAAGGCTTGATTTATGGCTGCTTGTTGATAAGACACCGGAGCAATGGAAATTGCCAATTACAATAAATTACCTAGATTGTATTTTATCTGGAGAATTCATTTGCAGAATGTCTAAGATCAAATCAGATCTGTCTGATCAATTACATATATATATTATATATATATATATAATATACATATATATATATTCATGCATTGCATACATACATACATACGTACAAACAAAAAAACATGACTACTGCATACACTCTGATGGCTCATTCGTAAGTCATCAGATGCATAACTGCATACAAACACACATACAGATATACATAATTATACATACTGACTGCTTGTCTGTCATGCACAGATACACACTGTCTGTCAATATCCTAAACTAATAAGTACCTAAATCACGTGACCTACGTGTGTCTGTCCGATGGTGCGTAATTGGACAGTACGTGATTGGACGCGTTTCTGATGACCTACATAGGTTATTCGATGGGCTCACCTACAAAGGTTATTGTTTACGCAAAAACTAGTTATTTAGTTTCGATTCGAGTTTCAAAAACGTTTTATTCACGTCTATATTTGCTATAACTATATTTGCAGTAATAAATTAAATACAACGTGTAATTTAAGTATATTTGCAGTTGTCAACATGAAATGCACACTTTTTGGATGAAACTCGATTTTGAATAGGTTGAATCGCCGTTACTAATATACGGGTGGTGTAAACAATGTTGTTCATAGGGCGTTTCACGGGTTAACAGTTCGACGGCCGCTGAATTTTGTTACCTTTGGGGCAAGTTGTAGCCTTTTTGTGTAATGGGAGGAAACGGGTTGAATCGTGAGCTATTATATTTTCCAACCGGTGATTCTTCACGGGTTAACAGCTAGCTAGTATTTATATGTGTATAAGTCTATTTGTCTAAATGTCTGTGTCCGTCCGTCTGTTTACCAGTCTGTGTAACCTACCCTTGTAGCTTCCAGGTGCATGTAGCTGTGGGTTGTGGTTGAGGGTCGGCCAGATGTACTCATCAGGGGCGTAGGTGTCCCGGAACCATTCAATGATGTCCTGAGAGACCTTGGAGTAGAGAAAGTAGAGGGCAAAAGCTCTTGTAATGACGACCTGGTTGCTACCCTTGTAGATCGTGAGGTTGTAGGGCGGGTTACCTTTCGGATATATGGTCATCATCATCATGTTGAGGTTGTCCGAGCGACGCCAACTCACCAGGTTTCGAATCTGCAACCAGAAGTGTGCCGACCTAAAACGAACCATTGGAACCCATCGTCAGCATATTATATTAAGGTACATTTCCAATAAGAAGATTAACAGTTGCACAAATGTATGTACAGAGACAGACAGACAAACAGAATTGACAGACAGAGACAGACAAACAGATGGCATATTTAATAATACCTGTAGCTGTTAGTTACTATTAGTTCGTGTGTTGCTAAAAAACGATTTAAAATTAAATTACGCTAATTTACAACGATTTCCAATGGTGCTGTACTAAATACAACCCTCTGAATTTGATTCGTACTTGTCAAGAAATTCAAACTCGGGTAATCCCTACCTAATACTAATTAATTTTAGTGAAGACAGCAATAACTTTGAAAAGCCTTTAAATTAGATAATTAAAAACGTCAGTGTACAAATAGTGGAAAACATTTTTAATTATATTCTCGTCGTCGCTAGGATTTGAGTCCCGTCCATTCGGATGAGTCCAGCAAACCATCCACTAGACTACTGCTAGCTCAAACTGTTGCGTGAAGGCTGCGGGCAAAGAAATCGATTTGTGAAAAATAATACGGCCGTTAGATGTGTGGTAGCATTTGTCACATGCTATGGATACCGTATAATTGATAAATTACCATTTTATCGACAAAGGCCCGACAGCATTTGCAATTTTGCAGACGTCGCAGCAGACTGTCATAAAACTACGGGACATTTGACATAAAATAAAAACTCAGGCTTTTTAGGACTTTTACACTAACACATTTTCCCCACGGCATAGTGGTAATCGGTCGTCAGCTTTTCTTCACCATCGACTAGGATAGGCATAAACCCACATGAAACTCGCCATTCAAGAAGCAATTGACTGGCAATGAGTCAGTCAAGGAGATGATGATGATGATGATGATGATGCTTGATTATGTACAAGCTGGCCTAGTTTGGTTTCTCTACTTACAAGAAACTAATTAATCAAAAACCTGTCATCTATGAAAAAACTACCATACACCACTAAACAATTATTACTAGTATTGATATTTATATTGAATCTACCTGTTAATAATTCATAAGCTGTACTACACACTAGTAACTTATACTAATCTAAAATATCAGTTAAAAGCCCAATAATATAATTTAAAAAATATATAAATTATCATGTATTCATGAGAAAAAATCGTGAAATCTGACTTTTTAAATGCAGGAAATATAGGACACTTTTGCAAAAATAAAAGAGTTCACATGACGAGCAAAAACACAGAGCACAACAGGAAATACAAGACCGCTACGACCACTGCACAATTTGGGTTTCACCTAAGTAGTCCCGTAGACTCATATAGGGGTTTGGTATGCAAATGCAACGTTTTCTATACCAACCCAATGGTCCTGAGTCCTCTGACACTAAAAGTAACTGACAGGGTAAGATCCTTCAGAACCCCTCCTCTTTTCAATGGGCGCGACGCCATTTAAGGTCCACATGCACGAACCGTGAGCCTATGTAAATGTGTTACAGATGTTTTGTGGTGACATGTAGGCCTACGCTGGATACTTAACACCGAACGCGGTGTTTATTTATCTAAAGGAGTTTGACGTGTGCAACTTCATTAAACTTAACCCAAGGCTTAGATGTTCAATCACTTCGGATAAGACCAGGGTAAAACGTTAAAAACAAGTACATCCGACAACGCCGATTCGTAATGCAATAATAATAATAATAATAATAAAAATAATAATAATAACAATAATAATAACAAGAACATAAGGAACAAGAACAGGAATAACAAGAACAAAAGGCAGAGGAAGAACTAATCTTCAGACAATGAAGAGATGAGGGTAGGACCACACTAAAATCCAATTACGGATTGTGGGGAAGGTCATTACACACAGAAAAAGGGACCACAATGGCAACAGAAAATGATACTACCATGTGACATATACCAAAATTATAAAGATAAATTGTCGAGTTGAATGCATAAATTCACCCAATCCAGTAAAAATTAGTTTGATATTGGTGGACTATGTGTGCCTAGTGCCCCTATCAATACCACCATCACCACTACCGTCTTCATCA
Organism: Bimastos eiseni; assembly: GCA_959347315.1. Classification (NCBI taxonomy): domain Eukaryota; kingdom Metazoa; phylum Annelida; class Clitellata; order Crassiclitellata; family Lumbricidae; genus Bimastos; species Bimastos eiseni. The sequence continues at coordinate 1,269,787 of OY365809.1, read as the reverse complement.
CAGGGGGCCGTGGAGTAATGGATAACACACTGGGGTGCAGAACTGAGGAACCGAGTTCGAGACCCGCATTCCCGTAAGGTTGACCTGTCCTTCTTTCGCTAGGTGGCGGCGGCGTTGGTTAACTTATATGTATAGCGTAATGGGCGTGCCTACCGACGGTTATATTCGACTCCTGTAATAACTTGTCATCATTCGTTCATACTGTGCTTATAATCATAATTAATTTCAGTTTGAAATTAAACGAAAATTGTTATATTATTATTTTTATCATCATCTTCATCCACGATCATAATCGTCACCATTTCCACACCACAACTAAAATGGACGTTACTTCACCCAGTAACTTTTTTGAGAGGGTACGGGTCGTAAATGAATGACTTGCATTCAGGCATTCACCGACCCAGACTTCTTTCCAAGGACTCGTCTCTGGTCCCATGCTCTTGATTCTAGCTATGCAGATCAATCCATCACAACCAACAACCAGATGTCCATGACAGTTCTACGGTTTATAATACTGTAGATCAATGACAGCTTATAGCGACATCTGGAACTACACAAGTCGCACGCAGAGACAGAAGGACCACAGACAGACAGACAGACAGACAGACAGACAGACAGACAGACAGACAGATAGACAGACAGACAGACACACACACACACACACATATATATACATTATATATATACATGTATATATATACATATATATAATACACAGACAGTTTACAGGACGGAAGACACATCTGCATATTGATAAAATCCCGGTGTATATAGACGAGCGTCGATATAACATTGTACATGTACGTCGAACACTCCATATCAGCTGCAACTGAGACTGCAGATAGACGGACAGACAGACCCACAGCTAATCTATCGCAATATCGACCGCACAGTTTTCATTACCGTCGAGTTCATATCGGGGTGGGTTTGGTCGTCGCGCTGTCCGTTGACCATCAGCCAGGAATGCTCAGACGGTGATGGCATGGCAGAGTGTCCCCTTAAAAGTCTCTTCCCTCCCCCTCCCAAGACTCAGTTTCATAAGAGATTCTCCCCCGGCGGATCTATTTCAGAATAAATTCACACTCGAATACTATTCTGAAACAGTATCCGGCAGGGGGTGCGAGAATATTTAATCCTCGTTGAAATAGACTCCCAGGGGAGAGTTAATTTCAACGCCAGAAAGGCTATAGACCTAGCCACATCATATTTATAACCAACTAACAGTGATATGTTAGTTAACTAAACTAAAATTAGAAGTAGAGATAAGCGATTTCGTTGACGAGACCAAAAGTTAAAAGTTAAAATTATTTTAGTTTAAAGAAAGGCTCTTAACAACCATGCCAGCATGATAGGCCCAATAAGTTATAGAGTCTCTTACGAACCAAACGTCTCGGCATTTTAACTTGTCTGCAGTGACTATATACCGAACGTTGGCACCTGTTATTCTTGCTGGAAAGATTCCCAGTGATTGAACGTGGAGCAGCGCATGTTGCCATTGCGTGTGTAGTTGTAGAATTATTACAGAATCATGCTTCTGTCTCCCTACATTTCAGCCGCATTCGACACTATCGATCACAGTCTTCATAGTCATCGACTTGCTTCTTGGTTATGAGTCTCGGCCACTGTTCAGAATCCCTTTCACTCTCTGGTGCTGTCCCTCGTGGCTCTCAGAGGAGTCAATCCGCCGCCGGAACGCCCAAACATAATGTCATACATCACTCCAATCCTCAAATCACTTCACTCTCTAAAAATCCCAAAGCGAATCCACTCCTATCACACTTAGACTACAAAACTCCATACAATACTCCCAGCCAACATATTATCTTCGCGAAATCATCACCATTCACCTTTTCCACCTGATCAATCTTCTGTCTCAGTGTGTACCCCACCAAGCTTTCCACTCATGTGCCATCTCCTCAAGAACTCATAATCTGACACATCCGATCCCAGCGATTCCACTCAGAAATTTTAATATCTGACCATAAAATTAAAGTGAAGAAAAAGTCAAAATCGTCCTCCAGCAGCAGCGGCAGCAACCAAAACTGCGTAAACAGCGAGTCATCTGCAGTGATTGATTGAATATCCGGGGGTTGGGAGAGTTCAACCCCCAGTTCATTTTTTAATCCCGCCAGTTAATTCTCAAAATGACCTAGGGGGTCAAGCAAACCCCCCTAGATCAGATTTCAGTGGCACCCACGCCCAGTGACCCTCTGCAATTTAGCCCGTATACCGGTTTCAGGCTCGTAAAAATTCAAGTCGGGATATCTGGACATCTGAAAAATTTTCGCCGACCCCCCTTCAGTTCAGATTTGGCAATTCAAACCCTGGTCACCTGTATCGTTATTTGGCGGATGTGGGCCTAAGGCAGAATCGTACTAAGAAACCTAGAACACGAACTTGGTACAACTACTTTTTAACACATACGAATCCTGGTTGGTATAAAATTAGACCAGTCATAACACTGTGATTGGTCCGAGAAACTAATCTAATTATACCGTCCAATCACAATACATAATGAGCCCTCGCGATAGTTTCTACATAATTTATATAATCACCGTGCATTAAACTTAAATCCATATTAATAAAGAGAGAATTCTGTCTGTCTGTGTCTCTCTGTCCGGCGATGCATTTGCACAGTTTTAGAGCTATTCACTCGAAACCATCACCGTTGGCTCTGGGATCACCTGGGACACGCAGTCGAGGGGTTCGTGAACAACGCGGACGCCGTATTCCAGGTCTCCAGGCCAAAAAACCTGTGTTTGGACAGGTCTCTGGACCCCCAAAGTTTTCTTCTCATTCGCCAGAAGCACCATGCCTTTTCTTCGTTTACACCGTCATGAATGAATGGACAGTTTGGGAGATATACGTTTGCACAGTCGGTCACGTGGGTATGTACTTTGCACGCATTTGCACACTTTTAGACCTATTGACTCGAAACCTTCGCGGTTCGTCGGGTAACACCTAGGACAACCAGTAGAGGAGTTGGTGAACCCGCGGCCGCCGTCTTCCTCCTATCCAGGTCCATAAACCTGCCTCAACCCCGGGGAACGTCGGGTGCCCCAGCTAGTCTATAATATTATCAGCAGGGTGGCAGTGGTCAATTGAATGGTCACAACAAGCAATCAGTCTTTATAAATAAACGGGCACCAACAGAGAAGAAATCAGAGTACATTAGCATTTGGCATAAAACAGGTACTTGCTGGTTTATTGTGAAACTTAGCGAAGTTCGCCTTTATGTTTCTACCCATCTATAAATCAGCCTACCCACCCAACGACCCACTAACTCCCATACCCTTCTTTTCATCCATTAATCTAACCATCCATCCATGCATCATCCCAGCCACCCAAATCCGACCTACCGACCGTACACCCGTCCACGCATCCATCGATATGGAGGCTAATTTCTGTTTATATGAATGGCGTGAAATAGAAAACAAGGAGGCACTCTAACGCTACAACTGAAATCATGCGAGAGCAACGGAAACGCTCCCTTACGGTTTCTCCGATCATCAGTGCTGCCTACAGCGTCGCATAACTGTTGCTCTTTACCGTCCAGGTGTGAAGTGAAAATTACACTACGCCAAAACAGTTCCGATAAGTACTGGCTCACACAATGAGGACGCGGAAATTGTTATAAACTGCGACTGCTTTCTGCGGAAATCGACTTTGTGCTATAACTTAGACCGCAAAATACTGTTCAAATGCATAAGGGCGATAGCTTGATCGTCGGCTTTCCGACCTGAAAAACGTCATTTCAGATAAAAATTCACTAACAAGTCAGCAGGATACTCAAACACTTTCCATCGCTGTATTGAGCCAAAATTGGGTCGGAAGCCTTCTCGCAATCTGAACCAAGTTGCAACCACATGCAAATCGTCGACCTCTCACAGCAGGCGCACCCAAATCTGACTCGTATCATTTCAAGAAACATCGAAACCAAAATCCCTCATCGTAATCACAAATGCAAAATTTCTGAGGCGCAACCAGAAATCCAAGCGCAGGGCGTGGTTTCGAATGCCTTGTCCTCAGAATGATGTTGATCCAAGACCAGAAGCGACAGAGGCCAGTGAGAGAAGGCCGAGCACCTGAGATCAAGGACGCAACCCCAACACAATATCATGTTGTGGCGTTATATAAATCAGCAATTAGGTTAAGATTAAAAAAATCATAGGCCCGACAACGAGACCTGTATTAAAGTTTGTACAGCGCTCAGGGAACTCCGAAAATCGCAACGGAGTCGCTTCACGAATGGTTTTATGATAGAACGGATTCAATATTCAACTCCGCACGTTCAGGGTCGTGTACAATTTACCTTCAAAACTTAAATATAAAAAATAAAAACCTCAAAAATTTGTGGTTCCTATTTTTTAAGTTGGATTGATGACTATAATGCTTGTTAATCCAACTTATATATTTCCACATGAATAATTTTAATCAATCCAACTTCCATTTGTCATCAATCCAAATTCAACTTGAGCAAGTGTTATGATCATCAATCCAACTCCCATTTTAACCGAATACAGTGGGCGAATAATAACTTTGGTCGGTGAACCATTCGTCGGTGAACCATTTGTCCCTGAACCATTTGTCCGTGAACCCATTTGTCTTTAAATATGTTGTTGGTGAACCATTTGACGCGAAACGCAACAAAATATATCACCGCACCCGTAACGTAGATTATATTTTCAGAGGCAGCATCCTTCCACACCGTCAATGTCGGTTATATCAACTCTATCCGACGCAGACCAGTCGCCAGACGGATCACATGTCTGCCCTAGCATTGGTTTTCGCCTTCCGGATGATGAACGCTCATACGGTAGCAATCGAAGCAACAGACTGAACGCAGATTATATTTACATATGAAATTGACGTCGGATGCGCCAGACTCGGCAATGGCGGCGGTTGGTAATGGTCTCCCATGATGGCCGGTCACGCCGCTGTGGCGTGACAGAGTCTCACCCTTAAAGGTCGCCCCCCCGCAGACTATTCTAAACATATTTACCCCCGGCGGATCTATTTCAGGATAAATGCGCTCCGGAGACTATATTAAGACGACTTTATTTGGCCGCGCTGGAGTTGGGAGCGCCTCTGAGTAGTCGCCTTGAAGAGGCGCTATACATAAATTCTCGTAAAAGAATATTTCACCCCTCCCCCCCGTTGAAATAGACTCCTACGATTAGAAGCAGGGGCGGCGATCCCGGGAGGTCGAGGGAGGCAAGTCCCCCATCTTTCACAGAGAGGGGACACTTTATACGTGTGTCCCCCACTTTCATTGGGTGTCAGGTATCGTTTGACAGGTAGGGACCTGTCAAACGAGATCGCCGCCTCTGATTAGAAGTAGAGATATATGAAAATAATTATTAACTACTTAACTATTCAGATGTAGTGATACTACATGTATATTTAAAAAGACATGAATCATAAACTTTGTTCGACTGACTATAAAAAATTATAAATTGATTGGGGACCGAGTCCATAAATTTCTCGAGCCCTGAGCATTTGCCCGCTGCCCAACTCGGCGGGCTTGAAGGTCGGGAAAGAGGTCTAACTTGGAAAAAACATCGGTAGTTGCCTCGTTTGTTCTATTCTGTTGCGGCAATAAAGTATCATGCACAGGAACCCATGACAATGCAAATTTTTTACAGTCAATTAAGTTCTATGGAGCTCTTTGTAAACATCAGTGTTGTATGCAAGACCTTAAACTTCAACACCAAGACGAGACCGAGACAGTGAGGTACCGAGACCGAGACCAAGACACTAGGTTCAAGACAGTTCGAAACACTGAAAGACAAGTGATCCTAAAAATAGCAGGAAGACGGCGACCGCGGGGTTTACCAGCCCCTCTGCTGGGTGTCCCAGGTGTTCCCCGAGCGAACGGCGAAGGTCTCGAGTAAATAGCTGTAAAAGTGTGGAAATACATATCTGTAAAATACTAATGTATCAGTTTTCTGGAATAAGGTTCAATTGTAATTTCAATTTGAAACTTAATTATAATGTATATTGTATCAATTCCCAAGAACAGTTTTTATATTGCGGAGTTTTATCTTTTTCGATATTTCTTCTTCCGCCTATCTTCTGAATAGTAAAGAAAGCACGTCTGAAATCTTTAGACGATTTTAAACAAGCAAATTCGATACCAAATACCAAACGAAATTATAAATTTGCGCCTATCCTTACTCACCCTGGGAAACTCGAAGTTGTTTCGATCGTTTCGGTTATAGTGGTTTTGCATCAATGACAAACTAATAGCCAATAGCTAATGTTTGTAAATAGACCTAACTTCAAATTGCGTAAACGCAAACTACTCAATTTCAGGTTCTCTCTCAGACATTTTTCCAATTGAATTTATTTCAGTATCATGACTCGCGCGTTAACCAGAATTACCGTTTATCGTAAATTCCGATTTCAGTTTCTACTGCGCTTTGTTGGGTCGGGAGCGCTCGTCAGTAGAAGTTCTATAAGGGGCGCTATATTAATCCTTCAAATATAAATCTCTATATATAAAGAGAGGATTCTGATTGCTTGCTTCGGTCTGTCTGTCCGGCTATGCATCTGCAGTTTTAGAGCTATTGACTTTAAACTTTAACCGTTGGCTCGGGGAAAAAATGGGACACGCAGTCGAGGGGGTTGGTGAACCATGCGCAGCCCTCTTCCAGGTCTCCAGTGCCAAAGACCTGTCTCAGGACACACCATCTAAGGAAAGTTTCCCTTTCAGTCGCCAGGATCGTGTCGATGAAACACCTCTTATACATTTGCACGTGATATCTCTCTGCCAGACTTCTTCTTCTTTTACGATTTGGGAGATATCGTACAAGTAGCAGTAGCTGGCCATCGTTTGCCCAGTGGGTATGCAATTTATACGCATCAGTGTCTATACACAATTCCGTTTATGTATTTCCACACTTCTACAGCTATTTACTCGAAACCTTCGCCGTTCGCTCGGGGAACACCTGGGCCACCCAGTAGAGGGGCTGGTGAACCCCGCGGTCGCCGTCTTCCTGCTATCCAAGGCCAAAAACCTGTCTCAACCCGTGCAACGCCGGGTTCCCCAGCTAGTAAACAAATAATAAGTGCCACTTCAAAACTATGGGCTGGGCACTAAGTTATTCACGAGCGTCGAAGCAGCCTTTGTCAGTTCCGGGGCCAGATCAGACTCCGGGAAGATCAACCCGAGGATGGAGCACGGTACGGTAGAATCGTTTTAATTCACTAAGTAATGATGATTTGGTAAGTAAACGATTGAATGAGTGGGTGAGGGGTTGAGCAGGTGAGCACGTGTCACTCGCGTCTCTAGAGTCTAGACCTGACTGGGAAGTAGTCTGTATGGCAGCGAAAACAAGTCTTATCAGCATTGGCTTGTTTGTATGGTGTAGGCACAGGCCAACGAAGACTCACTGCACAGATCAAGCACACAGACAGAGAGACACACTTGGAAACAGACACACAAAGAGACATAGATGCAGACAGACAGAAACAGATAAACACACCTACACACACAAACACGGACACACATAGATAGACAGACAGACAGACACACTTACACAAACACAGAAACAGACAAACAAACAGAAAAACAAACACGGACACAGACAGACAGACTTACACTAAAACAGACACACGTGTACAGACAAACAGAGACACTTACATACACACAAAACACACACAGAGACAGACAAGCACATTTACACACAAACACAGACACAGACACTCGATTCCTGGTAAGCGAGCGGATGTAGCGTGCCGACGTGGGTGTTATCTCAGCCAGAACAACGCATGAAATGATAGACCTGAAGGGCATGCAGTGCGCATGCTTTTTCACTAATGTTATCAGCATTGATCTCAGATTTGATATGAGAATAGAAGCCAGTCGCAGCATTTCCTCTGCTACAGCAGACTCTCTCAAATACACTACTGGGCTCTATGCAATCATACGTAGACTAAAACTTCCACCAATATATATACGCACATACTATATGCTTCTGTAGACTTCATTACGAGTGTGTACATATATATATTTTAGAGATTCTATTAATATTCATGTCAAGAATGGTTGTCTCAATGCAGGTATCCATACTCTAGAAAGTTATAAATAACTGAGGCTTCCAGCAAACTATGCGCACACCATAGAAGCTTCTGGAAGGTCACCAACAGGTACAACATGGCAGGTTTCAAAAGACTATCAGTACTAACTAGATAGCTTATGAACGTTATTTGTACACAACGAAAGCTTTTCGTATTTGAAAGAAGGCTGACAGCTACAAACAGAATTCGTACACTAGAAGATAGCAGACTAAAATGGCTGACAGCCGCCAGTCGAGTACAAGAGGAGGTACAAAAAGGCTAATTATACTAACTAACTTCTGGTTATTTAAAAGTGGATGAGACTATGAACTTAATGAACAGTTGCTCGATTATACAACAACACAACACCGTACAATAAAAAGTAAGAGAGCAGTAGAAAACCGAGTCCGAGAAAACTTGGAAGCCAAGTACTCTCTCAGATCGAGTCAAGCAAGAGCTAAAAACAATTGAACAAAACATAACCATCCAATATGATACAATACGATACAATCTCTAAACGTGGTCATTGTACGTTGACCCATGAAATTTATCCTCAAACCTCTTCCAGTGCCACTGATGTTTCCTATTTGCTGTAGCAGGTTCCCTCGGTTGCGATTAATGTGCATTGATTTATGGACCCAAAACAATGCAAAAGGCAGAGCGACAGATACGAACATCTGTCTATGCACCTGATTACAAAGCCTACAGCGATTAACTATGGATGCATATCACCCATCACCAGTCAGTCAGTCAGTCAGTCAGTCCTCCAACCAGTCAGTCAGTCAGTATCCAGGGATGTGGTCTCGAGACCGCGGTCTTGGTCTCGAGACCGGAAAACTGCGGTCTTGGTCTCGAATGCATCTGTCTTGGTCTCGGACCATCGGTCTTGGTCTTGGTCTCGACTGCGTCGGTCTTGGTTTTGGTCTAAAAGGAACAGTCTTGGGATTGGTCTCCGTCTTAGACTAGCATTCTTGGTACTTTGCCGTATCAGACCAATTTCTTTGATATTTTTCTGTTATTTTCTATCATTAGAGGCACCGGATATTTAGGCTTTACTTGTTATCGATTTATGACTTATGGTTTTATGATTTATATATATATGCGCCGTTTGAAGAGAAGCGGTTTGCGCTTCTTGTTGCCCTTCTTGCAGTAATTGTGTGTAGGGGCGTTCGTTGGACGTTGTCGTCTCGTGTAAAGGACGTCCTCCTCTTCCTCATATATATGCTGACCATCTATATATACATGTCGCTATGGGCAAAAAATGTATTTGCACCGGAACCAGCCATTTAAAAGTTTGCTTTCACAAATGTCAAGGTTTTGGAACAATCTAATAATTATGTGGTCGGCCACATGTAGTCACCTACAATTCCGAGTACAAGTAGGCCTACACCATTCAAAGGGAATATTAATCTACTTGTTCAGATGCCCCAAAAGTTCAGACTGGCCGTTAAAACTGGTTTCAGGACAATTATTAAGATTAGTATTCTTCGCTCTTGGTCTTGGCCTCGGACCACCCGGTCTTGGTCTCGGACCACCCGGTATTGGTCTTGGACCTCTTGATCTTGGTCTTGGTCTCGAGGTTTGGTCTCGTGCCCAACACTGTCAGTATCCAACCGGACGTCTTCTTTATTCGAAGGTCTAACTTACTTTTTCTATCGTGAAGAGGCTGAGCTCCTGAACCGCACAACTAGGTCAAATATGACTCATCTGTTGTACAAATAACAAACCGCTCCCTCTACCTGCAATTCGGCAACACAAACAACATGTGCTACAAAAACAACACTGCTCCATAAGCGGTGTCGATAATTATATGTCAAGGAATATAATGTATATGTAGTTTCAGTTTAACGACACTGTGTGATAACAAAGATCATTAGCATCGCCCTCCTCCTTTATCCAGGCTTGGGACTGGCACTGTCAGAGTTTGATCAGTGGCGAAGTCCATAGAATATTATCCTGTCCTAGAGCCCATACTCGATTGTAGGTTGCACGTCTAATCTAGCGTAATGCAGAAGGACCTTTGCCTTTAAACAATCGATGACTGATAACATGTATCATGATAGTAATTATGCTGTGCATGATAACAGAGCACGCACTCGCCCAATCGTAATGCTTCATCATCAGCTTTCGACCCGAATTGAGAAGCCCGTCCGAAGATGAAAACAATCGTAAAGCTTTCATCACGAATTACGTCCGAAATTCGTGATGAAAGCTACGTTAATTTATTAATGAGACCAAGTAATTATGAACTAGGACTAATGGCCAATGGGCTTCAAAGGCTAGAGAAACAAATACGGAGACTAGCAAATCAATGACGCGTTTGCAATAATGTCTGGCCAACTTTCACGAAGACTGCAGCTACAGCGTCTGGTAGTTTGGCCACTGTGGCATATAGCTAAAAACCTTTGTGCGCCGTGGTTCGCAAAAAACCACTCATGTTTACTGTCTAGTCAAAGGCAACCGGTAGCTGACTGCTAAAAGCATTTATAATAAACAAAATATGTTAATGTAGACATTATCCAGTGTTATCCTCCTTCCGTAGGAGGCTGATTTTATGAGAGGGAATTCAGCGTAAGAAGTGTCCCTTGCAGTTGCGATGGCCGTAGCTTCGTCAGTTTCTGCTTAGCGACATTGTGTCATAGCAAATACGATCAGAGTCGCCCTATTCATTCCTCCAGACTTGGGACTGGCACTGGCACTTCCGGATCTCATTTTTCCACTTTAAGATAATTGAATTGATTCAGTATCATGTGACTCGCGCGTTAACCAGAATTGCCGTTTCTCGCAGATTCCGGTTTCAGTTTCTAGCGCAAGATTTTAAGACCGTTAACGCGAAACTTATCGAGACCACTTGTTCCAGACAGAACAAGACTATCACTTCAAGACAGTTTCTAAAACATCGAGACATCACCGCGAGACCGAGACAAGAGGCTTCCGAGACCGAGACACTAAAAAACTATCTCGAGACGTCTCGAGACCATACAACTCTGCCTCAAAGACAAAAGTCATAAAAGCCAACATATGTACTCAAGGACAATGTCTCACCAAAGACAATAATGTTCTTGAAACAAATATTTACTCAAAGACAATATGTTCTCAAAGACAATATGCCCTCAAAGACAAAAAATTTTGTCCTCAAAGATAACATATCCTCCAAGACAAGAGTCCTAAAAGACAAAATTATGTCTTCAAAGACAACGTGTCCTCAAAGACAATAAGTCCTCAAACACGATGTGTTCTCAAAGACAATATGCACCCAAACACAACATGCATTTAAATACAATAGAAGATACTCAAAGAAAATATGTCCTAAAAGACAATAATAATTATTATGTAGTCAAAGACAATGCATCCTACCGTTCATAGCTGCCTTCGACGTCGTTCGCTCCATCGTAGAGCTTGAGGATCCGAACAAGATCTCGGTTGCTGTGGGTGGGAAACATCTGTCCGCTGAGATTGATGAAGTACTTCCACTTGAACTTCAGAAGGTCCTCTAAGCAATGCATCTCCGCATAGATGATACTGATGTGGCCCCAGTAGACGCTCTCCAGCCTAGACGCCAGGAAGACGTTATCAAAGCACTCGACCAAAGCCTTGAAGGCCCTAAGAACCTCTGCAGGCGCCTTCGTATCGATATGAATACAGTAGAAGTTCTGGGGCATGTAGATGGCCCGCAACAACCTCTCCACCTGATGGATATCCTTATAGACAAGAATACTGAAAGCTATTGGGAATTCGGCCTCCTCTTGGGATAGCGGCCGCGCAAAGTACCCGCGCGAGCGACGAAACTCTACGCAGTTCGAAGTCATGTTGACGTAATCCGACGGCCTCATTACCTGTAACGTATTCGCGGACATGTATTCCTCCGCACGGTTCATCTCCTTGCGATCTCCGCGGAACATGGCGGCGCAGTCGAGCCCGATTCTTGCGTAGATTGACGGGCGACGTGCCGCGATGTCCTGGGGTCTCTCGTCGCAGGCGTTGCAGCTAGACCGGTCCCAGTCAACGACGCGAATGTTCGAGTCCGCTTCGACCAGGAGTCGATCGAGGCTGACACGGTGGTTACGCAGCCAGAGGCGGGTCGCTATCCCGGACGGGTACATCTGCCAGCAGACGTTGATGAAAAGGAAGAAGGAGAAGGCAACGAGTAAGAGGAGGCACAGGGGCCTGCAGCGGCAGCAGGAGCGGCGCCCTGCCGACAGGACGCCTCGCAGGAGCATTTCGAACGCACGCGATAGGGTCTTTGTAGGCGAGAGAGTCCTGGCCCTTCTGGGCATTACCCTGAAGCTCCGTGGTTTGTGGAAGACGGTACAGAGGAGCAGGGACCGACACAGCGGCTCATCCAGAGGGGAATCAACAGGGGAGCCGATGAACACGGAAGATACCCGCTTGTGTGAATGACTATAAGACCGCCCGGCAAGACAACTTAATCTGCAAGAAGATAATAACACGATGAATAAATGAATGACTGAATCAATCAATTAGTCAATCAATCCACCAGTTAGTCGGTAAATCAATCAGCCAATCAATTAGTAAATAAACCAGTCAACCAACAAACCAATCAATGAGACTTGCTAGGCGCCTCTTCAAGAAATCCACTCAAACATCATTATGATCATCATTATTTTTCATTATGACCATAATTGTCATGGGGTGAGTAGATGATCGAGTGGTAAAACAGTGGCACGAGATCAGTAGGATAAAAACAATAATAGTAATAATAATCCACTATCTATCTATATAATTACCCAAATCACGTGACCTACATGTGTCTGTCTGATTCAAGGCGATTACGATTTAGTTAGTTAAACATCGTGTCTGAGTATGTCCGATTCGATTTTCAAAAACGTTTTATTCACGTCTCTGTAACTATTTTGTAGTTATTAAAATCAAATACATCGTGCAATATAAGTATACTTGCAGTTATTAACATAAAATGCACACTTATTGGGTGAAACTCGATTTTGAATCGGTTGAATCGCCGTTACTTAGATACGGGTGTAAATAATGTTGTTCAGAGGGCGTTTCACGAGTAAACAAAAACAGTACGACGGCCGCTGAATTTCGTTGCCTTCGGAGCGCAAGTTGTAGCCTTTCTGTGCAATGGGAGGAAACGGGTTGAATCGTGAGCTATTTTATTTTCCAACCCGTGATTCTTCACGGGTTAACAGCTAGTAATAATATACTCAGTAAGATGTTCAGTTAGACTGTTACTTCTTACTTATTATATATATATATATATATATATATATATATGTGTGTGTGTGTGTGTGTGTGTGTGTGTGAACGCGCTCCTCGCCACTTCTCGCTCTAACGCCGTCACTGTTCGCACTCTGACAGAGCCAGTCCAAAGCCAGGTTTAAGGAGGAGGGCGACGCTAATGATCTTTGTTACCAAACAGTGTCGTTAAACTGAAACTAGTACTACGACTACTAGTTCTCGCTCTCTCTTGCGGTCTTAGGAAAGGTCAGAGCTATTTCAGGTAATTTTACTGAGTACCTGTCCATTTAAATTAATGAACATGTTAGTATAATAATACTCATTATGCTCTGTGTATATTATTGTATATTATTATTATTAATCAATCAATCAATCAATCAACGAAACTTAATATAGCGCCTCGGCAGGCAATCTACTCAGAGGCGCTCACGGTCCATCCTCGATCAAAAAAGACAGATTTCAAAAAGGGAATAAAAAACAGAGTAAAGAGTTCCTAGGCAAGAGCCGAAGATTCAACGAGAGGCTATTCCAAGCAGTCGGGCCCACCTTTTAACCATTGCTATTTCCACCACTATTACTATCAATCATCATCATTACTATCACCACAACTACAATCATCATCATTACTATCACCACTATTACTATCACCATCATTACTTTCATTATTTTCAGGATTATCATCATCGTCATTAGTTCGCAGCCATTGGTCATTCGTAAAGTCCGCTGCAATTGGTACTCTACGTACCGGCATTTGTCTGTATGTATGTATGTATGTATGTATGTATGTATGTATGTATGTATGTATGTATGTATGTATGTATGTCTGTCTATACTGGTTCATCTGTACGGGTCCGTCTAGATGCATGTATATATTCGTGTATTGTACATGAATGCATGCTTGTACGTGCATATTTATGTAAGTGTATATGAATGTATGAAATATGTTTGTATGTATACAATACATACAAACATGTAAATAAGTATGCATGTACGCACGAATCTGATGATGCTTATTGGGGCCTATTGAATCTAATCTTGAATACTTCACACATAGTCAGTAATCATCAAGCAATGTCAAGAAGGAAGATCGTAAAATTAAACTCCATAGCAACGTACTCTAAACAATAGCAATCTCTGTACATAAACTTGTTCACAACATGTACACACCGGTGACAATTCCACGGCATGGCGACGTAGAGTAAGTAACACACAGCGCCAGACAAAACGACCATCGCTGACATTAGGCAGCCAAGTATACGCTTCATTAGCCTGTTACTAAACGCAATCTGTTGTACAGAAATCCGATAAATCCACCGAGAATGTGTCGAAATCCAACAGTGGTAACAGTCCCAACATTGTTTAGTGCGGATATCTCTAGGTTACCGGAACTCTCACTTGTACGTTTCGAGTGTTTTAACTGATAAACTTCGCGTGGTACGTTGCTGTTAATATTAATAGCTACCACTCGACCTACATGTGTAAACCTGGGCGATGCTACCAATGGTCGAGTTCATATCGAATGTTTCGGATATGCATATACTTATTGAAGAGATATTAATTTTGATCGATATGAAAAGAAATGTATCGAGCAAATCGTTGAGCATGTTGAGCGAACCGCCGGGTCCCACGATAAGGGTCACGTTTGGTTTCATATCGGTTGAGCATGTTGAGCGAACCGCCGGGTCCCACGATAAGGGTCACGTTTGGTTTCATATCGGTTTCATCTATTGTTACGTTGCATTTTACTTCATTTGTAAACAATTTGAAAACAATTTAGTAAGCTCTGGTGGGTCACTAAATCAACTAGTGAACCGCAAGTTAGACAGCACTGGTCTAGTGTCTGCTATTGTGTTTTATACCTTAAAAGTATCTGGTAATAATATTGTGATCTCTACTCAGAAACCCTAAAATAGTCAGATAACGTTTGTTTATACTGATTGTATACTCTGTACGTTGCGTAAGATACTGGTACATGTAATTGAAACTGCATTAATCAAGTTCGTATACCTGTATCTGTCCCTAGCTACTCGAGTACCTGTACTCGTGCTTGTATGAGCTCTAACTTGGAGACACTTGTAGTTTGTTTATAGTTGCATCGGTAGAATCTTGTCTATGTAATTGTACTGGGAAATACGATATTCATACTGCATAGTCAGTGGTGGGCTAAGTACTTACAGAACGCCTCACACGGTTAAGTGACAGCGCAAAGGTTAAGAGCTACATGTACGTGCTAAGTTCATTGGCAGCTGTTTTTTTAGACATGAAGGCTTTTGGCATCCTGATGAGGTGCACAAGAAGACTTTTTCGTATTTAATAAATTCATTAATTACCATGGGGACCGCAGAAGAACAACAGTGAGCTCCATCATGAACACCCAAAGACCAGAATCACTCGAGCTCCTTGCATCAGCAAAGCAAGTCATATTAGGCACATATAATGGATAAATCTTCTGCGGCCGAAAGTTCTGCCCCGAAATGAAAATTTTACTTTTACGGCCGAGGACGTACATAGTTTAGCGATTGAAGATATACGCGCCATGCGCACTTTTAAAACACCTAAAATTTGTAATGTGCGTCGTGAAGATCGGTTAGGTCAGGTCAGGAGTCGTGAGGGTCGTTTAGGTTCAGGATTAGAGCTATAGTGTCGCTTTTAGAAATTTGCGAAGAACTTTCAGCCGCAGAAGTTCTGTTTCCAAGCGTTGAGAGTCCGGAGTTTTGGCCGCAGAAGCTCCACGCTTATAAAATTATATTTACTCGTGTTTGGCGAAATCATGCAAAAGAATGGAAAGGTTGCCTTGATGAAAGACTATCCTAAATAATAACTAACGAATTTCGACATACCATGGCCGCATTTATATTTCAACCTTTTCCATTTCCAATCTATGACTCTGCTATTTTTCAACTCTAAATCGAAATAGAATATAAAGTTGGGCCGTGTTTAACTTAACTAATCTAAACCAACACTTAATTAACTCCACACATTTAAATCCCCGATAACGACTGAAACTTTTTATAAAACGAAAACGGAAACGGATTACCTGTGGGTTGCATTCTCTCAATCAATTATTATTTTCAGTAAAAAAATTCCTTAAACCACATGCTCCAGCCAGAGTATATATAACTGACTAATTTTGGCCTTTAAATGTGTAATCAGTTTCTGGATAAAGTCCACCATAAACAATTAAGGACAGAGATAACAGCAAAACTGATACTGCCGTAACATAGCACTAAATTCTAATTGATATAATCTCTTTGTAGACCTATACGTGACCCTTGTCTGTAAACGGTGCGCCGCAGTCTACTTCTTTGTAATCGTAATCAGTAAATTTAGTCTCTAGTCATGCTGGACCATCATTAGAAAGGGCGAGCGGTCAAAGGTCAAGACTGAAGAGGTTGAAGTTCCAAATACGGTATAAATAAGTGCAAGAGCACCCATGGATAAAGAGTACAACAGTATAGGCATTGGAGAGATCAAGCGGGTCATGTGCGTCATTTCGGGGCGGGGGTTACGAGGCATAGGCCTATCTGAGCTCCCACTTTTTTCATTGCATGGTCCCGTATACGCCCCAATTGTCATGTCCATGAGAAAACAATGCCTATTCCTATTTTCTTGATTTGACGCAGCGCTCGTGAATAAACTGGTGCTCTGCGTTTAGCTCTTCTTAAGTGGCGCTTTAGAAATTTAGAGATTACGATTACGAGAAACTGAACCGTCAAGAATCAAAGCAAGTTATTTTAGAGAACGCCTTTGATGTCCCAGCCATTCGCAAACATTATCGTCAGCGAGACGAAGAAACAATTCCACCATTGAAAATGATATGTGGACAGACAACTACAAAGTGCGCTATATAAATACTAGTCTGCAATGCGCCGCAGCAGATGCACAAGTGGTTTGTCTCCAGTTATTAGATT
The DNA here is from genome assembly GCA_959347315.1 of Bimastos eiseni. Lineage (NCBI taxonomy): Eukaryota > Metazoa > Annelida > Clitellata > Crassiclitellata > Lumbricidae > Bimastos > Bimastos eiseni. The sequence continues at coordinate 1,252,595 of OY365809.1, read as the reverse complement.
GTATGTACAGTAATAAGCCTTTGTGCGCAAGACATGTCGAAAGCTTTAGTGAATCACTACGCCCAGTCCATTAGCAGGTTTAAAGAGTGTATTTTGATGAACTCCTATAGTCAGTACTACACTCTGCATTGAGAATATACTCTATCGGACGCTATGATATCGTGGGCTTTGAACTTCAACACGTACTTGCTCTATATGTCAGTACTTGAAACTCTAAGTGGATCAAGTATTCTTGCGGTACTCCATTTTATGCAGGTGACGTTTTTGAAATCAGCAACACTCAGCATTTATGGTTAGTATTTGATTTGTAAAGACAGAAGGGACAAGCAGGAATAGTAATGTTGTTGAAACAGGAACCAGCCATTTTTACCCTCTTTAATTACCCTCTTTTCTTTAACTTGGCTTGCGTAAAGTTTGTCATGATTAGACGTCGGTTTGTTGGTTCGTCGGAGTCCTTTCAATTCTTTTTTCGGTATTTTCCGTCGACCCACAGAGCTGAAATTGTGCACACCTGTCACGCTTGGATGACAACGCAATCTATCAAATTTTTACGGACATAACTCCAAACTGAGTAAAAAATGACAGAAATGAGCAAAACTAAATATCGTTTACCCACTCGAACGAGTCCTCATTGACGAGCTCCACTCTGGCAAGTTTACATCATAAATGATCTCTTAAGCAAATGGATTATGCAGGTTACCAAAGTCAATAAAAGATGGTCCCGAAAAACCCAAGTTTTTACTTTCACTTGTTTAACTTAGCTTGCGTATAGCTTGTCATGAACGGGACGTCGGCTCGTCGGTGTTCTTTCAACCCTTTTTTTGGTATGTTCCTGTCGACCTACAGACCTGAGATTTTGCAAATTTTTACGGACATTACTCAAAAATTGAGGGAAAAATTTAAAAAATACACAAAATAAAATATCGTTTACCCACTCGAACGAATCCTCCTTGACGAGCCCCACTACGGAAAGTTTGCATCATAAATGATCTCTTAAGGAAATGGATTGATTGCACCATATACCAGATTAACAAAAGTCAATAAAAGAGTGTCCCGAAAACTCATGTTTTCACGTTCAATTGTTAAAGGTTAAAATATCTGGACTGTGTTCTGGCTGCTGTCCAATAGTTCAACTTAAGTCTGCGCATAAAATTCTAGATAGGCTAGCTATCTAGAAGTCTACAATCCTACACAAATGAGTGGCTTTGCAAATTGTTTATTCCTGTAAATGATGCAAATTATTTAACATATATTGCTACAACTTGTTTTTCTTTCTGTAACCATTGCTTATGGAATGGAAGCTATGAGCTTTACTATGTAATGTAGTCTACAATCTACTTGAGAAGTTAAGTTGACGCAATCTAGTCTAGAAGAGTAGATGATACCGCAAAGCTGAGAGATGGAATAGTACTTCAAATTAGATTTCAAATTGTGCAATTTGAAACGCTCTTCAAAGTGACATTTTGTGTGAGCAGATACTAAAGCTTGAGCTAATGATATCGTTCTACATTGTGCAATGGTTAAAACACAGACTGTAAACGTCTGCTGAACTACAGTAACCGCTTGTTATGTTATGTAAAGAACGCACGCAAACACAAACTGTAATATCACCGTGACCGTAATCGCCTCTGACATGACGGCGGCATTAATTAAACGTTATCAATCGTACAGCGACTATGCTTTATTAAGAGCAATCAATCGTTAACTGGCACAAAGCCTTTCCTTTGTAATTGGATGTCTGTTATCTTGCGCTCTGCCAACATTAAAAAACACGGTTCACTCACAAGATAAGGAAACTTTCACAACAGGATTTGGGTCCTTGGTGCGATATCAATATAAATACTTAAAAACTAGTGACGCAAGGGCATAGCGCTGCGTCACGTTAGTGGGACAGCATGTTTATTTTCAGATATACCAAGAGGAGACATAAGATCTTTTTTTCCCTTCGAAAGACTGGAAATAATAATGATACAAGTACGCAAGACCGTAACTTATGACAAATCCCGTCATCCAATGTTTACAGCAAGATGGTTGGCGTCACCAAATGATGCACCTCGTTCCTAGGAAATGTTTGACTAATGTTCGCACTCTCTGCGAGAGTATCATTACATTTGAAGACGCATAAATGAAATTGTTATAGTTTAAAATTCAGATCGAAACACGTACAATGCCATTCATTCTCTTACGGTCTCAGCCATATTTGTCCCATAACAACTAAACAATTAATAATGTATTATCAACGCATTCTTATAATTCATACATTCCATCTTTATCACGCAGCAATCTCCTGAACTGACATATCGCACACCTTGGTTGGGAACCCGTGCGATACAGGTCTAAATTGAACGTAGCAAGAGAGCAGCGTACCTGATCGCCCAATGAAATAATTGACATGGATTAATAAATTCAAATGTCATCTTTGTGCGCATGCAAATTACCTGAAAACCTTGAAAATGCAATTTAGACGCGTACATCCGGGTAAGCTTACGTGTAGTCATCTAGCGATGGCGTAAAATTGACGTCACATTTGTTAGCCTTTGACCATGAAACGAGGAGCTACAGCTCACGCGCGTTTGAGGTCATCCAAAAATAATAATTAATAATATTCATTCATTCATTCATTCTTTCATTACAGAGATTTATATAGCGCCCTTCAAGGCTACTACTCAGGAGCGCTCCCGACTCCAGCACGTTTAAAAAGAACAGTTTTTAAGCAAGTATAAAATAAGTCTGAGTGAACCCTTGGCGACAACCGCAATGCCAACGGGAGCATCCAGAGCGAATAATAATAATAATAATAATAATAATAATAATAATAATAATAATAATAATAAGTCGTTCCAGAAAACCACATTTCTCTCTCCTGAGATTTTTTTATCAACTCGAGGGGTCAGTAATTACCTCGGGTATTAAAATAATAATAATGATGATGATGATGATAATGATGATGATGATAGTAATAATAAGAACAATAACAAAAATAATAACAATTGTCAATTAATTTCAAACTATCAAGTCTCACTATGATTACAAACATAGTTTGAGCATATGATAAGTTATTCGAATTAAACTGTTAGCTTAGGCCTACATACAAATTAAACAGCACCGCATCCTAGCGAAAGAAGGGCAAGTCGACCCTGCGGTTCCTCAGCTCTGTTTTTCCTTTAAGATTCAGTTTGACGACACTGTGTGATAACAAATGTCATTAGCTTCGTCTTCCTCCCTTATTCAGACTTTGGACTGGCGCTGCCAAAGTCCAAGTAGTGGCTGAAGTTGTCTGTTAATTCCGCTCTCATGTTGTACTGTACCCGACATTATATTCCCTCGCGCGTCTTCTTGTCTGATCTTGTAGCTGTGCCATTACTGCCTGTCGTAATATGCAATACGACCATTGAAAATCCTCCCACAACGCCTTGTCTACCATTGCCAAAAGTTCAAAGATCGACGCTGTGAACTGACAGGCGAGAAACCATGTATACCTCGAAGCCGAACATAATCCGGAAAATTATGTGCAAACTGAAAGGATCAGAGTTCGCACGTAAGCACAAACGCGCAGCGAATCTACGATGCATCATCGTTCCATCATCCGACCTCCCGGTGTTCATATTGCGTGATCTTTGCAGGTTTATTAGCGGAGGCAGCACGCCCTTGCAGCCGCCGTTCCAGAGGATGCTGCTTCTTCTGTTAGACACGCAGCTTCTTATGGTTCAATAATGGTCGTCAGGCGAGCCTCGCTAGCTCTCGATCAGTACGTCGGTTGATCAACGTAGTTTCGGATTTTCGTCGTCCTCTGTTTCATTGTGGCTTTGGACTGGTACCCAAGAAGAAGAGCAGTGTGTTCGGTGATATTTAGGTGGTCTCCGTTTAACGACGCTGTGTTGTATCGAAGCTTAATTATTAGCGGCGCCCTTCTCATGTTTGCAGGTGTCGGAATGGCACTATTCAAAACACAGCGGTGGCGAAGTTTGTCGGAAGGTAAATAGGTTGACAAGTATGTAATTCTATGTATGTAAGTATCTAGTTATGTAGATAGGTATATAAGTAGGTAGGTAGGTAGGTCCGGCCCTACCGAGCTATAATTGCGCCCAGTGCCTAGCATCAAATCTGGCGTCCCACATTTTGAAAATAGTGCATTTCATGGAATAATAAGTTATTCCATCCTGAAATTTTCGCCCTTTCCACGTTTGCGCCCTGGGCCACGGCCCCGCTGGCCCCCCTCGGTACGGCCCTGTAGGTAGGTAGGCAGGTAGGTAGTTAGTTAGGTAGGCCAGTTGGTAGTTTCTATTAATGGACGCTATAGGGCACAGGCCCATACATAATGACGAAGGTGACGTGGTATATATCGAACAGTTGAACGACATCATTGGCGTCAATAGGGAAACTGCTTTGAGGCTCTGTATACACACCCTTTCTGCATCAATAACGAATTAGCGCATCTTGTAAAACAGATGATGAATAAATGCATAGGAAAACGTTTTAAAAGTCTCCAATTAGCCTAATTTTTCTTTCATTTTTATCCCGACCCGCAGCAGTAAATGTTCAAACAGTTTACAACGTTTCATATAACGAGATTCTGCGGTTTCCTGTGACATCTTCGTAAACTGCTTCTATGGGCCTAACATAGGCCTACTTGAATGTCGAATGAATGGTTTTTCATTGGGCGTTTTTTGATGTTGAAAACGGTGGTTATTAGCGCGTCAATTGTCAAAAAGATAATAATAGTAATATGCGATGCAAATGCGCTTGTGCCAGAAATTGATTTCCATCAGCTTTGAAGACAATGTCGCGGCTGCTTAATGCAGTACGAAAGATGTGAACAGTCAAGTGTAATATGCTTAAAATTTCAACGATATTTCTTGCTAGATCTCGCAAGATGTCAGTAAACTGCCGATCCATCCAGCCAAAAGTTCTGAATTTATTGGAATTGTGATTGGTTCACGTGACATTATTCACTCACAGGATGTGTTGTTAGTAAAATACAGCGTACACTATGGATAGTAGTTTTTCATGTACTTATCGGTCGTAATTTCATTCGTCAACGCTATCTGCCACTTGACAACTGACTTGAGCCGCTTGGTCCATGCTGGCCTATTTAAAGCAGTATTGAAGAAGTAGGGTCACGTGTCGTATCGTTTCCTTCCTCCACTAAAGACAACCTCCTACTCCCTACATCCACAACCGCACGACCGTGTTATATAATATAGACCTTTCATAGGCAGACAATCTTGCGACATATTAGTTTTCAATTACATGTACAATGCTGTACTTTTAAATGTAGCACCACAGTGCGGATATGTAGTTGATCAAATAATGAATTTACTTACTCACTTACTTTCTTACTTACATAACAACAATGCTCAAGCGAGACCTGCGCATGCGCTCAGAACGCCGAGAATGCGTTGTTCAATGAGACTGCGATTCTGCGACCATAATAATATTGTTGAACCTAACGAGAGAGTAATCGCCTAATCGGGTTGTATCGTTTTTTTTCTGACGGATATTAGGTTCAAGTAAGCCGGGCATGCTTGTATTTCCGGCAGTGTTCACATGTCCAGAGGGCAGTACCGTGTACGAAACATTATCGGTTGATAAAGTCCTTCGCCAATTAAATGTTATCGTATGGTTGCGGTCCTGCGGATAGTATTCGGCCGATTAAACAATGCGGACGGTAACAACAGCCTACACAGAACAGCGCAACTAAGTGTAGCCTAATTTGACATATATTGAGCAGTTTACATATCAAGATGCCTAATTTTCAGAATAATAATAATATTCAAAATTCACCAAAGTTCAAAGTGCATTTATGTATTTTGTTAACTAAATATTATACTATATATAGGCCTACATAGATATCAATATATCTCTCTAGGTAATTTACATAGCGCCCCTACTAGATAACTATTCAGAGGAGCGCCCGACCCAGTTGGGTATACCTTGAGAAGTTTATAGAAAGAGCTAGATAAGTACCGCGTTAGAGAACTCAGGTCAGATGGGAGGCTATTCTAAACACAGGGACCCACAATTCAGAAAGCCCTATTCTGTTTGGAGACTGTGCGAGCAGATGAAACCACAACGACGCCTCTGGATGCCAGCGAAGAGTTCGGCGACCAGAGCAGATTATAATAATTATAGATTATACACAGTGAGAAATGTGAGATCCTCGCGTGAAATGCGTGTACAATGCATCGTAACCCTTGCTCAACTTTCGATAGAGTTGTATTTTTTAGAGAGCTGTCGTTGTAAAATAAATTACAGATAAAAAACTCCTACATTGTTCACACTCTGATAGTGCCAGTCCCAAGCCTGAGCAAACAAGAAGGGCGGCGCTAATGAAAATTATTATTATCACACAGTTGTTATACTGTGATTACCTTGCAGAGCAAAGTGAGACCCAATATAGAGGGCTGCAGACCTCAATCATCGCCAAACCACAACAGCAGCGAATCTGCAGGAGATCAGCTGAGGCAATCAGAGCCAATGCAGGGCATCCCACGTGGTACCCTATTCAAGGGTCAAACTTGGCGGTGACCCGATGAGGCGCATTGCCAACCGCAAATCCTTCCAGATCCCAGAACCAAACCAGTGGGAGCAACTTCATAAATAGAGCCTTACTTCGGGTGTAGCAGCAAAACTGGGACGATAAAGCTTGCCACAAGTGACAGATGGGTCTGTGGAAAGCCACGGCCCTAACAGACTGCACACTGTTTCACAAGATAATATTGAGCTCTGCAGAATTTAAAAGCACTAATTAAACACAATTATGCCTATCGTTGGTATAGTTCACGGGGTTAGATGATCCACGCGTGTCTCTGTCGCCTCATTAGGAATTGCGTTGTGACATTCGGCCAGTTAAAATGTTGCAGTTCAATTCTTAGCTACCCTGTCATGACTGTATGCATAATTTATTATAATTAGAGGCCTTCAGACAATGAGTCACGAGAAATCACATGTATAAGAGAGGGATAATGAATTAATCATAATTAAAGCAGTAGTTGGTGTAATAATAATAAAAATATGATCATTATATTAAATAAAATATTAATAATGATGATAGTAGCAGTAGTAGTAGAAATATATGATGATGATGGTGATGAATGATGATGATGGTGGCAAAAAAAAAATTAATGACATTAACGACAATAAATAACAACAACAACAATAATACTAAAAATAGTAATAATAATACTCATAATAATAATAATAATAATAATAATAATAATAAAATAATAATAATAATAAAATAATAATAATAGTAATAATAGTAATAATAATGATAAAAGCGAGAAACATTCGGGTTATCCTAAAATAATGTGACATAATAAATGCTAGGCCAACCACTAAGATTATCGAAGAGTGTGCAAATAAGACAAGCCCACAACTATTGGACTAAGCGCTGAGGAGAGCAATGACCCTGGGAGACCTGACAAATGGCCGTCATTTATTCATACGCATCCGCTTCTTATGGGTGTCATCAAAACTGGTGATAATGATGAACCCAATCGTAAACTATAATCTGAAAAATCGTACGTTCTAATTGACTTGGAAAAGCTAAAAGAAGAATACCACGTATCTATAGGAATATTGAAAATTAATGACCACAAATCTTAAAATTTACGGCATTGAATTTAGTGAAAATGGACAAAAATTCATATTATTTGCTAATATCAGACAAAATAATTGCGCAGGTTACATTGAGCAAACAAAGAATTTGCTGTGAAGGCCACAAATGTAAATGCAAATAAGCCTTCGTTAAGTGATGTTTGTGTTTATATATATATATATATATATATCTATATAGGCCTATATGTGTATAAATACATATATCCATGCATACATACATGCATACATGTATGTATATGCGTACGTATACGTATGTATGACTATGTATATGAATGCAAATGTATGCGCCTCTGAGTAGATATCATGAAGGGGCGCTATATCAAGTACTTTTGATTGATTGATTGATTGATTAATACATAGGTACATACACACATGCATGCATACATACATATGTACGTACAAGCATGTGTGTAAGCATGCATACATATGCATGCTTACATACGTACGTACGTACATACATACATACATATATACCCATACATACATACACGCATGCATACATATATAGATGTATGCATGTACATGGGCTCTACGTGTTCGGTCGTAGAAGTAACATTTTCATTTGTATTGCGGCCGAACTTTCGACAGCAGAAGATATATCACTACACAAGCGGCATGCGTATTGCATACAGCTCTAAGTGACACTTTATTTCTTCAGTTTTCACCAACAGTTTTTTACAGCACTGACGCGTTGTGCTTCGAGATAAATCTATAGAGCAAGAGCAACGTCTTCTTTTCAAGCTTTAATCAGGAACCTCACGTTCTCTCTCGACTTTATGTATACAGAGTTACAATGGTAACAAGAAAACGTCTGTCTGTATGCAATACGCGAGTCACTACAGATCTTCGACAGAAATTTTTCAGTCAGCGAATGTAGGGCTAAGGTCACACACTTAGCCAACGGGAGAATTTTCCACAGAGGTAACAGTACACACGACAAACAGCGATGGGTAGATTGACGAAAGCATGGCACCTGCGACTATCCACTTTGCAATTCTAATCCGTTTGTGTCCATGCTTAGCCATTGATCCATTTATGAAGCACTAGTTTCCTCCGCCAGATTCTTCTTCTTAACGCCTCTTAATCCTCTTTCATCACCTTCTTCTATTTCTTCACTGGACTTCTCTACTTTATTCTCTTGATCAACCCCCTCTTCTTCTCCTCTTCCTCCTCCTTCTTCCTCCTTTCGTCACATCATATAGTATTGAATTCTTTAGATACCCAATAGAAACAATAAAGCAAAAATCAATAAAAAAAACCCTACCACTTGTCGTAACGTTTCCCAACTATATCTCTCCTCTGGTGAAATTTATCCGACGCAAATGGAACTTCTTTTAAAGCATCCGCTTAAAGTAGCACCGCCGCCTGCAGCCTATGACCCCATGGCGGGCAATGCTTAGAGCTGACTTTGGAACTGTTGGCACAGCCTGCTGTCGATGTAAGCCATGTCACATGTGGTCCTCAAAGCTTTGTCTCTTATCAATCATTTATTAATCGTACGCGATATGTAACTAAATATTGCCCTCTTTTGTGCCTTGTATTCATGCCTGTCTGTCTGTTTATCTGTCTGTGTGTCTGTCTGTCTGACTGTTGACGTGTTGTTTCTGGCCCGTCAACATGAATCAATCTAGGTCGTTCTGCTCGTATTGACGGCTATTTTCCGCAGTCCCCCCCACGAGGAAGGGGACGCGTTTTGGCCACTCACCCTTTGAGCACCCTGCTCTATTTACCACACGCTGGTCCTCTGAGTCTTTTGTTCTAGCCTCACTTTGGGCGAATTCACAAGAGGGAGATATGAGGCCAGTCTTTAGCCCCCGAGGGACGCATTCAGTGCCCGGCAGAAATCGATCGTAATAGATCTAGGAGGGGAAGCAATGGAGGGGAAGGAGTGATTCCCTCTTCTCCTCCACACCTCCGGCCGAATAGGCAGAGGGACGCCGTCAGAAGAGAGGGAGGGAGTGCGCGAGTCGGTCTGAGCGTCGGCGGTAGCTTTGCTGGGCTATCATGGGTCAAGCGATCTGGTTGGTGGTCAACAAAGTGGCGGACTCGGCTTTGACTGGTAGGAGGCATTAGCTATTGACATATTATACCGGCGGTCATTGATGTCAGGCAGGATGGAGGTAGATGCTCATTCGCAAGAATCCAACTCACACCCCACCCCATTCAAATCCAATCTGACTCAAACACAACTCAAATTCGACACCCCATCCAACTCAAAATTAACCCCCAAACCCAGCCCACTCAACCCCAACACCACACGAACCCCATCAAACTCAAACTCTGCCCAAGCCCCAGCCCACTCAAACCCAACTCCACCCAAACCTCACACCCACTCAAACTCAACTCCACCCAAGCCTCACACCCATTCAAACTCAACTCCACCCAAGCCTCACAACCATTCAAACCCAACTCCACACAAGCCTTACAACCACTCAAACCCTAACTCCACCCAAGCCTCACACCCACTCAAACCCAACTCCACCCAAGCCTCACACCCATTCAAACCCAACTCCACCCAAGCCTCACACCCATTCAAACCCAACTCCACACAAGCTTTACAATCACTCAAACCCAACTCCACCCAAGCCACACACCCACTCAAATCCAACTCCACCCAAGCCTCACACCCATTCAAACCCAACTCCACCCAAGCCTCACAACCACTCAAACCCAACTCCACCCAAGCCTCACACCCACTCAAACCCAACTTCACCCAAGCCTCACACCCACTCAAACCCAACTCCACCCAAGCCTCACACCCACTCAAACCCAACTCCACCAAAACCTCACACCCACTCAAACCCAACTCCACCCAAGCCTCACACCCACTCAAACCCAACTCCACCCAAACCTCACACCTCAACCGTCTCACGTCTGCAGCAGGTTGTTTACGGCATATTATGTTTTCATCCTTTGCTAAATCACAACATGATACCTGTTAATTAATTACAGCTTAATTCATTACAGGCCCATTAACCCACCTGTTGATTAGAAAGCCCAATCTGTCGCATGTGGAAATTGTCAATTGTCCTACACTCAGTCAAATTCGCAAAAATGTTCAACGCGTAGAAATCGTTATTTTCCTTTTATATGAGAAGCCATAGAGGGAAGAGGAGGAGGACGAGAACGAGGAGGAGGAGGACGAGGAGGAGGAGAACGAGGAGGCGTGTGAGGGGCCAAATTCAGGGCAGAGGTAGCGCCCGTTGGTGGCCACCTTTAAAGGAAAATTAATAAATATATATAAAAAATTCACTTTCAATTCAGTTATGTAGTCCCGTAACTATCATAATACAAAGTGAATTTGACAACTGTACATAATAAATTAGCCTACAGCGTTTTGGTGGCTCCCTCAGCAACCAAAACGCTGTATATATATATATATATATATTTTCGTTAACGGCTCTCACATTAATCCAGTCGTCTGTATATATATACGGCTAATGTGAGGGTAAAACTCCATTTTAGCTTCTTAAATCAGTTTTTATTGCTAACGAAAAGTAACGGCGTTGATTGTGCAATATATTGCTTATTAACTGTTCTGACCATTTTCTTAATTGATTTATGGCAGACGCTTGGGCTTGAACGATTTTACTTTGCGTAGCTGAACATGAAATAGAAAAGAGGTTTTAAGAAAAAGTTAATTGAAGACAGACGACTGTATCAATCTGAGAGCCGTATACGAACTGTTAAGGACCGAAAGACAGACAGAGACAGACGCATTGAGAGACAAACAGCATGACAAGAAGACAGACAGTGGGCAGATCAGACAGAAACCGAACTGGGTCAGGTGCAAAGGTCATTAGATCTCTGACACAGAGATATACAGCGCCATCCTTCTACATGTACGTATGTACGTATGTATGTACGTGTGTGTATTGTATTCTGACATTTAAAAAGTGCCTCTGTTATTGTGCGAATTAATACTTGTTTAACCACTCCAACATTACTGTCTCCCAATATTGCAACTGTGAGTTTAAATATACGTTGAAGGTGAGGCATGTTAACGCTCAATATACTCGTTTGACTACAATCATTACCTAATATTCTTATTGTTCTCTGGAAAATCCATCAAGAAAACAGGTAAGCTTTGTTTATAAAAAGCCTCCACACTTTATCAAGGGCGCAGTATAAATGTAACTGTGTGCATCTTCGTCTTGCTTACGTATGCTTCATGTAGATGTCATAATAAAAAATAGTTTATGACTTTTTGACTGCCATACACATTACAAGCATTGTTCAGCTGTGTTTATGCTAACTGCAGTCAGCCACGGTCGTCTAAATTTATAACTAGGAAGCCGTGAGTCAGCCCCCACCTGGTAACAGTTCAGCCTCCATGTGTTTCTCGGGGTCCACGGCTAAGCCAATTAATGGAATCACAATTGAGTGCTTTGTTCGCCACGATCGCTAACTCATTATTTGGTAATATAATTGCTCAAGGAAAACGAATCCGTGTCACAGACTATAGGAGTGAAGAGGTGGATTGTGTATACAAAATGGTCCTATTGTTTTCTGGTATTTGTACTTTGAAAAAAGTCCAGAGAGGTGCTAATAAAAATATAATTACACGCTTCTGCCATTGCCTTAGAATCGTCTTCTTAGTTCCTATACAACCCAGATACACGAGCGTTTGGGGCTTGCGTATAATAATACCAGGTACTCATATCATCAAGCAATACACTACACCTTTGTGGCATAAAATGCAATTTTTAATGATGATCAATGACCTCTATTGCACCAGATGTCTACTACACAAGTCGATGATGCACCATTAATATACCAAGCTAGAGTCAGATCAATAATATTCAGATGATCAGTCAGTAATAAAGACCGCAGTATGGAGTCTGGTATTGTACGGCTCAGAGAGATGGACAATGCGGAAGGAAGATGTTAAAAGATCGAAAGCCTTCGAGTTGTGGATATGGATGAGAATGGAGAGAATGTAATAAAGGAAGAGATGCTGGGAATAACAGGAGAAGAAAGAACCCTACTACGCACGATAAGACAGAGACAACGGAGATGGATAAGGTATGTGCTAAGAGGAAACTCAATAATGACCACTATCATAAAAGGGAAGGTGGAAGGAAAACACGGAGGAGGGAGACCAAGACGAATGATGCTAGACTGGATGATGCCAGATGGCTATTAGAGACTTAGAGAGGAAGCGCAGAAGCGAGAGGAATGGCGACGTCGACCAGTTGAACTTGCTTGAAAAAGCAGAAAACAAGAAGAGGAAGTGAGTAAGACAGAGAGACAATTCTAGTTGCAAGATGGCTACCAAACCAAACATGATATCGATGATTGTAATGTAATCGAACATTTATATAGCGCCCCTTCGATATATCAACTCAGAGGCGATCTCGTCTCTGGCCTATATATATATATATATATATATATATATAATTTACTAAGCATATTTTACATCTGTTAGCAAGACAGTGCACAGTGAGAAGAAGTAATTACAAGAGGTGGGCCCACGCATAAGCGTGGAACCAACCAACGGATCCCGTTGATAGCTGACAGATGGCATGGATGGTTATATGGATGAATTATACCATTGGATCAACAAAATGTCTATAGAAAGCAATTCATAGAAATTCCTCTCCTGAATTTTACTCTTCTTTGAAATCTTTATTTTTCAGCCGTAGTCAGACCGGGAGCGTCTTTGAGTAGATATCTTGAAGAAGAGCAATATTAAGCTCACGTTAATTATTTGATTAGTTGATTGATTGATTGGTTGATCAAACCGTGTTCGAGATCAATGAAGTCTTTCTCTAAGCATCTTCTTGTTAACGAAGAAAACGGAATTTGTTCGATAAAAAAGAGCAAAGATTCAGATGAAAAGGGAAATATATACAAGTAAACGGATTCATACTCTTCTGTTTGTCGTCACTGCGCTCGATGCGCTTTATAGATAACTATATAATACACAGAGATGAAAGACTAGATCGTGATGGATCATGGTATGCGCTACAGACCAAACGTCGTAATCGTAAGCTCAATATTTCTACAGCATCCGCTAAACATAATCTCGAAATTTACACGGTGACCAGTGGAGAGCTGGCAGCGAGCCAAATCGCGAAAACCAGCTTATCCACAGGCACTTAGTCGAAACAATAATCGATAGATGGGGTCAAAATCCAGAGAGTTAGGCAGGCAGGCAGGCAGGCAGGCAGGCAGGCAGGCAGGCAGGCAGGCAGGCAGGCAGGCAGGCAGGCAGGCAGGCAGGCAGGCAGGCAGGCAGGCAGGCAGGCAGGCAGGCAGGCAGGCAGGCAGGCAGGCAGGCAGGCAGGCAGGCAGGCAGGCAGGCAGGCAGGCAGGCAGGCAGGCAGATGGATAGAGCAGAGGAAATACAAGGAATCAGAATGGGATTTGTGAGAAGCAGTGTTTTCAGTTTTGAGCGAAAACATGTTGAAAGATAGGTGACGTTACGATGAGTTCGTGGGATAGATCCGATATTTATTTGTCTTAAAAATGGACGGAGTTTCTTCCCAGGGGGTGGGACAGCAATGGCTTTGGAACCATTTGAAATTATAGGTGATGACGTGGCGAAAGGGCGGAGCAGGGAGAGGGTGGAAGAGGAACGGGTTGAAAAATGTGGTTGAATCGTGAACAACTGAAGGAGGTATGAGAGCAGGGAGAAATGCAGTGTTATAGGTGAGTCATATGATTTTATATTCAATTCGTTCAAGTATTTTGACCCAGTCGTTCTCTCCGCGTTAAGGACCGACCGCCCTGACCAATCGACCACCAAAAATACAATAGAGTGGAATAGAAATAATCGGAACAAAATAGAACGGAATGGAAGAGAACGGATCAGAATGCTTAATAGAACAGAATAAAAGGGATACTAGAACGGAATATCTTAGAACCGAATAGAGTGGAGCGGAATAGAGAACAACTGAAAGGCTACAGGACGGAATTCAACAGAAATAAAAAGAATATAACGTAATTGAACTGAATTATAGTGAAACGTCATGTAACACGAAGTATTAAACAATATCAGCTACCTTTTTCTCAACCTTGAAGCCAAACAAATCAAACGTTAACAATCAATCCAAAACTCATTAGCCAGAGCCATCACCAGAACACCCAAGCATCTTCACATCACCCCAATCCTCAAATCATCTCACTAGCTCAAAATCCCAGAGCGCATTCACTTCAAAGTCTTATCACTAACTTACAACTCCATACAATATTCCCAGCCCAAATTTCTTCGCGAACTCTTCACCATCTTAGCTGCCAACCCGCCCCAACCGATCGTTCTCTTGCATCACCCTCACTCGACCCCCGATTACATCTCATCTCAAGTTCTCCAACCGCGCCATATCAAACGCCGCACCTCGTCTCTGGAACGACCTTCCTCCTGAATTTCGTGCCTTCTCGGTTCCTCCATCATCACTGCGCTTATCTTTCAAGTGGCGCTTTAGAAATGTGGAGATTACGATTACGATGATATATAGGTCTATACATGAGAAAAACGAACGAATAATTAATAGTCACAACTCTTTCATTCGCAACATTTCTGAGCATCACCACCGAGCGAAAGACAGCCTCCTTCTCCCTTCCTCCTCTGAACCCAGTAGCATCTCCGAACGCTCCCTTCTGAAATCAATAAACGCCCGTCAAGACGCCGGTACTCACCCTAGTCCTAGCGTCCTCGGCCTCCGCCACAACGCACGTCGACCGCCGCCCGACAGCTGTTGCCGATCCCTGCCTCGTCACCATCACCGTCAGTCTCAAGATGCATTGCAGCCGACCGACTGATAAATAATGTAGACTGATACCGACCGACGACCATCGCCAGCAGCTTCCTCCTCTGCAGCAACCGATGAGGCCCACCATCCTTCCCTCCCTCACCTCCTCTGCCTTTCTGCATCCTCTTCTTCTTCCACCGCCAGATGCTAATGTGCACTCTCGGTGAGGGCAGAGGCCGTTCGGAGGCCAGGCTGATGATGGCCCTGCAGGGGTGAGGCGATGCGAGCGGACCCGTTGCCTAGGACTGGCGAACCGAGAAACACGCGTGCCGTGAGTAGGTGAAGCTAACGGTGTGGTTACAGATCAGTTAGATTGCTTACATTGTTCCGACTCGCATGTATATATATATATATATATATATATATATATATATATATATTGTGTTATGTCTAGGCAAGTGATCGTAGGTCTTACTCTAAACAGACTACAAAGATGTGTTTTAAAAATGGAAATTATATTTTCACACCGGAAAGAGAACAAAACATACAACCTGAAACGAGATTCTCACATGAGTTTCCAGACGGCTAAAACTCTATTAAAACAGCTCGGTCAGCTAGCAAGCATGGCACCGAGAGCAAACGAAAACTAGTGTTTTTACAACTAGTCTTAAATATGCGACGGAACGGTGGACCTTCGCAATACCAGACACCTTGGTGTCGAAACGCGAAAACCACTATACCCAATACCTGTTCCACCGTTCCAAGCCACCAAACCGTCTCTAGGTTTTTTCTAAATGGCTTCGTCGCGCCTTCGCTTTACCTAAGTAACAGCAACCGAAAGCAAAAAGAAAAGGGCCGATAAATAGTCAAGCACTCGCTTATATAGCAGATTTGACCATCCCTTTCTAGACAATGGTGCCTGGCCTGTCTATATAGAGTCAAATACATAGTGTTGTCAGATATAGCGTTAGCGATTTAGCAGTAAGTAAACTATCTTACTGCGACATCCAACAATATATATATAATTACAGCATAGCGTAAAATATTATTGTATGTATATCTGTATACATACCGTGAGGTATTTCGTTCCCCAGGCACTGAAAGATTATTACTTATTATTGTTGTCCGGAAGGTCAGACCTAGTCCGCCGAGGTCAAAGGAGAAGTACCCTCGAAAGCACCAAAATTCTAAAAATTAGTATTATAAGTATATTAGAGTGTTTGACCAGCTACGAATTGAATCATCGAGAGATCGGTGCAGGGGTTCAAATCTCTGGACAGGGAGAACTGTGTCGTGATTATCATCTCAACCCCAACTAATTCCCCTCCCCCAATTTTGTAAGATAGTGTACGTAAGAAATTTTGTGTGCGCAACATTCTATAAATCAATCATTCAATCAATCGATCAATCAATCAATCAATGCAATTTATATAGCGTCTCTTCAAAATAACTATTGTGAGGCGCTCCCGACCCAGGCCCGGTCAAGAAAGAAAGTCTTAAGAAGTTTATAGAAAGAGCCAGACAGGTCGCGTGGGAGAGAGCGCAGGTCAGATGGGACCACAATTGCAAAATCTCTATTTTGCCTGGTTGCGGTATGAGCATGTGGAACAACAAAGTTGTCTCTAGAGGCCGAGCGAAGAGATCGGCGACCAGAAGAAGCCGAAGTTAAGGTCAACAGATCCCTAAAATAGACAGGCGCACTGCCCACAACACAGTGCCAGTAAATGGTTCACTCTTTTGTGCGCAGGTCCGATCAGAATGCGATGGTAGTTGTTGACTAACGACCATAATTGTCTAAAAGTCAATGTTGATAAGCTCTGATAACCTAAGAAAGTCCCTTGTCTAAAGGTAAATAGGGGCACGTATCAGCCAAGAATGAAATTTTCTGGAGTAAGGTAGGCCGCAGTCAGCTTGGAGACTCGATTTACAGGGTTTTATAAAGCAAATTGTGCGCACATTAAATTGATGTGTGCTCTGGCTCCACTGCCCGTTTGCGTGCTCCCATGCGCACAGCCTGGAGGGAACATTGACCCCAACCAATTAGCTAACACGAGTTGTTTGTCAGCAAATTTTGAGATCACGGCCTGGGTACCCGTCGACCCACGGACATTTTGTTAGGAAATGTATGGAATTTCAAATTTTTACGGAATGTCACCAGAGAACCAATTTCATTGCCCGGACAGACAGCTGATTTGATCAACGGAACATTTCTGGCATATGCTCAGATAGAATCGCGCGTTTTTACGGAATGTCGGGTATCTGATAACCCGGAGAGTCAGCATCGAGCGGGTACCCGGCGTGACACTTTTATTGAGAACACACTGTCGGTTTTTTCTTTCTATCTCTGTTCGTTGTGTAGTAAAGTTAGTGGCGATACGACACCCGTCAGTTTTGGTCAATGAACAGCCTGCCCTTTGTACTTGAAACAATTGCACTCGGCAGGGCATAAGAAAAGGGATGTTGTCGGCACATTGCTTAGGAACCCCGAGCCTGAAGGGAGTGAAGCGTATCGCCTCTCACAGTGCAGCCTAGTCAGAATGTGGGTTTGTTATAGCTACAAAAGTACAGAAATGAGATAGGTAGTCAGTTGACAGACAGTCTTTCGGCGATGCAGGGTATCATCTGTCAAGTCTTGTTGTAAGATTGCCTGCACTCGCAGGCCCTCGCCTGCATCGCCCTGCGTATCATGTGAGTCAAAACAAAAAGCTGCCGTCCTAAGTCTCATTGTACACCCTTACACTTCAGACACCATTGATATGAGTCATACGGATCTACTGCCTGGTGTCACTTTTGAAAGTTGGGTTCACGATTACGATAAAAGTGATTGAATGTAGATCGTGGCGAAAAGGATATGTGGTCACTGAAATCATCCTGCTTTGAGAATTCAAAGGTCGACACTCGCAAACGATGACATCTGCTACAAAATCTGTTTCTACAAACATTTAGATGCTGTGGCAAAAGATGTTGTAACAGCAAAGGGTTTCTACAAGAGCAAATGATATTACCAAATGCCAGTTCTGTTCAAGTGTGCCAAAACTCGTTGTCGTTCGGACCTGTTTACCTCGGTTCTCATTTGTAGTCACACCTGTCTGTTCAACTCTCGTGTACTCCTTTCATGTAGAATCCACGCTGGAAGTTGTGCATGCAGCAAAACGCTGTATGACGGAGTCACTGCATGAATGGTTTGTATAGATTTAACAAAACACTCTTGGATTCCATAAACAAAACTCTGTAGATTTATGGGTCGTGACACATTTTATTACAAGCAATCGGACCTCGATCCTCCATGGACTACAGTTTTGACAACCCTCTGATTCGACCCAGCGCTCGTGAATGAACTGGTGCTCTCCACTTGGCTACAGTGTGGCGGTTTATAAGTGTGTCACTCTCTCTGAGCCTCTGAGGCAACCATGGCCAAACATTTAAACACAAGACTTTGTAGAATTTGCCAATAATCTGCACTAAGCCGACCAGGAAACAGACGCCTTCACGTTACGACAATATGCACAGAATATGAAAAGCGCAACAAAATAAACATTTTGCAAAACTTCAGGTAATGCGGTAAATTCATAGAAGCACTTCCAGTGCGAATGGATGTTCAAGAAGAGACAGGTTTTGAAAAAGCGATAGATGCTCAGAAACTCAGAAGCATAGCTAGGGTTTTTTGCGTCCAGGACAAACTGCAGAATTGGCGTCCTTTTTTCTAATTAATTTCATATCTTTCAAATACATTTAAAGGCTATTTATACACGACTGTCAAAGACAGTCTACAAAGAGTTAAGTTTTCTTGAATTATCTGTCACAAATTGGTCAATAAAGTTAAAAATTTGTTTTCGCTAATGTTTCTAGTTCAATGCTAAGTAGGAAGAGCTAGATCGCTATGACGACCTTGCAAAAACCTCTGACGACTATAGGGTACATGCCTGCCTGGGGAGCGTTGTAAGCTCCACAGCCAAGTCTGGGTCGGAGCCCCAGGGTCATGCGCATTTGTAAGCGCTTGAAGGCAAACGGTGCACATTTTTGCGCTCATGTATAGGCCTACCTCAAATATTTATACTATAATTTCAAAAATGGGACTTAAATCATCCCAAAAGTTACCAGAAATTATTATATTATATGAAGCATAGATGTGAAATGTCAAATCACAGACCACGTAGGGTACTCGCCTCAATTTAAAAATCATTGAATTTGCACTGATCCCAAGAGCCAGCCGGGGCAGGGATTGGGGAGGGGCAGCTGCATCTCTGCCCCCAACCCCAACCCCCAACCCCCAACCCCCAACCCCCAACCCCGTGGCAACGCGAGTGCAATTCTATCTCAAGGAAGCCCGTAAAAACGACAAGATTAGCTTTAATTTTCTGAATGCTCGTTCACATCTTGCAATTGAAACATCAATTTTTGGAAGAATTTGCTGTGAAATGCGTTTGGTATTTCTTGAGCTGCGAGTCCATTTAGTTATACGATTATTCGCTTGGAGTGCTATCGAAGTAGAATCAGTCAATGACCAGACTTTATCGTTTCAAAACAACGGTGATACCACAAATTAACAGATTAATTGAACGCTTTTTGTGTACCAGTACGCGATATTCGCCAGATGGTAGTACCCATTGCCCCATTAGGCAACAACCTGTTTGCACTGGACATTTAATTTTTAAGCACTGTTCATCGTCATCATCAGCATTAACATCAGTATCATTTTGATAGTTATGGGTACGTAATGATGCGTAACTGTCTCCTTGGGTCTGCCACTGCCTACCTTCAGGCTCTTTGCATTATTGTTTTATTTCTTATTTTATTCTGAAGCTTTATATTGCCCATCCTCTAAAGTGTTTTGCTCAGCGCAACTGCAGTTGTACCGCAGAGCAATTGTGCGCGAAGGACTTGCTCAATTTTCCTACACGGCGACGCCTCGAACGAGGGTCGAACCCGCTCGCTCAGCACACAGTGAGCGTTGCGGGCCGAACGTTCTAACCAATCGGCCACCGTGCCACACAAGGGTCTTCTCTACTCTGCACCGAGCTTTCCTTCGCTCTTCTGACTGCGGACTGCTGGTGGTTCCCCGCATTCGCTCTGCCACACCCATTCCACGAGCTTCGCAATTTCGCATAGGTGGGTCCAACCAACTGGAATAGCCTCCCCTTCCCTTTCGGGAAGAGCTGTTCTCTTTTCCTCTGATGGTTTCCGGAGGCGACTAAAGATTTTCGTGCTCTCCGTTTAGCTATGTGTTGAGTCGTGGGTGCCTGTGATATCGAGTGACGCTATATAAGCTTCCACTGCACTAAAATTACATTACAACTACATTACATCAGACTTGCATGCAAAACTTGGAATTTCGAGACCAAGACGTCTAATACATGATTTATCACCATGGCCAGCAGAAGAAATGTAGTGGCGCTGAGGAAGTTTGGAGTGGTCAACTGAGTCAAATGACGAGCTGCCATTTGAATTAACAAGATGCAAGGTATTACCAGCATCCATGGCGCCATGATGGAGGTCCGACTCAGCAGACTGAGAGGGTCTCCGTATAGTAAACCAGATTATCATTGCTGAAGTCAATAAATCTTGATCTTAACTAGATTTTTGTCTGCCTCAGACCCACGTAATATAGCCAATAAAGTTAGACACTCGTGCTTTCAACTATTTTTGAGTAATACTCAATATTAGTAGTTTCAGTAAATTAAGTTTAACACTTATGACAAATACGTGAGCTTGACTTATGAAGAAGCAAAACAACAGAATGCGATCTGTATTGTTTCACAAAAGATAAGTTAAAAACATGTGATATATTATGTGATAGCATTTTGCAATTCACTGAGGAGCGTCAAAGAGAAGATCGTCATCCCCCACGTGTTTTCTTCTGCATTTAGCAACTGACATTGAAACAAAATCAAGTTTGACTGCAGTACAATTTTGAAAACTTGTTAATGAATTTCTGAAGGTTTCGACCACGTGGGAGTTGAGAGCCACTGATCTAGTAATAGAAGATGTTGAGGGCCTCAGAAGTTACCAGACATGCAATTCAACAACCTGGAGGCACTACTGTTGACCTAATAAATTAGCAATTGATGTCTGTTTACTTTTAAAATTAAAATAATATACTTAAAGGTCTTTTATGGAAATTTTATGCTATCTGATCGTCGAGAACTATTTAAAATAATTACACAGCTGTTTTGAGTGCGATGATATTCTATCTACATAATAGGCCGACATCAAAATGTATTTAGGCCTATTATTACTCGAACACACCTTACTACAATACACTAAACTACAATACACTAAACTATAATACACTAAACTACACTAAACTACACCACACTACACGGCCCTACACTATATTGCACTGCACTACGCTACAATACAATGAAATACACAACATAGACCACACAACATTACACTACACTATAGATACACTGTACTACATCACATAACGTTACATTAGGCCTAACTGTCTTTTGAGACGATCATCTCAGACCTTTACCCCTCTCTCTCTCTCAGTCGAGTCTGGCACTCTATTAGCCGAGCTCAATGTATTCACGACGAATCCAAGACACGACCGTTGATCTTATCGAACTTATATAGCGCCAGCATTAACATCGCTCATGCGGAAGAGTTTGGAATCGTCTCTGATGAAGTCAATAATCAATTCTAGTCTGGAGGGCGAATTGAAAGGAATCGCGAGGAGGAGACATGACGTCTGTTGGTGTGAGGTCGAAAAAGTTCCGTGCGAAAACTGTTCCGATCAATTGAGACAGGTCCCCTAAAATAGTAAATAACTCCGCCACTATTTGCACTCTGACAGTGCCAGTCCCAGCCTTAGATAAAGGAGGAGGGCGACGCCAATGATCCGTGTTATCACGACTGAAGCTGCTACTAGAATCGCGAATGAGAAATGGCATTTTTTTATTTTTAGAAATTTAAATTATTTTATTCCGTCGATGGTATTTGCTGAGGCTTCGTTCAACAAATCAGTCAAAAGTTCACCAAGTGGGAATCTATTTAAGCCCAACATTTCAAGGCGGTGATTACTAAGATCCTCTGAATGCTTTTGTACCGGTGTTAAAACTTCAAGTGACCCTATTTCAAGTTGCCAAGCACGAGAACTAAAATGGGCGATTGGGTCTTTCGGGTCGCTGGCCCACGTGCCTGCAACAATCCAGGAAATCTAAACCCTCTTTGCCTTCAAAAACCGTTAAAATTGTTAAAATTGTTCAATTTATGTAATGCTGATTGGGGAGTATTATTTATGAATTAGCGTTGTCGGCGAACTGTCTTGTAAAGTACTCTAAATGTACCTTGATTCCGACGGCGCTATATAAATCAATCAATAAGACAGCAACCATGGGTTCATCGCCCGTCGGTGTCTGATTCCTTTCTGATTACATCTTTCCACGGGTCTCTGTGCATTTCCGCGTAACTCAACCCTAGGAGACTTGTTCCACCCCATTCTTCGATGTCATCTATCCATTCCCTATGTGGTCGTCATCTTTTATTTGTTCCATTTCCATCCGTTATTCAAAAAACAGCGTTCAAAATCTTTTTGACCTTCTCTTATTTATCTTGAATTGCGTAAAGTTTGTCACGGTCGAACCGATCGGACCACTCGGACATCTTTCAACAGTATTTCTAGTAAGTTGCCATCGACCACAAAAGGTCCAGAGCTGAAATTTTGCACACAATCATTTCAGGCTTGCATGACAATGCAATGCATCAAATGTTTACGGATATAACTGAAAAATTGAGAAAAAAATGACGAAAACGCAGACAATTAAATATTGACTGACCACTCGAACGAGTCCTCCTTGACGAGATCCACTCCGGCAACTTTACATCATAAATTACATGTAATAACAAATCTCTTAAGGAAACCAGATTATCAACAGTCAATAAAAGAGGGTCCAGAGTAACCAATATTTTACTTTAATTTGTTATCCTCTTTCATTCTGCCGATTTATCCAAATAAATCCAACTTTCTCTGAAGGACTATTTCAGGAAATTTTCTGTCACTCCGATTCTTCTGTACAGTTCCTCATTACTGACTTTCTATAAATGACAATTATCACAGTTACAATTAGAACTTCTTTTCGAAAGCGAATCTCCACCACACCATCGTCTGTGGTCGACATACAACCTATCGATTGAATCCATTGATCGATCTTTTAACGATGGATCGACTGATTACCTTTCGCAGACTTTCTGATTGCTTCTATGGCTTATTGGAGTAATTAATTAACTAAAGAAATCAGCAATTAAGCGAATGACGATCGTATGATACGATGCCACATTATTATTATTATTATTATTATTATTATTATTATTATTATTATTATTGTCATTATTAGTATTAATAATAATAACAATTATAATAATAATAACAATTACAACAACTAAATTTGTGCTATAATAATGATTAAAAACAATAATAACATTGACGCTATTAAGTATTAACAAGTAGCGCTAACAGGTAACTATAAAGTGTAGGGCTTATATTATAAATAATTCAATATTCTGCTGGCTACTCATGTCATGCTGTATTGTGGTTCATAACTACATACTCACAAACACATACTCACAAACACATACTCACAAACACATACTCACAAACACATACTCACAAACACATACTCACAAACACATACTCACAAACACATACTCACAAGCACATACTCACAAGCACATACTCACAAACACATACTCACAAACACATACTCACAAACACATACTCACAAACACATACTCAGCCTGTGCATCGTGAGCCAAAAGTGACCAAAAAGTGGCCCTCGAGCTATCAAAGATATAAAAATATACGCGCATAAACTGAATATTTGACAGAATAATTGTTCTCCATATAAATTAATATATTTTGTTGTCGTTAATAAGTAACATCAAATGTACTTTTACAAATCAATTTTAATGATTATATATATATATATTTTTAGTACATCTCTACAATGTAGGCATGAAGTTAGTGTATGCCAGCAAGCAG
Organism: Bimastos eiseni; assembly: GCA_959347315.1. Classification (NCBI taxonomy): domain Eukaryota; kingdom Metazoa; phylum Annelida; class Clitellata; order Crassiclitellata; family Lumbricidae; genus Bimastos; species Bimastos eiseni. The sequence continues at coordinate 1,228,298 of OY365809.1, read as the reverse complement.
CCGCTAATACTGAAGCATTCCTTCTTGTGTAAGCGCTGCTGGGTTCTTAGGTCAATGTCCAACACACGTATAGGCCTATACATTTTGAAATAATTTTGGCAACTGTTTTCAGAAAGTGAATTTGAACATTTTTATGCTCAGCGTTATGTTTGTCATTTTGGTTGCGCATACAGATGTGAACGGTCATTTTCTGCAATGAAATCGATTGAAAGTAAAAACTGTTCACGGCTCAATGATTCCAATTTGAATGAATTAATGATTCTGATTACAACTAACCTTCAACCGGACATCGAAAACTGGCTAACATATTCAACAACAAAAATCTCATCAATGAATATTAAAATGTCAAGTGATTAAACTTCATATAAATATTACTACCTGATTAAACCGGAATTTATCCATGTGTAATTTGATTCCATTCTAAAATTAAAAAAATAATAAAACCTGTTAAAATTTAAAATAATTATTTTTGACCTTGTAGCTTATGATGTCCTTCAACTAAATAAAAGTGACCCTAAGTCGATAAAGGTTGGAAACCCCTGATGTATATATATGCATACGTAATAATGTTTTGAGAGAGAGAGAGAGATGTTGACATAAGTAGACCTATTCTACCGCGGTTTTAAACAATGGCATCAGACGGATTGGTAACTATGGATGTCATGATGAACTGAAGACCCGAGTACCCGTCGCTACGCACCGGGTACCCGACCGCGCGGATATTTTGTAAGGAAATGTAGGGAATTGCGCATTTTCACGGAATTTCTGGTACCCGAAAACCTATGTCATTACCCGGGTAGTCAGCATCGAACGGGTACCCGGGTACACAGGTACCCGTTGAGAGCCTTATAGGCAACAACTAACAAGGTACAGCTATTAATTTCTGAGTACAGGTGTATAGGAAACAAATCTGACGCTCAGATCGATTAATTCCGTAATTACATATAACTTCAAAGACGCCGACACTCAGGCGACGTTGGCACTTCAAAGAAGCCGACAGTTAGCGGCGGTAACGCCACAAGGAGGACGGTGGACGATCAAAGAACATCAAAGCATGCCGCCTCTTTAAATACATAATTAAATAATCGAATGCAGTGGAGAAGACGATTTGCTTTGCGAGGGGATATACTGCCATAGCACGAGTGAAAAACATGAGCAGAGAACCTCTTCAGGAGACGACATGAGGTTTAATCATGACCAAATAAACAGTAGCATTATCTTCCCATCATGCTTTCGGCGCCTTGCAATACGTATCATAAACAATGTACATGGTTTTCATAATAAGAATGATGATGATGATGATTATAATAATAATAATAATAATAATAATAATAATAATAATAATAATAATAATAATAATAATAATAATAATAGCAATAACAATAATAATAATAATAATAATAATAATAATAATAATTTTAATAATAATAAGAAGAGGAAGAAGAAGAAGTTCGTATATATATATATATATATATACAGATAGATATATATATGTATATATATATATAGAGTGCGTGGATATGATATAAATAAACTGATATGCATCTAATATATATAACTACTCAATCGTGCGTGTGTCATATTTCAAACAAGTCAATTATCCGCCGTAATCCATGGATCATAGGAATGGGTTGCAGAGGCTGCAGTGGAAGCATCCGCCGCTGCATCCCGTCTATAATAGGATGAAGATGCTGAACATAGATCATGTCAATCCTCCTCCTCTGTACCAGCGGAGCATCGTTTCCCATCGGATCTGCGACGGATCGATCAAGGAAGCGAATGATGTATCGATGGATCGATGAGCTAATCAGTCGTGTCTGGTGTTACCAACGACAGATGTGACAACGCAGGTTTTGTCAAGCGCTGGCCATCCTTAATGCGCGTAGTAACCTCCTATAGGGCCTAGGCTTACCGTATCGCTATATATTTGTATAAAAAGCAAATAGGCTTGAATCTGAAGTTTAAACTGGGACTAAAAATTTTAAAGGAACATGAACCGGCAACATGTCAGAAAACAAGTGATCGTCTAATCTGATACACTGCTGGCGATGTCTGTGACCGGCTACGTATACAGTGACATCCGGGTACTCTGAAAGATGACTTTGAACATATAATCGCCGAAAAGTTCATCTAAATTTCTGCTACTCCGGTCAATAAATCTTTCTTTGAACACGTTTTACTTTTATTGCAAGTTCTATATATTAAGTCGTTTTATTTCGTTAACAATAACAAAGCGATTACCGATTTATCCTGCAAAAGTCTCGGATGATATCACACACATAATCTAGATCAATGCCAGTTTTAGTCGCGTCCATCGGATCACTTCTCCATATTAGTCCCAGGTGTAAACGACTAAATTTTCCTTCTCTTCTTTTGTTTTCTTTCTTTCTTAACCCCGACCCATTTTCTCAGCAGGTTCACTCAGGACCGTACCGAGCTATAAATTGCGTCCTGTGCGTAGCATCAATTTGGCGCCCCACATTTTGAAAATAGTACATTTTATGGAATAATAAGTTATTCCATCCTGAAATTTGCGCCCTTTCCACATTTGCGCCCGGGGCGTAGGCCCCTCTGGCCCCTCCCTCGGCACTGCCCTGGGTTCACTTCCTGAGCAGGTTCACTTCCTCCCCGTCTCATCTCTCCACCAACAGCGTGCCGTTAATGTGCAATGTACTCACCATAACCGAGTTTGTTCTAATGGGCGAGGGTTTGTCAGATATCTCTGCAAGGATTTGAACCTCCGACTTATTGGCTAACATGAAAATCATCATCCTGTCTTACCCTTACTCGACCCCAGTCACCACTCATCTCAATTTCTCCAACCGAATCATATCCATCACTGCATTACGTCTCTGGAACGATCTGCCTACTGAATATCGCATTTTCTCCCAGGGACTATGCGCCTTGGACAAACGCTCTGATGTGACGGAACCCTCGTGAATGTACTGGGACTTTAGAAGCTTGCAGATGACAAGTAAGTAGTCATTAATTAATTGGCATATTGGAACTCTTCGTTTTTAGAATGGGGAGCCAGTAGCTATATTTTCCAGCTAGTGGCGGGCCAGAGTGCCGAAGGCGCATGAGGAAAATGGAATAGGGAATCGGGGACCTCAGAGGGCTGAGAGAGGACCACGCAAACAGTTGAATTAGACTTTGAAAACGTGACTCTGATATGCATTACCAACTACAAACATCTAAGAAAAGTCATCAAACCATAAAATGACATATTAGACCTTTTATTCTCAATTGTGTTGTCTTGAGACAAAGCTCCGCGAGTCAGAAATATATCGTCGGCGGGTCAGAAATGGCCGACCTACACCGGTTCTTTGACATCCCTGCCTTAGTCGATACTCTTCATGAACGAACGATGTTTCAAGTAGACCTAGTAATTTCTTTGCCGATGCATTCAATGCAGTTGTAGTAGCTTCATTTGAACGAAACAGATAAGAGATTAATTTTTTTGTCAAATTTTGATATTCTAATGGTAGTTGCAGTTAACGACACTTTGTGATAACAAAGTGCACTAGCGTAACCCACATCCTTTATCAAGGCTTGGGACTGGCACTGGCAGAATACAGTTAGTGGGGAGTTTTTGGTATTATGGTAAGACACTGGCGGTTATAATAAAACGAATAAAAGCGTTTTAAAGGTGTCTAATTGGAATGCGTTGATTCTCAGCATATTCCTGAACAAGGGAACCTTATTCAGTTAACAACAATAGGAATTAATTTCATATAAATTTATCCAGCAAATTTGATATTTTAAAGACGCATTTTTCATTCAACTTCATCGTTGCGACTATTTTCAACACCGCGGTTGTCGTAGTTTAATGACATTGTGTGATTACATAGATCATTATCATTGCGCTCCTCCCTTATACAGTCTTGGACTGGCACTATCAGACAGCGAAGAGTTGCGAAGGCATACTTCAATTTATCGGCCACTAGCTGGGGTACCCGTTATTGCCGGGTTGAGACAGATTTTTGGCCCTGGAGAGCACGAAGACGGAGCCCGTGGGTTTACCAATCCCTCTACTGGGTGTCACAGGTGTTCCCCGAGCGAACGGCGAAGGTTTCGAGTGAATAGGTGTAAAAGTGTGCAAATGCATAGGACAGACGCACACAGAATCTAGATAGACATGTATCTTTAACTTTTCCTCCTCTTCCTATTCCTTAGTGTTCATCCTTACGCACCTTCCTCTCTTCTTCTTCTTCTTCTTCTTCTTCTTTTTCTTCTTCTTCTTCTTTTTCTTCTTCTTCTTCTTCTTCTTCTTCTTTCTTCTTCTTTCTTCTTTCTTCTTCTTCTTCTTCTTTTCTTCTTCTTCTTCTTCTTCTTCTTCTTCTTCTTCTTCTTCTTCTTCTTCTTCTTCTTCTTCTTCTTCTTCTTCTTCTTCTTCTTCTTCTTCTTCTTCTTCTT